>OX638130.1:54051874-55251874 GCA_951804985.1 Dryomyza anilis | reverse complement strand
TGGTGAGGGCAGGATTGAAGCCTGAACAAATGAAAGAGTTTATTAAAGGCCTTAGGGTTCGTTTACAGGGAGATGCTTTTGACTTAGTAAGTTCAAAGGAGTTTGACACAATAGATGATTTATACAATCTGTTAAGGAATACGTACTTGGAATGTAGGTCAGTAGATGCCATTCAATATGACATTAGAAAGGCATCTCAGTATCCGGGGGAAAGTATTAGATCTTTCTCGAGGTGTTTGATTAACCTGCAGTCGGCAGCATTAAGCACGATTAAATGTAAATATAATGAATTGAATAGTTTAGTTAAAAGCTCATTTAAGTTAGCACTTCGGGATTACACTTTGCGAATGCTCATGTTGAGCAGTAAGCAAACAACACTGGAGAAATTGGTGGAAGAGGCATTGGACCATGCGACGATACAAAGGGAGTCAGCAGAGTTAATGGGCATAGACAAGTTTGGAGTCCATTTCAATGAGCCCTCATCGGTCATATAACATATAATACATGTCATAATCGTAATGCATCAGGTAGCCAAGGCAATGAAAAAAAGGAGACGGAAGAGAAAACACAAAATGAAGGTATGTAGCAGCCTATACCTACATGTTCTTTTTGCAAGAAGAAGGGACATCTGAGGGATGAATGTCATACACGGAGAAACACTCCGTATTGCAGTGACTGTCGTACTTATGAACATGAACAGTGCGCAGATCGGTCGGGTCGGAATGTTTTTACAGGACATACTGCTCCCCAAGGAAGTCAGCCTCCCGTAACTCAGGTAAATGGTCAAGGTGGTATCTAGAACCAAGGCGGGGGTGCTCCAGGATTGAGATGCGATTGGTGCCATAGAGGGGGACACGTCGAGGGGGATTGTCGTGTTAAACGCGATACACAAGTTTTTCAAGGAAATAATGGTAATGGGAATTTTGCAAACAGGCCCGCTAAATATTGCACTTGGTGCAGAGAGGACGGACGTGTTATTATGAATTGTTATGCCAAACGCAAATATGATGCATGGAACAATAATAGCAGTCCACAGGGAAACTACCAGGGGTCCAGTCAAGGCCACTAAACTGGGGACCCTTAGCAAATAGTGTAGTAATGCCAGTAGTTGTAGAAGTTCCAAAGAGGACACTACAACAAAATAAAACAGCGAATATTATTAACGCAGAAAATAAAGAACAAAAAGAACCAATACATATTAATGAAGATAGAAATCTTCCAACAAAAACATATAATGAACTAAATGAGATTAATACACAACTTGACGCGAATAATGTACAGAATATAGGAATTAAGGAAATTAAAAATAAACAAATTATAAAGAAAGCAAATAAAGTAAAGGAAGTAAAACCAATTGAATCGGAAGTTAAAAATATTAAAATCAAGAATAATAAAATCAAAAGTAAATTAAATAAAACGAAAGTTGTAATTAACTGCCCTGGGAATTGTAGATTGTAGATTAGGAATTGTAGATCAAACAACAGGCAGCATTCCGTACAGGGGCGAGTATAATTTGCAATGAAGTAATTTCAATATTTCTTTTTATTATTAGCGCTATGTGCGTTAGAAATGTATAATAAATTCACGATTTGTAAAATTAAATTGTCTTCAATTGCTAATAATTTTAAGAGTAAATTTATGTCGAGGAAAATGAAATTAGCTTCACAAATATTCAACCGGCATGGAGAGTGTTTCAAGATATCCGATACGAGTGATGTGTTCATTGAAGTACCTTGCGAGGCAGCAAAAAATGGAAAACTTACTCTGTTAGTGGATTCTGGAGCTGAGGCCAGCCTGATTATAGAAAATAGGATGGCACATAATTTTATTAAAAATTTTCAGAAAGACCTGAGTGGTGCTTTTGGTGGACGCGTTAGAACCTTAGGCTCCACTAAGATTCAGCACACAAACCTAGAAAACCTTAGTTTAGCGCTACACGTTGTGTCACTTGAACAAGGGGTACCAGGAGATGGAATAGTCGGTCGTGACAATCTCTGGAACAGATCTATAATAAATGCGATAAATAAAAAAAAAACCTTTTTTTGATGAAGACAAAAATCACCTTGTTAAATTTCCATTAAATCTTTGCAAGACATACAAAATATTAATTTTAATCTACAAATCAGGGTACATCCCAGAACGGCCATGGTTATATCACTGCCGTTAAGGACAAGAATTCCTATAGTTTTGTTGCACAAACAGGAAATTCAGCCAGGAGTATATTTGGGAGAGAGTTTAACAAACGTTAGAAGAAATAGAGTATATGCATCAATTTTAAATGCCACCGATAACGAGGTAACCATTGATAGAAATTTCAAGCCACAATTTTCAAATTTTAACAAATATTATGAAGCAACAAAGGCGAGTTCTACAATAAATACAATAAACTCAGATTTAACAGAATGCCATTCGGTCTAACGGGGGCACCTGCCACTTTTCAAAGGATAATGAACCACATACTAACAGGTTTACTGGGTATTGACTGTTTCGTTTATTTAGATAACATAGTGGTTTATTGAAATAATTTAGCAGAGCACGAGCATAGGCTATGCAATGTTTTGCAAAAGCTGAGAGAACATAATTTGAAATTAAATACAGAAAACTGTCAGTTTTTGCGACACGAGGTTATATATTTAGGACATAATTGTTCAGAGTTAGGTGCCCTACCAGACCCAGCCAAAGTAGAGTGTGTAAAAAATATTCCAGTTCCGAAAAATAGGATGGAAGTTCAAGCATTTTTAGGCTTAATTAACTATTACAGAAAATTTGGCGAAATTGTCATTACCAATAAACTGTTTGCTTAAAAAGGACACTAAGTTCATATGGAACGACAATTGTCAGAATTCGTTTTTAAAACTTAAAGAGGCAATTATGTCACCACCCATACTAGCGTATCCGAATTTTAACGAACCCTTTTTGCTCACGACAGACGCCAGTAACAAAGCAAATTTGCGCGGTTCTTTCGCAAGGTGAAGTTGGAAGCGACCGTCCGATCGCGTTTGCCAGTAGGTCTCTTAACGATGCGGAAACACGCTACTCTACTATAGAGAATTTTTGGCAATTGCATGGGCAACAAAAAATTTTACGGCATATCTTTTGGGAAGACCATTTAAAATTTATACAGATCATCAGCCCCTAAACGGTATAGCAAACTTAAAAGATCAGACACAAATTTCGACACAAATTATCGGAATATGATTTCGAAATTCATTACAAACCGAGAAAAAGTAATTTAAACGCTGATGCGCTTAGCCTCTTACCGCATAATACTGAAAAGGTAGTTGTAGTACAAACACGTTTAAAAACCATGAAAAGAGACAAGGAAGACGATAAGAAACAGTCAGAATGCGATCCTGACGATTTGATAACAAAGGAAAATGACAATATATAGTAATTCTAACTAATCCTCGGGACATAGAGAAAGTAATTAAGGATTTTCACGATTCACAGTTAGGTGGTCACCAAGGGGGCGTAAAAACATTTTTAAGAATTCGACAACAGTACCGATGGAAGGGTATGCAGAAGCAAATAAAGGATTATGTGAAAAATTGTTCAAATACAATTGTTAAAGTACCAAATACAGCGATTACACGAGATCGTCAGGCAAAATCAATGTAGGATCAAGGAGGTGTCGAAAAAACAATACGACAAGAACCTCAACCCTATACAATTCAAACCACACGACATGGTTTTAACCAAACTAGAAAGAATAAGTTCTCTCCAATTTGGAAGGGACCCTACGTGGTCGTAGAGGGAACTGGACCAGTGACCACGACGATATTGATCAAAAACAAAGATATGAAAATTCATAATAATTTGTTAAAGGCATATCACAAATTGTCTATGCCGTTAAAACTAAAAATATTATAATATTACACTAGGTTAGAACCCATAAAAGTAACAATATAAAACCAATTAGCTATGCATTGACAATTAAACTCTTAGATTGCAACGTTATGAAAACATTCTGCAACATTTAGAAAAAATTAATCTAACCATAAGATATGGAGTAATCATCATTTAATGTATTAAATAAGTAAATAAATAAATAAATAAAGAAGAAATAAATATAAATAGTTTAGGAAAACAGTAAGTAACAAACAAAAGAAAAAATATAATAATAAAAAAAATAAAAAAAAACATTGGACATATTAAAAACAATAATTTAGTAATAAAAAAATAAAAATATATATATATATATCTATTTTAGGAGAAGAACTTATAATTTTCAAGTTAGAAAAATTGAGAAAAAAATTAAATTAAGCTTCATTTAAAATTAAATGAAAATTCGACATAAAATTGTCGCATTCAATGCAGATAACGCAAACCAGCAAGTGCATTACTGACCTATATTTAATAGCGCAAGCTAACAAACCTTGAAAAGGGTCATTACACCCAAGTGGTTTATGCTGAAGCACATATGCAATATGTACGAACGAATGAATATCATACGTGAAGCGAGCGTTCATAGCTGGCATATAAATGCAGATCTTGCAGTTTGTTTTGATACCATAAACAATGCAAATAAATATCATATAATATAACTTATATAATTACAGGAAAATAATATAATAACATATTAAACATGTTTAAAAAATAAATCGCAACTCCAATTATATTTAATTACATGCAGAGAAATCATAGGTACTTTGTACATTAATATAATTCAATTTGAATAAGCTTAAATATAACAAATACATTTTAAATGAATTTAAAGAACTTACTTATAATAATTTAAATTACTTAAAGAAGAAGAAAAATATCAGTTAGTATTAAAAAAAAAAAATTACATATAACACCCTACCATCTTGCGCGTTTCCAACACAAATTATCGGAATATGATTTCGAAATAAAAATATATATATATGAAAAAATATATATATGAAAAAAAAAGAACTAAAATTAAAAAAAAAGGAAAAAATTTTAATTAAAGAGAAGAAATAAAAAAGAATAGAAAAAAAGAGAAGAGAAAAAAAGAGAAGAGAAAAATTATGTAAATAACAGTCATTAACTATTAATTTTTTTTTAAAGAAAAAAAAAAAAGTAAATATATATGAAAAAAATAAGGGGAATTAAAATTAAAAAAAATATATATTTTTTTTTAAATTTTCATCTAACATTTTATTTTATATTTGTTGGAATTAATGCAACACAGCAACCCAATTGCAATCTGTTCCCACTAATAAAGGAATATAGGCCAATAAGCCTCTCATTGTGTATGTTAAAAACGCTGGAGAAAATTCTTGACCAAAACATTAGACTAAAACTAAATGATAACAATCTATGCAGCTATCAACACGCCTACCTTGACGGGAAATCCGTTGAAACAGCACTGCACGAGGTAGTTATGACAATTGAAAAGAACCTACACTACAAGGACATCACACTAACAGCATTTTTGGATATCGAAGGAGCGTTTAACAACGTAAAAACGGAATCCATAAAAACCGCTTTAGAGAAAGTTCAGGTAGAAACCAAGACAACACAATGTCTCTATGAAATGTTAAACAACAGAATAATTAATTTACGGTTGGGTTTTAGTAAGACACCGAAAACAATAACTAGGGGTACACCGCAATGAGGGGTTATATCCCCCCTTCTCTGGCTTCTTGTGGTTGATGAAATCCAAGGAATACTTAAAAATAAAGGTGTAAGCAATAGTATATGCAGACGATGTAGTAATTATGGTAAGCGTCGACGTTTATTGTCTGCAAAGATCAATATAAAGATTTCTATTCTGATGCCTTTATATTTGGGAGTCCTTATTCTGAGACAGAGAATTTGAAGAGCATCTTCAATCAAATTGGTCGATCAATCGATTTCATGTCGCCGCAAGTCCGCGAAGTTTTTAGAACAAAGCATAACTCCCAACAAATCAACACCGCTGTCATTGTAAAATTTTACTCTCCCTTTGACAGAGCACGAGTACTCAAGGGCTTTGCTGATTATAGGAGAGGATCCAAAGCTGCTGTTCCGCTGTGGGTTGCTGGTTTTTGACCTGGACAATAAAGTATTTATCTTCGAGAGTCTAACTGCGGATGCAAGAAAAATTCTACACGCAGGTATCAAATTAAAGCACATCCAGAAATTACTTAATGTGTTCTTCATTCGTGGAGTTAGTCATGTAAGAGTAAACAAATTTGATGAAGCAAATGTTGTGCATTGTGAAGACATCCTCAACTCCTAGGTATCGACTTACATTTAATTGTTTATCTCCTTCACTATTATCTCTTTCTATTTCTTTTATCCTCTTAATTTTTTGTTAACTATTATAATTGTAAAGATGTTTGGTTTTCTTAGTTTGGTGAATTACTTCACACATTTTTCTTTTCTTTATGGTAACGTGTTGAAAAAAACGTCTAAACGATTATTGTTTAAAACGTACAGCAGAGTTAGAAGAAACAGCTCAAATAGAAGAGGAAAACATAAAATTAAGAAATTTATTAAAAGAAAAGAATATTTCTGAGGAATCAATAAATAATTCTGTCAGACTCCTGGCAAGGGAGGAGTACGCGACGTTGGAGGAAGCGAACAACAAAATACAGGAGTTGAACGCGCGTATTAGATATTTGAACGAGGAGGTTAATACAGCGCACGAGACATCCTTATACCACAAGGATACCATATAAAGTGACGACATCACAACACAGGGCAACATGGGATTAGGCGAAGTCGCGAAATTCGTTAAAAATGCGGTGCCAGATTTTGCAGATGCAGACTCATCATCGCTGAGGATGGATCTTCACCGTTTTATTGAAAGATGTGAAGTGGTGAGGGCAGGATTGAAGCCTGAACAAATGAAAGAGTTTATTAAAGGCCTTAGGGTTCGTTTACAGGGAGATGCTTTTGACTTAGTAAGTTCAAAGGAGTTTGACACAATAGATGATATATACAATCTGTTAAGGAATACGTACTTGGAATGTAGGTCAGTAGATGCCATTCAATATGACATTAGAAAGGCATCTCAGTATCCGGGGGAAAGTATTAGATCTTTCTCGAGGTGTTTGATTAACCTGCAGTCGGCAGCATTAAGCACGATTAAATGTAAATATAATGATACAAAAGACGACGTGTTCGTTAATGAATTGAATAGTTTAGTTAAAAGCTCATTTAAGTTAGCACTTCGGGATTACACTTTGCGAATGCTCATGTTGAGCAGTAAGCAAACAACACTGGAGAAATTGGACCATGCGACGATACAAAGGGAGTCAGCAGAGTTAATGGGCATAGACAAGTTTGGAGTCCATTTCAATGAGCCCTCATCGGTCATATAACATATAATACATGTCATAATCGTAATGCATCAGGTAGCCAAGGCAATGAAAAAAAGGAGACGGAAGAGAAAACACAAAATGAAGGTATGTAGCAGCCTATACCTACATGTTCTTTTTGCAAGAAGAAGGGACATCTGAGGGATGAATGTCATACACGGAGAAACACTCCGTATTGCAGTGACTGTCGTACTTATGAACATGAACAGTGCGCAGATCGGTCGGGTCGGAATGTTTTTACAGGACATACTGCTCCCCAAGGAAGTCAGCCTCCCGTAACTCAGGTAAATGGTCAAGGTGGTATCTAGAACCAAGGCGGGGGTGCTCCAGGATTGAGATGCGATTGGTGCCATAGAGGGGGACACGTCGAGGGGGATTGTCGTGTTAAACGCGATACACAAGTTTTTCAAGGAAATAATGGTAATGGGAATTTTGCAAACAGGCCCGCTAAATATTGCACTTGGTGCAGAGAGGACGGACGTGTTATTATGAATTGTTATGCCAAACGCAAATATGATGCATGGAACAATAATAGCAGTCCACAGGGAAACTACCAGGGGTCCAGTCAAGGCCACTAAACTGGGGACCCTTAGCAAATAGTGTAGTAATGCCAGTAGTTGTAGAAGTTCCAAAGAGGACACTACAACAAAATAAAACAGCGAATATTATTAACGCAGAAAATAAAGAACAAAAAGAACCAATACATATTAATGAAGATAGAAATCTTCCAACAAAAACATATAATGAACTAAATGAGATTAATACACAACTTGACGCGAATAATGTACAGAATATAGGAATTAAGGAAATTAAAAATAAACAAATTATAAAGAAAGCAAATAAAGTAAAGGAAGTAAAACCAATTGAATCGGAAGTTAAAAATATTAAAATCAAGAATAATAAAATCAAAAGTAAATTAAATAAAACGAAAGTTGTAATTATCTGCCCTGGGAATTGTAGATTGTAGATTAGGAATTGTAGATCAAACAACAGGCAGCATTCCGTACAGGGGCGAGTATAATTTGCAATGAAGTAATTTCAATATTTCTTTTTATTATTAGCGCTATGTGCGTTAGAAATGTATAATAAATTCACGATTTGTAAAATTAAATTGTCTTCAATTGCTAATAATTTTAAGAGTAAATTTATGTCGAGGAAAATGAAATTAGCTTCACAAATATTCAACCGGCATGGAGAGTGTTTCAAGATATCCGATACGAGTGATATGTTCATTGAAGTACCTTGCGAGGCAGCAAAAAATGGAAAACTTACTCTGTTAGTGGATTCTGATGCTGAGGCCAGCCTGATTATAGAAAATAGGATGGCACATAATTTTATTAAAAATTTTCAGAAAGACCTGAGTGGTGCTTTTGGTGGACGCGTTAGAACCTTAGGCTCCACTAAGATTCAGCACACAAACATAGAAAACCTGAGTTTAGCGCTACACGTTGTGTCACTTGAACAAGGGGTACCAGGAGATGGAATAGTCGGGCGTGACAATCTCTGGAACAGATCTATAATAAATGCGTTAAATAAAAAAAAAAACATTTTTTTGATGAAGACAAAAATCACATTGTTAAATTTCCATTAAATCTTTGCAAGACATACAAAATATTAATTTTAATCTACAAATCAGGGTACATCCCAGAACGGCCATGGTTATATCACTGCCGTTAAGGACAAGAATTCCTATAGTTTTGTTGCACAAACAGGAAATTCAGCCAGGAGTATATTTGGGAGAGAGTTTAACAAACGTTAGAAGAAATAGAGTATATGCATCAATTTTAAATGCCACCGATAACGAGGTAACCATTGATAGAAATTTCAAGCCACAATTTTCAAATTTTAACAAATATTATGAAGCAACAAAGGCGAGTTCTACAATAAATACAATAAACTCAGATTTAACAGAATGCCATTCGGTCTAACGGGGGCACCTGCCACTTTTCAAAGGATAATGAACCACATACTAACAGGTTTACTGGGTATTGACTGTTTCGTTTATTTAGATAACATAGTGGTTTATTGAAATAATTTAGCAGAGCACGAGCATAGGCTATGCAATGTTTTGCAAAAGCTGAGAGAACATAATTTGAAATTAAATACAGAAAACTGTCAGTTTTTGCGACACGAGGTTATATATTTAGGACATAATTGTTCAGAGTTAGGTGCCCTACCAGACCCAGCCAAAGTAGAGTGTGTAAAAAATATTCCAGTTCCGAAAAATAGGAAGGAAGTTCAAGCATTTTTAGGCTTAATTAACTATTACAAAATTTATAGGAGGTATGGCGAAATTGTCATTACCAATAAACTGTTTGCTGAAAAAGGACACTAAGTTCATATGGAACGACAATTGTCAGAATTCGTTTTTAAAACTTAAAGAGGCAATTATGTCACCACCCATACTAGCGTATCCGAATTTTAACGAACCCTTTTTGCTTACGACAGACGCCAGTAACAAAGCAAATTGGCGCGGTTCTTTCGCAAGGTGAAGTTGGAAGCGACCGTCCGATCGCGTTTGCCAGTAGGTCTCTTAACGATGCGGAAACACGCTACTCTACTATAGAGAATTTTTGGCAATTGCATGGGCAACAAAAAATTTTACGGCATATCTTTTGGGAAGACCATTTAAAATTTATACAGATCATCAGCCCCTAAAGGGTATAGCAAACTTAAAAGATCAGACACAAATTTCGACACAAATTATCGGAATATGATTTCGAAATTCATTACAAACCGAGAAAAAGTAATTTAAACGCTGATGCGCTTAGCCGCTTACCGCATAATACTGAAAAAGTAGTTGCAGTACAAACACGTTTAAAAACCATGAAAAGAGACAAGGAAGACGATAAGAAACAGTCAGAATGCGATTCTGACGATTTGATAACAAAGGAAAATGACAATATATAGTAATTCTAATTAATCCTCGGGACATAGAGAAAGTAATTAAGGATTTTCACGATTCACAGTTAGGTGGTCACCAAGGGGGCGTAAAAACATTTTTAAGAATTCGACAACAGTACCGATGGAAGGGTATGCAGAAGCAAATAAAGGATTATGTGAAAAATTGTTCAAATACAATTGTTCAAGTACCAAATACAGCGATTACACGAGATCGTCAGGCAAAATCAATGTAGGATCAAGGAGGTGTCGAAAAAACAATACGACAAGAACCTCAACCCTATACAATTCAAAGCACACGACATGGTTTTAACCAAACTAGAAAGAATAAGTTCTCTCCAATTTGGAAGGGACCCTACGTGGTCGTAGAGGGAACTGGACCAGTGACCACGACGATATTGATCAAAAACAAAGATATGAAAATTCATAATAATTTGTTAAAGGCATATCACAAATTGTCTATGCCGTTAAAACTAAAAATATTATAATATTACACTAGGTTAGAACCCATAAAAGTAACAATATAAAACCAATTAGCTATGCATTGACAATTAAACTCGTAGATTGCAACGTTATGAAAACATTATGCAACATTTAGAAAAAATTAATCTAACCATAAGATATGGAGTAATCATCATTTAATGTATTAAATAAGTAAATAAATAAGTAAATAAATAAAGAAGAAATAAATATAAATAGTTTAGGAAAACAGTAAGTAACAAACAAAAGAAAAAATATAATAATAAAAAAAATAAAAAAAAACATTGGACATATTAAAAACAATAATTTAGTAATAAAAAAATAAAAATATATATATATATAACTATTTTAGGAGAAGAACTTATTATTTTAAAGTTAGAAAAATTGAGAAAAAAATTAAATTAAGCTTCATTTAAAATTAAATGAAAATTCGTCATAAAATTGTCGTATTCAATGCAGATAACGCAAACCAGCAAGTGCATTACTGACCTATATTTAATAGCGCAAGCTAACAAACCTTGAAAAGGGTCATTACACCCAAGTGTTTCATGCTGAAGCACATATGCAATATGTACGAACGAATGAATATCATACGTGAAGCGAGCGTTCATAGCTGGCATATAAATGCAGATCTTGCAGTTTGTTTTGATACCATAAACAATGCAAATAAATATCATATAATATAACTTATATAAGTACAGGAAAATAATATAATAACATATTAAACATGTTTAAAAAATAAATCGCAACTCCAATTATATTTAATTACATGCAGAGAAATCATAGGTACTTTGTACATTAATATAATTCAATTTGAATAAGCTTAAATATAACAAATACATTTTAAATGAATTTAAAGAACTTACTTATAATAATTTAAATTACTTAAAGAAGAAGAAAAATATCAGTTAGTATTAAAAAAAAAAAATTACATATAACACCCTACCATCTTGCGCGTTTCCGACACAAATTATCGGAATATGATTTCGAAATTTATTATAAACCGGAAAAAAGTAATTTAAACGCGGATGCGCTTAGCCGCATACCGAATAATACTGAAAAAGTTGTTGTAGTACAAACACGTCCGAAAACCATGAAAAGAGACATGGAAGACGATAAGAAACAGTCAAAATGCGATCCTGACGATTCGATAACAAAGGAAAATGTCAATGTAATAATTGTAACTGAGCCTCGTGACATAGAGACTGTAATTAAAGATTTCCACGATTCACCGTTAGATGGTCACCAAGGGGGCGTAAAAACATTTTTAAGAATTCGACAACAGTGCCGATGGAAGGGTATGCAGAAGCAAATAAAGGATTATGTGAAAAATTGTTCAAAATGCCAGGTAAACAAGAGTTCAAGGCTGACGAAGATGCCAATGGTTCTAACTGATACGCCAGTCAGACCCTTTGACAAAGTGTACATGGACCTGGTGGGTATTCTTCCTGAAACCATTTCAGGGAATAAATACATATTAACGTTTCAGAATGATTTTTCTAAATTGATGTGCTGTGTGGCTATACCCGATGCGGAAGCCAACACCGTAGCAAAAGCATTCTTCAACGAAATAGTTAACGCCACAATATACCCAAAGTATTGGTAACAGACAATGGATCAAACTTCGTTTCCAAACTATTTTCGGATACATGTAAATTGTTAGGAATTAAAAAATTACATATAACACCCTACCATCCACAGGCTAATGGGTCATTGGAACGAAGTCATCGTCCACTAGCTGAATATTTACGTAGTATTGTTAAAGAGGATGGGTCATACTGGGACCAATGGTTAAATTCTGCAATGCATGTTCATAATAACACGGTGCATACGTCGACGGGTCAAACACCGTAAATGTTCACCTTTGTATAACGCAGAAGACTACAATAAGGTATTAAAGTACCAAATACAGCGATCACACGAGATCGTCAGGCAAAATCAATGTAGGGCCAAGGAGGTGTCGAAAAAACAATACGACAAGAACCTCAATCCTATACAATTTAAACCACACGACATGGTTTTAATGAAAAACCAAACTAGGAAAAATAAGTTCTCTCCAATTTGGAAGGGACCCTACGTGGTCGTAGAGGGAAGTGGGCCCGTGACCACGACGATATTGATCATAAACAAAGATAATAAAATTAACAATATTTTGTTAAAGGCATATCACAAATAGTGTATGCCGTTAAAACTAAAAATATTATAATATTACCATAGGTTAGAACCTATAAAAGTAACAATATAAAACCAATTAGCTATGCGTTGACAATTAAACTCGTAGATTGCAACATTATGAAAACATATAGAAAAAATAAATCTAACCATAAGATATGGAGTAATCATCATTTAATGTATTAAATAAATAAATAAATAAATAAATAAATAAATAAATAAGTAAATAAATAAAGAAGAAATAAATATAAATAGTTTAGGAAAACAGTAAGTAACAAACAAAAGAAAAATATAATAATAAAAAAAATAAAAAAAACATTAGACATATTAAAAACAATAATTTAGTAATAAAAAAATAAAAATATATATATATAACTATTTTAGGAGAAGAACTTATAATTTTAAAGTTAGAAAAATTGAGAAAAAATTAAATTAAGCTTCATTTAAAATCAAATGAAAATTCGTCATAAAATTGTCGTATTCATTGCAGATAACGCAAACCAACAAGTGCATTACTGACCTATATTTAATAGCGCAAGATAACAAACCTTGAAAAGGGTCATTACACCCAAGTGTTTCATGCTGAAGCACATATGCAATATTTACGAACGAATGAATATCATACGTGAAGCGAGCGTTCATAGCTGGCATATAAATGCAGATCTTGCAGTTTGTTTTGATACCATAAACAATGCAAATAAACAATATAACTTATATAAATACACGAAAATAATATAATAACATATTAAACATGTTTAAAAAATAAATCGCAACTCCAATTATATTTAATTACATGCAGAGAAATCATAGGTACTTTGTACATTAATATAATTCAATTTGAATAAGCTTAAATATAACAAATACATTTTAAATGAATTTAAAGAACTTACTAATAATAATTTAAATTACTTAAAGAAGAAGAAAAATATCAGTTAGTATTCAAAAAAAAAAAAACAGAGATATATAAATATTTAGTACATTTAAAATTAAAAAAAAGGAACAGGAAAATATAATTGTAAAATAAATAAAATAAAAAAAAAAACAGGAATTAAATACTAAATTTATAACAGATATAAAAAAAAACAAAAACAGAATTTAAAATTCAAAAAATAGGGATTTATGCATTAAAATATTTAGTGCAGTTAAAATTACAAAAAAAAAAGTTTTATTAATTGAATCGAACAAAAAAAATAGAAAAATTATTATGAGAAAACATAAAATGGAGAAAATATATATATAGGTATTAAATATTAATTTTTTTTTTTAAAAAGGAATTTTAAATTTTAAAGAAAAAAAAAGTGAAAAAAATATAATAAGAAGAGATGAATAAACAAAAGAAAAATATGAAAAAAAAATAATAAACATGAAAAAAAATGGGGAATTAAAATTAAAAAAAAAGAGGGATACAAATTTTTATTAAAAAGGAAAAAAAAGAGAAGAAAAAAAAAGAAGACAAAAAAAAATAATAACATTAACTATTAAATTTTTAAGGAATAAAAAGAGAGATAAAAAAATATATATATGAAAAAAAAGAACTAAAATTAAAAAAAAAGGAAAAAATTTTAATTAAAGAGAAAAAAAAAAGAAGAAATAAAAAAGAATAGAAAAAAAGAGAAGAGAAAAATTATGTAAATAACAGTCATTAACTATTAATTTTTTTTTAAAGAAAAAAAAAAGAAAAAATATATGACAAAAATAAGGGGAATTAAAATTAAAAAAAAATATATATTTTTTTTTAAATTTTCATCTAACATTTTATTTTATATTTGTTGGAATTAATGCAACACAGCAACCCAATTGCAATCTGTTCCCACTAATATTTTGTAAGCCAGTATTATCAGTTTTATAACATTCTATTTTATGTGTGTAACTAATAATTTTGGAACAACCGTTTACTCTAAATATATAATTGAATTAGACAACACGTGTTTTAATTCCACAGCGCAGAAAAACTCTAACAAAGGTTATGGGCCCAGTCAGCCCAAATTGTCCAGAGTAAATTTAAGCACGTGGTTAGAGTCGTATTTTTCGGTTTTGAGTTGTTTGCCCGGTGTTAAAAACAAAGTAAAATGAATTCGGTCGCAAGTATTGAAAAGCTTAATGCGGATAATTACGCGACTTGGTGTATTCAAATAAAAAGTTTACTTATAACTTTAGACTTATGGAACGTGATTTTGGAACCGTGTCCAACAACAGAGTCTGTTGCAAAAGCAGCATGGATTAGTAGTGATCAGAAGGCACTGGCCACTATAACATTGAGTGTAAAACCCAGTGAGTTAATACATATTAAAAATTGTGCAACAGCAAAAATTGCATGGGTTTTGTTGAGTTGTCTGTACAGGGCAGACACAGCTTGCAGAAAAGTTAATCTGTTTAAAAAACTAGTTCGGTTTAAGTTTAAAATAAACGAAAAATTCGCGATTCAAATAAATGAATTTTGTTCAATAATTGATCACCTGAAAGAAATTAACATTGTTTTGAACGATGATTTTCTGTGCATTTTGTTATTGTGCAGTCTTCCAGACGAAATGGAAAATTTCGTCGTTGCAATGGAAAGCAGAGACTCTTTGCCAAAAATCGAAAATCTCATTTCAAAAGTTCTTGAAGAGGAACAGCGTCAAGGTGACAAAAGTAGTGCCAATGCAGAAAGTGTTTTTTCGGCGAATTCGCGTAATGAGAATAAAAAACATTTTAAAAGCACTAACTTTAAAAACTCTCACCGCAAAGATTCTCGTTTTGGAAATAAAACCAGTAATAATAGTGTTTCGGTATACAACAATAACAGCAGCAACATTAACTGTTATAAATGTGGGAGGAGAGGCCATATACGCTCTCAGTGCAAATCGAGTGATAGAGACGCGTCATCAGAGAATGCATTTTGTGTAGCTGAAAATCAAGTGAGTGATGGTGTGTGGATTTTAGACAGTGGCGCATCGTCTCATATGTGCAAAAGCTCACATTTTTTCGACTCTCTGCAAAAACACCAACAAAAGATCATTCTCGCATCGGGAGAAAATGTGTATGCAGAAGGAATAGGCACAATAAGAGTGAAATCAAAATTTACAAATATGACACTTAATAATGTTTTGTTTGTGCCTAATTTACATTCCAATTTTTTGTCTATTAGTAAAATAATTGCGGCTGGTAACAAAGTGATTTTTTCCAAACAAACGGAAAATATAAAAAACAAAGACGATATGCAACTATTTACGGCTTCACTAGAAAGTGGTATATTTTTAGCAAATTTAAAAAATGTTGAAAATTCGGAATATGTAAATGCGATTGTTGATGAAAATAATATTAGTAAATGGCATAAACGATTCGGTCATATAAACATAAAAGACTTAAATAAATTATCGAATAAAAACATGGTTTACGGTTTAAATGTAAATATGCCAATGACATTTGAGTGTTTAACATGCGCGATGTGCAAAATTAGTTCTAAACCGTATACAAGTTTTTCGAACATATTTACTAATAATGTGCTGGAATTGGTGCATACGGACCTATGTGGTCCAATGGGTGTAAATTCGCAAGGTGGATCAGCGTACTTCATTACTTTCATCGATGATTTTTCACGTTTTGTTACAACATATTTTTTAAAGAAAAAATCTGATGCTTTCGATGCATTCAGAAATTTTGCTGCGACCACGGAGAAGCAGACAGGCCGTAAGTTGAAAATGTTGAGGAGTGACAACGGGAAAGAATTTCTAAATTCCAAATTTAAAGAATTTTTCGAAAAAAATGGAATTCTTCATCAAACGACGGTATGTTACTCACCACAACAAAACGGAGTGGCAGAAAGAGCCAATAGAACACTCGTTGAAATGGCTCGTTGTATGTTGGAATCGTCAAGTCTTCCTCAGAACCTGTGGTCGGAAGCCATTAACACTGCCACATACATCAGAAATAGGTGTCCAACGAAAGTTTTAAATGACGTAACTCCATATGAGAAATGGAACGAAAGGAAGGCGTCGGTATCTCATATGCGTACATTTGGCTGCGATGCTGTAGTTTTGCAAAAAGGTCCACCCAGTGGTAGTAAATTTATGCCAAAAGGTATTAAATTAAAATTCGTCGGATATGAAAGTTTAACTAAAGGCTATAGGCTATACAATCCAGAAAGAAAAAACATAGTTAAAGCCAGAGATGTAATATTTTTTGAAGATTCGTTCGAAAAAATAACTACTGCTGATAATTTGGTTGAAGATTCTTTTTCCGTCGAAGTTATAAAGTCGATCGATATTACTGAAGAAAATCAAAGTGAATCAAGAAGTCACTCAGTCGATTACGAGACGGCGAACGAGACTTCATCCGGAGGTTCAGAGCTACAAGATACGTCAGCAACAGAAATCATTGCTTTGGAATCCGAATCTGAAGAAGAAGAGGATGTTTTGGACAATAAACGAAAAAGAGGTCGACCACGCATTTGTCGTACTGGAAGTAAAGGCAGACCGAAAAAGGTATATTGCACAGAAGCTGGAATTGAGATGCTTAATTCAATTGTTAAAAATCCAAATACTGTTGCCGAAGCATTAAATTCAGTTGAGGCTATTCATTGAAAAAATGCAATGCGAGCTGAATTCAACTCATTAGTAAAAAATAAAACATGGGATCTAGTGGAAAAACCAAATGACAAAAATATAATTGGTTGTAACTGGGTGTTTGCCATTAAACGCAAGCCTGATGGATCTATTGAAAAATACAAGGCAAGACTTGTGGCACATGGATGTTCACAAAAATATAACATCGACTATCAGGAGACTTTTGCGCCTGTAGTACGTCACTCAACTATTCGTGTTTTATTAGCATTAGCAGCACAACATGAATTGCTCGTTAATCATGTGGATATTGTGTCAGCTTATTTAAATGGAGTATTAGAGGACGAGGTCTATATGGTGCAGCCTCATTTGTTTATAGATCAGGCATATCCAAATAAAATCTGTAAACTTAATCGATCAATATATGGACTTAAACAAGCTGGACGTGAATGGAATAAAAAGGTAACAGAAATTTTGCTAGAGATGAATTTTTTACGGTGTAAGGCGGACAGCTGCGTATATGTTAAGAGAGAAAACAACAACATCAGTTTTATTGCTTTGTACGTCGACGACATGATGATGGCGTGCTCTTCCGAGCTGGAAATGAAGCTGAACATTGCAAATCTAAACAAATTCGTGGAAGCTGTGGATCGTGGTCCAATATCGTTTTACGTGGGCATGGAAATCGTAAGAGATGGATTACGTGGTACTATCTCTATCCATCAACAACGTTACACCGAAGAATTGTTAAAGCGCTGGAATATGGAGAGCTGTAAGCCGTCAGCAACCCCTTGGGCAAGCGGTACCATTTTGGAGAAATGTGAGCAGAACTGCGACGAGCTGGATGCTGTGAACTACCAGAGCTTGATAGGCGGATTGATGTATCTTGTTGTCATTTCGAGGCCGGACATCGCTCATGTTATTTCAAAATTTTCGCAGTACAACTCACATTTTCAGGCCGCTAAACATATTCTTCGTTATTTAAAAAATTATTCAAAAGGTATTATAACATATTTTCCAAATAATGAAAATTTAGTGTGTTTCACAGATGCTGACTTGGGCTGCGATTCAACTGATCGTAAATCTTATACAGGTTACGCCATGTTTATGTCAGGTGGGCTCGTTGCCTGGGAATCAAAGAAGCAGTCCGTGGTTGCATTAAGTACGATGGAAGCTGAGTACATCGCACTGTGTCAAGGAACAAAAGAAATCATCTTCATCCGTGGTTTGTTGCAGGAAATGGGTTTTGATCAATATGCGCTTCAAACGACAACAATGTTCTGCGACAACCAAGGAGCTCAGTTCTTAGTGAAGAACCCTACTGTGCAGAAGAGAAGCAAGCACATTGATATTCGATTTCACTACATAAGAGATAAGTACAACGACCAAGAGATAGAAATCGAATATGTAACATCAAGTGACAATGCAGCTGATATTCTCACTAAAGCTTTAACAAGAGAAAAGCATATTAATTCTTGTAAATTATTAAAGATGAAAATGTAAAATATTTGAGATATAAAATTTTGATTAATTTTTGAAATGAAAATGTAATTTAAAGTTTTGTATCGTATTTGTATTAACAACAATGCATTTGGGTTGAGCGAAGGTTTGTTGGAATTAATGCAACACAGCAACCCAATTGCAATCTGTTCCCACTAATATTTTGTAAGCCAGTATTATCAGTTTTATAACATTCTATTTTATGTGTGTAACTAATAATTTTGGAACAACCGTTTACTCTAAATATATCATTGAATTAGATAACACGTGTTTTAAATCCACAGCGCAAAAAAACTCTAACAATATTAAACTTTTAAAAGAGATATACAAATTTGTATTGGAAATTAAATAAATTTTTAAATTAAATTAACACTGTTAAAAAAAAATATATGTATATATAATAAATTCAACAATTCTTGAGAAAATTTAAAATAATATATATGTATATGTAATGTTCAACTATTCTATGTACATATATATTTATAAAAAAAAAATTATATGAAATAAAAAAAGAAAAATGAAGAAACAAAGCAAAGTGGCAGCATATTGGAAAACGAAGCAGGACATACTAAACTCAAACTTTTTTACAATTGCCCCAGTTGCCAAATACAAGTTGCAAATAACAAGATGCATAATGGACCTTGAGAAATGTATAATAAAAAAAAGGAGAAATCGCATTATTATGTCAGTACATAAATAAGAAACAATGCAATATCGAACCACGAGGTTTTATGATATCAACAATTCGGAAATCTAAAATATCCTACATAACGCGACATGAGCACCAAGATGATTCAACAATTTGTTTGACAAGATCGCAGAGAAAAAAAAACACTCATCTCGAACATATCGACAACCAAGTCAACGGGACAAAACTCTCCTGAACGATTTAGAGTCCAGGGTATTACCAAGATGACACTCACTGGAGATAGCACCATTTTCATATTCCACAAGAACCATCGAAGCCCAACAGACCCAACGCACCACATACAACGAACCATTAAAGATGAACAAGGCAAGTCCGTCCCAGCACACAGAAGAACAAGAGGAGAAATCTGGTCCAACAGTAGGGCATATAAAAGTCACTCATGTAATCAAATATAAAATCAAATATATAAACAAAAGACATTAAAAATTAAAAAAAAAATACACAAAAAAAAAATTAAGAAATCATTCAAAAAAAAAATTATTATTATTGAAACCCATTTAATTATTCAAACATATTTTTTTATAGATAACTTAAGAAAAAATAACATATTATATTTATTATCACCATGTTAAAATAAACATATTATCATTATTAATTTTAATATTAACTCTAAGAAAACATCATTTCTATATATTCAACAATATATTTAAGACATTTTGTAAAAAATTATCATTAATCCTAATATTAATAATATTTTTTTTCCATAATGGGGGAGGAATGTTGTGAATTAGTTCATACATTTTTCTTTTCTTTATGGTTCTTCACTATTCATTCAGTTTTGGATGTTGCTGTACACATGTTGAGCGCATCATGTTTTTCATATCATGTTGAATTCATGTTGTCCTGAACATGTTCACAGCATTGTCCCAACTTTTCACGTTGGCAACAAAAATAATAATTTGGCAAAGCGCTAAGATTGGCGTAGAACATACCTCTTTCAAGTTAGCTTCCACAGTTAACAAAAGCTTGCGATAATTGGCAAAGCGCTAAAGCTTTACTTAGACCACATCTCTTGCAATAGAATTTATCTTTGCTTGATTAGGGGGCTACGTTAAAATAAGCAGAGCAGTGTTTGCCAACAATTCTGATATTTCGCAATTGGTGTCAGCCAAAAACTTTAAGTCGGACTTTCTTCAAAAGTCACGTACACCAAAATTGAGTGGAAGTGAAAATTCACTAGAACATTATGAAAATAGAATTTAAGAAAAGCTTGCAACGAAGGTATTGTTAATACATTTCGTTGCAATTTAAAAGTTTGGAGTTTACTTAGCCTCAAGTCGAGGTAGTAAAGTTAATAAAAGTGTTAAAATAATATAGTGTTCTTTTTTAACTCTAAAAGTAAATAGTGTCTTTTGATTAATTAATTTGTAAAATAAATCAATAAATGTAAAAGAAATCAAATACAACATTACAACATTAATTATGAACATTTATAATTTTCGCGGTAAAGCTTTTTGTTTCTCTGTCGAGTAAATTAATTCTAATTTGAACTGCGGCATTGGTGATAATCATAAAATGTTAATAGACATTTTATGTAGTCAGTATGAAGGCTTGTCGATTGTGCATTTTAATGCTAGAAATATAAATTCGTTAAAACTTGACTATATAAAATATGTGTTTAATAATTCTAATGTTGATGTAATCTGTGTGTCTGAAACGTGGATCCATGCTAATATTTCAAATAATTATTATGATATTACAGCCTGTAATCTTTTCAGAAATGACAGGATTGGTAAAAAGGGTGGCGGAGTTGCAATTTATTGCAAAACGAATCTCAGTGCCCGACTCGTAAGTAAGTCTTGTGGGTCTGATATTGAATACATACATGTTGAATTGCTTATTTGTTGCGTTTATATTCCTCATAAATGTTACAGTCTCGATTCGTTTTTCTGTGAACTACATGAGTGTGTTACTCACTTTGACTTCTATGCTATCTGTGATTTTAATGTGAACTTACTTACTAAAGACAATGCATCAGACAAACGCTGCCAAAGTTAAAGCTGCTGGAATGACAATTATTAATTCTGTTTCTCCTACTCGTTTTGACCATTTCTGACGATTCTTTACTTTTACTATTTGACCAAATATTTTTTATATCCGACGTGGTACTTTAAATGTTCGTGTTAGTTCTAATATCAGTCCAATGTCCGTATCGTACCGTGACTACACCTCCATTGAATATTTCACGTTGTATGATCATATGTCACAAATTCGTTGGGAAGATTGTTGGTTTAGTAAATCTGTTGATGATAAGTTAAATGGTTTTGTCTATCATGCATTTAATGCTTTTGACTATTTTGTTTCCCTTCGTACTATTGATGTTCAGAATAAATGTTGTCCTTGGTTTACCTCAGATATCAAGAAATAAACTGTATGGTCAATGGAAGAAGCATCATACTGATGAAAAAGCATGCTAGAAATAATACTGTTTTAATAATAAGACAGTCTAAGAAAAGACAATTACTTAAAAAAATTAAATTGCTCTCTTCCAACCAAAGTTCTTTGGAAAAATATACGCAGCCTTGGTGTCTGTAGCAATACTGACACTGAGTGCAATATTGACTCCAATGTTTTAAATAATTTCTTTCTTATAATACAGCCTTTAATGATAATTTCCAATGTAACGCTTGTCATAAACCGATCCAGTGGTGAGGCTGCGATATGTGCATGCTAGTGGTTCCTGGTCTAAACTCGTCGATATTTCGGGGTTTGCGTATATCTTGCCACTTCACCACACGGTATGATCATAAAAGCAAATCATGCACGTAATTAACAAAAAACGAGTTGAAAAAGTTAGGTCTTATGGGTAAGTTCGGTCACATGGGACGGACTTTTATAGTCGGTCGGGCTCGACTATGGAATACCCTACACTTTGGTGTGAATATTAATGTGGGGAATTTAATTGTATACCTACCTTTAAAGTTCTTAATTATGCTGAACATTCTTACAATCAGAATATTATTTACATATCAAATTTCTGACGACGTATATCCCAATAATTTAAAAATGAATGTAAAACTAAAAAAAAATTCAAAAATTGTTGAAACATGTAAAAAAAAAAAAATTTGGGCGGATCACGCCCACTTTTAAAACATATGTAGAGATTTAAGGCTAATATTTCATAATTTTGTTTTTAATAATTTGCGAATAAAATTTCCACTATGAAAAAGCGAGAAGTAATAGAAAAAATCAAATCTGGGCGTATCACTTCCATTTTTGGATCACATATTTTAAGTGAATATTAACAAAACGTTTTAAATTTTATAAGTATATCTTGAATATTTTTCGAGTAATTGGTTCGTAAAGAGTTATATAAAAGTGACTTGTATGGGAGATGGGCGTGTCCGTTGACCAACTTGGCTCATTTCCATTGACAAAACGCATTTTTTGCTAACACTCATCGAAACAAAATTTCATTGCATTTTAAGCATTTTTTCGCAAGTTATCGTGTATACGGATAGCAAGACAGACTAAACGGCTAAACGGACTCGGTGGTGATGCTGATCAAGAATATATATACTTTTCCATACCACAGACGCCTCCTAAGGTGCGTTACAATATATGCACAAAGTTAATATACCCTGTACCTTATAGGTGTAGGGATAAAAAATAATAAAACTAAAAGGCCCAATAATTTTGGGTGCAGGGTACAAAAAAAATCAACGACAAAAAAAATCTAGTGATGTGAGACTACATCACTAGATATAGTATTAGCATTTAGCTAATACGGAGCATTGGTTGTTATTTGCTTTCGTTTACTCTCTCTACCCAACCTTACTGCAAGAGATCACAGTTCTCTCCCACATCCCAACCATGCCACCGATCGAGGCTCAAATCATATTCGCAAGAAAGAGAAAAATTTAGTTATTTATGTTATAAATGTTTTTTGTTTATTCAAAAACTAGTAAAAACCATCCAGCTAGCTGAAAATTTGTTTCTAAATATGAAGGAAAAACAAGATAAAATGAAGATATTTTATATTTTTATTTGTAAATCCAAAAATGTTTTTTTTTGGATTTACAATATAGAGTTTTTCGTCTGATGTCCTTTGTGCTGTAGGAAACACAGTTTCATAAGTGTAGTTCGTCATGAAATATATTTTTAAAAACCATCCAATAAAATCAAAATTCCAAAGTTTATTTTTTTTATAAATTTATGTTAAACGTATATTTAAAATCTGTGAAACACTTTTAATATATTTTAAAATTGAATTATTAATGATACTTAATGTTGGTTTTTTCTTTAAATTTTTATTAATTTAATTTAAATTGTTGTATTCGTTGTTGGTTATATTTCACGTTTTCGAAATATGTTATTTTATTAATTTCATTTAATAATTTTTAATGTATTTTCTGAACGCAATAATTGAAACTCTTTTTCGTGGAGACTTCTGTTTTTTTTTTTGCAACTCTCTGCTTGCTGTGTAAAACCAACAAACACAACAAAAAACCATGAGAGAGAGTTGTTGTTCTTTGGTGTGCAATTGTTTATAAGAGAGTGTGATGCACTGCACTAAACACAATGAGCGCAGCCAACTGCAGTACTAATTTTCATATAGTTGATGTAATTTAGTTTTTACGTTTTTCTGTTTTAATACCCTACACCTATGAGGTACAGGGTATATTAACTTTGTGCATGTATTGTAACGCCCCTTAGGAGGCGTGTCCGGTATGGAAAAGTATATATATTCTTGATCAGCATCACTAACCGAGTCCGTTTAGCCATGTCCGTCTGTCTGTCCGTCTTGCTGTCTTGCTGTCCGAATACAGAATAACTTGAGAAATACTGATCAGAATGCAATGAAATTTCGTCTCAATATATTTTAGCCAAAAGTAGGAACTGAGTTTGAAAATGAGCCAAATCGGTCAACGGACACGCCCACCTCCCATACAAGTCACTTTTATATAACTCTTTCGGAACTAATAACTCGAAAGTTATTCAAGGTACAGTTATAAAATTTAAATCATATTGTTAGAATTCACCTTAAAATACGTGGTCCAAAAATCGGCGTGATCCGCCCACTTTTTTTTTTCCTTATTTCCCGGGTTTTCATAGTGAAAATTTGATCCGTAAATTATTAAAATCAAATCTATGAAATATTAGCCTTTCAAGATTTTAAATATAGGCGTGGTCCGCCCTATTATATTTTTCAAATTTTTTTTTTTTAGTTTTTTATACTTTAGATAAATTTTTTAATTTACGGGGATATAAGACGTAAATTTCTGATATATGAATAATATTCTGAGGGTTAATATCCCCACCAAAGGTGTAGGGTATTCCATAGTCGGGCCCGACCGATTTTGCACTGATTGTTATTATTATTATTATTTTTGTAATGTATAAAACTAATAATTTAAAACAAATATAAAAATGTGAATTTAAGCTTCTGAACCTTATTATTTTAAATCAATTATAAAATTTTTATAGTTTTATTTTTTTCCAATTTGTCTATTTTGTGATTTTGTGTTTTGTTTTTTTTCCTATTATGTTTTTGGGGTATTTTCTTTTAAAGATTTTTGTGTTTAAACACGGAACGAGAGGTTTTTCTGCTACTGCGGCTATAGACGGATTATATTAATTCTGCATAATTCTCCAAATTGAGCAACGAAATGGGTCCGCGAACAACTACGTAGCCCAGATATTTAACTTCAAACAAAACTAGCTTTTACTAATATTTATAGTAAGTCCAGATTTTTGCAGGTGATACGCTACCTCTTGCAATAATTGTACGTGTGACTGAAAATCTTCTGAAACCATAAGCAAGTCGTCAAGATATACAAAATTTAGCTCTTTAAGATGATAGAGTATAACCTTATTCATAAGCCGGTACATTGTCTGAGGCGCATTACACAAATGGCATCACTGTAAATTGACACAATGGTCGGTTTGGAACGGTCAAAGCAGTCATCTCGCGCGATTTCCACTGTAGTGGAAAGCATCCTTTAAATCAAGGCTCGATATGAATTCCGCTTGAGGCAATTTGCTTAAAATGCCCTCAATGTGCATCCCTCACTGTCAAAAGATTCAATTTACGACTATCCAAAAAAAGTCTAACCTTTCCCCGCTTCGTCACCAAGACCACAGGAGTATACCAGGAACTGTTTGACTCCTCTATCACTCCCATAGAAATCGTCCGATAAATCTCCTGCCCCATAAGCTTTTCGATGGCGGGAGACACCGGATAATGACGTTGTTTTACTGGTTTTTCAAGTCCAACATCAATTAAATGATCTAAAAGCTTTGTTTTCCAGACCATTTTCTTCAAAAAAGGGAAATATTTTTATAATCGCATTTTATTTTACTCGTTGGTCTGGCGTCAATGTGTGCATGTTTTGTTCAATGTCTGGACTGTTAATCTCATTGATTATATGTTGAATGTATATAAAATACTTTAATAATTCATACTGAACATCTTTTGTGTTTAATCAAATGTTACTTATTTTTAAATATCAAATATGAAAATAATTTTCACTACTTCGAAATAAATATTCTTCAAACTTAGTCGTGTGTGTCTTCTGTTTAATTGTATTTACAAGAGGTTATGGGCCTCTGTTGTGAATCAGAAACGTTTTTTTTGTTGTATTTAAGAAAGTCTGCACATAACCAGTATGCACATAAAGTTCAAATCTAAAAGCACAATAACAGATGCATGTTAACTTAACATAACGTCTACGACGTACCTGGAACAATTACATAATGTTTATGAGTGCATACTTTCAGGATATAAAATTAAGTCCGCTTGAAAGCAACGAAAAATGCACTGGTTGCAATTGGATCCGAGGCACACTCTAGCAAGTGTGCCGTCTGTTTAAAAGCAACAACAAAAGCATTGGTTGTAATTTAAGTCAAGACTAACACCAGCATGGGAACCAATTAAGAATTTAGCACATTGGAATTTTCTCAGTTAATGATTTCACAATATTAGTAAATATCTGATGTGGGGTTCATGAGGTTTTTAGTAGTACGTAGATTTAAGAATATGCTTGCTTGCATTTATGAGTTGTGTTTTAAGACATAAGTATAAGCAAGGGGTTCGTGAGTCGCACGATACCGAGGTGATGAGTAGAGGTTAAGTTTAGTTTTTAATTATTATGATTTTAACTGCCTTAGAGTGCAGACGTGTTTTCAGTTTAAATTCAAGCTTGTAAAAATACTTAAAAATAATTAATAAAAGTATAAAGCAAGTCTAAAATATCCTTGCGTTTTTATTTAATAATAATTGTTAGGAAAGAATTGTGGACTTCGAGGGAATATTGTCACTGACGGTTTCATTAATAAAGGCAAGTACAAAAGGACCCCTGGAGCCCGCAACATTTTGGCGCAGTCGGTTTTTCAAGAATCTACAAAAAGGGCTGAAGGACGAATTTGAAGGAGCATTAAAAAAAAAAAAATGAAGAAACACAGAAGTGGAAAGGAAGGAATAATTAAATATTGAATAAATTTTAGTGAGTTTGAGTGAAAGCAGTAAATAAATGGTGAAATTAAATTATAGAAAGAATGAAATTAAACAAATTTATAAATTTTAATTGAAAATTTTAATGATTATATGGCGAACTTTGAGGAATTGGAAGTAGCATATAGAAATATATTAGGTCAACTTGGCAGATTTACTGAGAAATTGTGGAATCAAATTAGTACGGAAGTTAACATTTAAAGAAACTTTAGAATTAATAAAAAATACAGTCAGTTCCACACGGGTATACTCAGAAGTCGAAAGAGTTGACGTAGTTTTTGAACAATTAGTATACTTCTTGGAACATAAAAGTGCTCATAAAATAAAAGACTTAGAAGATTGGAAAGGGGAATTTGCTGCATTAAATAAAAAATTAAACGATATTGTAGAAGAACGGCAGGAGTTGTTAGATCAGGCTAGTGGAATAGAGGAAGAAAACGAAAAATTAAGAACTTTGCTGAAAAATAAAGATATTTCGGACAAATCAATTGAACGAGCACTGAGCCAACAGCCCAGACTAGAATTCGAAACATTAGAAGAAGCAAATAATAAAGTAAGGGAATTAGATTCGAAATCAGATTTTTAGAATCGGAAGTTATAGTATATCATAAGGAGGCATTACAGATTGAAGGAAAATTTGATAAAATAACAGCACCGGAAACAACATTAGAAATGTCGTTAGATACTGTATCGAATTACGTAGGAAGTGTGGTTCCATTTTTTATGGGATCGGAATCACCGTCCGTTAAAACTGAACTTTATAGATTCATGGACGCTTGTGCGTTAGCAAGTCTAAAAATTACAAAAGAAAACAAAGAAGAATTCATTAGCTGTGTCAAACTGCATCTTCTTGGTGACGCTTATGATCTAGTCCGCACAAGAAAGTTCAATGATTTAGAGGAGCTATTTGATGTTAGTATTGACGATAGTATTAGAAAAGCATATCAGACGGATGGTGAAAGTCTGAAGATTAGAAAGATTATGGGCAAACGCTAATGAAATAGCAGATTCAAGGTACAAACAAAAATAAAAATCTACCTACAGATGTTTTTAATACGGAACTAGTAAACTCAGTTCTGACAGCATTCAAGGTAGGTGTAAAAGATCCGACAATAAAGGTTCTATTATTAAGTAGCAAGGCAGAAAACTTGAATGATTTATTAGATGAAGTATTAAAAGCCCAGATAACAATTCAAGGGGGTCCGAGATTCCCCGAGGAAGTGTACAGTTTCGAACAACGATCTGTAACCAGTCCAACGAATAGTATTCAAAACAATCATTTTCAAACTACCCCACTAAATCACAAAATATCAACACAAAATAAAACAGAAGGATCAAAAATACGACCAACATGCTTTTTTTTCCAGAAAAAAGGACATACACGAGACGAATGTATTACGCGGAAAAACACACCGTTTTCATCAGCCTCTAAAAGGTATTGCAAATTTAAAAGATCAGACATCCCGCCTTGCTCGTTTCCGACACAAATTATCGGAATATGATTTTCAAATAATGTACAAACCAGGCAAAAAGAATTTAAATGCGGATGCTTTAAGCAGAATTCCATATATAGAACCAAATATTACAGCCGTACAAACACGATCCAAAACTACACAAAATATTTTAGATCAGCAAATCAGAAAAATAAAACCACCAATCAGTACACCAGTCGTAGATTAAACAATAATAGATACAAATAATGAAACGAATTCAGCTCAAATATTAACTGATCCAGATGAAATTAAAACCGTGATGAAAGATTTTCATGATTCAGCACTAGGAGGCCATCAGGGCACACTTAAAACATACTTTAGGATTAAGAAACAATTTAAATGGAGGGGAATGCAGAAACAAATAAAAGAATATGTTAGAAACTGTCCTAAATGCCAAATGAACAAAAGTTCAAAGTTAACAAAAATGCCAATGGTTTTGACAGATACGCCAACACGTCCATTCGATAAGGTTTATATGGACTTGGTAGGAATTTTACCTGAAACAGTGTCAGGAAATAAATATATTTTAACTTTTCAAGACGATTTTTCAAAATACATGTGCAGCGTAGCTATCCCAGACGCGGAAGCAAGCACAGTAGCCAAAGCTTTTTACGAGGAAATTATCACGCGTTATAATATTCCGAAAATTTTAATTACAGATAATAGTTCAAATTTTGTGTCAAAATTATTTTCAGACACGTGCAAGTTATTAAACATTAAAAGTATGCATATAACACCTTATCACCCGCAGGCGAATGGCTCGTTAGAACGAAGTCATAGACCTTTAGCGGAGTATTTGAGATGTTTTGCAAAAGAGGATGGGTCCAACTGGGACCAATGGTTGAATTCGGCAATGCATGTGCACAATAACACAGTGCATATGTCAACAGGGCAAACGCCTTGTCGTACTTTATACGGATTTGAATTTGACATGCCAACCAACCTAAAACGAAAATGTTCACCAATTTATAACAGTGAAGATTACAATAAGGTATTAAAATACCAAATACAGCGTACACATGAGATAGTCAGACAAAATCAAGAAAAAGCTAAGGCAAGATCTAAACGAAGTTATGATAATACATTAAATACGGTAGTTTTTAAGGAAGGAGATAAAGTTTTATTAAAAAACCAGAATAGGAAAAACAAATTTTCACCAATATGGGTAGGTCCCTATGAAGTCCTTTCGATAATAAGTCCTGTGACAACAGTGATCTGTATCAAGGGAAAAGGGAAAAAATTCCATAATAACTTATTAAAAGCATATAACTCTTAAGTTATACACAATCGAACGAACAAAAACAACGAAATTAATAACTGAACCAACAGTTCATAATGATCATTAACCGCAATGGATAATATTGCAAACAACGTAAATAAAGTACGCGTAAATATTTTTTTTTTAGAAAATATGTTTTTAAAATCTAAATTAGTGCATGAGGAAATAGCTATGTATTAATTTTAGAAGATGACTAGCATTAGATCATGTATTAAATGAGAAAGGAATAAAGTATAAAGAAGATTATATTAGATATTTCATAAACAAGAATTCAGTACGAATTTGCCAAAGCAATAAAATATACATTGTCATAATTGAGATAGGTCAGTACTTCAGATTCATTGTCAAGATCATTTATTAATGGAAACAGGCAACAGAAAGATCATTGCACTTGAAGTACAGATAGGTGTTAGCGTAGCACACACTAAAGTGGAGCACATATAGAAGAAGTGAGGAGCTAATGTTATAAGCGATAAAATGCAATTCAGCGTTTTGCATCTAGGAACAATGCACTAATGTACCGAAAATGAAACGAGATACGTTAATGCAGCGTAAAAATTTGAACAATAATTGAATGATAAGGAAAAAATACAATACACAATCTAACAAAATTAACAAACGTTTTAAATGTGATCATTACACGGTAATGAAAATATATATGTACCTATTGAATGTACAAAAGTAGTTATGCATAAATCGCGCGCGCTTACCATTATTGAAAATTGGCAATAATGATTAAATTCATAAATTAGTGCATGAATAAATAGATAAGTATTTTTGAAAATAATTAGCATTGATTCATGTGCTAATGAAATTATAAATAAAATAATGTCTATATATTAAGAAAAAAATTAATGATTTTACAATTAAAGATTTACAGTAAAATGTTCGATATAAATATACAATTAAAATATAAAATTTTAATACTATGATGTAAGGTAATATAAACAAAGATTATGAATACTGAAATTAAAAATGATGTTAAATATAAATTATTTATAAAGTTATAGTAAACATTACAAAGTAATAAGTATTTTTAAAAATAATGCTGGCTCTGGAAATGCATTTCAACCACGACAAAGAAATAAAACATGCACGAAGAAGAACTAGCAATCCACCAAACAATAAAATTCGACGCAGAAGACACTAAGTTTAAATTTTAATTGTCAAAGAAGATCGTTTGATTTTGTTGGGTAAAGGTCTGAAATGGTAATATTATGTAATGAAGTACAAGAGACGAATGATAAAAAAACATGTGAGAGTCATGGCGCTGACAACAACAATTGTACATCAATAACATGTTTAATTAAAAGAAAGGAGCTCAATATAAACATGAATGTGGAATTTCGACAAATCAGCAAAATTGCGACTATTCTACCATAAAGAAGCAACAACATTTTACATCTTTACGTACATATAATTAAAAGATAACAATTTTATCACTCAAGGAACAAGCTAATATTTTGTAAATAAGTTGAAGGAGCTATTTCAGCTGTCAATGCTAACCTTATGGAAAAAGAAATTTGACACATCAACAAAGTTATCATAATTGTACTAAATCAACAACATTTAAAACATTATGCTGACAATTTCTTCAACAAAAGAACATAATTTCTTAAAAGAGAAGACGAAAATTAAAAACACTAAGAACTTCAAATATTCAAATATTTTTACAACAAGTGAAATATAAAAGAACAACATCAAACAACAACATGTACGTATAATTAAAGATGATTTCCAAAGATGACAATTTCGCTACAAGAACTCTTAAAACATTTAAAGAAGACAAATTCGTATTAATATCCAGAAATATAAAATTACAAAATTACCCATTTTAGTATCTGCTCTCAACAAAATACGATTCAATTTGACTGAAAAAACAACGCAACATAGAAGACATCAAATTTAACAAAGCTAAGAAAATCAAGACGAAAGATGAGAATAAATGATAATAGCAATGTTTTTCGAAACAGTGGCAGAAACAAATAAAATGCAGCCAGCCAACCTATATACGTAAATAGAGAGTAACAGAACTATCGATCACAGCAGTTTATGTTTTAAATTGATAGAAAACACAATTATATTTTTTTTTTGTATAATTAATTTAATAGACTAGAAATAAGTAATGAAAAACTTGAAGAAACCTTAAAATATGAAAACTATAAATATAAACAATAACTAAAGATATACTCAATAAAATTAAATGTATTATTTTCAATAAATACCGCAAAATATTTAAAAGAAAACAAATCGTTGCACAAATTAAAGCATTTAATGACTTAGATGAATAAACAAGAAAAACAACAGATCAACACGGAACGCAGCGATTGCAAAGCGGTAACTTGATCAACTACTGTTTTGTCAATTGCAACGTTCAGTGACTTGTAATGTTATACATTTTTCTTTTTAACGTTACATAAAGTATATAAATATCACTAAAACTGCGACCATTAATTAAGTAATTGAGTAACGAAGATAAGCATTAATAAGATTCTTAAAATGAAAATAAGTAAAATAAATTATAATAATATGAAAAATAATTATTGATTTTAAATATTATTGTAAGTTAAATAAATTAAGAAATATATTGAAATATTAATGATGTAAAAGAAAAAACTATTATTCTTTTTAATAATAATTTTTTCTTAAAATAAGGGGGGAAGAATGTTGTGAATCAGAAACGTTTTTTTTTGTTGCATTTAAGAAAGCCTGCACATAACCAGTATGCACATAAAGTTCAAATCTAAAAGCACAATAACAGATGCATGTTAACTTAACATAACGTTTACGACGTAACTGGAACAAGTACATAATGTTTGTGAGTGCATACTTTCAGGATATAAAATTAAGTCCGCTTGAAAGCAACGAAAAATGCACTGGTTGCAATTTGATCCGAGGCACACGCTATCAAGTGTGCCGTCTGTTTAAAAGCAACAACAAAAGCATTGGTTGTAATTTAAGTCAAGACTAACGCCAGCATGGGAACCAATTAAGAATTTAGCACATTGGAATTTTCTCAGTTAATGATTTCACAATATTAGTAAATATCTGATGTGGGGTTCATGAGGTTTTTAGTAGTACGTAGATTTAAGAATATGCTTGCTTGCATTTATGAGTTGTATTTTAAGAAATAAGTATAAGCAAGGGGTTCGTGAGTCGCACGATACCGAGGTGATGAGTAGAGGTTAAGTTTAGTTTTTAATTATTATGATTTTAACTGCCTTAGAGTGCAGACGTGTTTTCAGTTTAAACTCAAGCTTGTAAAAATACTTAAAAATAATTAATAAAAGTATAAAGCAAGTCTAAAATATCCTTGCGATTTTATTTAATAATAATTGTTAGGAAAGAATTGTGGACTTCGAGGGAATATTGTCACTGACGGTTTTATTAATAAAGGCAAGTACAAAAGGACCCCTGGAGCCCGCAACACCTCCACTAAAACCTTCATTGAAACATCCACTAGTGAACACAAGGAAGAGTTGTAGAACGCGTATTAGTTGCAATCATACGGAAAATCGTCGATTTCAATATGGATTTCAAGCAGCAGTTTCCGAAACTTGGCGCAACAATTTTCATACATGGAAATTAAGCATTGAACTTTTGCTGTTGGAGCGTGAATTATGGGATTTGGTCACTGAGCAAGTACCTGAACTGTCGTACAAATTAAAAAGATAGTAACTCAAGTTACTATGTTTTTATTTTATTCGATTATCCAATACAGAATTTTATTCTTTATTTTTCTGTGCAATCGGCTAGTTTCTATTGTTCTACATTCTCTCACAAATTGAAATATAAAAATCTATGATTTCAAGAATTTTCATATATTACTAATATATAAGACAGTAAATTAAGTTAGTTAAGGTCATTAAACCAAAAATCCGTTAGAATTTAAGTTGAAATAACATGCCATAATCTTTTTCAATTATTAGTATGCCGTAAACATTCTTCGAGTGAGCAAAACAATCGTTTCTGTGTCAGTGTAATTTTTTTTTATTAATTGTAAAATATATTAAGGAGGGCTCTGGATAATAGGTAACTTTTACAATTATTAAATGTAGTAACTGTAGTTACTAAGTATTTATAATAAATTTAAATAATTTGTACATATAAAAAAGTTAGTAAGTTAACTTAGATAGAACCCTTAAGTTGCTGCTTTATGTATTAGCATGTAAATATAATATTGAAAATAAAATACCAATACAAATCGCAGCAAGTTTTTTATATTTTGATAATATTTTTTAATAATTTTAATTACTTGTGAGTTAGGGATGATAAATTACATTATGATTAATACATTTTTTTTTAATAAATATTATTTGATTTAACTTACTAAAAAAATATATTTAAATCATAGTTCTTCCAAAAAATTATTTTATTAACCCTATCTCGATAATTTATAAATGTTAATACAAATTTTTAAACAATAGATCGTTGAAAAATTTAATTATCGATTCTTTTTACAATAATGCTTTAAATACATAGACCGCGACAGCGACACAGCCACACGATGACAATTAGTTCTTCTCGACAAATGAATTCGTGTTGTGAGCTACTTGATTACATTCATCGCGAAACGACAATCCTTTTTTCACTTAATTTTAAATGTTATATCGATTAAACACCATTGATTATATTAATTAATTTTTAAATGTATTCATTTGATTAATTTATCACCATAAATAACACAAAAAAATAAACAAATAATTCTCAAAATTAATGAAAATATCGGTTGTCGGCCTGTTAAATTAGAATTAAATCAATATTGGTGACAGCGACAATTGTCGCCAAGTCGTCATGTAGTCGCGGCCAAAATATTTGTATGTTTTTTTAATTTTGACAAGTGTAGCAATGTCGTTGTCGCTTCGAATGTGTTTAAAGCATAATGCGGTCTCTAATAACCTTTTTTCAATGCATTCATAGTGTTTGAATATTTTATTCTTTCTTTACACCTAAATATTTATTTTTTACAGCAACATTAATTTAGAGCAATGATGCATTTTAAAAAAATTAAATAGCGTAAAAAAATAAATGCAAAAAGTTTCCAAAAAGTGAAATTTCAAACACATTTTTTGTTCATGATTAGTAAGATTGCTGAAAATGTGCTGAAAATGTGGTTAAAAATATGGGTAATGTCATAAATACGGATTACTGAGGGTTTTGCGGTTTCATATAGGGTACAAAACTACCTTATATACCATCAAAATATATTTGTATAATCTGTATATTTTATTTATTTGGGATTTGCTGTGTTTTAAAATAAGGTAAAAAAAACGAATTCGATCAGAACAGACAGAAAGAAGAATGTAGTAACTTAAGTTACTAACTCTTTTTAATTTTAAAATTCGTAGCAACTTGAGTTACTGTGTTTTATATTAGTAAAATAATATAAAAATGATCAATTATATACTGCACGAACGTATATCTGTATAATTACATATATTTTTTAACATTTGAGAAAAACTCAAAAAACACAATAAATTCTTTATTAATATAATTGCAAATTTAGTTTGATTATAACCATATAAACCGAAAGGATTTAGCAGTAACATTCAAAAGTATCAAAAATGAGTTACTAGGTTTTGATATTGCACGGCAGAGCTTCGCACAGAGTACAGCTTCACGGAGTTAGCATAATTGTGTCTTTTATTTAAAAATATATACTTATATAATAAAAAAATGTAGATGAAATATTCATCAATTAAACATGTGTTTTATTTATAATTTTTTTTCAATCCGCTTTTTCTGGAATATAGGATAATCATAATAAGATTACTGGTAAGGTAGACTCATAGTATGGTTGTATGAAATCGAAATACGATTACTGACAACCTTAGTATGGATGTGTGGAATCAAACTATGGTCACTGCCAACCATACTATGGTGACTTCCAACCATACTATGGTCACTGACAACCATACTATGGTCACTGACAACCATAGTATGGTCACTCGCAACCATAGTATGGTCACTAACAACCATATTATGGTAACTGACAACCATAGTATGGTCACTGACAACCATAGTATGGTCACTGACAACCACAGTATGGTTGTGTGAAATCGGCGTATAGTCCCTGAGGACTATGGTATGGTTGTAGAAAATCGTACAATTGTCACTGGTACGCAATATTGTCACTGAGGATCATGTTAGACAAATTATATAATTTCCTACAACCATAACCCTCAATCATAGTATGATGCCCTTCAAATATGATCACCACAACTATGTTTTTTCTGCGTGTGATCTTTGAGATTTGTTGTGCTAGGTAATGGTTGATGATCTTTATAAATTTGAGAATGTCGGCCTAGAAGATAAGCTCTAACATTTTTCGTTGTCCAGACTATAGCTAAAAATTCCCTTTCAATGGTTGAGTAATTTTTTTCTGCTCCATTTAATGCCCTACTAGCAAATGCTATTGGTCGGTCTCTCCCTACTTTGTCTTGCGATATTACCGCGCCTATTGCTTCCTTACTTGCATCCGTTGTATGTAAAAAAAGGTTTTGTAAAATCTGGATATGCGAGAATGTGTGGTGAAATTATTGATTCTTTTAGTTTAATAATTGAATTTTTACCAATTTAACATCCTTTCTATGTAACTTATTAATTAATAATAATATTTTGGCACTACAGTCCTATAAGAACTTAGTCCGAGCTCTCCTACGCAAAGTGGTGGGACCTACAGTTTATTGCCGAATTCGAACGGCGGGTGACTTTGATGTTTTACTCTTGTAGGTTTGCCATTTACTGCCGAGAGGTAGCGCGGTATAGAAAAATGTTTCTATGAAAAGATGTTGTTAGCCCCAGTTCAGGCTTGAACCGGGGACCTTTCGGGTCGCAGTCCAACGCACTAACCATTCAGCTACCGCGGCTACAAATTGGTAATGATAATGTTGACATATTGCTTATAAATATTCTGTAATAATTAATTAATCCCAAAAACACTTGGCTGGAGCCTCTGTTAAACCAAATGGCATTCTTAATGACTTGAAAAGAACATCAACATATTGAAAAGATAACACAGGCAATGATCATACGGACCGTTTCGGATACAGCCAAGTATCCTCATCAGTGATCTTTGTGTGATGACGTTGTGATAACATCAAATGTTTCGTATATATGAACACGGCGTGGTTGGGGTTTGAACTCATGTCGTCAGAAACGATGGGAGTTGGTAGACAAGCACGCTATGTGTTTGAGTACAGAACCACACAACCGTCACTCGTCTAATTTGTAGTTTTGACTGTTCTATTTTTAGAACAGACTTTGTTGCAACAACGACGAGTGGTGCCGCAGTTCGATAGAACGAATGCATTTGAGTATCGCATCGGTTTTGCTTTCAATATTGTTGCTATTATTTTTGGGTGTTCCTTTTTGCAAATTTTTGCACTCATGTCTTTACATTGTTGTTGTATGGCAATTTCGCTTAAGTACGTTTGAGAGAGATATGCTTTGTGGAACTTGCTCATGGGGCCAATTGTATTTTGTGTCAGATTTCGATGTACTCTTTTGAAAGAGAGCCGACATCTTTAAGCATTTTTGCCAATCTTAAAGGCTATTTAATTTGAATGACTTGAAAAGAACAACAACAAATTAAAAACATAACACAGGCTTTGATCATACGGACCGTTTCGGATACAGCCAAGTATCCTCATCAGTGATATTTGTGTGATGACGTTGTGATAACATCAAATGTTTCGTATATATGAACACGGCGTGGTTGGGGTTTGAACTCATATCGTCAGAAACGATGGGAGTTGGTAGACAAGCACGCTATGTGTTTGAGACAAGCACGCTATATGTTTGAGTACAGAACCACACAACCGTCACTCGTCTAATTTGTAGTTTTGACTGTTCTATTTTTAGAACAGACTTTGTTGCAACAACGACGAATGGTGCCGCAGTTCGATAGAACGAATGCATTTGAGTTTCGCATCGGTTTTGCTTTCAATGTTGTTGCTATTATTTTTGGGTGTTCCTTTTTGCAAATTTTTGCACTCATGTCTTTACATTGTTGTTGTATGGCAACTTCGCTAAAGTACGTTTGAGAGAGATATGCTTTGTGGAACTTGCTCATGGGGCCAATTGTATTTTGTGTGAGATTTCGATGTACTCTTTTGAAAGAGAGCCGACATCTTTAAGAATTTTTGCCAATCTTAAAGGCTATTTAATTTGAATGACTTGAAAAGAACAACAACAAATTGAAAACATAACACAGGCTTTGATCATACGGACCGTTTCGGATACAGCCAAGTATCCTCATCAGTGATATTTGTGTGATGACGTTGTGATAACATCAAATGTTTCGTATATATGAACACGGCGTGGTTGGGGTTTGAACTCATGTCGTCAGAAACGATGGGAGTATAGTCAAGCACGCTATGTGTTTGACTACAAAAACACACAACCGTCACTCGTCTAATTTGCAGTTTTGTCTGTTCTATTTTTAGAACAGACTTTGTTGCAACAACGACGAATGGTGCCGCAGTTAGATAGAACGAATGCATTTGAGTAACGCATCGGTTTTGCTTTCAATGTTGTTGCTATTATTTTTGGGTGCTCCCTTTTGCAAATTTTCGCACTCATGTCTTTACATAGTTGTTGTATGACAACTTCGCTAAAGTACGTTTGAGAGAGATATGCTTTGTGGAACTTGCACTTGGTGCCAATTGTATTTTGTGTGAGATTTCGATGTACTCTTTTAAAGAGAGCCGACATCTTTAAAACTTTTTGCCAATCTTAAAGGCTATTTAATTTGAATGACTTGAAAAGAAGTCAACATTATAAGTCAACATAGTGAGTTTTAGTAAGTCACTATACGTCGATATAATAAACGTATCGTGACCTACTTCCGCGATGACTACCTCATGCAGTTATCGTGAAGTTGCAGTAAAGTGCAATGTCAGCCAACAGTATTGGCGAAGCTGGGTCAAACCATCAGCAGCGTGATTGGCTGGCGGCATCTTTACGGAAATAAATGCGTTGAGTGGAATTTACACTCTGCCGGAACATATTAGATTTGAAACATACCTCCATATAATAGTTTAAGTTAGATTTTAAGTGAGTTGTTAGTTGTTGTGAGTTAGAGATATAAGTTGAACGTTGAAGACGTGTTACTTAATAATGTTAATAATAAAAAATAGAACTTTAGTTTAAATAAAAGTATGTGTTAGAAGAAAAGACTTGTTTAAATTATTTCGATTAATAGAATTAGAACTACAACGTTGGACATTCGGGTAGGACATAATGGGTAAGTATAAAAGGAACGTTGTGACCTTTGGGTACACGCCAAGGCAACCGACTTTTAGTTACAACATTTGGCGCAGCATGTTTTCGGACCATACATCAACTCCCAAGGGACGAGTAGGACTGGATGGAGATTAATATTAGATGAATTAAAATTTTGGTTCAGGGAAAATATTTTGTGTATTTGTGAATATTGTGGAAAATAGTGGAAAGATGTGAGCGGTAAAAAGTAAAAATTTGTGATATAAAACAAAAGAAATATTTGAGAATTTTATATAAGCAAAACAATCATGGAATTATGAAAATTAACATTTGAAAAAAAAAAAAAAAAAACAATTGAACATTTTGAAATAAATTGTGGACTAAAATAAACTTTTAATAAAACTGTGAAATAAAATTGTGAAATGAATTACATAAGTGATAAAATTTGATAAATCAGGAAATTAAATAAGTAAACTAAATGTTTTATAAAATTGATTAATTGATATATTAAAGAATATTTTTAAAATAATTGTGACACAATATATAATAGTTTGAAACATTAATTTATAATGATTAATAAAATTGTGAATTTAAATAAATTGAAAATTGTGAATAATAAATTTAAATAATGAAGAATTTTGATACAGAAAAGTTTTCATAATGTTGCGAAATTAACTAAATAACAAAACTGGTAAATTTTAACAAAATTCAATGGAATAAATAAATTAATTTAGTATTAATTAATAATATTGCTACAACAATTCAGTCTACGGAAAACTGTTCTATGAGTTCGTATCGCTGGATTGTGTACAAAATAAAAACACACTAATATTTGGTTTTAACTAGTATTATTTCAACTAGTATTAATTAACTTTATTTACTTAAATAACAACTTAATAACAATCACTTATAACCACTGCTGTATTACTACAATTTATCTTTACAATGTTCGCTCACGAGATGTACTAGTTCACTATCAAATCACAACTGAAGTGCAGTGCCTCAGATGCGCGGCCTTATATACTGCTATTGGCATCTCATTCGCACTCATGGGTTTTAATGCGCTGATCTTCCATCTCTTTCTCGCACACTGCCTCAATGCGCTGAATGATCTTCCGTCCCTTTCTAACACATTGTTTAGTGCGCTGAATTGTCTCGCGTCTGATTTATTATTGTTGAATGCTTGCACTACGGGGCAAATTACATCTTTTCGTAACACTGCCCTCCACCTAAATCTGTTTGTCCCGAAAAGATATTAATCCTCTCTCTCTCTATACGGCGCCAACCTTTCTAAATGTACTACTTACATTTTTCGTCTAACGCCCGCAATATTCTGAATCCGATACACTACATCACTAATTCTTTTAATTATCTTATATGGTCTTTCCCAGTGTGTTTGTAGCTTAGAGGATAAGCCTTTCTTCCTTTGTGGGTTATAGAGCAAAACAAGCTCTAATTCCGTAAATCCCTCTGAATTTGTGCGAAAGTCGTATCTGGCCTTCATTTTATCACTCGCAAATTGTGTACGCTGTCTTACAAATTGATGCCCTTCGTTTATTTCTTCACTTTTTCTGGAAGTACCCATTACCCGCATCACTGATTGTAAACGGCCCGGCGACATCCATGGTAATACGCTCGAATGATGCTCTCACGTTGTACTGATGCATCCTGCCGCGACTTCTGACTGTTGGTCCTCTTGCTGGTACACATTGAGGGCAACTGCGAATTCAATCGGCGACTGACTCTTGGCATCCAATCCAATAAAAACGTTTCTTTACCTTCTTGAACATTTTATTAATGCCCAGATGACTACCAATAGATCCACCATGGTATTCCGCTAATATCTCTTTTATTTTTGACTTGGGAACAACTATCAAACTTCGAGCGGATGTACCATCTTCACTTTCCCATACACGATATAAGCAATCATCTTGCAGTTTAAAGCTCTGCCACTGTGCCCAGTAGGCTTTAGTTATTATACTGTCGGCAGCTATATCTTCCCATGATGGTTTTCTTTGCTGCTCCTTGAACATCATAATTTTTGTAAGATCGGGATCACTCTTTTGATCGATTTGAATTTGTTCCGGAGTCCATTTTTCATCGGGCAAAACATTTAACAAACGAATGTCAATTTTGTTTTCTTTTCCTTCGGCTATGGAACAATGTCTGCATTCTAGTTTACATTGACGTCGTGACAGAGCATCTGCATTTCCATGATTTCCTTCTTTACGATGTTCGATGGAGAAATCGTAGCTCTGTAATCGTTCTATCCAACGCGCGATTTGGCCTTCCCGATCTTTGAACTAAAGTAACCATCGTAGTTCTGCGTGATCGGTTCTCAAGTGAAACTGTTGTCCGTACAGATACTTATGGAAATTTTTCACACTTTCAATTACAGCAAGAAGCTCCCTCCTGGTTACACAGAAATTTCGCTCGGGCTTGGACAATGTTTTACTGTAGTATGCGATCACTTTTTCTCGGCCATTGATAACTTGAGAGAGAACTCCGCATATTCCGTATCCACTTGCATCAGTATCAAGTATAAATTTCTTACCTGGAATAGGGTACGCAAGAATTGGTGCCGAGCACAGTAGTTCTTTTAATTTCAAAAACGCCTTTTCTTGATCATCGCCCCATTGAAATGCGCGGTTCTTTCTTGTCAACTCGTGCAGACTGCTGGCAACATTGGCAAAACCTGGAACAAATCGCCTGTAGTATGTACAGAGCCCCAAGAAACTTCGTAGGTCATGTAGGTTTTGCGGTCTGGGCCACTCATTTACTGCAACTATTTTATATTCATCGGTATGCACTCCTTCCGTGGTAACTCGATGACCCAGATACTTGACTTCTTTCTTGAAAAGTGAGCATTTCTTTGGGCTAAGTTGTAGACCCGCACTTTTCAATCGAAGGAATACTTCCTCTAGATTTCTTATATGTTCGTTGAAATTCTTGCCCAATCCTTTGTACACTCGTTTATATAACTGTGAGTAGATTGTTTTTTTATTTGCGGTGTGACATAGTCCTTTGATGCATTTGATTCGCAATTTATAATCTCTGATGCCTCTTGACACTGGCCTACCACTGTTCCCTTTTTGATTAATTTTGACGAGTTTTCCAAATTGAGAACTCTTGTAGGTACAATTCTGTCTTTCTCCGTCTCAACAAGTGTTTTTCCTACCACTATGTTACTTTTATACAGCTCTTCGTTTGCTTCAATAACCCACAACTTTCTTATCCCACAATCTCCATTTAATTTCGCCCAAACAATTGCTTCTGATTATGTGGTATTTTTTATTTTTATAAGCAATAACTTGTTTAATTTTCGGGCTCTGGTCACAATCAATATTTAGTTGGATCTCCGTGTTGGCATAATTCAAAATTTTTCTGGTTAAATCAAGTGTGAAACCGTTCTTTATCATGAAGTCCATGCCAAGTATTATTTCGTCTAATATTTCTGCCACAATAAAATCATGATTAACTGTCGTTATTTTCTTTGAAATCTTTCCTCTGATAGGGGCCTCTTCACCTGTAGCTGTTTGTAATCTTATTCCTACAAGCGGCTCTACTTCCTCCTTAACAAGGTTACTTCTTATTATTGAGTCTGAAGCTCCCGTATCCAATGTTACCATATATGCTGTACAATCAATGAGTCCTTCGACAGTTAAGCTGTTTGGCTTTCGAGCAATTTGTGAAATGGAGTTTCTGGGGCAATCGGTTATGGGAGTTAGATCGTGCCCCGCAGAACTGACTCGTTTTAGTTTAAAGATTGATTAAAATTTACGTTATTTTGGACATGATCCTGGGTTTCTTCATGTCGGGGTTCATTTGCAAATGGATTCATTGAGCGCTTGCGTTTTTTACGACAATCTCGTGCCATTAGCCCATATGTATCACAGTTGTAGCATTTACCTTTAAATTGGGTGTCTCGGTTGGCAGCAGTGTAATCTGGTGTAGCTCCACTTTTTAACGCTTGGCAAATTACCTGAAGTAGGTCTTCAATCTCCACATCTAATTTACGGACCTTTGGCGTTGAGCGACACAACGTGGTTGCTGTCTCCTGTGTTAGCGCTGTGGTTACAGTTTCCGTAAATGTCACTTTCGGCATTGTAACTGTGGCACGTCTTGTTTCCGGATCACGTATGCCGTCAACGAAGGCTTCGATCTTGCACTATGAAATCACTCGTTGAATCTGAATACGACAAATGCGCAAGCCTGTCGATGTCCGCTGCATACGCCTGCAATGTTTCACCATTTCTTTGCATTCGGCACTTTAGTTTCATTCTGTAGATTTGTTTCACTGCCGTCTTTTCGTTGCAGTGCAGACATAACCGTTGTGTAACTGTTTCTATAGCTTTCTGGAACTGTCTGCAATACTTCGGCTGCGCCTCCTTTAAGGGCCACAATAAGCGCTGCTACGCTGTCATCATTGTTCCAACGATTACTTACAGCCGTGGTCTCAAATTGCAGCTTGAAAATGTTGAACGCTGTAGTTCCATCGTAAATCGGCTATTTTAGCCTCGTACCACTAAAAACATGCTGTGTAGGTCCATTTATCTGCAACACGTGCAAATTTGTCTTTATTTCCTGAAGCTCTTTGTCGATGTCTTGATATTTCTCATCAACATTATTTATATGCGCTTCAAGCTCATTAACTTTGCCATGAAGTGTATTAGAAACTTCCAGAAGCTGTTTCGAATGTTCCTGCATTTGTTGCTCCATTTTTACTTGATGTTGGTTAGAATTTTTCAGAAGTTCTGTTTTAAGTTGATTGGAATTTTATTGAAGCTTCTGTTTCATTTTGTTGGCATTTTCTTGAAACTGTTTTGAATTTTCTAGAAGTTTCTGTTCCATTTTTTCTTGAAACTGTTTCGAATTTTGTAGAAGTTTCTGTTCCATTTTTCTGGAATTTTCTTGAAGCTGTTGTTCTATTGCTCCAAGCAACTGGTTCATATCAAAACTTTGGGACTGCACTTTTTGCTCCGTGTCCACACTTTTCGATGACGCTGTTGCAGCTTCAATCAACAAATTAAAATTCAAGCAAGAACCGCAAAGATAGTATCATTACGTTTAAAAACAAAAATTCCAATAGTATTAATACATAAACAAGAAATTTCTCCAGGAGTATATTTGGGCGAATGTTAGCAAAAATAATGTTTATGTTTCAGTGTTAAATACTACGGAAAAATAAATTATAATAGACAGTACTTTTAAACCAAAATTTTCGAATTTTAATCTGTATAAAGAATCGGATACTAATAATTCTACAATAAATAGCATAAATTCAGTAAACATTACAAACAGAATTAACAAATTATTAGAGGAAATGAAAATTGATGAAACTTTAAATAAAGACGAAATTACATCTTTACAAAATCTGTGTATTTCGTATCATGATGTTTTTTTATTTAGACGGCGATGAATTAACATACACGACAGCGCTTAAACATGAAATAACAACACAGTGGAATCAGCCACCGATAAACCAAAAGCAATACAAATTGCCACACACTCCTAGAGATGAAATCAACAGACAGGTTAATAAAATGTTAGATGACGGCATTATATCGCCATTTGTTTATCTTGATGATATAGTGGTTTGTTTATCTTGATGATATAGTGGTGTACGGAAAGAATTTAGCTGAACATGAGGTTAGGCTGAGTATAGTATTGCAGAAATTAAGGGAGCACAATCTAAAATTAAATACAGAAAAATGTCAGTATTTGCGTCGCGAAGTTTTCTATTTAGGACATAAATGTTCGGAGCTAGGTGCCCTGCCAGATCCATCTAAGGTTGAATGCGAAAAAAATATTCCGGTGCAGAGAAATAAAAAAGAAGTGCAAGCGTTTTTGGGATTAATTAATTATTACAGAAAATTTATAAGCAATATGGCAAAATTATCATTACCAATTAATAAATTACTTAGAAAATATGTTAAATTCACATGGACAGACGATTGTCAAAGTTAATTTATTAAATTAAAATAATCAATAATTTCACCACCCATTCTCGCATATCCAGATTTTACAAAACCATTTTTACTTACAACAGATGCAAGTAACGAAGCAATAGGCGCGGTACTATCGCAAGGCAAAGTAGGGAGCGACCGACCAATAGCTTTTGCTAGTAGGGCATACAATGGAACAGAAAAAAATTCCTCCACTATTGAAAGGGATTTTTTAGCCATAGTCTGGGCAACAAATAATTTTAGAGCATATTTATTAGGAAAACCATATACAATTTTCACGGATCATCAGCCATTAACTAATATAGCAAATCTCAAAGATCAGACATCTATGTTAGCGCGTAATTTAAACGCAGATGCTTTAAGTAGAATTCTATATTCAGATCCTGAAATTATAGCAGTTCAAACACGGTCAAAAACAACACAAAGTAAATTAGATCAGCAAATTTCAACAACAAAGCATCGAGCCAGTACACCGGTCGTAGATGAAACGGTAACAGAACCAAATAATGAAGCTAATAAATCTCTCTAACTGATACGCCAGTGAGACCATTTGATAAAGTATACATGGATCTGGTAGGAATTTTACCGGAAACTATATCAGGAAATAAATATATTCTAACTTTTCAAGATGATTTCTCAAAGTATATGTGCTGCGTAGCCATACCAGATGCAGAAGCAAACACAGTAGCCAAAGCATTTTACGACGAAATAATTACACGTCATAATATACCTAAGGTATTAGTAACAGATAATGGTTCAAATTTCGTTTCAAAATTGTTTTCAGATACACGTAGATTGTTAGGAATTAAAAAATTGCATATTACGCCATATCATCCACAAGCTAATGGGTCTTTGGAAAAAAGCGATCGACCATTAGCGGAATATTTACGGAGTTTTGCAAAAGAAGATGGGTCGAACTGGTGCACAATAACACATTCCATATGTCCACTGGTCAAACGCCTTTCCTTACTTTATACGGATACGACTTTGATATGCCAACAAATCTTAAGCGAAAATACTCACCCATATATAATACCGATGATTACAACAAGTTATTAAAATACCAAATTCAACGCACACACGAAATCGTGAGAGAGAATCAGGAAAAAGCAAAAGAAAAATCTAAAGAAATCTATGATAGCAAAGAATAAATTTTCACCCATTTGGGTAGGACCGTACGAGGTACATTTGATAGTAAGTCCTGTAACGACAATGATTTTTATCAAAGGAAAAGGGAAAAAATTCCATAACAACTTATTAAAAGCATATAACTTTGAAGTAAATATAACGAAACAAACAGTTCATAATGATCATAACATATAATGTAGATCATGCTAAAAGCATAATATTGCAAATAAAGTTGAAGAAATTACGCGTAAATAAAATATTTTTTTTTTAAAATAGGTTTTAATGAAATAAATTAGTGCACGAAAAATATCTATATCAATTTCAAAGGTGACTAGCATTAAATCATGTACTAACAAATGTTTAATAGAGAGATAAAGGAGTAAAGCATTTTAAAGATTATGAGTAAGAAAATATAAAAGGTTAATAACAGTTAATGATGAAATAAGGTAATAAAAATGATTATATTGGATGAACTATAAAATAGAAAAAATAAAATTTAAATTGTCACTACAATTGAGATAGGTCAGTACCTTAATGACATTGAACCAAACGATAGGAACCACTGCACCAATGCAAATGAAATAAGATACGTTAATACAAATAAATAAAAAAAAAGTCGAAAATGAATATGAAAAATAATAATACCTGAGACAGACATCTAGTAAAGTTATTATAATAACAATACTATAATATTCTAAATACCAGATAGGTGACAGACATAACGTAGTATAGTTTGCGTAGTAAATAAAACTATGCAAAAGAAATATTACAGCATTTTCATTATTGCTGGGTACCACGGTTACTAGAGAATATTTTATTCTAGTCAGCTGTAAAGACCACTATTTTTAGAAGGTCGTGACAATTTTTATTTTTTGTTTTTCTATTACAGACTTCTAATAACAGTGAAAACAACGTTTTTTTACGCGATAGGTTTCCTTTACTTGCAGATCCTCAGTGGATACTTATATATTTTTTTTAATATTGTAGCTTTACTACATTACAATTTGCAAAGTCGTGGTCATTTTATTTTTGTGCTGCCAATTAAATGCAGTTCAATAAAATTCAGTTTCTAACATTCATTTTTCAATAAAATTTTGAAAAACAATTTCATATAATTTATTTATTTTTTGGAATTTATTATGACATTTCAGTACAAACAGCTTCTTTTGACAAAAAGCTTTCGGAAAGCTTTTAAAATTTGGCTGTGTTTAATTGAAAACTACAAAAATACTACGAATAGTTTCATGGTATTTGTACCAGCCAAATACTACAATGAAATCAAGGAATACCACAAAAATATTATAATATTTTGAGACACACATCTAGTATTTCAAATACTATGATATGAATACCAGATGTCTGTCTCAGGTATAATAAATGGATAGGCGGTGTGAAGAGAAGTCAAAGGAAAGTGCATAGTAGCAAAAATGGGTTGAAATATAATTGCATACCAAGAGTAATGCGGAGTAGGGGGTAAAAATTGAATTATATGAATATGAATAAAATTAAATTCGGAAATTAGTGCACGAATAAATGCTAAGTAAAGTGTTTTTCAATAAGAGCGCTACAAAAGTTTTTTTCAAGGGTTTTTCAACAGGGACGCTACAAAAGTAGAGCGACAGGGACAGGAAACGACGCCATATTTCTTGCCGCTTTTCTGACATTTCTCTTCAGTAAGGTTTGCCATTTCATGATGGAAAGATATACGAGCCAACAACGAGTCGAAATTATTAAAATTTACTACCGAAATTCGAATTCGTATATCTTTCCATCATAAAATGGCAAACCTTACTGAAGAGAAATGTCAAAAGAGCGGCAAGAAATTTGCTATCCCTGTCGCTCTACTTTTGTAGCATCCCTGTTGAAAAACCCTTTATTACTTATTGAAAATGACTAGCATAGATTCCCGTGCTAATGAATTTGTACATAGAATAATTGGTTTATAATAATAGTAAGAAAAAAAAGATTTTAGAAGTACAATAAAACATGTAGTAAAATAGTAGTAGCATAATACACACACATATGTTAAATATACACGTAATTCATTATTCTGATATAAGATAACATAAATAGAAATAAGTTAAAGAGGAGGTTATAATAAGATCCAGAAATATACGATTACAAAATTATCCATTTTAGTATCCACACTCAACTAATTACGATTTACTTGGCAGAAATACTAAGAAGCATCGAAGACGAAAAAAAAAAACGAAATTAATTAACATCGACGTCAAGCAGTTAACATCAAGACGAAGGACCTCAGCTATTGTCCATTCTATTCAAGGAAGGGGAGAAGAAATCGAGAGTTGAAATGCAGCCAACATAATATACACGTGTAACAGAACCAGCGATCACAGAAGTTTATGTCATGTGAATGTTATGAAATATTATAACTATGTAAAAATTAAAGTTAACGTAGATTGAAGTTGAAATATAGTAAAATTAAAGTAAAACGAAGAAAAATTAAAGTAATAATAAATTAGAATTAATAAAAGTAAACTAGACGAAAATTAAAGTAAAATAAGGAAAATTGAAGTAGAATATAGTAAAAGTAAAAAATGTTAACAAATTTCAAAAATATAAATAAAAATAAAACCAGTTGGGAAGGTTATATCACATGGGAAATTTTAAAGTAGGTGTTATTATGATAGTTGGGATTATCAAAATTATAGTCGGTCTAAGCCGACTATAAATACCCTACACATATGTGTGGTTACCATTCAAAGTGATATATAGGTCACCAGGGTATACGAATCCTGAAAATAACTACAAACATTCAATCGCTGAAGAATTTCCATTCATTTGATACCCATATTTACAAATGGGTAGGTGTACCGAATTTCGATTTTTTTTGTGAACCACAAGTCTTTTAGGCGGAAAACATTATTATCATGTATTTGAGCATGATATCAATATATATTTGACCAAAAAAGTTTACCTAAGCACGTATACATAAAAATAGATCTTTATATGTACATTTTATATGAGGTATTTGAACATAAGTGGTCGGATCATAGGTCACAATGGACCGATCTCGCCAATTTTTTCGCACATACAGCGTAGGTATATTAGTAATCTAAGTTATAAGTTTCATTTATCTAGCTCTTCAATTTTAAAAGTAGTAGAGATTTCAACAGACAGACAGACAGACAGACGGACAGACAGACGGACAGACAGACGGACAGACGGACATCGCTAAATCAACTCAGGAGGTCATGCTGATCAAGAATAAATATACTTTTCCATACCGGAGATGCTTCCTTCTGGGTGTTACAAATGGCGTACCAAACTGAATATACCCTTTCACTCTTAGTGTAGGGTATAAAAAGAAAGAAAAGTCAAAGAAATATTATTTAAAGTAAAGTAAAATAGTAAATTACTAAGCAAAATAACAGTCAACAAAAATAAATTTAAATATTTATATTAAAATATCGCAAATTATTTCCAAGTTAAAGTAAACAAATTCTTGCAAAAATGTATAATTAAAAATACCAACAGAACAACAAAAAACTGCAAGTGCAAAGCGGTAACCTGATCAACTACAGTTTTGTCAACTGCAACGTTCTGTGCATTGTAACTGTTGTTTAATAATTAGGTTATTAACATTCACATACATTATATTTTCAAATAATAGAGTATGTCGATGCCTATTTAAATAATATTGATGAACAAGTAAAAACTATTATTACGATTATTTATATTTTTTTTATATAGTAAGTAATGCTTTATATGATGATATTAATGATGTAAAAAAAAACTATAATAATTTTTTCTTAAAAAAAGGGTGGAGGTATGTTGTAACGAATGGATGAAAACACTCCAGCCAAGACAGTGCTTGAATCGAAACTCGATGGTGGACAACGTAGAAGAGGGCGTCCAAATCTGCGTTGGAAAGACCAAGTTGGGGACAACCTGGCAACGCTTGGTATTTCTAACTGGCGTCAGCGCGCGCAAAGCAGATCCGACTGGCGCGGCTTCATCTCAGCGGTCAAAACCGACCCAAAGGGCCATTTAAGTAAGTAAATATGTTGTAAGTCAACATAGTGAGTTTTAGTAAGTCACTATACGTCGATATAATAAACGTATCGTGACCTACTTCCGCGATGACTACCTCATGCAGTTATCGTGAAGTTGCAGTAAAGTGCAATGTCAGCCAACAGTATTGGCGAAGCTGGGTCAAACCATCAGCAGCGTGATTGGCTGGCAGCATCTTTACGGAAGTAAATGCGTTGAGTGGAATTTACACTCTGCCGGAATATATTAGATTTGAAACATACCTCCATATAATAGTTTAAGTTAGATTTTAGGTGTGAGTTGAACGTTGAAGGCGTGTTACTTAATAATGTTAATATTAAAATAGAACTTTAGTTTAAATAAAAGTATGTCTTAGAAGAAAATACTTGTTTAAGTTATTTTGATTAATAGAAACAGAACTACAACGTTGGACATTTGGATAGCACATCATGGGTAAGTATAAAAGGAACGTTGTGACATTTGGCTACACGCCAAGGCAACCGACTTTTAGTTACAACACAAAAACAAATTGAAAACACAACACAGGCAATGATCATACGGACCGTTTCGGATACAGCCAAGTATCCTCAACAGTGATCTTTGTGTGATGACGTTGTGATAACATCAAATCTTTCGTATATATGAAAACGGCGTGGTTGGGGTTTGATGGGAGTTGGTAGACAAGCACTTTATGTGTTTGACTACAGAACCACACAACCGTCACTCGTATAATTCTGTTAAACTCGAAATGAACAAGTACTGTACTAAAGCGGTTTTTTCCTTATCCCCTTCTTCTATTAGGACTTGATAATAACCACTTGCTATGTCTAAAATTGAAAAATCGTATATTCGAGGAATCGGAAATACTTGTTTTATTGTCACGTCATTCAATTTACGGAAATATATTACTAGCCTCCACTTTTTGTTACCGTCCTTGCCGCTCTTTTTAGGAACCAGCAACTTCGGTGAATTCCGGGTGATATGTTTGGCGATATAATGCCCTCATCTAACATTTTATTAACCTGTCTGTTGATTTCATCTCTATGTGTGGGTGTTTGTATTGCTTTTGGTTTATGGGTAGTTGGTTCCACTGTGTTGTTCTTTCATGTTTAAGCGCTGGCGTGTATGTTAATTCATCTCCGTCTAAATGAAAAACATCATGATACGAAATCATTGCGGTTCTCGCTTGAATTTTAATTTGTTGATTGTAAAAAATATTTTGTATTTTGGAAATCCAAGCTATGTCCATGTCCACTGCATATTATGCGATCACCTTCTTCTTCCTTTAATTTATATTTTATTTCATTGGTCTCCTCTGTTCTATGGAAATGCAATGGAGTAGTAAATTTCACCACAGTCTCCTCCGACGTCTGATCTACAATTCCTAACTCTTTCGGCCCTATATTACTATTATTATTAGCAAATCTCCAATTAGATTCGTGACCATAAGTTCCACATTCGTAGCAAAACGGTGTATTTTTTTTTAATACAATATAATCGTCCCTAGTATGCCCCAATTTACTACAAAATGAACATGTTGGAACACTCCTTTTATAGTTACTTTCATTATTTATTTGTTGCAATTTATTTTCCGATTTTATGCTTGACTGTGTTTTTTTTTTCCATATAATTATATTCATCCTCTTCCGACCTTGGACTTTGCTGCATAACAGCCTGTACCTTTCAAGCTTCTTCCAACAATGCATCTAATGTTTTTGACTTACTACCCAACAGTACAAATTTTATAGTTGGATCCTTCACCCCTACTTTAAAACAGATCAACACTGAGCTCTGTAATTCCAATATGAATACGTCATCCGCACTTATCTTTTTACAGTATTTTTTACTAGCAATTTCCAAAGCCATGGATTCGGACTATGATTCGGACTATGCAACAGAATAAAGAACTACCGAACACTCTATAGAACATACTGTGGAACAGACTATGGAAGATGCTATGGAACATGCTATGGAACAGACTATGGAACATACTATGAAACAGAGTAATGAACAGGATATGTAACAGGATATGGAGCTAACGCCATACCATACTATGGTCACTGACAACCATAGTATGGTCACTCGCAACCATAGTATGGTCACTGACAACCATATTATGGTCACTGACAACCATAGTATGATCACTCACAACCATAGTATGGTCACTGACAACCACAGTATGGTTGTGTGAAATTGGCGTATGGTCACTGAGGACTATGGTATGGTTCGTATAAATCGTACAATTGTCACTGGTACGCAATATTGTCAGTGAGGATCATTTTAGACAAATTATATGATATTCTACAACCATAACCACCAATCATAGTATGATGCCCTTCAAATATGATCACCCCAACTATGTTTTTTCTCTCCGTGTGATCTTTGAGATTTGCTGTGCTAGGTAATGGTTGATGATCTTTATAAATTTGAAAATGTCGGCCTAGAAGATAAGCTCTAAAATTTTTCGTTGCCCAGACTATAGCTAAAAATTCCCTTTCAATGGTGGAGTAATTTTTTTCTGCTCCATTTAATTCCCTACTAGCAAATACTATTGGTCGGTCTTTCCCTACTTTGCCTTGCGATATTACCGCTACTATTGCTTCGTTACTTGCATCCGTTGTAAATAAAAAGGGTTTTGTAAAATCTGGATATGCGAGAATGTGTGGTGAAATTATTGATTCTTTTAGTTTAATAATTGAATTTTTATCAATTTAACATCCTTTCTAAGTAACTTATTAATTAATAATAATAACACCGTGTGACAGTACTTTGCACACATACAAAAATCGATATGTACATGAAACAAGAGACCAATCCAAGGATATGTGCGTTCACCATTTTTCTGGATCAATTCGTTTGCGGTTTTAAATTGCATTTAAACTGCATGTGTGTATCATATTTTGAAATAATTTCAAAAAATATATTTTTTGCGTCACTTTCAAAAACAATTGAAAGCATCTTGTACCAGAAGCCCCCTTGATCGTGAATTCGAAAACCGCTTCTCAATATCAATTCGCATCCGGGTTTTACTTGCATTTGAATTGCAACTGCATATCACATTTTAATATTTAGAAAAATTTATATTTTGTGTGTCACTTTTAAAAACCAAGGATGGGATCTTGTAACAGAAACGTCACAGATGATGAATTCGAAAACCACCTTGCGAAATCAATTGGAGCTAACAGGATAAAAATAATCGACGTAAATACAGCAATCAAAAGTAATTGTACACCAATATTGGTCTAGCAATGACATTTTTGCCATTTTCATGTATTGAGCAAACACATTTGCGTCCAAAAATATACCAATTAATGATTTTGCTTGAAACTCTATAAGCGTTTCTTTTGACATGAACCAAATGTGAACTGATATGCGCGTCAACCGCCAACTATAAATTCTAATTCAAAGAATTTCGAATTTCACCTATTCCACTAAATACACCAGCGTTGTAATGGAGTACACGAACACACACCACGCACTGTAATAGCGACCACGCACTGCTACAGCTACCACTCACTCCTATAGCGACCACGCATTGCTACAGGTACCACGATCTGCTATAGCGACCACGCACTGCTATAACATCAACGCGGTATGCGAATACACATAGCTGTTGCCAGCAAATGCGATTGCTAATATGAAGAATGTGTACGCTAATACAATTAATAATTTAGTCGGCGCAGTTTGATTGTGTTGATGTACCTTTTTGGCTATATTTACGATTTTTTTCTGTGCATGGGGGTTTTGCATGCAATTGCATATCACTTTTCACACTTTTTTGGTAAGCACTTGCATTTTAAATGCAATTTAAACCGCAAACGAATTGATCCAGAAAAACGGTGAACGCACATATCCTTGGATTGGTTTTACGTACATATCGATTTTTTTAAGTGTGCACATTTTTTTTGATGTAATAGTTTGGCACTACAGTCCTATAAGAACTTAGGCCGAGCTCTCCACCATTTTGAGCTGTGCGTGTAATATTTGTACTCAAAGTGGTGGGACCTACAGTTTATTGCCGAATCCGAACATCGGGTGAGAGCTTTTCATAGCAATCGATACTCCGTAAACCTGTTAATATGTGATTCATTATTCTTTGAAAAGTGGCTGGAGCCCCTGTTAAACCAAATGGTATTCTGAATAACTTGAAAAAAACAACAACAAATTAAAAACATACCACAGGCAATGATCATGCGGACCGTTTCGGATACAGCCAAGTATCCTCATCAGTGATCTTTGTGTGATGACGTTGTGATAACATCAAATGTTTCGTATATATGAACACGGCGTGGTTGGGGTTTGAACTCATGTCGTCAGAAACGATGGGAGTTGGTAGACAAGCACTTTATGTGTTTGACTACAGAACCACATAACCGTCACTCATCTAATTCTGTTAAACTCGAAATAACCAAGTCCTGTACTAAAGCGGTTTTTTCCTTATCCCCTTCTTCTACTAGGACTTGATGATAACCGCTTGCTATGTCTAAAATTAAAAAATCGTCTATTCGAGGAATCGGAAATACTTTATTGTCACGTCGTTCAATTTACGGAAATCTATTACTAGCCTCCACTTTTGTTACCGTCCTTGCCGCTCTTTTTAGAAACCAGCAACATCGGTGAATTCCAGGGTGATATGCTTGGCGACATAATGCCGTCATCCAACATTTTATTAACCTGTCTGTTGATTTCATGTATATGTGTGTGTGGCAATTTGTATTGCTTTTGGTTTATCAGAGATTGGTTCCACTGTGTTGTTATTTCATGTTTAAGCGCTGGCGTGTATGTTAATTCAGCTCTGTCTAAATGAAAAACATCATGATACGAAATACACAGATTTTGTAAAGATGTAATTTCGTCTTTATTCAAAGTTCCATCAATTTTTATTTCATCTAACAATTTGTTAATTCTGTTTGTAATCTTTAATGTAGAATTATTGGTATTCGATTCTTTATACTGATTAAAATACGAAATTTTGGTTTAAAAGTACTGTCTATTATAATTTATTTTTCCGTAGTATTTAAAACTGAAACATAAACTTTATTTTTGCTAACATTCGCCCAAATATATTCCGGGAAAATATTCTTGTTTATGTATTAATACTATTCGAATTTTTGTATTTAAACGTAATGATACTATCATTGCGGTTCTCGCTTGAATTTTAATTTGTTGATTGTAAAAAATATTTTGTATTTTGGTCTGCGACTTCATTGTTAGTTTTATATGGTTTTCATGTCCTGAGTCTACCGTTAAAATAAGTCTTTCATTTTTAGCTGCCTCGCAAGGTACTTCAATGAAAACATCACTTACATTAGATAAATCCAAGCTATGTCCATGCCCACTGCATATTATGCGATCACCTTCTTCTTCCTTTAATTCATATTTTAATTCATTGGTCTCCTCTGTTCTATGGAAATGCTATGGAGTAGCAGTCTCCTGCGACGTCTGATCTACAATTTCTATCACTTACGACCCTATATTACTATTATTATTAGCACATCTCCAATTAGATTCGTGACCATAAGTTCCACATTCGTAGCAAAAAGGTGTATTTTTTTTTTTAATACAATATAATCGTCCCTAGTATGCCCCAATTTACTAAAAAATGAACATGTTGGAACACTCCTTTTATAGTTACTTTCATTATTTATTTGTTGCAATTTATTTTCCGATTTTACGCTTGACTGTGTTTTTTCCATATAATTATATTCATCCTCTTCCGACCTTGGACTTCGCAGCATAACAGCCTGAACATTTAATGCTTCTTCCAACAATGCATCTAATGTTTCTGACTTTCTACCCAACAGTACAACTTTTATAGTTGGATCCTTCACCCCTACTTTAAAACAGATAAACACTGAGCTCTGTAATCCCAATCTGAATACGTCATCCTCACTTATCTTTTTACAGTATATTTTACTATCAATGTCTAAAGCCATGGATTGCAACTCATCTAATCATCTTCCAAACGTTCTCAAACGCTCATTACCATAAATAGACAAACTGTCGAGTATACTATGAAACATACTATGAAACAGACTAGAAAACGAACTTTGAAACAGATTTTGAAAAAGACAATAAAACCAACTATAGACTATGGAACATACTATGAAACTGACCATGAAATAAACTATATAACATACTATGAAATAGTCTATGATTCGGACTATGCAACAGAATAAAGAACTACCGAACACACTATAGAACATACTGTGGAACAGACTATGGAAGATGCTATGGAACATGCTATGGAACAGACTATGGAACATACTATGAAACAGAGTAATGAACAGGATATGTAACAGGATATGGAGCTAACGCCATACCATACTATGGTCACTGACAACCATAGTATGGTCACTCGCAACCATAGTATGGTCACTGACAACCATATTATGGTCACTGACAACCATAGTATGATCACTCACAACCATAGTATGGTCACTGACAACCACAGTATGGTTGTGTGAAATTGGCGTATGGTCACTGAGGACTATGGTATGGTTCGTATAAATCGTACAATTGTCACTGGTACGCAATATTGTCAGTGAGGATCATTTTAGACAAATTATATGATATTCTACAACCATAACCACCAATCATAGTATGATGCCCTTCAAATATGATCACCCCAACTATGTTTTTTCTCTCCGTGTGATCTTTGAGATTTGCTGTGCTAGGTAATGGTTGATGATCTTTATAAATTTGAAAATGTCGGCCTAGAAGATAAGCTCTAAAATTTTTCGTTGCCCAGACTAGAGCTAAAAATTCCCTTTCAATGGTGGAGTAATTTTTTTCTGCTCCATTTAATTCCCTACTAGCAAATACTATTGGTCGGTCTTTCCCTACTTTGCCTTGCGATATTACCGCGACTATTGCTTCGTTACTTGCATCCGTTGTAAATAAAAAGGGTTTTGTAAAATCTGGATATGCGAGAATGTGTGGTGAAATTATTGATTCTTTTAGTTTAATAATTGAATTTTTATCAATTTAACATCCTTTCTAAGTAACTTATTAATTAATAATAATAACACCGTGTGACAGTACTTTGCACACATACAAAAATCGATATGTACATGAAACAAGAGACCAATCCAAGGATATGTGCGTTCACCATTTTTCTGGATCAATTCGTTTGCGGTTTTAAATTGCATTTAAACTGCATGTGTGTATCATATTTTGAAATAATTTCAAAAAATATATTTTTTGCGTCACTTTCAAAAACAATTGAAAGCATCTTGTACCAGATGCCCCCTTGATCGTGAATTCGAAAACCGCTTCTCAATATCAATTCGCATCCGGGTTTTACTTGCATTTGAATTGCAACTGCATATCACATTTTAATATTTAGAAAAATTTATATTTTGTGTGTCACTTTTAAAAACCAAGGATGGGATCTTGTAACAGAAACGTCACAGATGATGAATTCGAAAACCACCTTGCGAAATCAATTGGAGCTAACAGGATAAAAATAATCGACGTAAATACAGCAATCAAAAGTAATTGTACACCAATATTGGTCTAGCAATGACATTTTTGCCATTTTCATGTATTGAGCAAACACATTTGCGTCCAAAAATATACCAATTAATGATTTTGCTTGAAACTCTATAAGCGTTTCTTTTGACATGAACCAAATGTGAACTGATATGCGCGTCAACCGCCAACTATAAATTCTAATTCAAAGAATTTCGAATTTCACCTATTCCACTAAATACACCAGCGTTGTAATGGAGTACACGAACACACACCACGCACTGTAATAGCGACCACGCACTGCTACAGCTACCACTCACTCCTATAGCGACCACGCATTGCTACAGGTACCACGATCTGCTATAGCGACCACGCACTGCTATAACATCAACGCGGTATGCGAATACACATAGCTGTTGCCAGCAAATGCGATTGCTAATATGAAGAATGTGTACGCTAATACAATTAATAATTTAGTCGGCGCAGTTTGATTGTGTTGATGTACCTTTTTGGCTATATTTACGATTTTTTTTCTGTGCATGGGGGTTTTGCATGCAATTGCATATCACTTTTCACACTTTTTTGGTAAGCACTTGCATTTTAAATGCAATTTAAACCGCAAACGAATTGATCCAGAAAAACGGTGAACGCACATATCCTTGGATTGGTTTTACGTACATATCGATTTTTTTAAGTGTGCACATTTTTTTTGATGTAATAGTTTGGCACTACAGTCCTATAAGAACTTAGGCCGAGCTCTCCACCATTTTGAGCTGTGCGTGTAATATTTGTACTCAAAGTGGTGGGACCTACAGTTTATTGCCGAATCCGAACATCGGGTGAGAGCTTTTCATAGCAATCGATACTCCGTAAACCTGTTAATATGTGATTCATTATTCTTTGAAAAGTGGCTGGAGCCCCTGTTAAACCAAATGGTATTCTGAATAACTTGAAAAAAACAACAACAAATTAAAAACATACCACAGGCAATGATCATGCGGACCGTTTCGGATACAGCCAAGTATCCTCATCAGTGATCTTTGTGTGATGACGTTGTGATAACATCAAATGTTTCGTATATATGAACACGGCGTGGTTGGGGTTTGAACTCATGTCGTCAGAAACGATGGGAGTTGGTAGACAAGCACTTTATGTGTTTGACTACAGAACCACATAACCGTCACTCATCTAATTCTGTTAAACTCGAAATAACCAAGTCCTGTACTAAAGCGGTTTTTTCCTTATCCCCTTCTTCTACTAGGACTTGATGATAACCGCTTGCTATGTCTAAAATTAAAAAATCGTCTATTCGAGGAATCGGAAATACTTTATTGTCACGTCGTTCAATTTACGGAAATCTATTACTAGCCTCCACTTTTGTTACCGTCCTTGCCGCTCTTTTTAGAAACCAGCAACATCGGTGAATTCCAGGGTGATATGCTTGGCGACATAATGCCGTCATCCAACATTTTATTAACCTGTCTGTTGATTTCATGTATATGTGTGTGTGGCAATTTGTATTGCTTTTGGTTTATCAGAGATTGGTTCCACTGTGTTGTTATTTCATGTTTAAGCGCTGGCGTGTATGTTAATTCAGCTCTGTCTAAATGAAAAACATCATGATACGAAATACACAGATTTTGTAAAGATGTAATTTCGTCTTTATTCAAAGTTCCATCAATTTTTATTTCATCTAACAATTTGTTAATTCTGTTTGTAATCTTTAATGTAGAATTATTGGTATTCGATTCTTTATACTGATTAAAATACGAAATTTTGGTTTAAAACTACTGTCTATTATAATTTATTTTTCCGTAGTATTTAAAACTGAAACATAAACTTTATTTTTGCTAACATTCGCCCAAATATATTCCGGGAAAATTTTCTTGTTTATGTATTAATACTAATCGAATTTTTGTATTTAAACGTAATGATACTATCATTGCGGTTCTCGCTTGCATTTTAATTTGTTGATTGTAAAAAATATTTTGTATTTTGGTCTGCGACTTCATTGTTAGTTTTATATGGTTTTCATGTCCTGAGTCTACCGTTAAAATAAGTCTTTCATTTTTAGCTGCCTCGCAAGGTACTTCAATGAAAACATCACTTACATTAGATAAATCCAAGCTATGTCCATGCCCACTGCATATTATGCGATCACCTTCTTCTTCCTTTAATTCATATTTTAATTCATTGGTCTCCTCTGTTCTATGGAAATGCTATGGAGTAGCAGTCTCCTGCGTCGTCTGATCTACAATTCCTAACATTTACGACCCTATATTACTATTATTATTAGCACATCTCCAATTAGATTCGTGACCATAAGTTCCACATTCGTAGCAAAAAGGTGTATTTTTTTTTAATACAATATAATCGTCCCTAGTATGCCCCAATTTACTAAAAAATGAACATGATGGAACACTCCTTTTATAGTTACTTTCATTATTTATTTGTTGCAATTTATTTTCCGATTTTACGCTTGACTGTGTTTTTTCCATATAATTATATTCATCCTCTTCCGACCTTGGACTTCGCAGCATAACAGCCTGAACATTTAAAGCTTCTTCCAACAATGCATCTAATGTTTCTGACTTTCTACCCAACAGTACAACTTTTATAGTTGGATCCTTCACCCCTACTTTAAAACAGATCAACACTGAGCTCTGTAATCCCAATCTGAATACGTCATCCTCACTTATCTTTTTACAGTATATTTTACTATCAATTTCTAAAGTCATGGATTGCAACTCATCTAATCATCTTCCAAACGTTCTCAAACGCTCATTACCATAAATAGACCAACTGTCGAGTATACTATGAAACATACTATGAAACAGACTAGAAAACGAACTTTGAAACAGATTTTGAAAAAGACAATAAAACCAACTATAGACTATGGAACATACTATGAAACTGACCATGAAATAAACTATATAACATACTATGAAATAGTCTATGATTCGGACTATGCAACAGAATAAAGAACTACCGAACACACTATAGAACATACTGTGGAACAGACTATGGAAGATGCTATGGAACATGCTATGGAACAGACTATGGAACATACTATGAAACAGAGTAATGAACAGGATATGTAACAGGATATGGAGCTAACGCCATACCATACTATGGTCACTGACAACCATAGTATGGTCACTCGCAACCATAGTATGGTCACTGACAACCATATTATGGTCACTGACAACCATAGTATGATCACTCACAACCATAGTATGGTCACTGACAACCACAGTATGGTTGTGTGAAATTGGCGTATGGTCACTGAGGACTATGGTATGGTTCGTATAAATCGTACAATTGTCACTGGTACGCAATATTGTCAGTGAGGATCATTTTAGACAAATTATATGATATTCTACAACCATAACCACCAATCATAGTATGATGCCCTTCAAATATGATCACCCCAACTATGTTTTTTCTCTCCGTGTGATCTTTGAGATTTGCTGTGCTAGGTAATGGTTGATGATCTTTATAAATTTGAAAATGTCGGCCTAGAAGATAAGCTCTAAAATTTTTCGTTGCCCAGACTATAGCTAAAAATTCCCTTTCAATGGTGGAGTAATTTTTTTCTGCTCCATTTAATTCCCTACTAGCAAATACTATTGGTCGGTCTTTCCCTACTTTGCCTTGCGATATTACCGCGACTATTGCTTCGTTACTTGCATCCGTTGTAAATAAAAAGGGTTTTGTAAAATCTGGATATGCGAAATTATTGATTCTTTTAGTTTAATAATTGAATTTTTATCAATTTAACATCCTTTCCAAGTAACTTATTAATTAATAATAATAACACCGTGTGACAGTACTTTGCACACATACAAAAATCGATATGTACGTGAAACAAGAGACCAATCCAAGGATATGTGCGTTCACCATTTTTCTGGATCAATTCGTTTGCGGTTTTAAATTGCATTTAAACTGCATGTGTGTATCATATTTTGAAATAATTTCAAAAAATATATTTTTTGCGTCACTTTCAAAAACAATTGAAAGCATCTTGTACCAGAAGCCCCCTTGATCGTGAATTCGAAAACCGCTTCTCAATATCAATTCGCATCCGGGTTTTACTTGCATTTGAATTGCAACTGCATATCACATTTTAATATTTAGAAAAATTTATATTTTGTGTGTCACTTTTAAAAACCACAGATGATGAATTCGAAAACCACCTTGCGAAATCAATTGGAGCTAACAGGATAAAAATAATCGACGTAAATACAGCAATCAAAAGTAATTGTACACCAATATTGGTCTAGCAATGACATTTTTGCCATTTTCATGTATTGAGCAAACACATTTGCGTCCAAAAATATACCAATTAATGATTTTGCTTGAAACTCTATAAGCGTTTCTTTTGACATGAACCAAATGTGAACTGATATGCGCGTCAACCGCCAACTATAAATTCTAATTCAAAGAATTTCGAATTTCACCTATTCCACTAAATACACCAGCGTTGTAATGGAGTACACGAACACACACCACGCACTGTAATAGCGACCACGCACTGCTACAGCTACCACTCACTCCTATAGCGACCACGCATTGCTACAGGTACCACGATCTGCTATAGTGACCACGCACTGCTATAACATCAACGCGGTATGCGAATACACATAGCTGTTGCCAGCAAATGCGATTGCTAATATGAAGAATGTGTACGCTAATACAATTAATAATTTAGTCGGCGCAGTTTTACCAATAATTTGATTGTGTTGATGTACCTTTTTGGCTATATTTACGATTTTTTTTCTGTGCATGGGGGTTTTGCATGCAATTGCATATCACTTTTCACACTTTTTTGGTAAGCACTTGCATTTTAAATGCAATTTAAACCGCAAACGAATTGATCCAGAAAAACGGTGAACGCACATATCCTTGGATTGGTTTTACGTACATATCGATTTTTTTAAGTGTGCAAATTTTTTTTGATGTAATAGTTTGGCACTACAGTCCTATAAGAACTTAGGCCGAGCTCTCCACCATTTTGAGCTGTGCGTGTAATATTTGTACTCAAAGTGGTGGGACCTACAGTTTATTGCCGAATCCGAACATCGGGTGAGAGCTTTTCATAGCAATCGATACTCCGTAAACCTGTTAATATGTGATTCATTATTCTTTGAAAAGTGGCTGGAGCCCCTGTTAAACCAAATGGTATTCTGAATAACTTGAAAAAAACAACAACAAATTAAAAACATACCACAGGCAATGATCATGCGGACCGTTTCGGATACAGCCAAGTATCCTCATCAGTGATCTTTGTGTGATGACGTTGTGATAACATCAAATGTTTCGTATATATGAACACGGCGTGGTTGGGGTTTGAACTCATGTCGTCAGAAACGATGGGAGTTGGTAGACAAGCACTTTATGTGTTTGACTACAGAACCACATAACCGTCACTCATCTAATTCTGTTAAACTCGAAATAACCAAGTCCTGTACTAAAGCGGGTTTTTCCTTATCCCCTTCTTCTACTAGGACTTGATGATAACCGCTTGCTATGTCTAAAATTAAAAAATCGTCTATTCGAGGAATCGGAAATACTTTATTGTCACGTCGTTCAATTTACGGAAATCTATTACTAGCCTCCACTTTTGTTACCGTCCTTGCCGCTCTTTTTAGGAACCAGCAACATCGGTGAATTCCAGGGTGATATGCTTGGCGACATTATGCCGTCATCCAACATTTTATTAACCTGTCTGTTGATTTCATGTATATGTGTGTGTGGCAATTTGTATTGCTTTTGGTTTATCAGAGATTGGTTCCACTGTGTTGTTATTTCATGTTTAAGCGCTGGCGTGTATGTAAATTCAGCTCTGTCTAAATGAAAAACATCATGATACGAAATACACAGATTTTGTAAAGATGTAATTTCGTCTTTATTCAAAGTTCCATCAATTTTTATTTCATCTAACAATTTGTTAATTCTGTTTGTAATCTTTAATGTAGAATTATTGGTATTCGATTCTTTATACTGATTAAAATACGAAATTTTGGTTTAAAAGTACTGTCTATTATAATTTATTTTTCCGTAGTATTTAAAACTGAAACATAAACTTTATTTTTGCTAACATTCGCCCAAATATATTCCGGGAAAATTTTCTTGTTTATGTATTAATACTATTCGAATTTTTGTATTTAAACGTAATGATACTATCATTGCGGTTCTCGCTTGAATTTTAATTTGTTGATTGTAAAAAATATTTTGTATTTTGGTCTGCGACTTCATTGTTAGTTTTATATGGTTTTCATGTCCTGAGTCTACCGTTAAAATAAGTCTTTCATTTTTAGCTGCCTCGCAAGGTACTTCAATGAAAACATCACTTACATTAGATAAATCCAAGCTATGTCCATGCCCACTGCATATTATGCGATCACCTTCTTCTTCCTTTAATTCATATTTTAATTCATTGGTCTCCTCTGTTCTATGGAAATGCTATGGAGTAGCAGTCTCCTGCGACGTCTGATCTACAATTCCTAACACTTACGACCCTATATTACTATTATTATTAGCACATCTCCAATTAGATTCGTGACCATAAGTTCCACATTCGTAGCAAAAAGGTGTATTTTTTTTTTTAATACAATATAATCGTCCCTAGTATGCCCCAATTTACTAAAAAATGAACATGATGGAACACTCCTTTTATAGTTACTTTCATTATTTATTTGTTGCAATTTATTTTCCGATTTTACGCTTGACTGTGTTTTTTCCATATAATTATATTCATCCTCTTCCGACCTTGGACTTCGCAGCATAACAGCCTGAACATTTAATGCTTCTTCCAACAATGCATCTAATGTTTCTGACTTTCTACCCAACAGTACAACTTTTATAGTTGGATCCTTCACCCCTACTTTAAAACAGATCAACACTGAGCTCTGTAATCCCAATCTGAATACGTCATCCTCACTTATCTTTTTACAGTATATTTTACTATCAATTTCTAAAGCCATGGATTGCAACTCATCTAATCATCTTCCAAACGTTCTCAAACGCTCATTACTATTTTTATAAGCCTTTTTAATCTCTTCTTAATCTGAATAAATTTCATTTAATATGTATTTTTTTTATAATGAGTTTTAAAAACGAATGAAAATTTTTATTATTTCAAATTGAATATTTTGACAATGCTAATAACGAAAACTTATTTCTGAAAAACATAAATATACAGTAGAAAAACTTAAATACTAATTCTTAAATATAACATCGCCACTAGGATTTGCATTTATCAATCCTAGGAGGTTACTGCAATATTTATGTTTACTTAAAACCAAGGATTGAAACCTAAACGAATAACGGTTTCGATTTCGGTTATTTCCGCGTTTCAGTTTCGGTTACGATTTCGGTTATAGGTTTTTATTGCGAAACGATTCCGATATACCGGTTTCAAGTTACGGTTTCGGTTTTTGTATAAAATTTCCTTTTTTCCATAATTTTCAAAAAATTTAATATTGTTTATATTGTGCTAAGTTATGTTCAAATTGTTATATTGGGGTAAAGTGAGTAAAAAAAACCATCCAGCTAGCTGAAAATTTGTTTCTAAATATAATTGAAAAACATACATTATATGAAAATATTTTATATTTAAATATAAAAGACATTCTTAAATTTTTGAATATGAAAAATTCCAAGAAAATTGTAAAGATTTAAAGTTTTTATGCATTTATTGTGAAACAGTACGTTTTGAAAGCATAACGTTTCCTTGATATTTTCAGATTTCTTAAAAAAGCTAATAAAATCTACCGATTAGTTTTTAAGTTATATATTTTCGTACACCATAAAATCCCTACACTAAGAGTGAAAGGGTATATTCAATTTGGTACGCCGTTCGTAACACCCTGAAAAAAGCATCTACGGTATGGAAAAGTATATATATTCTTGACCTCCTGACTGACCTCCTGACTGACCTCCTGATTTAGCGATGTCCGTATGTCTGTCCGTCTGTCCTTCTGTCTGTCTGTTGAAATCACGATTACAGAAAAAGTTGAAAAGCTAGAGCAATGAAACTTTAGATTTAGATTACTTATATATCTAAGCTGTCTGAAAAAGATAATTGGCATGATCGGTTTATTGTGACCTGAGAACCGACCACTTATGTTCAAATACCTCATATAAAATTTACATCTACAAATCCACTTTACTTTATACGTGCTTAGGTAAACTTTTTTGGTCAAATATATATTGACATTATGCTCAAATACATGAAAATAATGTTTTCCCATGAAAAGACTTGTGGTTGCAAAAAAAAAAAAAATCAAAATTCGGTACACCTACCCATTTGTAAATATGGGTATCAAATGAAATAAAATTCTTCAGGGATTAAAAGTTTGTAGTTATTTTCAGGATTCATATACCCTGGTGACCTATATACCACTTTGAATGGTAACCACACATATGCGTAGGGTATTTATAGTCTGCTTAGACCGACTATAATTTTGATAATCCTAACTATCATAATAGCACCTACTTTAAAATTTCCCATGTGATCTAACCTTCCCAACTGGTATTCATTTCACTTAATAATTTCTTACTGTTTTTCTGATCGTAATAATTGACACTCTTTTTCACGGTAACTTATTTGTATTTTTCTTTTTACAACTCTCTGTTTGCTGTGTAAAACCAGCAACAACAACAAACAACCATGCGTCAGAGTTGTTGTTCTCATGCGTGCAATTGTTTCTGCGAGAGTATGATACACTGCACTAACCACAGTGAGCGCAGTCAACTGCAGTTCTCTTTTTCATATGGTTGTTGTAATTTAGTTTTTAGCTTTTTCTGCCGATATTTGTTCCAAAATTATAAAAAGTAAGTACTTATAGCACACTCTACTTCTGACTAATACAAATCGTTTGATACCAGTTCCATTAAAATCTGTTCAGAAATACGACCGGTTAGTGCAAGAGAAAAAAACACGTTTTGTTTTATTAATATCGATAATAGTTTGGCACTACAGTCCTATAAAAACTTAGGTCGAGCTCTCTCACCTCTTTGTGCTGTTCGTGTTATATTTGCACTCAAGGTGGTGGGACCTACAGTTTATTGCCGAATCCGAACGGCGGGTGAGAGCTTTTCATAGGCAATGTTTTACTCTCGTAAGTTTGCCATTTACTGCCGAGAGGTAGCGCGGTATAGAAATATGTTTCTATGAAAAGGACATTTCAGCTCGCAGTCCAACGCACTAACCACTGAGTTTCCGCGGCTACACGTAATTTAACAATGTTTGTTGTTATTTTAGTGAAAATATTATGTTATATTAATTATTTAATTGCTTTCGCCAAGAAAAAAAAACAATCGTGACCACAAGTCAACATTTGACTTCACCTGAGATATGATCTGAATTGCAGAGGAGAGCCGAGAAGCGAACCTTAAATAAAAGCAAGAAGAATACACCGGTAAATGTTCTTAAACTTCATGAAAAAAAGGAGAATTATGTACAATTTCCATCCATAAAACCAAAGAAATTAAATTGCAACAATTCAGTGAACTGCAATATCTGCAAATAAATATCTGTCTTTATACTTGAATTTATTTTCCATATTAGTACTATTTTTTTCTTCTATCACCATTGTTTTTTTGTTATCTTAATTTAAGTATCCTTAATATATATGTCCGAAATTTTAGTGTTTTGAAAAAATCATTCAAAAATCAATCAAACTCAGACTTATAAATGGTATTCTATTGAATAGATCCTTTAAAAGAATTTAAAAATTATTCAAATGAACTTTTCAAAACTTGTCCCACTTTATTTTACTAAAACAATAAATAAAAAAAAAAATCATTCAAAATTTTATGATTTTTTAACAGAAAAATTGTGCTTGGAGTTTCTGATGTTTGGTTGTTAATTACCGCTACACAAATTAATGAAAAAAAAACAAATTTTAGACCAAAGACTGTTATTTGGAAACAATGTTTCTCAAAATGTTTTCAAATGTCAATTCTCATAATTTTACGATTTTTTTGTTTATTAAAATTCTCAAATACTTCTTTTGTTTTATTTCACAAATTCACAAAATTTTATTTTTTTTACCGCACACATTTTTTTCCACTATTTTACACAATACTCACAAATACAAAAAATATTTTCCATGATCCAAAATAGTTATTTCTTCCAATATTATTCTCCATCCAGTCCTTCTCGTCACTTGGGAGTGTATGTATGGTCCAAAAACGTTATCTTCCTTGATCCTTTTATACTTACTAAGACCTTTTTCCTGTTTTTATTATTTACAACAATCGAGTCTTTTTACTTTAAAACACTTTATTTCGCTTTAAAAGTTTCTCCACTTATACTTAACACTAGGTCTTATAACTAGACACTTCAGCTTATCGGAAACAGTTCATTTTTTGTCTATACTTAACTTCTACATAACACCTCGTGTTCTTATAATTTTACAATAAATTGAGTACTTTCATCATGCTAAAATAACTTAGTCAGCATTACTAAGTGGCTCTTAGGCTAAAATAATTAAATCAGCATTTATTTGTATGATCAGATTGACCTATTTATTGTGGGCGTGCTATACTGGCTATGTTAAGTGTTGTGCCAATACAATTAAATGCTGTCTGTGTTTAACATGCATAATTCGTAACCCTAAAAATATGCCATCAAGAAAAATTGACTGGTTAAAATTATATTGTGAATCGTAAGGAAGCTGTAAGCTCTACGAATATGATACACAACGGTAGATCATATGTAAGCAATAAGCTCTGCAATTATTATACACTACTTACCTCCCTTACAATAAGGGGTAAGAAAAATTATTATTATTAAAATAATAATAGTTTGTTCTTTTGCATTTTAATTATTACTGAAGAGAAAAATTATTATTAAAAAGATTGATAGTTTTTTCTTTTACAATATTTTATGTAATTTTGGTAACATTTTTACAAAAAAAAGGTAAGTGAGTTTATATTAGTTATGAAATTATGATCTTTACTTATCTAATACTTAATGGATGTTAGTAATTGATAGTAGCAATTTCGAATTATATATAAAATAAACCTGGTCCCGATGTTTTCGTTGCTGACTGTAGTTGTTCCGCGGTAGTAGTTTGATGCGTTCTTGTTGTTTCTGACGTATTGACTTCTATTTTATGAGATTTCATTCAATGACTTGCTATGGGTCTTGTGGTGTTTGATTTCTGCGTTGTTGATTTCCGCAATGACCCGATTTTTTCGATTGCCGATTTCTTGTTGGGAAATGTATTTGACACCAGTTCAATATTTTGTGCCATGGCTGCTTCTGCATCTATTGTTGCGGTGTTCGTTATTCCATTTTGGCGATTAAGTAATTCTTTGCGTTCCTGGTTATCAGTTAATTGTCGAAATCATGATGCCCACCTCTTAATGCTGATCTTATTTTGCTGTGATCTGACACCAAGATCGGTGACGGTGTTTGTGATATATTTGAATACGGTAATGATGATCAATTGTCTTGTAGATTTTCAATCATAACCGTATGTTCTTCCTTCTTGTATGTTATATTCCTAATGCTTTGATGTGTAAACTCATATGACAGTATCATTTCTTTGTTGTGTAAGTGGCAAGTTTCATTCGTTAGACCTATGTACTTGCTCCGGTCTTCTGCTTCCGATATGTAGTCATATGTTGTTTTAACCAATGCATCCCATTCTTCATTATTCTTTGTGGGTATTGGGTTAATTCTATATAATGTGACCAACATATCAATGACAACGTAAATTTTTATATCTTGCAAATTCGTACCCCAAATAATAATATGATTTCGTTATTTGTTTATATACAATGCTAGTCATCTTCAATTAATACATAGCTATTTTCTCTGCGATTTTTATTTCGACAATATTACATGACATTATTTGGATTTTATAAATTATTTAAAATTAATTTATTTAAAATTTTATAATTTATTTAATATCTACATTTAAAAAAAATTAATAGAATTGAAATAAGGATTAAAAAATAGAATTGAAATAAAGATTAAATGAAACATAAAAGAAAAATATATGGGCCATTCCACACCAAATCGACCAGCGGTTGGAAATTTGAAGCACTGTATCTCTGGAAGTAATGGTCGAAAAAAAAAATTGGTCAATGCGTGTCTCAATAAGCCCAAATTTCATTGAAATCGAAAACGTAAAATCTTAAAATTTACTTTCTGATTTATTATTGTTGATTGCTTGCACAGTGGGGCAAATTACATCTTTTCGTAACACAGCCCTCCACCAAAACCTGTTCGTCCCGAACAGGCACCAACCTTCCTAAATGTACTACTTTCATTTTTTGTCTAACGCCTGCAGTATTCTGAATCCGATCATTCATTAATTCTTTTAATTGTCTTATATGGTTCTTTCCAGTGTGTTTGTAGCTTAGGGGATAAGCCTTTCTTCCTTTGTGGGTTATAGAGCAAAACAAGCTCTCCTTTCGTAAATCCCTCTGAATTTGTGCGCATGTCGTATCTGGCCTTCATCTTATCACTCGCAAATTGTGTTCTTCTTTTTCACTTTTTCTGGAAACATAAACGTGAATAGAAATTTCAGCTGAAGGACTCGCACCGATCTTTAAATCCGTGGGTAATCTTAAGTCTGTTCCAAAAACAATTTTTGCAGGTGAAGGAACTGTGGTGTCATGAACCGCCGTTCGATATGCCATAAGAAACAGTGGTATGTGTGTATCCCAATCCTTTTGATTTTTATAAACCACTTTTCTGAGATACTCTTCCAAAGTCCGATTGAATCTCTCCACCATGCCATCAGATTGCGGGTGCAATGGCGTTGTTCGTGTTTTGTGTATGTTGAGGACTGTCATACTTCTTTAAATACAGCACACTCAAAATTTCTTCCTTGATCTGAGTGCAATTCCAACGGTACTCCAAAACGGCTTACCCAGTTGTTAACTAATGCATCCGCAACTGTTGTGGCTTCTTGATTCGGCATGGGATACATTTCAGGCCACTTGCTGAAGTAGTCAATGACGACAAGGACATACTTATAACCCGCATCACTGATTGGAAACGGCCCGCCAACATCCATGGCAATACGCCCTAATGGTGCTCCCACTAGGGTTATATTAATCGACGTTTGATTAGTCGACTAATTGACTTTTGGATATGAAAAGTCGATTATTTGAAGTCGACTATCTGATTGTACAAAAGTCGAATATTCGACTTTTTCCGTCGATAATCGATTTTTTATTATTTGTTGCTAGATAGCTAAAAAATTAGTAATTTAAATAAATGATTGAAACCCTGAAAAAATGTGGCTACACTGACAATTTCTCATTAGGACAAAAATCAATTCTTATGGCCAAAATTATAAAAAGATTTCAGATTATTATTTTTTCATTTTTTGTAGTAATATATTTAAGGATGTGTTTTTTATATTAAAATGAGAAATAAAAAATATAAAAATAAAAATGACGTACTTAAAAACTTATAAGAAGGCGAACAATATTGCTGACAGAAACTTTATGGACTGATTCTTTGGAATTTAGAAAGAAGATTGTAAAATATATACATATTTTTTTAATTTTATGGGGAAAATCTATATTTGAATAAATGAGTACACAGAGCTAAAAGTGATATATTACAGTCCCTCTACTTTTGGTATCAAAAAATTGCTATTTTCATACAAAAAGTCGACTAATTGACTTTTACTAGTGAAATAATCGATTAGTCGAAAAACCGACTTTTGGACATTTTGAAAAAGTCGAATAGTCAAAAAGTCGAATAGTCGAAAAGTCGACTTTTGTGTTCGATTTTAGAACCCTAATCCTACCGCGACTCCTGACTGTTGGTTCTTTTGCTGGTACACATTTCGGACAAATGCGAATCCACTCGGCGACTGACTCTTGGTATCCAACCCAATAAAAACGTTTCTTTACTTTTTCTACCGTTTTATTCATGCCCAAATGACCTCCACTAGGTCCACCATGGTATTCCGCTAATATCTCTTTTATTTATGACTTGGGAACAACAATCAAACTTATAGCGGATGTGCCATCTTCACTTACCCATACACGATATAAGCAACCATTTTGCAGTTTTAAGCTCTGCCACTGTGCCCATCACGCCTTAGTTATTGCGCTGTCGGAAGCTATCTCTTCCCATGACGGCTTTCTTTACTGTTCCTTGAACATCATGATTTTTGTAAGATCGGGATCACTCTTTTGATCGATTTGAATTTGTTCCGGAGTCCATTTTTCATCGGGTAAAACATTTAGCAGACGAATGTTAATTATCTTTACTTCTCCTTCTGCTCTTAAATAATGTCTGCATTCAAGTTTACACGGTCGACGGGACAGAGCATCTGCATTTCCATGATGACCTCCTTTACGAATTTCGAAGGTGAAATCGTAGCTCTGTAATCGCTCTATCCAACGCGCTATTTGGCCTTCTGGGTCTTTGAACTGAAGTAACCATCGTAGTGCTGCGTGATCGGTTCTCAAGTGAAACTGTTGTCCGTACATGTATTTGTGGAAAATTTTCACGTTTTCGATTACAGCAATAAGCTCTGTAATCCTGGTGACACAGTAATTTCGCTCAGGCTTGGACAAGGTTTTACTGTAGTATGCGATCACTTTTTCTTGGGCATTGATCACTTGAGAGAGGACTCCGCCAATTTCGTATCCACTCGCAGCCGTATCCAGTACAAATTTTTCACCTGGAATGGGATGCGCAAGAATTGGTGTTGAGCAGTGTAGTGCTTTTAATTTCAAAAAGGCATTTTCTGGATCATCGCCCCATTGTAAAGATCGGTTCTTTCTTGTCACCTCATGAAGACTGCCAGCAACATTGGCAAAACCTGGATCAAATCGCCTGTAGTATGTACATAGCCCCAAGAAACTTCGTAGGTCATGTTTTGCGGTCTGGACCACTCCATTACTGCAACTATTTTATCTTCATCGGTATGCACTCCTTCCGTGGTAATTCGATGACCCAGCATTTCCCAGCATTTCTTTGGGCTAAGTTGTAGACCCGCACTTTTCAATCGAAGGAATCTTCCCCTAGATTTCTTAGATCTTCGTTGAAATCCTTGCCCATAACAATAATGTCATCAAGGTATACTAGGCATGTTTTCCAGTGTAAACGTTTTACTACGAGCTCCATTAACCGCTCGAATGTTGCTAGGGCATTGCATAGTCCAAACGGCATTACCAAAAATTGCCATAGTCCATCTCTATTACTGAATGCGGTCTTCTCTCGATCTTTCTTATCGATTTCTACTTGCTAGTAACCGCTATGCTAGTCCAACATGGAAAACCACTTAGTATTAGATAGTGTATCCAAGGTGTCATCGATTCTGGGTAATGGATAACTTTCTTTCTTGGTGACATCATTAAGCTTTCGGTAATCAACGCAGAACCGAGTACAACCGTCTTTCTTTTTCACCAATACTACTGGTTAACTCCATGGACTCTCAGTTGGTTTCACCACGCCATTTGTGTGCATTGTTGCGGGCTCCAGGGGTCTTTTTGTACTTGCCTTTATTAATGAAACCGTCAGTGACAATATTCCCTCGAAGTCCACAATTCTTTCCTAACAATTATTATTAAATAAAAACGCAAGGATATTTTAGACTTGCTTTATACTTTTATTAATTATTTTTAAGTATTTTTACAAGCTTGAGTTTAAACTGAAAACACGTCTGCACTCTAAGGCAGTTAAAATCATAATGCTTAAAAACTAAACTTAACCTCTACTCATCACCTCGGTATCGTGCGACTCACGAACCCCTTGCTTATACTTATTTCTTAAAACACAACTCATAAATGCAAGCAAGCATATTCTTAAATCTACGTACTACTAAAAACCTCATGAACCCCACATCAGATATTTACTAATATTGTGAAATCATTAACTGAGAAAATTCCAATGTGCTAAATTCTTAATTGGTTCCCATGCTGGCGTTAGTCTTGACTTAAATTACAACCAATGCTTATTTACAAAATATTAGCTTGTTCCTTGAGTGATAAAATTGTTATCTTTTAATTATATGTACGTAAAGATGTAAAATGTTGTTGCTTCTTTATGGTAGAATAGTCGCAATTTTGCTGATTTGTCGAAATTCCACATTCATGTTTATATTGAGCTCCTTTCTTTTAATTAAACATGTTATTGATGTACAATTGTTGTTGTCAGCGCCATGACTCTCACATGTTTTTTTATCATTCGTCTCTTGTACTTCATTACATAATATTACCATTTCAGACCTTTACCCAACAAAATCAAACGATCTTCTTTGACAATTAAAATTTAAACTTAGTGTCTTCTGCGTCGAATTTTATTGTTTGGTGGATTGCTAGTTCTTCTTCGTGCATGTTTTATTTCTTTGTCGTGGTTGAAATGCATTTCCAGAGCCAGCATTATTTTTAAAAATACTTATTACTTTGTAATGTTTACTATAACTTTATAAATAATTTATATTTAACATCATTTTTACTTTCAGTATTCATAATCTTTGTTTATATTACCTTACATCATAGTATTAAAATTTTATATTTTAATTGTATATTTATATCGAACATTTTACTGTAAATCTTTAATTGTAAAATCATTTATTTTTTTCTTAATATATAGACATTATTTTATTTATAATTTCATTAGCACATGAATCAATGCTAATTATTTTCAAAAATACTTATCTATTTATTCATGCACTAATTTATGAATTTAATCATTATTGCCAATTTTCAATAATGGTAAGCGCGCGCGATTTATGCATAACTACTTTTGTACATTCAATAGGTACATATATATTTTCATTACCGTGTAATGATCACATTTAAAACGTTTGTTAATTTTGTTAGATTGTGTATTGTATTTTTTCCTTATCATTCAATTATTGTTCAAATTTTTACGCTGCATTAACGTATCTCGTTTCATTTTCGGTACATTAGTGCATTGTTCCTAGATGCAAAACGCTGAATTGCATTTTATCGCTTATAACATTAGCTCCTCACTTCTTCTATATGTGCTCCACTTTAGTGTGTGCTACGCTAACACCTATCTGTACTTCAAGTGCAATGATCTTTCTGTTGCCTGTTTCCATTAATAAATGATCTTGACAATGAATCTGAAGTACTGACCTATCTCAATTATGACAATGTATATTTTATTGCTTTGGCAAATTCGTACTGAATTCTTGTTTATGAAATATCTAATATAATCTTCTTTAAACTTTATTCCTTTCTCATTTAATACATGATCTAATGCTAGTCATCTTCTAAAATTAATACATAGCTATTTCCTCATGCACTAATTTAGATTTTAAAAACATATTTTCTAAAAAAAAAATATTTACGCGTACTTTATTTACGTTGTTTGCAATATTATCCATTGCGGTTAATGATCATTATGAACTGTTGGTTCAGTTATTAATTTCGTTGTTTTTGTTCGTTCGATTGTGTATAACTTAAGAGTTATATGCTTTTAATAAGTTATTATGGAATTTTTTCCCTTTTCCCTTGATACAGATCACTGTTGTCACAGGACTTATTATCGAAAGGACTTCATAGGGACCTACCCATATTGGTGAAAATTTGTTTTTCCTATTCTGGTTTTTTAATAAAACTTTATCTCCTTCCTTAAAAACTACCGTATTTAATGTATTATCATAACTTCGTTTAGATCTTTCCTTAGCTTTTTCTTGATTTTGTCTGACTATCTCATGTGTACGCTGTATTTGGTATTTTAATACCTTATTGTAATCTTCACTGTTATAAATTGGTGAACATTTTCGTTTTAGGTTGGTTGGCATGTCAAATTCAAATCCGTATAAAGTACGACAAGGCGTTTGCCCTGTTGACATATGCACTGTGTTATTGTGCACATGCATTGCCGAATTCAACCATTGGTCCCAGTTGGACCCATCCTCTTTTGCAAAACATCTCAAATACTCCGCTAAAGGTCTATGACTTCGTTCTAACGAGCCATTCGCCTGCGGGTGATAAGGTGTTATATGCATATTTTTAATGTTTAATAACTTGCACGTGTCTGAAAATAATTTTGACACAAAATTTGAACCATTATCTGTAATTAAAATTTTCGGAATATTATAACGCGTGATAATTTCCTCGTAAAAAGCTTTGGCTACTGTGCTTGCTTCCGCGTCTGGGATAGCTACGCAGCACATGTATTTTGAAAAATCGTCTTGAAAAGTTAAAATATATTTATTTCCTGACACTGTTTCAGGTAAAATTCCTACCAAGTCCATATAAACCTTATCGAATGGACGTGTTGGCGTATCAGCATTTAAATTCTTTTTGCCTGGTTTGTACATTATTTCAAAATCATATTCCGATAATTTGTGTCGGAAACGAACAAGGCGGGATGTCTGATCTTTTAAATTTGCAATACCTTTTAGAGGCTGATGATCTGTAAAAATTTTGAATGGTCGCCCTAATAGGTATGCTCTAAAATTCTTTGTTGCCCAAACCATTGCTAAAAATTCCTTTTCAATGGTAGAATATCGTTTTTCTGCCCCATTTAAAGTTCTACTTGCAAACGCGATCGGTCGGTCGCTTCCTACTTCACCTTGAGATAGGACTGCACCTACTGCTTCGTTACTTGCGTCTGTTGTTAGTAAAAAAGTTTTTGTAAAATCTGGATATGCTAATATTGGAGGTGAAATTATTGATTCTTTCAATTTAATAAATGAATTTTGACAATCGTCCGTCCATTTAAATTTAACGTCCTTTTTAAGTAAATTATTAATTGGTAAAGCTAACCTTGCCATATTGCTTATGAACTTTCTGTAATAATTAATTAATCCCAAGAATGCTTGTACTTCTTTTCTGTTTCTTGGTACTGGAATATTTTTTACGCATTCGACCTTAGCGGGGTCTGGCAACGCACCAAGTTCTGAACATTTATGCCCTAAATATACAACTTCACGACGTAAAAACTGACATTTTTCGGTATTTAATTTTAAATTATGGTCTCTTAGTTTCTGTAATACTTTACTTAATCTGTGTTCATGTTCGCTTATATTTTTCCCATACACAACTATATCATCAAGATATACAAAACAATCGATACCCTGTAACCCTGTTAAGATGTGATTCATTATTCTCTGGAAAGTTGCTGGTGCCCCTGTTAAACCAAAAGGCATCCTATTGAATTCAAAATGTCCAAGTCCTGTACTGAAGGCAGTTTTTTCTTTATCACCTTCTTCTACTAAGACCTGATGATAGCCACTTGCTAAATCTAAAGTTGAAAAATACCGACTGTGACCTAATTGATCTAATATTTCATCTATTCGCGGGATAGGAAATACCTGTTTTATGGTTACGTCATTTAATTTACGGAAATCTATGACAAGTCTCCATTTTTTGTTACCGTCTTTGTCGCTCCTCTTCGGTACCAATAGTAATGGTGAATTCCAGGGTGATATGCTTGGCGATATAATGCCAGCATCTAACATTTTGTTAACCTGTCTATTAATTTCCTCTCTATGTGTATGTGGAAGTTTGTATTGCTTTTGGTTAATTGGTGGTTGATTCCATTGTGTTGTTATGTCGTGTTTAAGTATCGGCGTGTATGACAGTTCGTCACCTTCTAAGTGAAAAACATCGTGGTAAGAAATACAAAGATTTTGTAATGATGTGATTTCCTCCTTATTTAAAGATTCATCGATGTTAACTTTTTCTAATAATCTATTAATCCTATTTTTTATATTCACTGAATTTATAGTATTTATTGTAGAATTGTTTGTATCTGATTCCCTATACTGATTAAAATTTGAAAATTTCGGTTTAAAATTGTTGTCTATTATAATGTCCTTTTCTGTAGCATTTAATACTGAGACATAAACTTTATTTTTGTTAACATTCGATAAGCTTTCTCCCAAATATACTCCAGGATAAATTTCTTGTTTATGTATTAATACAATTGGAATTTTTGTTTTTAGTGTAATTTCTACTATTTTTGCGGTTCTCGGTATGATTTTTATTTCATGATTGTAATAAATATTTTCTATGTCGGCTCGCGTTTTCATTGGTAATCGGATAGTGTGATTCTTTCCTTTATCGTAGAATGTTATGGTCTTATTAATTGCGTTTATTACGGATCTGTTCCATATGTTATCCCGTCCTATTATTCCGTCTGCTGGTAATCCTTGTTCAAGAGATACTAAATGCGTTATTAAATGTAACCACTTTATATTACTGTGTTGTATATTGGTCGTGCCTAACGTCCTTACGCATCCACCAAAAGCCCCATTAAAATCTTTCTTACTATTCTTGTCAAAATCCGGTAGTTGTGTCATTGCACCTTCCTTTATTATGCTTGCATCTGCTCCTGAATCTACTAGTAATATGAGTTTTCCATTTTTAGCTGCTTCGCAAGGTACTTCAATGAACACATCACTTACATTAGACAATTTGAAGCAGTCTCCCTTTCTATTGTATATTTTGTTAATTCTCTTTTTATTTAATCCACTCAATTGTTATCTGATTTTTTATCATAACATGTTATAAAATTTTCAAACTTTTTCAACATTCCTGTAAACATATTGTTCACCTTTTGACCTATTTGCATTTCTTCCAATACACATCTTTGCCGATTAGTTTCATCTGCTACTAATTTAATCATTTTTGCCCCTATTGCTATTATCATATATATAAAGAAATGTATTAATGCAAAAATTACCATTGTCACTCCCTCACAATCAAACCACGGTGGATCAATATGTGTATCAACGGTCACTTCAGACGTCTGATTTGCAATATTTTCCTCCACCGGTTTTCTCTTATTTTTATGAGTTTGGGTAGTTAATGTGATCACAGACCCTTCAGCCTTATGATTTACTATTTCTACCCTTTTTGACCTAATTTTGCTATTTTTAATGGGTCCCCAGCTTACTGGCCTTGGCTGGGCCCCTGGTAGTTTCCCTTGTTTTGATCATTATTCTCCCTCGCCAGATAATCCCTCTTGGCGTAGCAATCAGCTTCTACATGACCAAGTCTACGACACCAATCACATTTTAAATTATTTCTAGGGGTATTCCCATTCCTATTGTTATTATTTCTATTATTATTATTATTGGTACGGTACGTAGTGTTATGTCCTGCTTGCAAATTGTTGTTTAAAAATTCCCTATTAACGACTGGATGGTTTTGTGTACGTCCAAACCCTTCCTTATTTTGAGCTTCTAATCTAATGGAAGCACACCTCCAACTAAATTCGTGCCCATATTTTTCACACTCTATACAAAACGGTGTGTTTTTCCGCGTAATACATTCGTCTCGTGTATGTCCTTTTTTCTGGCAAAAAGAGCATGTTGGTCGTATTTTTGATCCTTCTGTTTTATTTTGTGTTGATATTTTGTGATTTAGTGGAGTAGCTTGAAAATGATTGTTTTGAATACTATTCGTTGGACTGGTTACAGATCGTTGTTCGAAACTGTACACTTCCTCGGGGAACCTCGGACCCCCTTGAATTGTTATCTGGGCCTTTAATGCTTCATCTAATAAATCATTCAAGTTTTCTGCTTTGCTACTTAATAATAGAACCTTTATTGTCGGATCTTTTACACCTACTTTGAATGCTGTCAGAACTGAGTTTACTAGTTCCGTGTTAAAAACATCTGTAGGTAGATTTTTATTTGTGTACCTTGAATCTGCTATTTCACTAGCGTTTGCCCATAATCTTTCTAATCTCCTTGCAAATGTTCTCAGACTTTCACCATCCGTCTGATATGCTTTTCTAATACTATCTTGAACCGAATCTAACGTAGTCATTTTTAAATATGTATTTCTTAGAACGTCAAATAACTCCTCTAAATCATTGAACTTTCTTGTGCGGACTAGATCATAAGCGTCACCAAGAAGATGCAGTTTGACACAGCTAATGAATTCTTCTTTGTTTTCTTTTGTAATTTTTAGACTTGCTAACGCACAAGCGTCCATGAATCTATAAAGTTCAGTTTTAACGGATGGTGATTCCGATCCCATAAAAAATGGAACCACACTTCCTACGTAATTCGATACAGTATCTAACGACATTTCTAATGTTGTTTCCGGTGCTGTTATTTTATCAAATTTACCTTCAATCTGTAATGCCTCCTTATGATATAATGATGTTTCGTGGGCTAGCTTAACTTCCGATTCTAAAAATCTGATTTTCGAGTCTAATTCCCTTACTTTATTATTTGCTTCTTCTAATGTTTCGAATTCTAGTCTGGGCTGTTGGCTCAGTGCTCGTTCAATTGATTCGTCCGAAATATCTTTATTTTTCAGCAAAGTTCTTAATTTTTCGTTTTCTTCCTCTATTCCACTAGCCTGATCTAACAACTCCTGCCGTTCTTCTACAATATCGTTTAATTTTTTATTTAATGCAGTAAATTCCCCTTTCCAATCTTCTAACTCTTTTATTTTATGAGCACTTTTATGTTCCAAGAAGTATACTAATTGTTCAAAAACTACGTCAACTTTTTCGACTTCTGAGTATACCCGTGTGGAACTGACTTTATTTTTTATTAATTCTAAAGTCTCTTTATTGTTAACTTCCGTACTAATTTGATTCCACAATTTCTCAGTAAATCTGCCAAGTTGTCCTAATATATTTCTATATGCTACTTCCAATTCCTCAAAGTTCGCCATATAATCATTAAAATTTTCAATTAAAATTTATAAATTTGTTTAATTTCATTCTTTCTATAATTTAATTTCACCATTTATTTATTGCTTTCACTCAAACTCACTAAAATTTATTCAATATTTATTTATACCTTCCTTTCCACTTCTGTGTTTCTTCATTTATTTTTTTTTTAATGCTCCTTCAAATTCGTCCTTCAGTCCTTTTTGTAGATTCTTGAAAAACCGGCTGCGCCAAAATGTTGCCTTTATTAATGAAACCGTCAGTGACAATATTCCCTCGAAGTCCACAATTCTTTCCTAACAATTATTATTAAATAAAAACGCAAGGATATTTTAGACTTGCTTTATACTTTTATTAATTATTTTTAAGTATTTTTACAAGCTTGAGTTTAAACTGAAAACACGTCTGCACTCTAAGGCAGTTAAAATCATAATGCTTAAAAACTAAACTTAACCTCTACTCATCACCTCGGTATCGTGCGACTCACGAACCCCTTGCTTATACTTATTTCTTAAAACACAACTCATAAATGCAAGCAAGCATATTCTTAAATCTACGTACTACTAAAAACCTCATGAACCCCACATCAGATATTTACTAATATTGTGAAATCATTAACTGAGATAATTCCAATGTGCTAAATTCTTAATTGGTTCCCATGCTGGCGTTAGTCTTGACTTAAATTACAACCAATGCTTTTGTTGTTGCTTTTAAACAGACGGCACACTTGCTAGCGTGTGCCTTGGATCAAATTGCAACCAGTGCATTTTTCGTTGCTTTCAAGCGGACTTAATTTTATATCCTGAAAGTATGCATTCATAAACATTATGTACTTGTTCCAGTTACGTCGTAAACGTTATGTTAAGTTAACATGCATCTGTTATTGTGCTTTTAGATTTGAACTTTATGTGTATACTGGTTATGTGCAGGCTTTCTGAAATACAACAAAAAAAACGTTTCTGATTCACAACAGCATTCCTTCAACCAAATGTGATACTTCCTTTGTTTTCGCAAGTGATACCCTTCTTGGTGCTTGACGAATTGGCTTAGAATCACCAGTGTCTATTCGATGTTTTACAGTGGCAGTTCGGCCATCCTTTTGGTCCTTTTCAGCAAATATACTCCAATATTTGTCAATTATCTTTTGCACTTTACTCTTTTCTTTGGCAGCCAAATCCTTCGTCCACTCGTTTATAAACCTGTGAGTAGATTGTTTGTTTATTTGCGGTATGAAATAGTCCTTTGATTGATTTGACTCACAATTTATAATCGCTGATGTCTCTTGACACTGGCAGTTTTCTAGATTGAGAACTCTTATAGGTACAATTATGTCTTTCTCCGCCTCAACGAGGGTTCTTTCTACCACTATGTTACTTTTATATAGCTCTTAGTTTGCTTCAATAACCCACAACTTGCTTATCCCACAATGTCCATTTAATTTCGCCCAAACAATAACTTGTGAATTTGGTGGTATTTTCCAATTTCTATGAGCGATAACTCGTTTAATTTTCTGGCTCTGGTCACAATCAATGTTTAGTTGGATCTCTGTATTGGCATAACTCAAAATTTTTCTTGTTAAATCTAGTGTGAAACCGTTCCTTATCATGAAGTCCATGCCAAGTATTATTTCTTCCACTATTTCCGCATCTATAAAATCCTGCTTAACTGTCGTAGTACCAATCGTGATTTGCTTGGTAATTTTTCATCTTATAGGGCCTCTTCGCCTGTAGCTGTTTGCAATCTTATTCCTATAAGCGGCTCTACTTCGTCCTTAACCAGGTTACTTCTAATTATAGAGTGTGAAGCTCCCGTATCCAATGTTACCATATATGCTGTACAATCAATGAATTCTTCGACAGTTAAGCTATTTGGCTTTCGAGAAATTTGTGAAATGGAGATTCTGGGGCAATCGGTTATGGGAGTCAGATCGTGTCCCGCAGAAGTGACTCGATTTAGTTTAAAGATTGTTTAAATTTGTTGTTATTTTCGACTTCTGCATACGTCTGCAATGTTTCACCATTTCTTTGCATTCGGCCCTTTAGTTCCAATCTGTAGCTTCATGTGATCACTGCCATATTTGCATTGTTGTGCAGCCATAACTAACTATTTCTATCGCTTTCTGGAACAGTCTGCAATACTTCGCCTGCACCTCCTTTCAAAGCCACAATAAGCGCTGCTACGCTGTCTTCAATGTTCCATCGATTACTTACTTCCGTAGTCTCAAATTGAAGCTTGAAAATGTCGAACGTTGTGGTTCCATCGTAAATCGGCGATTTCAGCTTCGAACCACTAACAACATGCATTGATGGTCCACTTATCTGTTGTAAACTGACATCTTCTTGTATTTTCTGTAGCTTTTTGTCGAAACCATTTTCCAACTTTTCGAATTTGTCATCAATATCCACTACAATGTCATTTACATGTGCTTCAAGTTCGTTTACTTTGCCATGGAGTGTATTAGAAACTTCCAGAAGCTGCTTAGAATGTTTCTGCATCTGTTGCTTAATTTTTACCTGATGTTAGTTGGAATTTTCTAGAAGTTTCTGTTCCATTTTGTTGGAATTTTCTTGTAGTTCTGTTTTAAGTTGATTTGAATTTTCTTGTAGTTCTGTTTTAAGTTGATTTGAATTTTCTTGAAGTTCCATTTTGTTGGAATTTTCTTAAAATTGTTTGAAATTTTTTTGAGCCATTATCTGAAACTGTTGCTGCATAGCTCCGAGCAACTGACTGATATCAAAACTTTGAGACTATACTTTTTGGTCAGAATCCAGATTTTTCGACGATGATTCTACAGCTTCTATTATGCGCTTTTGTAGCTCTACTTTCGTACCTACCGTTGGAAGATTATGAATCGCCAGCTCCTTCTTTAGTTGGTCGACTTTAAGTTGTTCCAATTTAACATTTTGTATCACAATCCCACTTCTGACACCAATGTTACGAAAATTCAGTCTACGGAAAACTGTTCTATGAGTTCGTATCGCTGAATTGTGTACAAAATAAAAACACACTAATATTAGGTTTTAACTAGTATTATTTCAACTAGTATTAATAAACTTTATTTATTTAAATAACAACTTAAAGAATAATCACTTATATCAACTGCTGAATTTATACGGTTTAGCTTAACAATGTTCACTCACGAGACGCGCTAGTTCACTATCAAATTATTACTGAAGTAGTGTGCCTCAGATGCGTCGACCTTATATACTGCATGCATCAGTTCGACACGTTTCGACAAGCTTCGACTTGTTTCGAGAACCTTCTATTCATTTCGTGAATGACGCATGCTATTGGCATCACATTCGCCCTCATGCGTTTTAATGCGCTGATCTTCCATCTCTTTCTCGCACACTGCCTCAGTGCGCTGAATGATCTTCCGTCTCTTTCTAACACATTGCTTAGTGCGCTGAATTGTCTTGCGTCTCATTTATTATTGTTGACTGCTTGCACAGTGGGACAAATTACATCTTTTCGTAACAGTCGTGTAATGATTTCGTCGTAAAATGCCTTTGCTACAGTGCTTGCTTCTGCGTCTGGGATAGCTATGCAGCACATATATTTTGAAAAATCATCTTAAAAAGGTAATATATATTTATTTCCAGATATAGTTTCAGGTAAAATACCTACAAGATCCATGTATACTTTATCGAATGGTCGTACAGGCGTATCAGTTAAAACCATTGGCATTTTAGAAAGCCTAAAACTTTTATTTACTTGGCATTTCTGACAGATCTTAACGTAATCTTTTATTTGTTTCTGCATACCTCTCCACTTAAATTGTTTTCTGATTCTAAAATATGTTTTCAATGCGCCCTGGTGACCTCCTAATGCTGAGTCGTGAAAGTCTTTAATAACAGTTTTAATTTCCTCTGGGTCAGTTAATAGTTGACTTGAGTTTAATTCCTTATTTGTGTCTGTTGTTATTTGATCCAGTACAGGCGTGCTCGCTAGTTGTTTTGTTTTTTGATTATCTAATTTATTCTGTGTGGACTTAGACTGCGTTTGGACTGCAGTAATATCTAGTTCTAAGTGTGGAATTCTACTTAATGCAGCTGCGTTCAAATTCTGTTTATCTGGTTTGTAAAATATTTCAAAAACATATTCTGATAATTTATGCCTGAAACGTGCTAGCCTTGATGTATGATCTTTGAGATTTGCTGTACTACGTAATGGATGATGATCTGTATAAATATGAAAATGTCTGCCTAGAAGATAAGCTCTAAAATTTTTCGTTGCCCAGACTATAGCTAAAAATTCCCTTTCAATGGTGGAGTAATTTTTTTCTGCTCCATTTATTGCCCTACTTGCAAATGCTATTGGTCACTGTCTCCGTATTTTGCCTTGCGATAGTACCGCGCCAATTGCAATAGTAATTGACAACTTGTGGGACCTACTGTTTATTGCCGAATCCGAACGGCGGGTGAGAGCTTTTCATAGGCAATGTTTTACTCTCGTAGGTTTGCCATTTACTGCCGAGAGGTGCGGTATAAAAAAATGTTTCTATGAAAAGATGTTGTTAGCTCCAGTCCAGGCTTGAACCGGACTTTCGGCTCGCAGTCCAACGCACTAACCACTGAGCTACCGGGGCTACAAATTGGTAATGATAATTTTGCCATATTGCTTATAAATTTTCTCAATAATTAATCCCAAAAACGCTTGCACTTCTTTTTTATTTCTTGGCACCGGAATATTTTTCACGCATTCAACCGTAGAGGGGTCAGAGAACCTAGTTCCGAACATTTATGTCCTAAATAGACAACTTCACGACGCGAAAACTGACGTTTTTCTGTATTTAATTTTAGATTGCGTTCCCTAAATTTCTACAATACTCTTTTCAACCTAAGCTCATGTTCACCTAAATTCTTTCCGTACACCACACTGGCTGGAGCCCCTGTTAAGCCAAATGGCATTCTGTTAAACTCGAAATGACCAAGTCCTGTACTAAAAGCGGATTTTCCCTTATCCCCTTCTTCTACTAGAACTTGATGATAACCACTTGCTAAGTCTAAAGTTGAAAAATCGTCTATTCGAGGAATCTGAAATACTTGTTTTATTGTCACGTAGTTCAATTTACGGAAATCTATTACTAGGCTCCACTTTTTGTTACCGTTCTTGCCGCTCTTTTTAGGAACCAGCAACATCGGTGAATTCCAGGGTGATATGCTTGGCGATATAATGCCGTCATCCTACATTTTATTAACCTTTCTGTTGATTTCATGTCTATGTGTGTGTGGTAATTTGTATTGCTTTTGGTTTATCGGTGGTTTGTTCCACTGTGTTGTTATTTCATGTTTAAGCGCTGGCGTGTATGTTAATTCATCTCCATCTAAATGAAAAACATCATGATACGAAATATACAGATTTTGTAAAGATGTAATTTCGTCTTTATTCAAAGTTCCATCAATTTTTATTTCATCTAACAATTTGTTAATTCTGTTTGTAATCTTTAATGTAGAATTATTGGTATCCGATTCTTTATACTGATTAAAATTTGAAAATTTTGGGTTAAACGTACTGTCTATTATAATTTTTTTTTCCGTAGCATTTAAAACTAAAAAATAACCTTTATGTTTGCTAACATTCGATATGATTTCGCCCAAATATACTCCAGGAAAAATTTCTTGTTTATGTATTAATACTATTCGAATTTTTGTATTTAAACGTAATGATACTATCATTGCGGTTCTCGCTTGAATTTTAATTTGTTGATTGTAAAAAATATTTTGTATTTTGGTCTGCGACTTTATTGGTAGTTTTGTAATATAGTTTTTATGTTTATCAAAGAACGTTATTGTTTTGTCTATCGCATTTATTACAGATCGATTCCATAAATCGTCACGTCCGATTATTCCATCAGCTGGTACGCCTAGTATATGTGACATTTCGTGTAGCATTAAACTTAAGCGCCATATGTTCCTGAAACCAACTGTTCTAACACACCCACCAAAAGGTCTCTTTAAATCATTTTGTATATTTTCGTTAAAGTCTGGCAAATTTGTCATTGCGTTTTCTTTTATTATACTGCCATCAGCTCCTGAGACTACCAGTAAAAAAGTCTTCCATTTTTAGCTGCCTCGCAAGGTACATCAATGAAAACGTCACTTACATTAGATAAATCCAAGCTATGTCCATGTCCACTGCATATCATGTGATCACCTTCTTCTTACTTTAATTCATATTTTGATTCATTGGTCTCCTCTGTTCAATGAAAATTCAATGGAGTAGAAAATTTGTCCACAGTTTCCTCCGACGTCTGATCTATCTATTATTATTTGCACATCTTCAATTAGATTCGTGATTATAAGTTCCACATTCCTAGCAGAAAGGTGTATTTTTTTAATACAATACAATCGTCCCTAGTGTGCCCCCATTTACTACAAAATGAACATGTTGGAACACTCCTTTTATAGTTACTTTCATTATTTATTTGTTGTAATTTATTTGATGATTTTACGCTTGACTGTGTTTTTTCCATATAATAATATTCATCCTCTTCCGACCTTGGACTTCGCTGCATACCAGCCTGTACATTTAAAGCTTCTTCCAACAATGCATCTAATGTTTCTGACTTATTACCCAACAGTACAACTTTTATAGTTGGATCCTTCACCCCTACTTTAAAAGAGATCAACATTGAGCTCTGTAATTCCAATCTAAATACGTCATCCTCACTTATATTTTTCCTGTATTTTTTACTTGCCATTTTCAAAGCCATGGATTGCAACTCATCTAATCATCTTGCAAACGTTCTCAAATTCTCTTCACTATTTTGATAAGTCTTTTAATCTCTTCTAGTACTGAATCTAAAGAAATTTCATTTAAGTACGTATTTTTGAACGACTCGTATAATTCTTCTATTTTTTGAAACTTTTTAGTCCTCACTAATTTATATGCATCTCCCTCCAAACGTAACCTTACGCATTTCATAAATTCCTCACTATCTGATTCTTTAATTTTAAGCTTTGCTTTAAATCAATTTTATAAAACATTTAGTTTACTTATTTAATTTCATGATTTATCAATTTTATCATTTATGTAATTCATTTCACAAGTTTATTTCACAGTTTTATTAAAAGTTTATTTTATTCCAAAATTTATTTCAAAATGTTCAATTGTTTTTTTTTCAAATGTCAATTCTCATAATTTCACGATTTTTTTGCTTATTAAAATTCTCAAATATTTTTTTTGTTTTAAATCACAAATTCACAAATTTTACACTATTTGCACAATAGTCACAAATACAAAAAATATTTTCGATGATCCAAAATAGTTATTTCTTCCAATATTAATCTCCATCCAGTCCTTCTCGTCCCTTGGGAGTTGATGTATGGTCCGAAAACCGGCTGCGCCAAAATGTTGTTTGTTGAAGTCCTTATTTGACTTTATCATCCTTTATCCTTTTCTACTTACTAAGTCCTTTTTCCTATTTTTATTATTTAAAACAACCGAGCCTTTTACTTTAAGACACTTTATTTCGCTTTAAAAGTTTCTCCACTTATACTTAACACTATGTCTTATAACTAGACACTTCATCTTATCGGAAACAATTCATTTTTTGTCTATACTAAACTTCTACATAACGCCTCGTGTTCTTATAATTTCACAGTAAAATGAGTACTTTCATCATGCTATAATAACTTAGTCAGCATTACTAAGTGGCTCTTAGGCTAAAATAACTAAATCAGCATTTATTTGTATGAACAGAGTGACCTATTTATTGAGGGCGTACTATACTGGCAATGTTAAGTGTTGTGCCAATACAATTAAATGATGTCTGTGTTTAACATGCATAATTCGTAACCCTAAAAATATGCCATCAAGAAAAATATAATGGTTAAAATTATATTGTGAATCGTAAGGAAGCTGTAAGCTATACGATTATGATACACAACGGTAGATCATATGTAAGCAGTAAGCTCTGCAATTATTATAAACAACAAGGTCAAAAGGGTGCTGAAATATCTTAAGGTAACTCAGAACTTAAAATTATGTCTGGTACCAAAAATAACTTAAACCTTGTCGGATACACTGATGTGGATTGGGCTGGTGATCTAGAAACACGCAAATCAACCAGTGAATACATATTTATGCTGGGTACCGCAACAATTAGAGCACAACATTATCTTCAACGGAATTGGTTGCACTTACCGAAGCAACTCAAGAAGCTGTTTGGCTTTCAAGACTACTTTTGTAATTTGGGGTGACATATTTGAATCCTATAATCTACGAGGACAACCAAAGTTGTAAATTCTAGAATGTGAGAAAGTGAATCTAAGGAGGAAGCACATCGATGTCAAGTATTTCTACGCTAGAGAAATTCGCAATTCTAGAGCCGTACAGTACATTTATTCTGCAACTGAAGATATAGTCGCGGATATGTTAACTAAACCTTTATAAAAATTAAACTTTGTAAATTTAGAGTATTATCTGATTTAAATTATTAAATGTATATTATAAATGTATATTATAATGTATATTATAGAGAAATTCGCAATTCTAGAGCCGTACAGTACATTTATTGTGCAACTGAAGATATAGTCGCGGATATGTTAACTAAACCTTTATAAAAATTAAACTTTGTAAATTTAGAGTATTATCTGGTTTAAATTATTAAATGTATATTATAAAGAAGGGGTGTTGAATGTATATAAAATACTTTAATAATTTATTCTGTACAAACACTTTTTGTATTAAATCAAATGTTACTTATTTTTAAATATAAAATATGAAAATAATGTTCACTACTTCGAAATAAATATTCTTCAAACTTAGTCGTGTGTGTCTTCTGGTTAATTGTATTTACATGATTATATTTGTAACAATTTGAAAACTTTTCCAAAAATTTACACATAAGTAAACATCTTGAAAAAGCGAAGGTATGCCGTAAAATTCTATTGTTTTTGTGTCTTGCTGATAAGTGACGTCTCATGAAATAACACCAACTACATTTTGCTTTGAACCGTACGAACATACTGTTACGAAAATATGTAATTTGCCCCATAGTGCAAGCAATCAACAATACTAAATGAGACGCAAGACCATTCATCGCACTAAGCAATGTGTAAGAAAGAGACGGAAGATCATTCAGCGATGAGGCAGTGTTTGAGAAAGATATGCAAGTTCCGCGCATTAAAACACATGAGTGAGAATGAGATGCCAATAGCATGCGTCATTCACGAAACGAGTAGAAGGTTCTCGAAACAAATCGAAGCTTGTCGAAACGTGTCGAACTGATGCATGCAGTATATAAGTGATTTGATAGTGAACTAGTGCGTCTCGTGAGTGAACATTGTAAAGCTAAATTGTATAAATTCAGCAGTTGATATAAGTGATTATTCTTTAAGTTCTTATTTAAATAAATAAAGTTAATTAATACTAGTTGAGCCGGCCTCAGAAGTCTAGAGGTAGCGCGCTGGACTTGCATTCTGAAGGTCTCGGGTTCGAATCCCGGCTTGGGCATGGGCGCTCGTGGTGATATTAATCACAAAATTGTAGGGAATAGATTTCACAGCACAATGGATATAGTCTGTATGAGTGCTGTGCATCTTAGTACATATTCCAAAAAAAAAAAAAAAAAAAAACTATTTGAAATAATACTAGTTAAAACCAAATATTATTGTATTTTTAATTTGTACGCAATCCAGTGATACGAACTCGTAAAACAGTTTTCCGTAGACTGAATTTACGTAACAATAGGCATGTATATTTTTATAGTGTTATTTTTATTTTCTAAATCTTGAGCTATATTACCTCCAATGCAGCTAACTGACACTGAGTCTAGCAACTCTAACATCCTCTTGCCTACAACATAAATAAAAGCGTACGGTCTGATATCGCCATCTTTGCACATAAATCTGATCTTGATCTTGCTAAGTTTTGATTTTTGAAAATTGTTATTGTTGATTTTGAGAACTCCTCTGTTGTTGAGGTCTGAGATGTCTCCTGGAGTTGTGGAAGGCATCTCTCTGTCTGTTTTCAAATTTGTTACAGTTCGGACAATTTGGAAGAAAAACCGCGATTAGACCACACCCATAGCAAAAAAAATCCATGAGGTTTTATACATTGTTTATAATCGTGTCCTTGTTCTTCACAATTCAAACATTTTCTTTCTGACTTATTAGTGGTATCTATAATCTCACAAGCAGTCTGATCATCTCCTTCGTCTATATCGTTAAGTTCGGAAACTTGTCTTCTTTGAAAATTCACTGGTTTCGAAACATTTGAAAATCCCTGAACAGTATCAAAAAATTTTCTCGTTTAGAGCAAACTCGTCTGAGTTCTGAAATTGATATAATTTTCAAATGTAATAGTTCATGTCTAATTTCAAGACGTAAGTTTCTCATAAATTTTTCTACTACTTCAAGTCCAGACATAGGTATTCTTACTTCATCGCCCATTGTTATAACACATTCTAAATATTTTTTAAAAGTTTCATTATTCCTCTGTTTACGGTTACGAATATTTTCCTTAATATCAAAATCTGTCCTAAAGTCTTTAAAATTCCTACGTACGTCGTCGCAAATGTCGAACCAATCTAATGTTCGCACCGAATAATGATAACGCGAAAACCAGCGCTTAGATTTACCTTCGAATAGTACGTGGGCATTCTGACACAGCGCATTGAAGTTACCTCGAAGTGATGAGACAGTCAGTGAGTTGAGGCGATCTTCATCAACTGAAATATTTTCTAGTGAACCGGCAAATATTAATTTTCAATTCAATATAATTTTTGATACTGCCCCTTGGCTAGCAATATTTGTATTATTGTTGTTAAAATAATTATTGTTATTAAATGTTTTAATATCGTGTTTACCGGAAGAACTATTTCTGTCTTGGTTACGATTTGAGAGCTTTTAGAGCGCGAACATTTTGCATAATAGGATCAAGCACATTTTTTATTGCGGCCGCCGTGTAATAGTTTACTTTTTGTACTGCGAAAATGGCACTAAAATGATGATCTTTGATGACACGTGCGATATTGTACCTGGTCTTTAACAAAGTCCATGCTTCAATGTAATTTGCATCTTGCAGCTTAAAATTTGATATAAGAAGTAAAGGCTCTCCTGACAAACAACAACTCAAATAATGAAGTTTTTGGCTACCTGTCAGCTACCTGTCAGCATCTATTGCTTATGCACTATTGCATTAAAACTGTCAAAAAATGTGAGCCACGTTGTAGAGTCACCTTCAAACCGTGCCAACTCATATTGTGGTAGCTATTTTTTTGGAGTTAATGATGAGTGATTCTGCATTGCACTGGTATTAGCATCATGTGCATGCACTTCTATTTGTTCATGCTCAATTTGCCGAATCGATTCAAGCATTCGTTTAAAATTTGATGAAGCTGTCATAAACCAAAGCTCGCCTTGCGCTCTCTCATTCTCTTCTAATTCGATCGACTCAGAACCGCATGACTCCTCCACATTCTCTTGCACGTCTGAAAAGCGATGCCATTGCTCTTTTAAAAGCTCTAAATATGACTCAACTTGCTGCGTATCGTATACCGCACTCTCGTTTTTGCTAGCATCCAGGTACCTCTTAATAGCATTTCGCGATGATTCTCTCTTCTTTACATGAGACATTCTTCTAGCAAACTCGTTTATACCGTTAATAAATTTAAAGCAATTTTGCGGGATCGCGATTTAATTTATAAAAATTAATTTTATATTTTGCGTATTTAAAAAATATCTATATTTGAAATAATATTAATTTATTATCCGGTTCGATGGACAATTTGTTGCGTTAGTAGCGGAGTAATTAAAACTACGCGTGTGAACTGTTGACTGGTTCATTTATTACAGTTTGAATAATACAAGTATAGAATACAAAAGAGTCAAAAAAATAAAAAATTACATTATTATGTGACAATTGTTTGTGTTAACATAGAGTAACTAAATTTGTGTATATTTGGCGCCAACAACCACACCATACGTATTGGTGTTAAATAAATACGGAATGTAGTTAAAATAAATGAAGATGTAGTAATGTATCCACATATTTCGTACGTATTCAAAAAGACAATGTAGTTATTTTCAATACAAATGTATTAAAAATTGTATATAAATGCAGTTAAATTATGTAGTTAATTGCATACAAATAACTATATCAATGAAGTTAAAACGAATACATTTGTGTATGGACGTAAATCAAATACATATGTATTTATTTTAAAGACATTTTTCTTCCTTTTTATTTAGTTTTTTTTTTGTTGTATATATACTAGCTGGACATGTGCACAGCTTCACCGGTGAGAAGTTTTTGTATATATATTTTTTGATTTGATTTATATATTAGTACAATAAGAAGTGATTATTTTACAGTTCAACAAAATTAAAATTACGTAGATAATCAAAATGTCAGTTTATAAAAAAGTAAATATTAAAAATTAAGAATAATGCAAAAATTGTACTTATAATTTAACATATTTAATGAGAAATTAGATGTGTGGTTATTTATAAATAGTAGACTTAAGATGTTAATAGATTATTGCTCTGAAAAATGTATTAGTATATAATACATAAATCTACATGTTCCGTTTATATTTTAAATATTAAGTGGTAATGAATTCCAAATATTCTTTGCGATTGTAGTTGAATTTTGGCAACATAAAATTGAGGCTCCTATTTGAAACGCTGCGAACGAAGTTTTGGAATATAACAACTTTTGCCGAAATATGCAGTTTATTATATCCAGATAGTTTGTAATGCTACAAACTAAAATGTCCTTACCTTCCTATTCGACATGTGAAAAACTTCTCAAGGGAAAAACATATGGCGTCACATTATTAAAATCTCCTCTTAGGAGGTCAGGAGTAATAGCATTTAAAAAAGTTTGGTTGTATGGGACGTGCCACTCCCCTTTTTCCAAGATATCTGTAGTGGCTATATAAGGAATCCTCTTTATTAAAATACAATTCACATTTGTGGTGCACTTAATGCATTCTCCTACAAAACATCAATTTCGATTTTTCCCATTTTCCGGGTTTTCCTTGGGAGTTTTCCGAATTCCCAGTATTGAGACGAATAAAATAAAAATCATCCAAATCAGTCTATCCGGTCGATTTAAGAACCGGAACCGGTACCGGAACCATTTTTTTATTTTTTTATAGAATCGGAACCGCAGAGAATAGAATTTCGTTTCCTAGCCCTGGTTTAAACACGGAACGAGAGGTTTGTCTGCTACTACGGCTATAGACCGATTATATTAATTCTGCACAATATATGCCACTCTTCCAAATTGAGCAACGAAATGTTGGATTTTGTTTCCAATACAGTTGGAATTCGCCAAATTCGAAATAGCGGATTTGGAAATCTGACACTGGGTGTTTTTAACAAGGTGATGTCCAACACCATCCAACTTTTACTTCAGATCGCTTTTACAGTGGTATTGTGGGAATTTATCGATAACAATATGCCTTGCACGAGCTTCCAAAGTAAACCCCTATGTTCCTGATTCCCCAGTCTATTTGTTGAGGATCACGCACGCTGATGATTCACAATAGGTGGATTTCCTGGATGATCGTTTTTCTCTTGTCTTTTAATTTTTGTGTTCAAAATCTGTATAAAATTAATAATTATTTTTATAATACTCGAACTTCCAACACACATTTTGTACCGCAAGGATTAAAAAATTGTGCTTGGATTTAAGTATATTAAAATTTTCCAAGAGGTTGCAGCAAGGTGTCGCACTTGGGCTGCTATCGGCGGAAATTAATGAGTCCATTTTCGCACATATGTAAAATCATTTATTATATGGGGTATTCCACACCAAATCGACCAAAAAAAGTCAAATTTGAGATTTTACCTTTTCGATTTCAATAAAATTTGAGAAACTGAAAAGGGTACCTAGATATGTACTGACCAATATTCTTAAACTAGAAAAGCTAGAAACTCCGCCGATGGCTCGTTTTAAAGCTAATAGAATGAGCTTTCAGAAAATTTAAGTTGTAACTTCTAAACGTGAACATGTGGCCCGTGGTCATTATCCTTGCACTCCAAAATTGATTTCCTTATATAGGACCCTTTTTAAAGTTCTGAAAAAAATTGTAAATTTTTGTCAATTTATTATAATTTTTCTTGCGAAATTTCATGATGATACTAGAAATGATGGCATGATATTTTAAAAAAATAATTTTCTAAATTTTTATTTATTTATTGTATTAAAAAAAAAAAAAATTCTACAGTAAAAGTTGCAATAATTCTTGAATTATGTATGTGTAACGAATTATGTAATTATGTATGTGTAATTATGTATGTAACTCTGATTTCTAAAACAAAACAAAAAATAAATAAAGTTCTGAAAAAAATGTTAATTTTTGTTAATTTATTATAATTTTTCTTGCGAAATTTCAAGATGGTACTAGAAATGATGGCATGATATTTTAAAAAAATAATTTTCTAAATTTTTATTTATTTATTGCATTGAAAAAAAAAAATTTTTTTCTACAGTAAAAGTTGCAATAATTCTTGAATATATATGTAACTCTGATTTAAAACAAAACAAAAAATAAATTCGAAAAATGGTATACTTCTCTGACTGACGCCATTTTCAAAAACAGAATTACAAATACATTAAAAATTAATGCAAATTTTACTTTTGTAAACATTTTATTTTTTTTTTTTCAATAGGTACAAAAAAAATTAAAAAATTTAGGCGCGGGGAAATTAGACCCCAATGAAAAAAGGCCCAATTAAAAAATGAAAAAAGTTCCCACATAATTGTATGGGAAAAAAATTACAACATTTTTTCATTTTATAGGGGTGTAATTACATTATAAGTCCCCAAAGTGAATATGAAAAAATGCCCCAAATATTTAGTTTGTGGCCTAATTTCATTTAGCTTATTTTGCTGTTTTCTCATATTAACTAAATTTCGACTGTTTACAAATGATTTATCAGCCAATTATATATTATGTTTACATATAATTCCAAACATACATATTAATGCCTGCAAAATTATGTTTGGAAAAGCCTTTCTTTTTGCAGCGTGTAATTAAAATATTTTATAAAGTAGACATTTTCATATGGAATTTTGATTATAAAATTTTATAATTATTTCCTTTAAAATGTTATTAAACCATAAAAGCCATTAAAGTTTATATTATAACTTTTAAAAAGAAAAATTAATTTGGGGTGACCATATTTATTAGATGACCAACCGTAAATATAGATCTTTAGGCTGAATTTTACATTACCAGCCGAAGTGAACACAGTGGTCATAGGCAAAAAAAAAAATATCGAAGTCTAACGTTTAGATCCAAATGTGTCATAATTATCTCCAATAAAAACAAGCTTTCCAAAAGTTAAGTTTATTTTGTTTCATTCCAACCGTACCCTTTAAGAATAGCTGCTAAAGTGAAAGTATGTAATTTGTCTGTGCATTCAGTGTAACCAGCAAATTAGTGAAGGGTAAATTTAAAAAATAAAAATAAATTAAAACAAGTGTGTTTTGATATAATTCAAAATGAATATTAAGAAGAAATTTATTTGCTTTATTTCTAAATAATGTTCTTAACTTAATGTGTGCTTTTTACAAAATTAATGTTTTCCCAGTACCATTTTTGGAGTTTACTAGTCCATATAATACAACTTCAGCTAAAGTTTTAGTTCTTTACCCCCTTGAACCCTCCAATGGGATTTATATCTTAATATAAGTCAGCATTTTAAAATTCTAAAATGTTAAAATGAGCTTACCGAAAGTGCCATTTTTTATGTTATCTCCCATAGACCAAAGCAGGTTTTTGGTACGGCTTCCTTAGAAGAAAATATACTAGGGTCATGATCAGGAACTGATTACTCTATTTTTAGCTTCTCGTGACACCATTAGTTATATGACAAGCATGATTCTAAAATGATCTGACCACACGGATAGAAAAGAAATCACCATACATGTATTACAAATAAAGTGTAATTAAATTATTGTTCAGATGGTAATAACATATTACTATGTGTAAACATTTTATATATTCCACAGCAGAATCTGTCAAACTTATCATAAATATGTTACAATACAAACATAACATTTTAATTGCGTTTGAATATATTTACTATTTCTTGGCAGTTTACTTGGTTATAACTATGTTTCAATACAAACAGAAAATGCTATTCAAATCTAACCTATGTTCGCAACGCACGTCTTCATTCGATTAGTTATCGACAGACGAAGTTGGCAACGTTGCATTTTCTACCAACGCCATTTTTTGCCATCGTTTGAACATAGCGATGTTTAAAAACAAAGAAAGACGAAATTGGATTTAAATAAATGTTCTTCTTGTAAACGAAGTTGGCACTCGTTGAGCAGTGTTTTCTATCTACATCTCTTTTGTTATCGTTTGAAGTATATATTGGTCCTTTTAAACATACTGATGTTTGAAAAGAAACGAAGAAATTAAATTAAATGTAAATAAAAGTATTCTTGCAATATTCTTCTTGTATACGAAGTTTACACTTGAGAAAACGTATTCGTATCGGTAATAAAAAAAACTACAAATATTAACAAATAATATCATTTAATAGTGCAGTATATAATATTCCTGAATGTTTTTCTAAAAATGTTGTGAAAAGTTGACACGGATATTTCATCAAAAAAAAAACACAACTGAAAAATCAGTGCTTCTATTTTCGAACAGAATCCGGCATGGTTTTTTACAACAGGCTCCGCGAATTCCTTGCCAACGCTATGTGCTGCACTGAGACTTGGACTTGCAGTTTTAATTCAATTATTTATGTATGCATTTTAAAATTTGTATATTAATTCAAATATTATTAATTCCCACTCTGCATGTTTATTGATTTTTATTAAAAATTAATAAAAAAACAATTATTTATTTTATTTTCAGGATTCCTTTCCAAAAATATTTAGATATGTTTTTATGCAAAAATTCTACTTTTTGAAATGAAAAACTGATATGTTTCTCTGGAAATATATTTATATTCAGGTCATTACAAATCATGTTATATTTTAAACATATTTATGTTTCGGTTCAAATGTTTATTTTGTTTGGATGTAGTAAACCATTTTAAGGTCCATCATTAAAATGTTTCCATGATATTATAATGTAAGTCAGAGCTCATTACAACACTGCCTCAATTCAACCCTGTTTACAAATTATTTTTTAGTCAATTACATATAATGTTTACGTAAAATTCTAAACATACATATTAATGCCTGCGAATTTATGTTCGGGAGTGCCCTTTTTTTTAAGGGTATGTACAACAAAAATAAGACTAACCTACAAAATGTATGATTTTCTGTTTAAGTAAACGTATGAATTACATAATATTCTTATTAGTAATATACTTCGATGATTCTACAAATTTATCCATACAATTTTGTTGCTTAGCTTTCTTGGTTGTAAAGATATTTGTGAATTAATATTAAAATTGAGCATTCAAAGACTCTTACAAATAAAGAACTAACATTTACAGATATTATATTTTACTCGTTTAGTTAGTTTGATCGGTTCTCTAAGACACCACTTTATATTTTTGTTTAAACAAAGTCATTTATTGACTAATAATGCCCATGTTAAAAAAAGTATTTTTCTGCTTTAAAAAGAATACATACTTATTTCAGCCCAACCAATTTACTATAATTAGTCGATTTTAAGGAAAGTTTTTTGACAAATAAATATAAGATAATACTTGTGAAAAACCTGATAATGTCTGTTTGGGTGGATGTTTGGAAGTACGGCGATGGGAAATGGCGCGGGTCAATATATATAAATATGTTATAAATTGTGAAATGTACCTTGTATTAATTGCTGTCTGTGTAAATTGTTGTAAAATCGTAAACCTGTGCTGAGTCCAACGTTGATTGTTATAATCCTGTTGTATCCGTGATATTAATCAAGTCCAACGTAAAGTTCTGTTGTTTGTTGATGTTGTATTGTTTGTAGTTGGTGATTTGTTTATGCGCACTGTCACTTGTGTTATTTTTTATTCGCGTTTAATGTATTTGGGTAGGTTTTATGTGTTTTTTGTATTGGGTTCGAGATGGAAAACTTTTTGTGTTCGTCCGTGTTTAAATTTCGAAAACTGTTCCTCTTACTAGATCCTTGTTCTTATCGACTGCAGCGCGCACCTTGCCTGCAGCGGCCAACATCAAAGGCAAGGCATGCTGTGTTGACTACGCAAGGGTTTACGTTGCGTGTAAAGATTCCCCCCGCCTTGCATTGTCTGCAAAACTTAAAAAATATTAGTAGTAAGGGTCAATTCATTTGTTTACTTCAATTTATGATAATAATAGTTTGGCGCTACAGTCCTATAAGAAGTTATGCCGAGCTGTCTCACCATTTTGAGCTGTGCGGGTTATATTTGTACTCAAAGTGGGGGACGTACAGTTTATTGCCGAATCCGAACGACGGGTGAGAGCTTTTCATAGGCAATGTTTTACTCTCGTAGGTTTGCCATTTACTGCCGAGAGGTAGCGTGGTATAAAAAATGTTTCTATAAAAAGATGTTGTTCGCCCAAGTCCAGACTTACACTGGGGACCTTTCGGCTCGCAGGCAAACGCACTAACCTTGAGAAAAGAGAATTAGAAAGACGCGAGTGTGAAGATATTGAGATGCATGGCGACAGAAACGAGGCTCGAAAATTCTTTCAGAAGATAAGACGCCTGTCCGGACGTTTAAAGACTGGACCCTCTTCCTGTCACGACGATGACGGGAATCTAGTAACAGACGTCCAGGGTACACTGAGATTATGGAGAGAGCACTTCTCTGATCTTCTAGCAGGAGATGATGACAACTATTCCGCTGATAGAGAAGACAGCTTGATAACCCCAGTGGCTGACGACGGCGTTGACATACCGCCGCCTGACCGTGAAGAAGTCTGCACAGCCATCAACAGGCTAAAAACAACAAAGCCGCAGGATCGGATGGTCTGCCTGCTGAGCTGTTTAAGACCGGAGGCGATGAGCTCATAACGAGCATGCACCAGATCATCAGCAGAATATGGTTAGAAGAAACTGGATGTGCGGTGCTCCATGTGGTATGAAATGCCAATTAAGGTCCTGGTGACTATGCGTAGAAAGTACTTGGGTCTGTAGCGCTTTCATGAATTCCTGTCGATTTCTTTTCAACATTGCGGATGTGCCAACGAAATTGGTACCGATGTCAGAGTAAGGAGCGACAGGGCATCCCCGTCTCGAAAAAAATCGAGAAAAGACTGCTAAACACGCTTGGGTCGAGAGGTCACTACATGGTTCGATATGTATCGTCTTAGTCGCAAAACATATGAACACGCAAACATAGCCCTTGGTTGTCAAACAAGCGCGATCAGTGTAGTTTTTGATCTCAAACTGACCAGCGAAATCTACACCAGTGTTACTGTATGCGCGAGTGAGGAATACGCGTTCAGGCGGTAACTCCGCCAAAATTTGGATATGTTGCATTTTGCGATATAGTGTACAAATTTTGCAATTATGTATGGTGAAGCGTATAAGAACCTTTAGTTTTTGAACCCAAAATTCTGTTCTCAGATGTTGAAGGACTAACTGATTTCCACCATACAAAGTCATCTTGTGGGTCAAAAGGGTAATTAACTTAGTAAATTGTTAGCGTGGGCAATTTTGCTATCGTACATTTACCCGCATAAGCGGGCTAAGTGTCAAAATCGAACTTTTGGATGAGTTTGGGCTCTTGAGGGCAGTGCGTTCTATTCATCAACAAATACATTTTTTTTGACTGAGCAATATGAGTCGTTCACGTACGACTTAAATTTCGCTCGCACTGATTTCGCATTACGTAGTACGAGTTGTGAGTCTGCAGCCAGTGAAAAATCTGAACATGTAGGCTATGACTCTGAGTGCTCGTGGCAATGACGAAAATCGGGTCAAAATGTCATCTTGAATCGTGGAAACGAACACTTGTACCGATTTGGCCTCATGGTTGGTTTCGATCGGGTCTCGCCAATTGGTTTGGTCTAATTTAAGCCAGGCCGTGCCACCAGAAGTCATGTTGGCGATGAAGCCACTGGTACCCAAGATGTACACAATGCATTGATGAACATATCTGAGTTAGATCCGATATCGAATACGGGAGAAGTGTCTCTGAGAAGATGCTTTAAATGTCTATATTTTGGTCACACAGCTTCCAGTTACAGAAACCAATTTGACCACTGGAAATTGTCTACGATGTGGTGATACTGGGCACAGAATAAAAACGTGCACAGAAAGACCAGTGTGTATGCTTTGAAGTAGTGTAGCTACTAACACCAATAGCGACCATATAACAGGATACGCAGGTTGACCATACTACCAGAAAGCGCTCCGGTTACTAAGAGCTGGAAAATGAAAATCCTCTTACTTAATCTCAACCATTGCCACGCCGCCCAAGAGCTGTTAAAACAGACATCAAATTAATACTGTTACCATCTCATGTTTTTTGTTTATATGAAAGAATAATTTAACCAAAATTTTAGATCGATTGTTAAAAAAGAAAAAATCAGAAAAAAAACAAATTTTCCATAGTTTTATTTTTCACACAAAATCCAACTATTAATGTTTGGAAAAACTTTTACGCATTTTTATATATGTAAACCATCTTAACAAATTTAAGTTTACAGTTTTTTGTTCAGAGGTCCTGATAAAAAGATACACGGATAGAAAAGATTTCTTTGAATTTGTTTGAATGTAGTCCACCATAAACCAGATATTCACATTGCGCCTCATCCAGGAAAATACCTTAGAAAAACAGATCGACACCAACCACCTATCAGTCGACTATAAAGCTGCCTTCGACACTCCAATAAGGGAACGATTATACGCTGCAATGTCTGAGTTCGGTATACCTGCGAAACTTATAAGGCTTTGCAGGACGAACCTGAGCAACGCACTTTCCTCAGTGAGAATAGGAAAAGCCTTCTCCGAGCCATTTCATACCAAACGAGGTTTCACACAGGGTGACTCTCTATCGTGCGACTTTTTTAATTTATTGATGGAGAAAATAGTTCGAGCTGCCGAACTCCGCCAAAACGGCTTTATCCTCAACAAAAGTGTCATGCTGCGCGCATCAAGATCCAGCGGCTTCGCTGGCCAGGTCATGTCGAACGAATGGATGAAAACACTCCAGCCAAGAAGGTGCTTGAATTGAAACATGAAAGTGGACAGCGTAGAAGAGGACGTCCAAATCTGCATTGGAAAGACCAAGTTGAGGACAACCTGGCAACTCTTGGTATTTCTAACTGGCGTCAGTGCGTGCAAAGCAGATTCGTCTGGCGCGGCTTCATCTCAGTCGCCAAAAACGACCCACGAATGTAAAGGCCATTTAAGTAAGTAAGTAAGTAATTAAAAAGTAATACGAAATTACCATACATGTATTAGAAATGAAGTGTAATTAAACTATAATGGAAATTGAATTAATTTTTGTCAGATTATAATCAGTCAAGTTTACCATTAATATGTTACAATACCAAAATAAAATTTGATTTGCATTTGAATAAACTATTTCTTGTGCAGTTTACCTTCATTCAGTCCACCATAGAACCGATTTTCACATTGCGCCAAATCCTGGAAAAGACCAAAGAGAGGCAGACACCCACCACCTCTTCGTCGACTACAAAGCTGCCTTGACAGTCCGATAAGAAAGCGCCTATACGCCACCATGTCTGAGTTCGGTAGACCTGCGAAATTTATAAGACTTTGCAAGATAACCCTGAGCGACACACGTTGTTCAGTGAGAATTGGGAACATCCTCACCGATACGATTAATACCGAATGAGGTTTCAGACAAGGCGATTCCCTATCGTGTGATTGTGCAGATTATAACAGCTGCACAACTCCATCACAATGGCACAATCTTCAACAAGAGTTCCATGCTGCTCGGGTACGCTGATGATATCGACATCATTAAGCAGAGTGTACGAGCAGTAAGTGCAGCTTTCTCCAGTTTAGAGAGGGAATCGCGATGAATGGGTCTTACGGTGAACGAGGACAAGACGAAGTACCTGGTGTCAACAAACAAAGAGTCCCGGCGTCTTGGACAACACGTTACTATTGACAACCACAACTTTGAAGTTGTGACGGACTTCGTATACCTATGATCCAGCACAACAAGGAAAACAAGGTCAGTCTGGAAATTAGCCGAAGAATAACTCTTGCCAACAGGTGTTACTTTGGGCTCAGTAGGTAATTGAGGAGCAGAGCCCTCTCTCGACGGACACAAATTACGCTCTATAAGTCGCTCATCATGCAAGTCCTCCTCTATGGCGCTGAGGCATGGACGCTTGCCAACACCGATGAACGAGCTTTCGAATTGTTCGAGAGAAAGATTCTTCGGAAAATCTATGGCCCGATATGCGTTGAAAACGAGTACAAAATCAGACGGAACGACGACTTGTATGAGCTCTACGTCGACATTGACATAGTCAGGCGCATTAGTATCCAGCGCCTACGGTGGTTTGGACATGTCGAGCGTATGGATGAAAGCGCTCCAGCAAAAAAGGTGTTAAATTCTGTACCCAGTGGTGGTCAACGTAGGAGACGGCGTCCGAATCTCCGGTGGAGCGACCAAGTGCGAGACAACCTGACAACACTTGGAGTGCAAAACTGGCGCCAGCGCGCGCAATGCAGAAGCGACTGGCGAGGGGTGATTGCTGCGGCCGAAACGCATCATGGGTTGTAATGGCCAAATAAGTAAGTAAAGTAAATAATATACCAATTATATGATAATTTTTTTATTTTTTTGTATTTATTTACCTGTTCACTGGTCTTTTACGATTAAAAATTAATTAAATCATTTTTGATATGATGTTAAATTTTTTTCAGTTTTGGTTATAAGAAACGACTTATCAGTTGAGAAAACCGACTAAATTGGGTGGGCAATAAGCTGATCAAGGAGTTGGTTAATTATACTGTCAAATCAAAACGTTGCTATAGCCAAAACACATAAAAATGCAGGTTATGCGCACAGTCGTATGAACAAAGAATTGTTCTCATATAGATGTGCACAAATGACCACTCAACAAAAGAATGTTTTTTTATATAGAATTTAAAAAAAAATAAAAATACCTCTCATTTAGTAAAATGTCCTTAAACATTTTAATTGCTTATAATACGATACATAATGCAAAGTTATATAATTTTTAAAATAGGTCTATGCGTTATATTTTCATTTTATAAACACCCTGTATTTTAAAACCTATTGAAAACAAGTAAAAAAATATGGGTGGGCTTATTTTCAATAAGAAATTCATAAAAAATATTTGAAGCAAATCCAGAGTGTCAAAATTATTACGCGTTTGATTTGAAAAAGAAAAAGAATATGTGTGCAATATGACATCATGTTTCATTAAAAAATCGTATTTTTTAATTTTATTCTGATTTTGCACACCTGCAAATATGATAAAATTATTATTTGAAAAAATTAATTTTGAGTGTGTGAAATTTGTTTTTTTTTGTGTACCGCGAATAAGAAAAATGGAACTAAACGCAACCGTAACGCAAAGCTCAATTGCAATTTGAAAATTGTGCGGATGCACATGAACCGTGGTATCATAAACCGCCGTTCGATAAGCCATGAGGAATAGTGGTATGTGTGTATCCCAATCTTTTTGATTTTTATCAACCACTTTTCTGGGATACTCTTCCAAAGTCCGATTGAATCTCTCCACCATGCCATCAGATTGCGGATGCAATGGCGATGGTCGTGTTTTGTGTATGTTGAGGACTTTGCATACTTCTTTAAATACAGCAGACTCAAAATTTCTTCTTTGATCAGAATTCCAACGGTACTTCAAAACGGCTTACCCAGTTGTTAACTAATGCATCCGCAACTGTTGTGGCTTCGTGATTTGGCATGGGATACAATTCACGCCACTTATTACAGGCATCAGTGATTGGAAATGGTCCGGCGACATCCATGGCGAGAAGTTCGAATGGTGCTCCCACCGCGACTTCTGACTGTTGGTCCTTTTGCTGGTACACATTTCTGGCAACTTCGAATCCAATCGGCGACTAACTCTTGGCATCCAACCCAATAAAAACGTTTCTTTACATTCTCGACCGTTTTATTTATACCCAAATGACCTCCACTTGATCCAGAGATATTAGCGGAATACCATCGCTAATATCTCTTTTATTTTTGACTTGGGAACATCAATCAAACTTCGAGCGGATGTGCCATCTTCACTTTCTCATACACGATATAAGCAACCATCTCGCAGTTTTAAGAACTGCCACTGTGCTCAGTACGCCTTAGTTATTTGGCTGTCGGAAGCTATCTTTTCCCATGATGGCTTTCTTTGCTGCTCCTTGAACATCATAATTTTTTTGTAGGCGGGATCACGTTTTTGATCAATTTGAATTTGGTCCGGAGCCCATTTATCTTCAGGTAAAACATTCAGCAAACGAATGTCAAGTATGTCTGCCTTTCCTTCAGCGCTTAAACAATGTCTGCATTCCAGATTACACTGTCGCCGTGATAGAGCATCTGCATTTCCATGATGTCCGCCTTTACGATGTTCGATGGTAAAATCGTAGCTCTGTAATCGTTCTATCCAACGCCCAATTTGGCCTTCTGGGTGTTTGAACTGAAGTAACCATGCTGCATGATCGGTTCTCAAGTGAAACTGTTGACCGTACATATATTTGTGGACATTTTTCACACTTTCGATTACAGCAATAAGCTCCCTCCTCGTGGCATAGTAATTTCTTGGATATTACTGGCATAATTTTCTTGGCCATTGATCATCTGAGAGAGAACTCCGCCTATTCCGTATCCACTTGCATCAAGTATAAATTTCTCAACTGGAATTGGATATGCAAGAATTGGTGCCGAGCACAGAAGATCTTTTAGTTTTAAAAACGCCCTTTCTTGATCATCGCCCATTTGAAATGCGCGGTTCTTTCTTGTCAACTCGTGTAGACTGCTAGCAAACCTGGAACAAATCGCCTGTAGTATGTACATAGCCCCAAGAAACTTCGTAGGTCATGTAGGTTTTGCGGTCTGGGCCACTCCTTTACTGCAACTATTTTATCTTCATCGGTATGCACGCCTTCCGTGGTAACTCGATGACCCAGATACTTGACTTCTTTCTTGAAAATTGAGCATTTCTTTGAGCTAAGTTGTAGATTCGCACTTTTCAATCGAAGGAATACTTCCTCTAGATTTCTTAGATGTTCGTTGAAATCCATGCCCATAACAATTATGTCATCAATGTATACTAGGCATATTTTCCAGTGTAAACCTTTTAATACGTGCTCCATTAACCGCTTGAATGTTGCTTGGGCATTGCATAGTTCAAACTGCATTACCAAAAATATACTTGCCAGTATCCGCTTTGCAAGTCCAACGTAGAAAACCACTTGACATCATTAAGCTTTCGGTAATCAACGCAGAACCGAGTACTACCTTCCGTCTTTTTCACCACTACTACTGGTGATCTCCATGGACTCTCAGATGGTTCCACCACGCCATTTGTGTGCATTTCTTTAACCAAATGTGATACTTCCTCTCTTTTTGCAAGTGGTACCCTTCTTGGTGCTTGACGAATTGGCTTAGAATCACCAGCGTTTATTCGATGTTTTACAATGGCAGTTCTGCCATCCTTTTGGCCCTTTTTCAGCAAATACACAACGATATTTATCAATTAGATTTAGCACTTTACTCTTTTCTTTGGCAGCCAAATTCTTCGTCCACTCATTTATAAACCTGTGAGTAGACTGTTTGTTTATTTGCGGTGTGACATAGTCCTTTGATTGATTTGACTCACAATTTATAATTGCTGATGCCTCTTGACACTCGCCTATCCCTGTTCCCTTTTTGATTAATTTTGACAAGTTTTCTAGATTGAGAACTCATGTAGGTACATTTCTGTCTTTCTCCGCCTCAACAAGTGTTCTTCCTACCACTATGTTACTTTTATACAGCTCTTCGTTTACTTCAATAACCTTGCTTATCTCACAATCTTAATTTAATTTCGCCCAAACAATTGCTTCTGAATTAGGTGATATTTTCCTATTTTTATGAGCAATAACATGTTTAATTTTCGGGCTCTGGTCTGGTTGGATCTCCGTATTGGCATACCATAAAATTTTTCTTGTTAAAGCTTGTGTGAAACCGTTCCTTATCATGAAGTCCATGCCAAGTATTATTTCATCCAGAGCTGTAAAGGTTGGATTACGATTACTTTTGATTACGATTACTAAAGAATCGTAATCAAAAATTGTGATTACGATTAGAGATAATCAAAAAGTAATTTGATTCTTAGTACATTTTTTGAATTTTTTCACGACTACTTTAAATTATCAAATAATCGAAAAATAATCTAACAAAAATAGAAATAATCAAAAAAAGTAGTCGGATTACTTTTTTTTTGATTATTTTCAAATAATCAAAAAAAAGTAGTCGGATTACTAGTTTTTGATTATTTTAAAGTAGTCGTGAAAATAATCAAAAAATGTACTAAGAATCAAATTACTTTTTGATTATATCTAATCGTAATCAAAATTTTTGATTTGAATGGTACTCCATTTTTATTTGATGTTGGTTAGAATTTTCCAGAAGTTCTGTTTTAAGTTGATTGGAATTTTCCAGACCCTTCTTCAGCTGGTCGACTTTAAGTTGATCAAATTTAACTATTTTGTATCACAATCCCTTTTCTGACACCAATGTTACGAAAATTCAGTCTACGGAAAATTCTGCCGTGCAAAATCGTTTCGAGTAAAATGAGTTTGAATGTTACTGCTAAATCCTTTCGGTTTATATGGTTATAATCAAACTAAATTTGCAATTATATTAATAAAGACTTTATTGTGTTTTTTGAGTTGTTCTCAAATGTTAAAAAATATATGTAATTTTACAGATATACGTTCGTGCAGTATATAATTGATAATTTGTATATTATTTTACTAATATAAAACACAGTAACTCAAGTTGCTGTGTTTTGTTCAAAGCAATATGCAATGTTTTCTACGAATTTTAAAATTAAAAAGAGATAGTAACTTAAGTTACTACTTTCTTCTTTCAGTCTGTTCAGATCGAATTCGTTTTTTTACCTTATTTTAAAACACAGCAAATCCCAAATAAATAAAATATACAGATTATACAAATATATTTTGATGGTATATAAGGTAGTTTTGTACCCTATATGAAACCGCAAAACCCTCAGTAATCCGTATTTATGACATTACCCACATTTTTAACCACATTTTCAGCACATTTTCAGCAATCTTTCTAATCATGAACAAAAAATGTGTTTGAAATTTCACTTTTTGGAAACTTTTTGCATTTATTTTTTTACGCTATTTAATTTTTTTAAAATGCATCATTGCTCTAAACTAATGTTGCTGTAAAAAATAAATATTTAGGTGTAAAAAAAGAATGAAATATTCAAACACTACGAATGCATTGAAAAAAGGTTATTTGAGACCGCATTATGCTTTAAACACATTCGAAGCGACAACGACATTGCTACACTTGCCAAAATTAAAAAATATACAAATATTTTGGCCGCGACTACATGACGACTTGGCGACAATTGTCGCTGTCACCAATATAGATTTAATTCTAATTTGACAGGCCGACAACCGATATTTTCATTAATTTTGAGAATTATTTGTTTATTTTTTTGTGTTATTTATGGTGATAAATAATTCAAATGAATACATTTAAAAATTAATTAATATAATCAATGGTGTTTAATCGATATAACATTTAAAATTAAGTGAAAAAAGGATTGTCGTTGTCGCGATGAATGTAATCAAGTAGCTCACAACACGAATTCATGTGTCGAGAAGAACTAATTGTCATCGTGTGGCCGTGTCGCTATCGCGGTCTATGTATTCAAAGCATTATTGTAAAAAGAATCGATAATTAAATTTTTCAACGATCTATTGTTTAAAAATTTGTATTAACATTTATAAATTATCGAGATAGGGTTAATAAAATAATTTTTTGGAAGGACTATGATTTAAATATATTTTTTTAGTAAGCTAAATCAAATAATATTTATTAAAAAAAAATTATTAATCATAATATAATTTACCATCCCTAACTCACAAGTAATTAAAATTATTAAAAAAATATTATCAAAATATAAAAAACTTGCTGCGATTTGTATTGGTATTTTATTTTCAATATTATATTTACATGCTAATACATACATTACTGGGTTCTATCTAAGTGCATTAAATTATTTTTTTTCAAAATAACTAGTTGTAACTTAACTTACTATCTTTTATATATGTACAAATTATTTAAATTTATTATAATTACTTAGTTACTACAATTACTACTTTTAATATTTGTAAAACTTACCTATTATCCAGAGCACTCCTTAATATATTTTGCAATTAATAAAAAAAAAATTACACTGGCACAGAAACGATTGTTTTGTTCACTCGAAGAATGTCTACGGCATACTAATAGTTGAAAAAGATAATGGCATGTTATTTCAACTTAAATTCTAACAGATTTTTGGTTTAATGACCTTAACTAACTTAAGTTACGGTCTTATATATTAGTAATATATGAAAATTCTTGAAATCATAGATATTTATATTTAAATTTGTGAGAGAATGTAGAACGATTGAAACTAGCCGATTACACAGAAAAATAAAGAATAAAATTCTGTATTGGATAATCGAATAAAATAAAAACATAGTAACTTGAGTTACTATCTTTTTATTTTGCACGGCAGAACTGTTCTACAAGTTCGTATCTCAGGATTGTGTACAAAATAAAAACAAACTAATATTTTGTTTCAACTAGTATTATTTCAACTAGTATTAATTAACTTTATTTACTTAAATAACAACTTAATAACAATCACTTATAACAACTGCTGTATTTCTAAAATTTATCTTTACAATGTTCGCTAACTATCAAATCACAACAGAAGTGCTGTGCCTCAGATGCGCCGACCTTATATATTGCAGGCATCAGTTCGACACGTTTCGACAAGCTTCGACTTGTTTCGAGAACCTTCTACTCGTTTCATGAATGACGCATTCAATTGGCATCTCATTCGCAATTATATGTTTTAATGTGCCAAACTTCCATCTCTTTCTAACACATTGCTCACTACGCTGACTGATCTTCCGTCTCTTTCGAACACATTGCTTAGTGCGCTGAATTGTCTTACGTCTCATTTATTATTGTTGAATGCTTGCACTATGGGGCAAATTACATCTTTTCGTAACAATATATTCAAGGTTGAATTTTAATCTATTATTTAAGATTTGAACTAGAATGGTAAAAGCATGGTTTCAGAAGTTATGTATACAAGTATAGTATGTTGAAAATTTTGTATGAAAAATTTGTTTTTTTTTATATTTCAATTTTTTTTTTGTTTTTTTATACAAACATGCTTTTTTTATACAAACTCAGTATTTTGCCCTACACTCATTTTGGTCTAGTTAAACTTGCAACATTTAATAGATGTATTTTTCTTGCTGATTCTGAAAACGGTTTTGTCAAATTTAATCTCGTTTTTGAGATATAGCCCATTTTGTAAAAATGGGCTATATCTCAAAAACTAGACTACTTTTGACAAAACTGATATCATTTTCGGAACCAGCAACAAAAATACATCTATAAAATGTTGCAAGTTTAACTTGACCAAAATTATTTTTTTTATTTATTTATTTATTGATTAATTTGAAATTACAAATAGAGTAGATTTTAACATAATATCATCTAAAAATAATGATTAACTAATATTTCAAAATAAATCGAATATGACATTAACATATGTGTTGTGTGTCAGATTGGTATTGAAGTATAAGCTATTTGAATGGCTATTTATATTATTTTTTAACTTTAAATCTTTAGCGAGAATTGAAATTACCTGCAATTTAACATACAAAATCATTGAAATTGATTTAATGGCAGTGATCGATATTTTAAACTGTATAATAAAAATGTATACAAAGTATTGAAGTTCTGACCATTTAACATACAGTAGACTTCTTCAGTGGAGAGAGTTTGGTTGCCAAAACAATTATTTCTGGTGGTTTTAAAAACTGGGCATCTGCCAAGGAAATGATACGTGTTGTCGACTTCATTAAGATTACACAATGTGCATATGCTCAAAGTATCGTTTTTGAAAGCTCTGACATTAACATCTAAGAGACCACCTCTGGCTTTAAAAACAAGGCTTATAAAATACGCTGAATTTTTATCATTGAATTATTGAGGAACATCATAGTTTAGCAGTGGGTATAAATCATGAAATTGTGAATTTTGAGCACGTTCAATGTGTCTTAAACTATCGTAAGACTGTACTTTTTCTAGTATACGCTCATGCAGTACATCCAAGTTTTCAATTGAGATGTCTTGACTATGTTCAATACCTAACAAGGAACAAAGGTTTTGCCACTCCTTCGCCCAATAGATATTTTTTAAAAATGTTACTTCCGTTAAAATTCGCGGAAGTCTGTTGCAGGATGAGCTTAGAATTTTTCTTATATATTTGAAATGCGATTGTAGTGTTTGGTAGAATAGGGTCTGAAGTCCTAGTTCAATGTGTAGCATGTAGTTTGGTGTATTAGCAGGAAGATATAACAATTTTTTAATAAAAAAATCTTTGAAGCTTTTCAACTTGTTCAAAGCGCTTAAAACCCCACACTGGTGACCCATAAAACAATATAGTTTTTGCTGCTGTGTCAAAAATTTTTAGCTTTTTGGAAATCATAATTTTTGAGTTATGTATATAGTTGAACCATGTTGCGTTTAATGCATTTTTAGCATCTGTTAACTTTGTGTCAAGGTGTTTGTTGTAACTTAGCTTGTAATTAAGATGAATGCCTAGATACTTATAATCGTTTACGATTTGAATGGGAACATCACCATAACTCCATGATAGGTTACTGCTCAGTCTAGTGCACTCTCTAAACACAATAATTTTAGATTTTTGACAGGTTCACTTTCAAACACCATATAGAACAATAAGTAAAAAGTAAGTCTATCATACACTGAAGTTCAATCGCAGAGTCAGAGAGTAGAACAATGTCATCTGCATACATTAGTACTTTTATATGGGTATCATTCACCCCCACACCTACTGGTAAAAAGTTGTGAAGGTCATTTAAATAGAGACTGAAGAGCACCGGACTCAACAGGCAGCCTTGTTTAACACCTTGTGTAACTAGGAACGAATCAGAAATTGAGTTACCATCCCATATTGAACATGATGTCCCAGTGTAAAGCATCTGCAGTATTTGAATTATTTTAGTAGATAAGCCAACACACGATAATTTATAAAATAAAGCATTCCTTGGGATTGAGTCAAACGCTTCTTTCTTTTTATTAAAGTACAACTCAATAATACTGGTTAAATTAAATAAATTGTCGATTGTGGAATAGCCGTTCGGAAGCCTGCTTGAAATTCACTTATTATCGCTTTTGAATCCAGCCAGCTGTTCAGTCTATTAAGAATAAGACCAGTGAATATTTTGTAGAGTGTATCGAGTAAAGAAAGTCCTCTGTAATTAGGATCCCCCCGTATTTGTAAAATTCGTAAGGGATACGATCCAAACCGGGAGCTTTGTTGTTTTTTTTTGCTTTCTGAAGTATTATTCTAATTTCTCGCATTTCGAAAGGAGAGTCAAGAAACGGATGAATTATACCAGACAAGGCCCACTGAATTTGTAGGGTATTTTTTACTTGACCAAGAAGCGACATAAAATGATAGCGAAATTCTGTTACATGTATTTTATTACGCCTTAGAGTAGGTTGCTTTTTCATAGAGTTTTCTATTTTTATTACCAAAATGAATGTAGCGCAGAACATTATTTTATTGAGCATGTATGTTATAAAATAACACAAAAATATTGAAATATAATAAAATACAATTTTTTCACACAAAATAATCAACATTCTACAACATTTTTAAACATAACTTCTGTACTCATGATTTTACACTCTAGTTCAAATCTTAAATAATAGACAAAAAGTCAACCTTGAAAATATATTAATTCAAAAAAATTTAAAAAGGTTGCTTTTTGAGATATGTCCTTTTGAAATATACTTTGTTTAAAACTGACCACTATTAAAGCTATGGATATTGTAAGATATCTTTTTGGCAATTTTATTATCTTTAAATGAGAACTTCGTGTTTTCTTTTGGTTCACTACAGTTATGTCCAATTGATTAGCACCACCTTTGTGATTTTTATACAGTTTTTTTTTTTTAATTTTAAACCACCACATCTCTGTAACCAAATTGGCCAATATCTTAATTTTGTGTTGTTTCACCATACTTCAAAATTTCATTAAATTCTAAGATGGTGCTGCCAAAATTTGAATTTTTTCTGTTGATTTGATATGGAATGACCCATATGTACTGAATATTTGGAATGGAAATATATTTCGTGACGTTTTATTGTGGTTAGAATTCAGTCTTATCGGGAATACAATTTCTCAGGGAGTTTTTACCCTTGGTGGTAAATTGTGGGATAAAAATAGAGCCACAGCACTCAGACAGGGTTATATCCATTGTGCTGTGACCCAGTTCCCTGGTTTTTAATGATACTTCTTAGATTCTAAGAAGACTATTGTGTGATAAGGAGTGAAGCTGATCCTCTCTCATCACGTCTGTGCCAAAGATCTGCCTTCTAATTCTAGAAAATGCTGGACAGTCACAGAAATAGTGCTCTGTGGTGCCAGTTTCTTCGTAGCAGGCAGAACATAAGGCCGATTGCGTTCAAGTGTTTTTCACATGCGTTGTGTCCCGTTAGATGTCCCGTCAGATTTCTGCACTCCTTTCTACTTAAGGAGAGTAGAATCGAGGCCGATCTTTTGGTTATCGTATGTGTCATGAGCTTGGAGAATCTGCATTTCGTCTCATTGAGCCATCTGCTCTTGTGTGCAAAGGCGACCCAAGAGCGGATGGCGAATTTTCCCCTAGATGCAGGTTGTCCAAGCACAGGTTCTGGTCCAAATGGATTATCCTCAGATCCAGCGCGTGCTACTTCGTCAGATGTTTCATGGCCCGGCACCCAAATCAGTTTCAGTGTATTGTATTCACCAACACAATTGAGACGTGATCTGCATTGACGTACAATTTTGGATGTGATGACCTGGTTGTTCAAAGCCATAAGAGCAGTCTGACTATCGCTGCAAACTGATATAGCCCTATTCTGCCATCTATTATCCGCAATGTAGTCCATAGCCATAAGTATAGCATAGACTTCGGTTTGAAATACCGAGGCATTGTCGCCTAAGGCGAAGTGAAGTCTGCGGTCATCCGGTTCCACAAACACTCCAGCACCAGATTCCTGATCGATTCTGGAGCCGTCTGTGAAAATGCGGTGTGACCCTCTACCTGGCTCACAGTCAGGCGTTAGCTAGTCTTGAATGTCAGGTTGGCAGACCTCAAAATTTCGTTTTGGTAATATTTCTGTTATCATTGCATCAGAGGGCATCTCCTGTAGACAGGTGTCTAATGGACTGTCAAGTGCAATGTAAGAGATATTTCAAGGAACATTAAACCAGAAACCACCTCGTTTTAGTCTCCAGCAGCCTGTCATGGCTTCGCCTCTGATGAAGATGTCAAGTGGTGGTAGGTTTAAGATTACATTCAATGCTGGACCAGGTGTAGTAGGAAAGGCACCCGTAACACCCAGACAAACGGTTCTCTGAATCTTGGCAAGCTGTCGCACTTTCGCGACAGCTTGTTCCACCTGACTACCGATACATATGATATCATCGGTCTTATCATTGCCGTGTAAATCCATAAGGTTTTCTCGGCGATAGTTCCTATGTCTTCCCAAAAATTCATCTGCATTGCCAGAAGGCATTCAATGCTCACGAAATTTAATTTTCAACATGATTTGTCCAGAGTTAAGCCCAGATATAGATAGAGTTAAGCCCAGATATTTTACTTCGTTAGACAGAGGACTAGTGACACCCTTGTCACTGGTAGAGATAAACCTGTCATTATTCTTTTCCTAGTGAAGAGAACAATCCCTGTTTTTTGACGGTTGACGGAAAGTCCGTTTGCAGTACACCAGCTGTCAATTCGGTTCAATGAGTTTTGTGTTTTGAACACAGACTTCATTGAGGGTAAAATCTGTGGCAAGAATGGCAACATCGTCTGCATAGACCTGGAAATAGACACCTGGTCCATCAAGATCGTTGAGCAGAGAGTCAACCAGCATACACCAGAACAGGGGGGAGAGAACGCCTCCTTGAGGAGAACCTCTATTCACCCCTGCCATAATATATTGACCGCACTCCGCCTCAGAGGTGATGGTCCTAAACATTAGCATTGACCTTAGCCATTTGACCAATATTTCATCTATTCCATGCCTTCTAGCTGCATCACACATTCCATCAAAAGTCGCATTATCAAAAGCACCCTCGATGTCAACAAATATGCCCATGACGTACATCTTCCTCTGAAAATCATGCTAGATCCGGCCAACCAGATGTTGCAATGCTGTTTCACAGGATTTTCCACGTTGGTAGGCAAGTTGTCTTGATGATAGTGGGTACCTTGACAACGATGTTTTTCTGTTGTGCAACTCAACTAGCCTTTCTAGACACTTTAGTATGAAGGACATCATACTAATGGGTCTGAAGCTCTTGGATATGGAATACTCTTCTCTTCCAACTTTAGGATTTAAGGCTACTTTAACTAAACGCCAGGATGTCTAAATGAATGCCCATGCGAGACTTGCTCTAAAGATCTTCTTTAGGCATGGTAGCAACTGGGTTATACCTTCCTGTAGCATGACTGGGTAGATGCCATCCGGCCCAGGTGACTTGAAGACATCAAAAGAGGCCACTGCGTATTGGATAGCTTCATCGTACGCAACTATTCTGGCAACCTGCCAGTCATGTTTCCCTGCCAGTCATGTCCCCAGTGCTGGGATTACAAAGTGGCCCTATGTGGATTTGATTTCCCGGAAAGTGGTCTCAACTAGGACACTGAGTGCCTCTATTTTAGACTCAATATACGTGCCATCAGGTCTCCGCAGTGAGTCCAGTCGGGCAGTTCGGTCTCTTTTAAGAAACTTGACCAATCAGCTAGTCTAACTGCAGGATTCGATGCTACTGCAGAAGTCTTTAGAATAAACACTTTTCGATTTACGAATTAGTTTCTTATACTTTTTCTGCTTAGTTCGATAAAGAAACTAGTCAGAGTCTAAATTACTCCTTAGGGACCTATTTAGAAGCTTTCTGGAATCCTTTCGGAAGGTTTCAAGACAAGCGTTCCACCAAGGAACAGGAGGTCTAGATAACGTTTTTCGTCCTCTGTGAGCTCAACAATTGCCTTTGGCGGAGGAGGCAGCAGTGAGTCATAGGGGAAGTAGCCTCACTTTGGCTGCCACCAGGTCTTGTCCACAGAATTGGGTTAACTTGGTGACAGCAAAGTGTTTCGATACTATAAGACAGCTTCTAGGTCTTGCGGCTTGCTCATCCTATAGTATGGTTTCACCACGTAGTTCACTAAGACCACAGATGCGTTTGTTATACACCCATGGTTCTTGAATTGATGTGATGTGAGGTAAAGTATACAACATGGAGAGCCGCTTACCTAGTAAAGCGGTAGCAGCTTTAGAAGGTTGCAGATTGATCTGAGTAAATATCATGATAGGATAATTAACTCGTTTCTCATCGCAGCCGATCCGGAACATGAAGCGCAAGTGATCTTACGCTTTATTCTTCCTTCTCCTACTCACCTGGGCATCGGACAACCTGACCTGTATTCAGAGATCCGGGTCCGGTCTCCAATGGAAGTTTAGCTTCCAGTTGGGCGTCGGTCTCTCTAGGATTAGATGCTGGTAAGACAACACTTTCCTTCGATCGATCCATGTTTCCAAATATGTGACAGAAAGGAGCCCTGATAGGAAACAAAGCTATCGAGCAGCCATACGGTGGTGGATCAGTCGTAGGCATAGCCGAACCGACACTTTCCTCTACTGGTATGGAAACCACTGCGTTTCGTTATCCTCCTCTAGATTCCTAGCTGTCTCATAAATTTGGGAGATGGAGGCGCACGATGAACCCCCTGCTACTGGAGCAGAAAGGTTCATCGTACCAGGGTTGGTTGCGTGGATTGAGGCCTCCAGAATCCTTGCCTCAGCCACCGAAGCGGGTGAATTTCCACTTTTGTGGGTACCACCTGGAGTAGTTAAATCTTCATGTTGACCCATCGCGGTGGTGTAGGGTTTCTTTAGAGTCTGCCACCCTACGAATAAAAAGACTATGGTCGTATTTAGTTTGTTACTCATCACAAGCCTGTCTGACAAGGGTGACCCTACCAGAAACTTCAAAAAGTTTCCGTCAGCTTAGCCTTATTGAGTCATTGTAACTTAAGCCCCCACACCACGTCAAGGTAACCACCACGTGGGGGAATAAAATAGTTCGAACCATTACTTGATATTACGTATTCATTCGGACTATCGAAGGATTCCCTTGAATCAAATATCTTCTATTAACCTCATAATTCATTTCTTTTGTTTTCTTAATTTTCGTTAATATTTTCAATTCTTTTATTTATTATTTTAAAATGTCTACTGTTAACAATTTTCTTTGTATGTTTATTTAAAAAACGCAATACCCGCTAAAAATTTACCGTTAACAAATTTGAATTCAGCACATTTAAGAATATCTATTAAAAATTGTACATGAAAAAATAACCACCTATGCAGATTTAAACGAAGAAAATATGGATTTTTTGTACTTTTTCATTTTAAAATTGATTAAACTTTAGGAGGACATTAATAGATACAATCTCTAATTTTTTGAGTCTGTTATGATCCAAAAAAAAAATGTTCTAGGTGGTAGAAAATAAAAATATAGATTTAAAGTGTTTTTTAACTTCATCTGCTATGCGTGAACACAGGACATTATTTTTTTAAAAATCGGATAACTTTTGGATTTTTCAAAGGTACAAACCACAATTTTATAACCTCTCTCAAGTTTTCTCTAAACAACACTTTTTAAAATTTTAAAATCGGTTGAGTGGTTCCGAAAATATTTAATTTCACAAGATTTAATAGCGTTTGGGCTGTACATCGTCTAATCGCATCGCCATCGACATTTTCTTTGGTTAAACCGTTCTAAAATGGGTGGTCATTTTTACATGTAATTTTATATATACAATCTTAGGTGTGCTGAATCCAAATTTGTTAACGGTCAATTTCTATCGGGTTTAGTTTTTGAAAAAAAAAAATCCTAAAGACTGGTGCTTTGCCCATTATACAATTTTTTACTGACTACATCATATTGCTTTAGGTTTTGTTGTCGTTATTGGGCTGAAAAGTTACATAATTGTCCTAGAGTTTCCTTCATACAATTTTAGTCAAAAAAAATATCGTCCTGTGCTCGCGCATTGCAACCGAAGGTATAAAATTCCATTAAGATATATAAATTTATGTTTAGGTTAAAAAAAATGTGTTTTGGATCAGAATAAGGTCCGAATCTACTAACGCTCTCCCAAAATTTCCTCATTTTTAAAACTAATTTTGTGGCTGCGCATCGACCTTGAAGTGGAAAACACCCAAACATCGTAATAATCTTTGATGTTCTATTTGATTTTTTTTGTGTGAAATTGTTTGTGGTGAATTCTAGGACTATTATATTACTTATAAACCCAATAACGCAAAATAAATTTCAAACAATATGATGTAATAGTAAAAAAAAATTATAATAAGCAAAGAACCAGACTTTAGGATTTTTTTTTCTAAAACGATAGAAATTGACAGTTATCAAATTTGGATTCAGCACACCTAAGAATATCTATAAAAATACATGTTAAAATAACCACGCATGCCGATTTTAAAACGGTTTTACCAAAGAAATTATCATTTTTTTGTACTTTTTCAACTTCAAGGACGATGCGCGAGCATAAGATTTTATCCACATTTGATGAAATTTTAGGAGTACACAATCTGTAATTTTTGAGTCTATTACGATCCATTTTAAGTATTTTTTAAATTCATCTGCAATGCGCGAACACAGAACATTATATTTTTTTTACTCAAATTTTTTGTGGAAATCTATAACAGTACAATGCAACTTTTAAGCACTATTACAACTTTGCGAAAAAATTTCGATCCGCCCTAACGCTCAGCTCAAATGGTGAGAGCTCGGTCTAAGTTCTCTACAGGACTGGAGTGCCAAACTATATTCCAAAAATAATTTTCAGATCATTTTTCGTATTTTTTAACGTATTTTTAAATTACTCATCTTATTTTTATTGTGTATTTAGCTCGGATTCTAAACGCAATATATATTTAATGAATATATATAGATAATGGATTATGTTTGCATTTCATACAACAATGAAATATATTTATATTAATCATTATTTCATTCTGGTATCTCTAATACAAGATTTTTCAATAATTCAATAATTGTTATTAAAAGACATCAATAATGATTTTTTATTTTTTTTTATTTGGAGATTTTAAAAAATTGTGTGGAAATGTGGAACGGCTAACTTACACATTTGCATTTATTGACGTCTTTAATACGAGATTTAAAGATTTTATTTCGTATAAATTTGCATTTTTGTTATTTATGGACATATAACTCTGAAAACTTTTCAGAGTTTTTCTAGTATACGCTCATGCAGTACATCCAAGTTTTCAATTGAGATGTCTTGACTATGTTCAATACCTAACAAGGAACAAAGGTTTTGCCACTCCTTCGCCCAATAGATATTTTTTAAAAATGTTACTTCCGTTAAAATTCGCGGAAGTCTGTTGCAGGGTGAGCTTAGAATTTTTCTTATATATTTGAAATGCGATTGTAGTGTTTGGTAGAATAGGGTCTGAAGTCCTAGTTCAATGTGTAGCATGTAGTTTGGTGTATTAGCAGGAAGATATAACAATTTTTTAATAAAAAAATCTTTGAAGCTTTTCAACTTGTTCAAAGCGCTTAAAACCCCACACTGGTGACCCATAAAACAATATAGTTTTTGCTGCTGTGTCAAAAATTTTTAGCTTTTTGGAAATCATAATTTTTGAGTTATGTATATAGTTGAACCATGTTGCGTTTAATGCATTTTTAGCATCTGTTAACTTTGTGTCAAGGTGTTTGTTGTAACTTAGCTTGTAATTAAGATGAATGCCTAGATACTTATAATCGTTTACGATTTGAATGGGAACATCACCATAACTCCATGATAGGTTACTGCTCAGTCTAGTGCACTCTCTAAACACAATAATTTTAGATTTTTGACAGGTTCACTTTCAAACACCATATAGAACAATAAGTAAAAAGTAAGTCTATCATACACTGAAGTTCAATCGCAGAGTCAGAGAGTAGAACAATGTCATCTGCATACATTAGTACTTTTATATGGGTATCATTCACCCCCACACCTACTGGTAAAAAGTTGTGAAGGTCATTTAAATAGAGACTGAAGAGCACCGGACTCAACAGGCAGCCTTGTTTAACACCTTGTGTAACTAGGAACGAATCAGAAATTGAGTTACCATCCCATATTGAACATGATGTCCCAGTGTAAAGCATCTGCAGTATTTGAATTATTTTAGTAGATAAGCCAACACACGATAATTTATAAAATAAAGCATTCCTTGGGATTGAGTCAAACGCACATGAAAAGTCAACAAAAAATGCGTATATTTTCTTCTTTTTATTAAAGTACAACTCAATAATACTGGTTAAATTAAATAAATTGTCGATTGTGGAATAGCCGTTCGGAAGCCTGCTTGAAATTCACTTATTATCGCTTTTGAATCCAGCCAGCTGTTCAGTCTATTAAGAATAAGACCAGTGAATATTTTGTAGAGTGTATCGAGTAAAGAAAGTCCTCTGTAATTAGGATCCCCCCGTATTTGTAAAATTCGTAAGGGATACGATCCAAACCGGGAGCTTTGTTGTTTTTTTTTGCTTTCTGAAGTATTATTCTAATTTCTCGCATTTCGAAAGGAGAGTCAAGAAACGGATGAATTATACCAGACAAGGCCCACTGAATTTGTAGGGTATTTTTTACTTGACCAAGAAGCGACATAAAATGATAGCGAAATTCTGTTACATGTATTTTATTACGCCTTAGAGTAGGTTGCTTTTTCATAGAGTTTTCTATTTTTATTACCAAAATGAATGTAGCGCAGAACATTATTTTATTGAGCATGTATGTTATAAAATAACACAAAAATATTGAAATATAATAAAATACAATTTTTTCACACAAAATAATCAACATTCTACAACATTTTTAAACATAACTTCTGTACTCATGATTTTACACTCTAGTTCAAATCTTAAATAATAGACAAAAAGTCAACCTTGAAAATATATTAATTCAAAAAAATTTAAAAAGGTTGCTTTTTGAGATATGTCCTTTTGAAATATACTTTGTTTAAAACTGACCACTATTAAAGCTATGGATATTGTAAGATATCTTTTTGGCAATTTTATTATCTTTAAATGAGAACTTCGTGTTTTCTTTTGGTTCACTACAGTTATGTCCAATTGATTAGCACCACCTTTGTGATTTTTATACAGTTTTTTTTTTTTAATTTTAAACCACCACATCTCTGTAACCAAATTGGCCAATATCTTAATTTTGTGTTGTTTCACCATACTTCAAAATTTCATTAAATTCTAAGATGGTGCTGCCAAAATTTGAATTTTTTCTGTTGATTTGATATGGAATGACCCATATGTACTGAATATTTGGAATGGAAATATATTTCGTGACGTTTTATTGTGGTTAGAATTCAGTCTTATCGGGAATACAATTTCTCAGGGAGTTTTTACCCTTGGTGGTAAATTGTGGGATAAAAATAGAGCCACAGCACTCAGACAGGGTTATATCCATTGTGCTGTGACCCAGTTCCCTGGTTTTTAATGATACTTCTTAGATTCTAAGAAGACTATTGTGTGATAAGGAGTGAAGCTGATCCTCTCTCATCACGTCTGTGCCAAAGATCTGCCTTCTAATTCTAGAAAATGCTGGACAGTCACAGAAATAGTGCTCTGTGGTGCCAGTTTCTTCGTAGCAGGCAGAACATAAGGCCGATTGCGTTCAAGTGTTTTTCACATGCGTTGTGTCCCGTTAGATGTCCCGTCAGATTTCTGCACTCCTTTCTACTTAAGGAGAGTAGAAACGAGGCCGATCTTTTGGTTATCGTATGTGTCATGAGCTTGGAGAATCTGCATTTCGTCTCATTGAGCCATCTGCTCTTGTGTGCAAAGGCGACCCAAGAGCGGATGGCGAATTTTCCCCTAGATGCAGGTTGTCCAAGCACAGGTTCTGGTCCAAATGGATTATCCTCAGATCCAGCGCGTGCTACTTCGTCAGATGTTTCATGGCCCGGCACCCAAATCAGTTTCAGTGTATTGTATTCACCAACACAATTGAGACGTGATCTGCATTGACGTACAATTTTGGATGTGATGACCTGGTTGTTCAAAGCCATAAGAGCAGTCTGACTATCGCTGCAAACTGATATAGCCCTATTCTGCCATCTATTATCCGCAATGTAGTCCATAGCCATAAGTATAGCATAGACTTCGGTTTGAAATACCGAGGCATTGTCGCCTAAGGCGAAGTGAAGTCTGCGGTCATCCGGTTCCACAAACACTCCAGCACCAGATTCCTGATCGATTCTGGAGCCGTCTGTGAAAATGCGGTGTGACCCTCTACCTGGCTCACAGTCAGGCGTTAGCTAGTCTTGAATGTCAGGTTGGCAGACCTCAAAATTTCGTTTTGGTAATATTTCTGTTATCATTGCATCAGAGGGCATCTCCTGTAGACAGGTGTCTAATGGACTGTCAAGTGCAATGTAAGAGATATTTCAAGGAACATTAAACCAGAAACCACCTCGTTTTAGTCTCCAGCAGCCTGTCATGGCTTCGCCTCTGATGAAGATGTCAAGTGGTGGTAGGTTTAAGATTACATTCAATGCTGGACCAGGTGTAGTAGGAAAGGCACCCGTAACACCCAGACAAACGGTTCTCTGAATCTTGGCAAGCTGTCGCACTTTCGCGACAGCTTGTTCCACCTGACTACCGATACATATGATATCATCGGTCTTATCATTGCCGTGTAAATCCATAAGGTTTTCTCGGCGATAGTTCCTATGTCTTCCCAAAAATTCATCTGCATTGCCAGAAGGCATTCAATGCTCACGAAATTTAATTTTCAACATGATTTGTCCAGAGTTAAGCCCAGATATAGATAGAGTTAAGCCCAGATATTTTACTTCGTTAGACAGAGGACTAGTGACACCCTTGTCACTGGTAGAGATAAACCTGTCATTATTCTTTTCCTAGTGAAGAGAACAATCCCTGTTTTTTGACGGTTGACGGAAAGTCCGTTTGCAGTACACCAGCTGTCAATTCGGTTCAATGAGTTTTGTGTTTTGAACACAGACTTCATTGAGGGTAAAATCTGTGGCAAGAATGGCAACATCGTCTGCATAGACCTGGAAATAGACACCTGGTCCATCAAGATCGTTGAGCAGAGAGTCAACCAGCATACACCAGAACAGGGGGGAGAGAACGCCTCCTTGAGGAGAACCTCTATTCACCCCTGCCATAATATATTGACCGCACTCCGCCTCAGAGGTGATGGTCCTAAACATTAGCATTGACCTTAGCCATTTGACCAATATTTCATCTATTCCATGCCTTCTAGCTGCATCACACATTCCATCAAAAGTCGCATTATCAAAAGCACCCTCGATGTCAACAAATATGCCCATGACGTACATCTTCCTCTGAAAATCATGCTAGATCCGGCCAACCAGATGTTGCAATGCTGTTTCACAGGATTTTCCACGTTGGTAGGCAAGTTGTCTTGATGATAGTGGGTACCTTGACAACGATGTTTTTCTGTTGTGCAACTCAACTAGCCTTTCTAGACACTTTAGTATGAAGGACATCATACTAATGGGTCTGAAGCTCTTGGATATGGAATACTCTTCTCTTCCAACTTTAGGATTTAAGGCTACTTTAACTAAACGCCAGGATGTCTAAATGAATGCCCATGCGAGACTTGCTCTAAAGATCTTCTTTAGGCATGGTAGCAACTGGGTTATACCTTCCTGTAGCATGACTGGGTAGATGCCATCCGGCCCAGGTGACTTGAAGACATCAAAAGAGGCCACTGCGTATTGGATAGCTTCATCGTACGCAACTATTCTGGCAACCTGCCAGTCATGTTTCCCTGCCAGTCATGTCCCCAGTGCTGGGATTACAAAGTGGCCCTATGTGGATTTGATTTCCCGGAAAGTGGTCTCAACTAGGACACTGAGTGCCTCTATTTTAGACTCAATATACGTGCCATCAGGTCTCCGCAGTGAGTCCAGTCGGGCAGTTCGGTCTCTTTTAAGAAACTTGACCAATCAGCTAGTCTAACTGCAGGATTCGATGCTACTGCAGAAGTCTTTAGAATAAACACTTTTCGATTTACGAATTAGTTTCTTATACTTTTTCTGCTTAGTTCGATAAAGAAACTAGTCAGAGTCTAAATTACTCCTTAGGGACCTATTTAGAAGCTTTCTGGAATCCTTTCGGAAGGTTTCAAGACAAGCGTTCCACCAAGGAACAGGAGGTCTAGATAACGTTTTTCGTCCTCTGTGAGCTCAACAATTGCCTTTGGCGGAGGAGGCAGCAGTGAGTCATAGGGGAAGTAGCCTCACTTTGGCTGCCACCAGGTCTTGTCCACAGAATTGGGTTAACTTGGTGACAGCAAAGTGTTTCGATACTATAAGACAGCTTCTAGGTCTTGCGGCTTGCTCATCCTATAGTATGGTTTCACCACGTAGTTCACTAAGACCACAGATGCGTTTGTTATACACCCATGGTTCTTGAATTGATGTGATGTGAGGTAAAGTATACAACATGGAGAGCCGCTTACCTAGTAAAGCGGTAGCAGCTTTAGAAGGTTGCAGATTGATCTGAGTAAATATCATGATAGGATAATTAACTCGTTTCTCATCGCAGCCGATCCGGAACATGAAGCGCAAGTGATCTTACGCTTTATTCTTCCTTCTCCTACTCACCTGGGCATCGGACAACCTGACCTGTATTCAGAGATCCGGGTCCGGTCTCCAATGGAAGTTTAGCTTCCAGTTGGGCGTCGGTCTCTCTAGGATTAGATGCTGGTAAGACAACACTTTCCTTCGATCGATCCATGTTTCCAAATATGTGACAGAAAGGAGCCCTGATAGGAAACAAGAGTCTGCCACCCTACGAATAAAAAGACTATGGTCGTATTTAGTTTGTTACTCATCACAAGCCTGTCTGACAAGGGTGACCCTACCAGAAACTTCAAAAAGTTTCCGTCAGCTTAGCCTTATTGAGTCATTGTAACTTAAGCCCCCACACCACGTCAAGGTAACCACCACGTGGGGGAATAAAATAGTTCGAACCATTACTTGATATTACGTATTCATTCGGACTATCGAAGGATTCCCTTGAATCAAATATCTTCTATTAACCTCATAATTCATTTCTTTTGTTTTCTTAATTTTCGTTAATATTTTCAATTCTTTTATTTATTATTTTAAAATGTCTACTGTTAACAATTTTCTTTGTATGTTTATTTAAAAAACGCAATACCCGCTAAAAATTTACCGTTAACAAATTTGAATTCAGCACATTTAAGAATATCTATTAAAAATTGTACATGAAAAAATAACCACCTATGCAGATTTAAACGAAGAAAATATGGATTTTTTGTACTTTTTCATTTTAAAATTGATTAAACTTTAGGAGGACATTAATAGATACAATCTCTAATTTTTTGAGTCTGTTATGATCCAAAAAAAAAATGTTCTAGGTGGTAGAAAATAAAAATATAGATTTAAAGTGTTTTTTAACTTCATCTGCTATGCGTGAACACAGGACATTATTTTTTTAAAAATCGGATAACTTTTGGATTTTTCAAAGGTACAAACCACAATTTTATAACCTCTCTCAAGTTTTCTCTAAACAACACTTTTTAAAATTTTAAAATCGGTTGAGTGGTTCCGAAAATATTTAATTTCACAAGATTTAATAGCGTTTGGGCTGTACATCGTCTAATCGCATCGCCATCGACATTTTCTTTGGTTAAACCGTTCTAAAATGGGTGGTCATTTTTACATGTAATTTTATATATACAATCTTAGGTGTGCTGAATCCAAATTTGTTAACGGTCAATTTCTATCGGGTTTAGTTTTTGAAAAAAAAAAATCCTAAAGACTGGTGCTTTGCCCATTATACAATTTTTTACTGACTACATCATATTGCTTTAGGTTTTGTTGTCGTTATTGGGCTGAAAAGTTACATAATTGTCCTAGAGTTTCCTTCATACAATTTTAGTCAAAAAAAATATCGTCCTGTGCTCGCGCATTGCAACCGAAGGTATAAAATTCCATTAAGATATATAAATTTATGTTTAGGTTAAAAAAAATGTGTTTTGGATCAGAATAAGGTCCGAATCTACTAACGCTCTCCCAAAATTTCCTCATTTTTAAAACTAATTTTGTGGCTGCGCATCGACCTTGAAGTGGAAAACACCCAAACATCGTAATAATCTTTGATGTTCTATTTGATTTTTTTTGTGTGAAATTGTTTGTGGTGAATTCTAGGACTATTATATTACTTATAAACCCAATAACGCAAAATAAATTTCAAACAATATGATGTAATAGTAAAAAAAAATTATAATAAGCAAAGAACCAGACTTTACGATTTTTTTTTCTAAAACGATAGAAATTGACAGTTATCAAATTTGGATTCAGCACACCTAAGAATATCTATAAAAATACATGTTAAAATAACCACGCATGCCGATTTTAAAACGGTTTTACCAAAGAAATTATCATTTTTTTGTACTTTTTCAACTTCAAGGACGATGCGCGAGCATAAGATTTTATCCACATTTGATGAAATTTTAGGAGTACACAATCTGTAATTTTTGAGTCTATTACGATCCATTTTAAGTATTTTTTAAATTCATCTGCAATGCGCGAACACAGAACATTATATTTTTTTTACTCAAATTTTTTGTGGAAATCTATAACAGTACAATGCAACTTTTAAGCACTATTACAACTTTGCGAAAAAATTTCGATCCGCCCTAACGCTCAGCTCAAATGGTGAGAGCTCGGTCTAAGTTCTCTACAGGACTGGAGTGCCAAACTATATTCCAAAAATAATTTTCAGATCATTTTTCGTATTTTTTAACGTATTTTTAAATTACTCATCTTATTTTTATTGTGTATTTAGCTCGGATTCTAAACGCAATATATATTTAATGAATATATATAGATAATGGATTATGTTTGCATTTCATACAACAATGAAATATATTTATATTAATCATTATTTCATTCTGGTATCTCTAATACAAGATTTTTCAATAATTCAATAATTGTTATTAAAAGACATCAATAATGATTTTTTATTTTTTTTTATTTGGAGATTTTAAAAAATTGTGTGGAAATGTGGAACGGCTAACTTACACATTTGCATTTATTGACGTATTTAATACGAGATTTAAAGATTTTATTTCGTATAAATTTGCATTTTTGTTATTTATGGACATATAACTCTGAAAACTAATTAAAAATAATTATTTTTATATTTTGAAAGCGATAAATTATTTAACATAAAACAATGAGTCTTCCATTACAGTTTTTTCTAGATAAGTGATGAATTATCATGACTACATGTTTGACAATTTTACCAAGAAAAAAAAAGAGAAATTGAAATAAAAAAAAATGATTTAAAGTTTATTTAAAGAGTTATGCAAAAATGTGTTATGTCTAACCTATAGTTTCTAATAAAAATAAGACACCATTATCCGAATATCTCATTATAAATTGCATAAAACTGCATTTTTGGTAATTATAGCCGATTTTGTACTAAAAAATACCGAAATTCGTATATTTTTTATTTTTTTTTATAGTTTGGCGCTACAGTCCTGAAGAACTTAGGACGAGCATTCTTACCATTTCAGCTGTGCATGTTTTATTTGTACTCAAAGTGGGTGGACCTACAGTTTAATGCCGAATCCGCACAGCGAGGGATTTGCATAGGCAATGTTTACTCTCCTAGGTTTGCAATTGACTGCCGGCAGGTAGAGCGGTAAAGTTGAGATTTTTTCATGAAAAATCTTTCAAAAATTGTAAACAATACTATATTAAAAATTCTATTGTTTATAAAGTGCTTACATTAAGATCTAAAGAAAATGTGCTTACTTGAGAAAATATCTTGTTAGTTTAAAATATATAGACTTGAACATACTTTTTTTTTCATATTTGAAGACTTTATTCTACATATTGTTACGAAAAGAGGTAATTTGCTCCACTGTGCAAGCAATCAACAATAATAAATGAGACGCAAGACAATTCAGCGCACTAAGCAATGTGTTAGAAAGAGACGGAAGATCATTCAGCGCACTATGCAATGTGCGAGAAATAGATGGAAGATCAGCACATTAAAACACATGAGTGCGAATGAGATGCCAATAGCATGCGTCATTCACGAAACGAGTAGAAGGTTCTCGAAACAAGTCGAAGCTTGTCGAAACGTGTCGAACTGATGCCTGCAGTATATAAGGCCGCGCATCTGAGGCACTGTACAACAGTTGTGATTTAATAGTGAACTAGTGCGTCTCGTGAGTGAACATTGTAAAGATTGTAGTAATTAATCAGTTGATATAAGTGATTATTCTTTAAGTTGTTATTTAAATTAATAAAGTTAATTAATACTAGTTGAAATAATACTAGTTAAAACCAAATATAAGTGCGTTTTTATTTTGTACACAATCCAGCGATTGTGCAGTAGAACAGTTTTCCGTAGACTGAATTTTCGTAACAATATTTATACTTAGATTGTACATTTTATCATTTTAAATCTCTACAGTGGTTTTATACGCAATTCTCTGTAATATGTTTTTTCTTCAGTCACATGTTTTTTCCTTTTATTTTTTTTGATAGACAACATTACTTAAAATCTTTTAAACGATAAAATTTATATATATATATATATATATATATATATATATATATATATATATATATATATATATATATATATATATATATATATATATATATATATATATATATATATATATATATATATATATATATATATATATATATATATATATATATATATATATATATATATATATATATATATATATATATATATATATATTGTTACGAAAACAGGTAATTTGCTCCACTGTGCAAGCAATCAACAATAATAAATGAGCGAGAAAGAGAAAGAGATGGAAGATCAGCACATTAAAACACATGAGTGCGAATGAGATGCCAATAGCATGCGTCATTTACGAAACGAGTAGAAGGTTCTCGAAACAAGTCGAAGCTTGTCGAAACGTGTCGAACTGATGCCTGCAGTATATAAGGCCGTGCATCTGAGGCACTGTACTTCAGTAGTGATTGTAAAGTGGTCGAGTGCAGCTCGTGTGATAAATGTCAAGTTAAATTGTAGACATGCAGCAGTTGTTAGAATTTGTTATTAGTAAAGTTGTTTATTAAAGTGAATTAATAAAGTTAATTGTTATAATTTAAACCAAACATAAGAGTGTTTTTATTTTGTACACAATCCAGCGATACGAACTCGTAGAACAGTTTTTCGTAGACTGAATTTTCGTAACATTGGTGTCAGAAGTGGGATTGTGATACAAAATGGCTAAATTCGATCAACTTAAAGTCGACCAGCTAAAGAAGGAGCTGTCGATTCGTAATCTTGCAACTGCTGGTACGAAAGTAGAGCTGCAGAAGCGCCGAATGGAAGAATTGGAGGCCCAAGGCATTCGTCTCGCGGAGCACGAATTTTAAATTGAAACTGCAGCATCGTCATCGAAAAATCTGGACACAGAGGAGAAAGTACAGACCCAAGTTTTTGATATGAGCCAGTTGATCGGAGCTATGCAGCAACATTTTCAGATAATGGCTCAAGAAAATTTAAAACAATTTCAAGAAAATGCCAACAAAATGGAACAAAAGCTTCCAGAAAATTCAAAACAATTTCAAGAAAATGTCAACAAAATGGAACAAAAGCTTCAAGAAAATTCAAAACAATTTCAAGAAAATTCCAAAGATTGGAAAATAACGTTGATGAGAAATATCATGGAATCGACAAAAAGCTACAGAAAATTCAAAAGGACTTCGATACATTGCAGTTAAATGGACTCACACAGCATTTTGTTAGTGGTACGAGACTAAAGTCACCGATTTACGATGGAACTACAGCGTTCAACATTTTCAAGCTGCAATTTGAGACCACGGATGTAAGTAATCGGTGGAACAATGAGGACAGCGTAGCCGCACTTATCGTGGCGCTAAAAGGAGGTGCAGCCGAAGTATTGCAGACAGTTCCAGAAAGCGATAGAAACAGTTACACAGCGGTTATGTCTGCACTGCAACGAAAATACAGCAGTGATCACATGAAGCAAATCTACAGAATGGAACTAAAGGGCCGAATGCAAAGAAATGGTGAAACATTGCAGGCGTATGCAGCGGACGTCGAGAGGCTTGCGCATTTGTCGTATTCAGATTCAGCAAGTGATTTCATAGAAAAGTGCAAAATCGAAGCGTTTGTTGATGGCATACGCGATCAGGAGACAAAACGTGCAACAGTGATTGCGCCCAAGGTAACATTTACGGAAACGGTTACCATCTCTCTAACACAAGAGACAGCAAATGCGTTGTGCCGATCGGCTCCAAAGGCGCGTAGAATTGATGTGGAGAACGATGATTTATTTCAAGTAGTGTGCCAAGCAGTTAAAGCAGGCGTTAAAACCGAACACACATCAGCCAACAAAGACACCCAATTCAAACGTAAATGTTACAACTGTAATACATATGGGCATATGGCACGTGACTGTCGTAAAAAACGCAAGCGCCCAATAAATCAATCTGCAGATGAACCCAGACAGGATCATGTCCAAAATAGCGTAAATTTTAATCAAGCTTTAAACTAAAACGAGTCAGATCTGCGGGGCACGATCTGACTCCCATAACCGATTACCCCAGAATCTCCATTTCAAAAATTGCTCGAAAGCCAAATAGCTTAACTGTCGAAGGAGTCATTGATTGTACAGCATATATGGTAACATTTGATACGGGAGCTTCACACTCTATAATAAGAAGTAACCTTATTAAGGACGTAGTAGAGCCACTTATAGGAATAAGATTGCAAACAGCTACAGGCAAAGAGGCCCCTATCAGAGGAAAGATTACCAAGGAAATCACGATTGGTACTACGACAGTTAAGCATGATTTTATAGTTGCGGAAATAGTAGACGAAATAATACTTGGCATGGACTTCATGATAAGGAACGGTTTCACACTAGATCTAACAAGAAAAATTTTGAGTTATGCCAACACAGAGATCCAACTAAACATTGATTGTGACCAGAGCCCGCAAATTAAACAAGTTATCGCTCACAAAAATAGAAAAATACCACCTAATTCAGCAGCAATTGTTTGGGCGAAATTAAATGGAGATTGTGGGATAAGCAAGTTGTGGGTTATAGAAGCGAATGTTGAGCAAATGAGCAGAAGTAATATTATTGTAGGAAGAACATTAGTAGAAGCGACAAAGGACAAAGTTGTTCCAATAAAAGTTCTCAACATGGAAAACTCTTCCAAATTAATTAAAAAGGGAACAGTGATAGGCCAGTGTCAAGAGGCATCAGCGATTATAAATGGTGAGTCAAATCCATCAAGAGACTACGGCACATCGCAAATAAACAAACAATCTACTCACAGGTTTATAAATGAGTGGACGAAGGATTTGGCTGCCAAAGAAAAGAGTCAAGTGCAAAAGCTAATTGATAAATATCGGTGTATATTTGCTGAAAAGGTCCAAAAGGATGGCAGAACTGCCATTGTAAAACATCGAATAGACACTGGTGATTCTAACCCAATTCGTCAAGCACCAAGAAGGGTACCACTTGCGAAAAGAGATGAAGTATCACATTTGGTTGAAGAAATGCACACAAATGGCGTGGTGGAACCATCTGAGAGTCTATGGAGTTCACCAGTAGTATTGGTGAAAAAGAAGGACGGTAGTACTCGGTTCTGCGTTGATTACCGAAAACTAAATGATGTCACCAAGAAAGATAGTTATCCGCTGCCTAGAATCAATGACACCTTGGATACACTATCTAATGCTAAGTGGTTTTCAACGTTGGACTTGCAAAGCGGTTACTGGCAAGTGGAAATCGATAAGAAAGATCGAGAGAACACTGCATTCAGTACTGGAGATGGACTATGGCAATTTTTGGTAATGCCGTTTGGACTATGCAATGCCCCAGCAACATTCGAGCGGTTAATGGAGCACGTATTAAAAGGTTTACACTGGAAAACATGCCTAGTATACCTTGATGACATAATTGTTATGGGCAAGGATTTCAACAAACATCTAAGAAATCTAGAGGAAGTATTTCTTCGATTGAAAAGTGCGGGTCTACAACTTAGCCCAAAGAAATGCTCACTTTTCAAGAAAGAAGTCAAGTATCTGGGTCATCGAGTTACCACGGAAAGAGTGCATACCGATGAAGATAAAATAGTTGCAGTAAAGGAGTGGCCCAGACCGCAAAACCTACATGACCTACGAAGTTTCTTGGGGCTATGTACATACTACAGGCGATTTGTTCCAGGTTTTGCCAATGTTGCTAGCAGTCTTCACGAATTGACAAGAAAGAACCGCGCATTTCAATGGGGTGATGATCAAGAAAGGGCGTTTTTGAAATTAAAAGATCTACTGTGCTCGGCACCAATTCTTGAGTATCCAATTCCAGGTGAGAAATTTATACTTGATACGGATGCAAGCGGATACGGAATAGGCGGAGTTCTCTCGCAAGTAATCAATGGGCAGGAAAAAGTGATCGCATACTACAGTAAAACATTGTCCAAGCCCGAGCGAAATTACTGTGTCACCAGGAGGGAGCTTCTTGCTGTAATTGAAAGTGTGAAAAATTTCCATAAGTATCTCTACGGACAACAGTTTCACTTGAGAACCGATCACGCAGCACTACGATGGTTACTTCAGTTCAAAGATCCGGAAGGCCAAATTGCGCGTTGGATAGAACGATTACAGAGTTACGATTTCTCAATCGAACACCGCAAAGGAGGAAATCATGGAAATGCAGATGCTCTGTCACGGTGCCCATGTAAACTAGAATGCAGACATTGTTCAAGAGCTGAAGGAAAAGAAAACATAATTGACATTCGTTTGCTAAATGTTTTGCCCGATGAAAAATTGACTCCGGAACAAATTCAAATTGATCAAAAGAGTGATCCCGACCTCACAAAAATCACGATGTTCCAGGAACATCAAAGAAAACCATCAATGGAAGATATAGCTGCGGACAGTCCATTAACTAAAGCTTACTGGGCACAGTGGCAGAGCTTAAAGCTACAAGATGGTTGCTTATATCGTGTATGGGAAAATGAAGATGGCACATCCGCTCGAAGTTTGATTGTTGTTCCCAAGTCAAAAATAAAAGAGATATTAGCGGAATACCATGGTGGATCTAGTGGTGGTCATTTGGGCATTAATAAAACGGTCGAGAAGGTAAAGAAACGTTTTTATTGGATTGGATGCCAAGAGTCAGTCGCCGATTGGATTCGCAGTTGTCCGCAATGTGTACCAGCAAAACGACCAACAGTCAGAAGTCGCGGCAGGATGCATCAGTACAACGTGGGAGCACCATTCGAGCGTATTGCCATGGATGTCGCCGGGCCGTTTCCAATCAGTGATACGGGTAATAAGTATGTCCTTGTCGTCATTGACTATTTCAGCAAGTGGCCTGAAGTGTATCCCATGCCGAATCAAGAAGCCACAACAGTTGCGGATGCATTAGTTAACAGATGGGTAAGCCGTTTTGGAGTACCGTTGGAATTGCATTCAGATCAAGGAAGAAATTTTGAGTCTGCAGTTTTTAAAGAAATATGCAAAGTCCTCAACATACACAAAACACGAACAACGCCTTTGAACCCGCAATCAGACGGCATGGTGGAGAGATTCAACCGGACTTTGGAAGAGTATCTCAGAAAAGTGGTTGAAAAAAAGCAAAAAGATTGGGATACACACATACCACTATTCCTCATGGCTTATCGAACGGCGGTTCATGATACCACAGCAGCTTCACCATCTAAAATTGTTTTTGGAACAGACTTAAGATCACCTGCGGATTTAAAGTTTGGTGCGAGTCCTTCAGCTGGAATTCCTGTACACAATTATGTTTTCAGAAAAAGTGAAGAAATGAACGAAGTGCATCAGTTTGTAAGACAGCGTACACAATTTGCGAGTGGTAAGATGTAGGCCAGATACGACTTGCGCACAAATTCAGAGGGATTTACAGAAGGACAACTTGTTTTGCTCTATAACCCACAAAGGAAGAAAGGCTTATCCCCTAAGCTACAAACACACTGGGAAGGACCATACAAGATAATTAAAAGAATTAACGATGTCGTGTATCGGATTCAGAATACTGCAGGCGTTAGACGGAAAATGAAAGTGGTACATTTAGAAAGGTTGGCGCCGTATAGAGAGAGAGAGGATTAATATCTGTTCGGGACGAACAGATTTAGGTGGAGGGCAGTGTTACGAAAAGAGGTAATTTGCTCCACTGTGCAAGCAATCAACAATAATAAATGAGACGAAAGACAATTCAGCGCACTAAGCAATGTGTTAGAAAGAGACGGAAGATCATTCAGCGCACTATGCAAGGTGCGAGAAATAGATGGAAGATCAGCACATTAAAACACATGAGTGCGAATGAGATGCCAATAGCATGCGTCATTCACGAAACAAGTAAAAGGTTCTCGAAACAAGTCGAAGCTTGTCGAAACGTGTCGAACTGATGCCTGCAGTATATAAGGCCGCGCATCTGAGGCACTGTACAACAGTTGTGATTTAATAGTCAACTAGTGCGTCTCGTGAGTGAACATTGTAAAGATTGTAGTAATTCAGCAGTTGATATAAGTGATTATTCTTTAAATTGTTATTTAAATTAATAAAGTTAATTAATACTAGTTGAAATAATACTAGTTAAAACCAAATATAAGTGCGTTTTTATTTTGTACACAATCCAGCGATTGTGCAGTAGAACAGTTTTCCGTAGACTGAATTTTCGTAACAATATTTATACTTAGATTGTACATTTTATCATTTTAAATCTCTACAGTGGTTTTATACGCAATTCTCCGTAATATGTTTTTTCTTCAGTAACATGTTTTTTTCTTTTATTTTTTTTGATAGACAACATTACTTAAAATCTTTTGAACGATAAAATTTATATATATATATATATATATATATATATATATATATATATATATATATATATATATATATATATATATATACATATATATATATATATATATATATATATATATATATATATATATATATATATATATTGTTACGAAAAGAGGTAATTTGCTCCACTGTGCAAGCAATCAACAATAATAAATGAGACGCAAGACAATTCAGCGCACTATGCAATGTGCGAGAAAGAGATGGAAGATCAGCACATTAAAACACATGAGTGCGAATGAGATGCCAATAGCATGCGTCATTTACGAAACGAGTAGAAGGTTCTCGAAACAAGTCGAAGCTTGTCGAAACGTGTCGAACTGATGCCTGCAGTATATAAGGCCGCGAATCTGAGGCACTGTACTTCAGTAGTGATTGTAAAGTGGTCGAGTGCAGCTCGTGTGATAAATGTCAAGTTAAATTGTAGACATGCAGCAGTTGTTAGAATTTGTTATTAGTAAAGTTGTTTATTAAAGTGAATTAATAAAGTTAATTGTTATAATTTAAACCAAACATAAGAGTGTTTTTATTTTGTACACAATCCAGCGATACGAACTCGTAGAACAGTTTTCCGTAGACTGAATTTTCGTAACATTGGTGTCAGAAGTGGGATTGTGATACAAAATGGCTAAATTCGAACAACTTAAAGTCGAACAGCTAAAGAAGGAGCTGGCGATTCATAATCTTCCAACTGTAGGTACGAAAGTAGAGCTACAAAAGCGTCTAATGGAAGAATTAGAGAACCAAGGCATTGACCTCGCAGAGCACGAGTTTGAAGTGGAAGCTGCAACAGCATCATCGAAAAGTGTGGACACGGAGCAAAAAGTACAGTCCCAAAGTTTTGATATGAGCCAGTTGCTCGGAGCAATACAGCAACAACTTCAAGAAAATTCAAATCAACTAAAAGCAGAACTTCTAGAAAATTCAAAACAGCTCCAATAAAATTCGACCAGAATGGAACAGAAACTTCAAGAAAATTCAAATCAACTAAAGGCAGAACTTCTTGAAAATTCAAAACAGCTCCAAGAAAATTCGACCAGAATGGAACAGAAACTTCAAGAAAATTCAAATCAACTAAAAACAGAACTTCTAGGGAATTCCAACAAACATCAAATAATAATGGAGGAAAAGATGCAGGAACATTCGAAGCAACTTCTGGAAGTTTCTAATATACTCCATGGCAAAGTAAACGAACTTGAGGCACATGTAAATGACATGGAAGGAAAATTTGAAAAATTGGAAAATGGCATCGACAAAAAGTTCCAGAAAATGCAAGAAGTTTTCGGTGCGTTACAGCTAAGTGGACCTACACAGCATGTTCTTAGTGGTTCGAAGCTGAAATCGCCGATTTACGATGGAACCACAGCGTTCAACATTTTCAAGCTGCAATTTGAGACCACGGCTGTAAATAATCGATGGAATAATGAGGACAGCGTAGCCGCACTTATCGTGGCGCTTAAAGGAGGCGCAGCCGAAGTATTGCAGACTGTTCCAGAAAGTGATCGAAACAGTTATTTAGCGGTTATGGCTGCACTGCAGCGAAAATATGGCAGTGATCACATGAAGCAAGTCTACAGAATGGAACTAAAGTGCCGAATGCAAAGATATGGTGAAACATTGCAGGCGTATGCAGCGGACATCGAGAGGCTTGCGCATTTATCGTATGCAGATTCAACGAGTGATTTCATAGAAAAGTGCAAGATCGAAGCCTTCGTTGACGGTATACGTGATCCGGAAACAAGACGTGCCACAGTGACCAACCCAAAGGTGACATTTATGGAAACGGTCACCACAGCGCTTGCGCAGGAGATAGCGTCTACATTGTGCCGACCAGCGACGGAGACACGTGTACAAGATGAGGAGAGAAAAAATGTTTGTCAAGGAGTAAGTAGAGCGTCCAAAGCCTGCGTTAAATCCGAACATTATGTAGCCAACGGAAACACACAATTGAAAGGTAAATGCTACAATTGCGGAAAATATGGGCATATGGCACGCGACTGTCGTGAAAAACGAAAATGTGTAATTGTGCAACCATCAAAGAGATACAGACCAGAAAAGTGATCTGAGGATAGTCCGAATAACACCAGTTGCCATCTTGGAAATTCGGGCACTGTGTCGGCACGAGTGTGTAAAATGGAATCCAGAGAATGCTCGACGGAAGAAGAAAAGACGAACATAATTCTCGTTCGTTCGTTAAATGTCATGGCAGATGATCAATGGACTCTAGAGCAAATACAAAATGATCAAAACAAGGACCCCGACATCGCAAAAATTAGGAACAACAAAGAATTTGAATCAAGGAACAACAAAGAAAGCCATTATGGAAAGAGTTAGCATCTAACAGTCCAATAAGCAGGGCTTATTGGGCGCAGTGGCAAAGCCTGAAGCTACAAAATGGTTGTTTGTACCGTTTGTGGGAAAGTGAAAATGGCAGATCTGCACGAAATTTGATTGTTGTTCCCAAGTCAAAAATAAAAGCCATAGTACTGAAATGCCATTGTGGAATCAATGGATGTCACTTGAGCATTACTAAAACGATTGAAGAAGTCAGGAAGCATTTCTATTGGGTCGGATTTGAGAAGTCAGCCGCCTACTGGATTCACAGATGTAAGCAATGTGTATCCGCAAAAAGAACAGCCGTCAGGAGTTGCGGTAAGACGAATCAATACAACATAGGAGGACATTGCCTACGTACTGCCATGGATGTGAAAAATCCGATTTCAAAAAGTGTTTTGGGCAAGAAAAAAAGTGAAGACCAAGACGAGTTGCCTCAGTCTTTAAGGCCGAGTATACAAATTGCAAGTGATAAGATGAAGTCCCGATACGACTTGAGAGCAAACTCTGAGGGATTTAAGGAAGGAGATCTGGTCATGCTTTGTAGCCCGCCACGAGTGAAATTGACAAATCCAAAATTACAAACACACCGGGAAGGACCGTACAGGATAATTAAAAGGATAAATGACATTGTGTATCGGATTCAGAATACTACAGGCGTCAGACGAAAAATGAAAGTAGTACATTTAGAAAGGTTGGTGCCGTATATAGAGAGAGAGGATTAACATATGTTCGGAACGAACAGATTTAGGTGGAGGGCAGTATTACGAAAAGAGGTAATTTGCTCCACTGTGCAAGCAATCAACAATAATAAATGAGACGCAAGACAATTCAGCGCACTATGCAATGTGCGAGAAAGAGATGGAAGATCAGCACATTAAAACACATGAGTGCGAATGAGATGCCAATAGCATGCGTCATTCACGAAACGAGTAGAAGGTTTTCGAAACAAGTCGAAGCTTGTCGAAACGTGTCGAACTGATGCCTGCAGTATATAAGGCCGCGCATCTGAGGCACTGTACTTCAGTAGTGATTGTAAAGTGGTCGAGTGCAGCTCGTGTGATAAATGTCAAGTTAAATTGTGGACATGCAGCAGTTGTTAGAATTTGTTATTAGTAAAGTTGTTTATTAAAGTGAATTAATAAGGTTAATTGTTATAATTTAAACCAAACATAAGAGTGTTTTTATTTTGTACACAATCCAGCGATACGAACTCGTAGAACAGTTTTCCGTAGACTTCATTTTCGTTACAATATATATATATATATATATATATATATATATATATATATATATATATAATAATATAATAGTTTGGCGCTACAGTCCTGTATAGAACTTCGGCCGAGCTCTCTCACCATTTTGAGCTGTGCGTGTTATATTTGTACTCAAAGTGGTGGGACCTACAGTTTATTGCCGAATCCGAACGGCGGGATATATATATATATATATATATATATATATATATATATATATATATATATATATATATATATATATATATATATATATATATATATATATGGCGCGCAGCCACTGCAGAGAAAGACGAGCCGGGACGGAGAGAGAAGAGGTGGGAAGAGAAACATATTTTCAGGCGCCAGGAAAGAGAATTAGAAAGACGCGGGTTTGAAGATATTGAGATACAAGAACGAATCTCGCAAATTCTTTTAGAAGACAAGATACCTGACTGGAGGTTTAAAGACCGGACCCTCTTCCTAACATGATGATAATGGGAATCTATTCTAGCCGGCGATGACGACAACTACACCACCGATAGAGAACACAGCTTGAGAACCCCAGTTATGTTAAGTTGTGAGGTGTCGGCAATCGTTGAGTTGTCGACTTAGTTCAGAGTTGATCCATTGTGTTCCCTCTATATAGTGTCCTATGGACGCGTTTCCATTTTCGTCCATCCAGAGGCGCGGATGTATTCCATTATTTTTAGCGGATGTTTATTCCTGATGTCGTCTATTTCCTGGAAGAAAAAAGAGCCTAGAAATCGTTACGTTTGATCGGTAGTGTAGGACATTGGCAAAGGAAGTATTTGCTGTTTTCCTCGACCTCTATGTCACCCCACCACCTACACAGGTTGTCCTCTTTAAATCCCACTTTTCTAAGATGTGATAGTAAGGTGTTATGTCCTGTGATAATTCCTAATAGTTATCTAAGTTCTGACTTTTTAAACTCTAATATATTCTTTCTGGAGCCCTTTTTTATGTCGTTCCATATTCTTTTTTTGTAGCGAGGCATGAGTTTGAGTCATGTCATTTTTTTGTCATTTGTTCTTCGTATCTGTTTATTATTTGTATGTCGAAGTCTGCCACAGAAGGTTTTATGGTGTTATCTGGTTCTTCAATTTGTTTTACTACTCCTAACTTTACCAGTTCCTCGGCATTTTCATTTCCTGGAATATTGTTATGTACTGGTACCCAGCACAGTTTTAAACGGTGTTGTTCATCGAGAACCTTGAGTACTCAGCGACATCGGCTGACTACCTCCGATCTAATATTTCTATTCTGCAAGGCTTTGATGGTTGCTTGGCTGTCGATGAAGAAGGTAATATCAGTTTTTGGTATTATCCTCATTGTGATCAAGCTAGCTGCCTCTGATTAGCATATGAAATATCGAGTATTCGTTCCTTTTAGTTTTAGTTTTAGTTTTAGTGTGGTCAGTTTTAATGTGGTGAAATTTTAGTGTGGTGAGTTTTAGTGTGGTGAATTTTAGTGTGGTGAGTTTTAGTGTGATGAAATTTTAGTGTGGTGGGTTTAAGTGTGGTGAGTTTTTGTGTGGTGAGTTTTAGTGTGGTGAGTTTTAGTGTGGTGAATTTTAGTGTGGTGAGTTTTGGTGTGGTGAGGGTAAGTGTGGTGAGTTTTAGTGTGGTGAGTTTTAGTGTGGTGAATTATAGTGTGGTGAGTTTTAATGTGGTGAAATTTTAGTGTGGTGAGTTTTAGTGTGGTGAGTTTTAGTGTGGTGAATTATAGTGTGGTGGGTTTTAGTGTGGTGAATTTAAGGGTGAATTTTAGTGTGGTGAGTTATAGTTTGGTTAGTTTTAGAGTGGTGAGTTTGTTTTTCTTTTTCTTTCCTTTTTTAGTTTTTCATTTAGTTTGGATAGTGGTTTTATGTGATTGGTTTTGTTTTTGTATTTTTGCTTTTGTTTTGTGCTTTTGCTTTTTTGTTTTTAATTTTTTTTTTTGTATTTGAGTTTTTTTGTTTCATGTTTGTTGCTGTTGAAAGTGCCGAGTTATATCGTATTGAAAGTTTAGATTGTATGGGAGGTGCCACGCCTCTTTGTCCAATCCCTCCCATATATAGCCTATCATTCCTTCCAGACCATACCGCATCTGTGGTAAAAATTTCAAGAAAATCGGATCAGCCGTTTAGAGGGAGAAGCGGAACAAACGTGATTACTTTTGTTTTTGTATTTTTGCTTTTGTTTTATGCTTTTGCTTTTTTGTTTTTAATTTTTTTTTTTGTATTTGAGTTTTTTTGTTTCATGTTCGTAGCTGGTGGTAGTGCCGAGTTATATCGTTTTGAAAGTTAAGGTTGTATGGGAGGTGCCACGCCTCTTTGTCCAATCCCGCCCATATATAGCCTATCATTCCTTCCAGACCATACCGCATCTGTGGTAAAAATTTCAAGAAAATCGGATCAGCCGTTTAGACGGAGAAGCGGAACAAACAGATTTATTATATTAATAGGATAGGATAGAAATATTTTTAACATTATTAAAGTATGTTTTTTGAAAGTAACCACGACAAAATTATGTAATATATGGTCATGTGTCCAACCTATAGAACCACCGTGAGTGATAAAAATTTCGAAAAAAGTAAAAAATAATAATTTTATCTTTTCCTAACCTCCTTTACATGAAATAAGTAATTTTAAAGTATTAATTGACATGCTTATGATCTTGTGATTAAATTAAAATTTCATTATCTTAATAAAAAAATAATAATAGTATTTACATCAACTTTTAATTACCTACGTAATAAATTTAAATAAAAAGTATTTACTTTAAATTTTATTACGTACGTTATAAATTTAAATAAAAAGTATTTACTTCAATTTTAAATTAAAAGTATTTAATTTAAATAAAAGAGACAACGGGTGAAAAACGTGTCGAAAAGTATTTAAATATATTACTTTTTCATTTAATTTTATTACTTTTTTCCCTCAGTGTACTTATAAGGGAATATTTTTAATTTTACTGTTATTAATTTTATTCTTAAATGTTCCTCTTTATAAAGGAAAAATATCTATATTTTGAACATAAATAAATTGTTGAACAGAATTTTTTTTTTTCATATTTTTGAAAATACTGTTTTAGCCGCCAAAAAAAAGCGCCTAGTGGATTTTTTTTTCTTTTTGGTCTCAAACTCTTTCATACATCCTCCAGAAACAATATCCGCTGACAGATTCGAGTAACTCCAAAATTTTATTTAAATTTTCTCCAGAGCACCGCGCCATACGGACTTAATGTAAGTCTAAAAAATCTTAATATAGCACCAACCAAAGTTGAACTTATATTGATATTATATTGTCGGAAACGGACTTAAATTAAGTCTGCGCAGACTAAAAATGAAAGTATGTTTAAAATGGCTTATATTGAGCCTGCACGGACTTATATATGTAGTTTTTTTTATGTCAAAAAATAAAAAAGAAAACTTTTTTTTTCCTAATTAATATTTTTTTTTTGTCCACTCTTCTATTATTCCCTCATGTTTTCTTTATTTCTTTATTTATTTATTTATTTATATTATATAATTTAACAATTGTAGAAAAAATGTTTTGTTTCAGTTGTCATAAGCTGGCATCTAACCTCTGACTCCGGCGTCGAAGTCAAGCTCACCCCGTTAGGCTACGCATCTATTTTATTTTGATTGAGATTTTTGTTTCAAAAGCAAATTATTTGAAATTTTCAATTTTTTCTGATGTGTCGAAATTATAAATTAAACACAGGGCTACCCGAGGTAGGTAAACCATTCAGGCTCCACGTTACTGCGGACACAAAAAGAAAATTGATCCTGACTGGCGAATGTACAAATTTGAATGTGGAACACATATAATATGAAAATTCATATCCAACTCATATTGCAGTTGCAAAAATACAATATATTTTTATTATTTAGCGGGAAAAAGAGTTTTCAGCTGCAACATTTTGTTTTATTTTATTATGCAAGCCTAAAGGTCCCATGTTCAAGCTTGGACTAGGACTAGGAAAACATTATTTTTTACCACTCTACCTCTGGGCAGTAAATGAAAACCATACGAGAATAAAACATTGCATATGAAACGCCTTTCTCATTCACCGTTCCGATTCGGCATTAGAATGTAGGTCCCAGACCTTTGAGTATATATAAATATAACACGCACATCTTAACGTGGCGAGAGAGCAGGGCTGAAGCACCAAACTATTATTTATTATTAAAAAAAATGAGGAAAACAAATTTGTAGTGATCATTTTATAAGGGCCCTTTTCAGATACTGAGGTATTTATAGATGCAGCACTGATGTCACACAAAAAAAACATTTTCAATGATCTAGTTGACTTGCATTTGATAGTTGTATCAAACTTTTGAATAATTGCTCTGTGGCGAATGAGACTGATATCGTAAAGGTGAGAACTCAAGACTTGTATTCCGGAAATGCAGGTTCGAGTCCCGCGAGGTACAATTTTTTTTTAAATTATTTTTTTAACTTATAAATAATCATACTAAGTATATAAATACTTAAATTATGTCCGTGCGGACTTAAATTCAATATAAATTTTAAGCGTTCTATTTTGCACTAACTAGAATGCGTTTATGTCTGAAATGTCTTAAAATGGAAATTATAATGCACGGCCTTAATTTGTAGAACACATTATTTTTATTTGTGTAGGAAAATAAATGGTAACATTGGTAGTATTCACAATAAATTTAAGGTGAACCGAGATACCGAGGTATCAGCAACACTTTGCCTTTAAGTTTTAAATGAGGTAAATTTAGAAAAACTAAGTGTCCACGATCTCATGATATTATCAACGGGCAAATATGTGGACACAGTTTTTGATATATTATGAAACGCACCAAAAATTTTAACCAACGTTAACGTTAAGCAAAACGTTAAATTAAGCAAGACGGAATTAGTCCCGTTTACAAACAAATGGATTATTCCACAATTTACGCTACCAGCAATTGATGGTACAAGTCTAAGCTTATCGAACAGCCTTAAATTTCTAGGCGTGGTTATCGATAATAAACTTTACAGGAAGTTAAATATAAAAGAGAGGCTGAAAAAAGCATATGCTGCATTCTCCTCTTGCCAAAAAAAAAAAAAAACGAAATTCGCACAACCTAGGGTGTACAACCAAAGCTAATTCATTGAATGTACACAACTATCATACGACCAATTCTTAACTATGGTGGCATAGCACTAAATAAAATGTGCAATCAAAGAGAACTAGCGAAAATCCACAGAATAGCACTTGTCAGTATTACGGGAGCTATAAAAACTACAGCAACAGCTTCATTGGAAATAATCTTTAATATCCTTCCAATTGACTTGTTTACTAAAGGTCCGCTGCAAAGACTGCACTAAGACTATCGTAGACTCCCCACTTTCGGAGCAACACTTACGGACATGCAAATATCCTGCAAAATTTTAACATTAGTCAATCCCAAAGAGACTATGTAATTCCCTTTATTGTCTTTGAAAAAAAAAAAAAAAACCCACCATCACTACGAGGGAACTATAGAAAGAATACAGAGTCATTTACGAGTCATTACACGAAACGAGTACACAGATGGTCCCAAGATGAAAACAGGGACAGGGTGCGGTATCTACTACGAAAAATTAAATATTGAAAAATCCATCAAAATTAGGAACGAATACTCGATATTTCATATGCTAATCAGAGGCAGCAAGCTTGATCACAATGAGGATAATACCAAAAACTGATATTACCTTCTTCATCGACAGCCAAGCAACCATCAAAGCCTTGCAGAATAGAAATATTAGATCGGAGGTAGTCAGCCGATGTCGCTGAGTACTCAAGGTTCTCGATGAACAACACCGTTTAAAACTGTGCTGGGTACCAGTACATAACAATATTCCAGGAAATGAAAATGCCGAGGAACTGGTAAAGTTAGGAGTAGTAAAACAAATTGAAGAACCAGATAACACTATAAAACCTTCTGTGGCAGACTTCGACATACAAATAATAAACAGATACGAAGAACAAATGACAAAAAAATGACATGACTCAAACTCATGCCTCGCTACAAAAAAAAGAATATGGAACGACATAAAAAAGGGCTCCAGAAAGAATATATTAGAGTTTAAAAAGTCAGAACTTAGATAACTATTAGGAATTATCACAAGACATAACACCTTACTATCACATCTTAGAAAAGTGGGATTTAAAGAGGACAACCTGTGTAGGTGGTGGGGTGACATAGAGGTCGAGGAAAACAGCAAATACTTCCTTTGCCAATGTCCTACACTACCGATCAAACGTAACGATTTCTAGGCTCTTTTTTCTTCCAGGAAATAGACGACATCAGGAATAAACATCCGCTAAAAATAATGGAATTCATCCGCGCCTCTGGATGGACGAAAATGGAAACGCGTCCATAGGACACTATATAGAGGGAACACAATGGATCAACTCTGAACTAAGTCGACAACTCAACGATTGCCGACACCTCACAACTTAACATAACTGGGGTTCTGAAGCTGTGTTCTCTATCGGTGGAGTAGTTGTCGTCATCGCCGGCTAGAATAGATTCCCATTATCATCATGTTAGGAAGAGGGTCCGGTCTTTAAACCTCCAGTCAGGTATCTTATCTTCTAAAAGAATTTTCGAGCCTCGTTCTTGTATCTCAATATCTTCAAACCCGCGTCTTTCTAATTCTCTTTCCTGGCGCCTGAAAATATGTTTCTCTTCCCACCTCTTCTCTCTCCGTCTCTGCTGCGCCATATATATATATATATATATATATATATATATATATATATATATATATATATATATATATATATATATATATATATATATATATATATATATATATTGTGTCCTATGGACGCGTTTCCATTTTCGTCCATCCAGAGGCGCGGATGAATTCCATTATTTTTAGCGGATGTTTATTCCTGATGTCGTCTATTTCCTGGAAGAAAAAAGAGCCTTGAATTTTGTTACGTTTGATCGGTAGTGCAGGACATTGGCAAAGGAAGTATTTGCTGTTTTCCTCGACCTCTATGTCACCCCACCACCTACACAGGTTGTCCTCTTTAAACCCCACTTTTCTAAGATGTGATAGTAAGGTGTTATGTCCTGTGATAATTCCTAATAGTTATCTAAGTTCTGACTTTTTAAACTCTAATATTTTTATGTCGTTCCATATTATTTTTTTGTAGCGAGGCATGAGTTTGAGTCATGTCATTTTTTTGTCATTTGTTCTTCGAATCTGTTTATTATTTGTATGTCGAAGTCTGCCACAGAAGGTTTTATAGTGTTATCTGGTTCTTCAATTTGTTTTACTACTCCTAACTTTACCAGTTCCTCGGCATTTTCATTTCCTGGAATATTGTTATGTACTGGTACCCAGCACAGTTTTAAACGGTGTTGTTCATCGAGAACCTTGAGTACTCAGCGACAACGGCTGACTACCTCCGATCTAATATTTCTATTCTGCAAGGCTTTGATGGTTGCTTGGCTGTCGATGAAGAAGGTAATATCAGTTTTTGGTATTATCCTCATTGTGATCAAGCTAGCTGCCTCTGATTAGCATATGAAATATCGAGTATTCGTTCCTAATTTTGATGGATTTTTCAATATTTAATTTTTCGTAGTAGATACCGCACCCTGTCCCTGTTTTCATCTTGGGACCATCTGTGTACTCGTTTCGTGTAATGACTCGTAAATGACTCTGTATTCTTTCTATAGTTCCCTCGTAGTGATGGTGGTTTTTATTTTTTTTTTTCAAAGACAATAAAGGGAATTACATAGTCTCTTTGGGATTGACTAATGTTAAAATTTTGCAGGATATTTGCATGTCCGTAAGTGTTGCTCCGAAAGTGGGGAGTCTACGATAGTCTTAGTGCAGTCTTTGCAGCGGACCTTTAGTAAACAAGTCAATTGGAAGGATATTAAAGATTATTACCAATGAAGCTGTTGCTGTAGTTTTTATAGCTCCCGTAATACTGACAAGTGCTATTCTGTGGATTTTCGCTAGTTCTCTTTGATTGCACATTTTATTTAGTGCTATGCCACCATAGTTAAGAATTGGTCGTATGATAGTTGTGTACATTCAATGAATTAGCTTTGGTTGTACACCCTAGGTTGTGCGAATTTCGTTTTTTTTTTTTTTTGGCAAGAGGAGAATGCAGCATATGCTTTTTTCAGCCTCTCTTTTATATTTAACTTCCTGTAAAGTTTATTATCGATAACCACGCCTAGAAATTTAAGGCTGTTCGATAAGCTTAGACTTGTACCATCAATTGCTGGTAGCGTAAATTGTGGAATAATCCATTTGTTTGTAAACGGGACTAATTCCGTCTTGCTTAATTTAACGTTTTGCTTAACGTTAACGTTGGTTAAAATTTTTGGTGCGTTTCATAATATATCAAAAACTGTGTCCACATATTTGCCCGTTGATAATATCATGAGATCGTGGACACTTAGTTTTTCTAAATTTACCTCATTTAAAACTTAAAGGCAAAGTGTTGCTGATACCTCGGTATCTCGGTTCACCTTAAATTTATTGTGAATACTACCAATGTTACCATTTATTTCCCTACACAAATAAAAATAATGTGTTCTACAAATTAAGGCCGTGCATTATAATTTCCATTTTAAGACATTTCAGACATAAACGCATTCTAGTTAGTGCAAAATAGAACGCTTAAAATTTATATTGAATTTAAGTCCGCACGGACACAATTTAAGTATTTATATACTTAGTATGATTATTTATAAGTTAAAAAATTAATTTAAAAAAAAATTGTACCTCGCGGGACTCGAACCTGCATTTCCGGAATACAAGTCTTGAGTTCTCACCTTTACGATATCAGTCTCATTCGCCACAGAGCAATTATTCAAAAGTTTGATACAACTATCAAATGCAAGTCAACTAGATCATTGAAAATGTTTTTTTTGTGTGACATCAGTGCTGCATCTATAAATACCTCAGTATCTGAAAAGGGCCCTTATAAAATGATCACTACAAATTTGTTTTCCTCATTTTTTGTAATAATAAATAATAGTTTGGTGCTTCAGCCCTGCTCTCTCGCCACGTTAAGATGTGCGTGTTATATTTATATATACTCAAAGGTCTGGGACCTACATTCTAATGCCGAATCGGAACGGTGAATGAGAAAGGCGTTTCATATGCAATGTTTTATTCTCGTATGGTTTTCATTTACTGCCCAGAGGTAGAGTGGTAAAAAATAATGTTTTCCTAGTCCTAGTCCAAGCTTGAACATGGGACCTTTAGGCTTGCATAATAAAATAAAACAAAATGTTGCAGCTGAAAACTCTTTTTCCCGCTAAATAATAAAAATATATTGTATTTTTGCAACTGCAATATGAGTTGGATATGAATTTTCATATTATATGTGTTCCACATTCAAATTTGTACATTCGCCAGTCAGGATCAATTTTCTTTTTGTGTCCGCAGTAACGTGGAGCCTGAATGGTTTACCTACCTCGGGTAGCCCTGTGTTTAATTTATAATTTCGACACATCAGAAAAAATTGAAAATTTCAAATAATTTGCTTTTGAAACAAAAATCTCAATCAAAATAAAATAGATGCGTAGCCTAACGGGGTGAGCTTGACTTCGACGCCGGAGTCAGAGGTTAGATGCCAGCTTATGACAACTGAAACAAAACATTTTTTCTACAATTGTTAAATTATATAATATAAATAAATAAATAAAGAAATAAAGAAAACATGAGGGAATAATAGAAGAGTGGACAAAAAAAAAATATTAATTAGGAAAAAAAAAGTTTTCTTTATTATTTTTTGACATAAAAAAAACTACATATATAAGTCCGTGCAGGCTCAATATAAGCCATTTTAAACATACTTTCATTTTTAGTCTGCGCAGACCTTATTTAAGTCCGTTTCCGACAATATAATATCAATATAAGTTCAACTTTGGTTGGTGATATATTAAGATTTTTTAGAATTATATTAAGTCCGTATGGCGCGGTGCTCTTTAGAAAATTTAAATAAAATTTTGGAGTTACTCGAGGCGCTTTTTTTTGGCGGCTAAAACAGTATTTTCAAAAATATGAAAAAAAAAAATTTCTGTTAAACAATTTATTTATGTTCAAAATATAGATATTTTTCCTTTATAAAGAGGAACATTTAAGAATAAAATTAATAACAGTAAAATTAAAAATATTCCCTCATAAGTACACTGAGGGAAAAAAGTAATAAAATTAAATGAAAAAGTAATTTATTTAAATACTTTTCGACACGTTTTTCACCCGTTGTCTCTTTTATTTAAATTAAATACTTTTAATTTAAAATTGAAGTAAATACTTTTTATTTAAATTTATAACGTACGTAATAAAATTTAAAGTAAATACTTTTTATTTAAATTTATTACGTAGGTAATAAAAAGTTGATGTAAATACTATTATTATTTTTTTATTAAGATAATGAAATTTTAATTTAATCACAAGATCATAAGCATGTCAATTAATACTTTAAAACTACTTATTTCATGTAAAGGAGGTTAGGAAAAGATAAAATTATTATTTTTTACTTTTTTCGAAATTTTTTTCACTCACGGTGGTTCTATAGGTTGGACACATGACCACATATTACATAATTTTGTCGTGGTTACTTTCAAAAAACATACTTTAATAATGTTAAAAATATTTCTATCCTATCCTATCCTATCCTATCCTATTAATATAATAAAGCTGAATGTTGGTTTGTTGGTTTGTCCTTTTGTTTGTTTGTTCCACTTCTCCGTCTAAACGGCTGATCCGATTTTCTTGAAATTTTTACCACAGATGCGGTATGGTCTGGAAGGAATGATAGGCTATATATGGGCGGGATTGGACAAAGAGGCGTGGCACCTCCCATACAACCTAAACTTTTAATACGATATAGCTCGGCACTTTCACCAGCTACGAACATGAAACAAAAACTCAAATACAAAAAAAAAATTTTAAAGCAAAAGCACAAAACAAAAGCAAAAGCAAAAGCAAAAGCAAAAGCAAAAATACAAAAACAAAAGCAATCACGTTTGTTCCGCTTCTCCGTCTAAACGGCTGATCCGATTTTCTTGAAATTTTTACCACAGATGCGGTATGGTCTGGAAGGAATGATAGTATATATATGGGCGGGATTGGACAAAGGGGCGTGGAACCTCCCATACAACCTAAACTTTTAATACGACAAATCTCGGCACTTTCACCAGCTACGAACATGAAACAAAAAACTCAAATACAAAAAAAAATTTAAAAGCAAAAAGCAAAAGCACAAAACAAAAGCAAAAATACAAAAACAAAAGCAATCACGTTTGTTCCGCTTCTCCTTTGATCAGATTTTCTTGAAATTTTTTTCACAGATGCGGTATGGTCTGGAAGGAATGATAGGCTATATATGGGCGGGATTGGACAAAGAGGCGTGGCACCTCCCATACAACCTAAACTTTCAATACGATATAACTCGGCACTTTCACCAGCTACGAACATGAAACAAAAAAACTCAAATACAAAAAAAAAATCTAAAAACAAAAAAGCAAAAGCACAAAACAAAAAAAAAAAAAAGCAAAAATACAAAAACAAAAGCAAAAATACAAAAACAAAAGCAATCACGTTTGTTCCGCTTCTCCGTCTAAATGGCTTGAAATTTTTACCACAGATGCGATATGGTCTGGAAGGAAGGATAGGCTATATATGGGCGGGATTGGACAAATAGGCGTGGCACCTCCCGTACATCCTAAACTTTCAATACGATATAACTCGGCACTTTCACCAGCTACGAACATGAAACAAAAAAACTCAAATACAAAAAAAAAAATTTAAAAACAAAAAAGCATAAGCACAAAACAAAAACAAAAGCAAAAATACAAAAACAAAAGCAATCACGTTTGTTCCGCTTCTCCGTCTAATCGGCTTATCCGATTTTCTTGAAATTTTTACCACAGATGCGGTATGGTCTGGAAGGAAGGAAGGAAGGATAGGCTACATATGGGCGGGATTGGACAAAGAGGCGTGGCACCTCCCATACATCCTAAACTTTCAATACGATATAACTCAGCACTTTCACCAGCTACGAACATGAAACAAAAAACTCAAATACAAAAAAAAATAAAAAAAAAAGCAAAAGCACAAAACAAAAGCAAAAATACAAAAACAAAAGCAATCACGTTTGTTCCGCTTCTCCGTCTAAACGGCTGATCCGATTTTCTTGAAATTTTGACCACTGATGCGGTATGGTCTGGAAGGAATGATAGGCTTTATATGGGCGGTATTGGACAAAGAGGCGTGGCACCTCCCATACAACCTAAACTTTCAATACGATAAACTCGGCACTTTCACCAGCTACGAACATGAAACAAAAAACTCAAATACAAAAAAAAAAAATTAAAAACAAAAAAGCAAAAGCACAAAACAAAAGCAAAAATACAAAAACACAATCACATAAAACCACAATCCAAACTTAATGAAAAACAAAAAAAGGAAAGAAAAAGAAAAACAAACTCACCACACTAAAACTAACCAAACTAGAACTCACCACACTAAAATTCACCCTTATATTCACCACACTAAAACCCACCACACTATAATTCACCACACTAAAACTCACCACACTAAAATTCACCACACCAAAACTCACCACACTTACACTCACCACACCAAAACTCACGACACTAAAACTCACCACACTAAAACTCACCACACTAAAACTCACCACGCAAAAACTCACCACACTAAACCACACTTAAACTCACCACACTAAAACTCACCACACAAAAATTCAACACACTAAAATTCACCACACTAACACCCACCACACTAAAGTTTTACTAAACTAAAACTCACCACACTAAAATTCAGCACACTAAACTCAGCACATTAAAATTTCACCACATTAAAACTCACCACACTAAAACTCACTACACTCAAACGACGCCACACTAAAACTCACCGCACTAAAACTCACCGCACTAAAATTCACCACACTAACACTTACCACACTAAAACTCACCACACCAAAACTCACCACACCAAAACTCACCACACTAAAACTCATCACACTAAAACTCACCACACCAAAACTCACCACACTAAAACTCATCACACTAAAACTCACCACATCGAAACTCACCGCACTAAAATTCACCACACTAACACTCACCACACCAAAACTCACCACACCAAAACTCACGACACTAAAACTCACGACACTAAAACTCACCACACTAAAACTCACCACACTAAAACTCACCACACAAAAACTCACCACACTAAAACTCACCACACTTAAACTCACCACACTAAAACTCATCACACTAAAACTCACCACACTAAAATTCACTACACTAAAACTCACCACACAAAAATTCAATACACAAAAATTGACCACACTTAAACTCGTCTCACTGAAATTTTACTACACTAAAACTCACCACACTAAAACTCTCTACACTAAAATTTCACCACATTAAAATTCACCACTCACCACATTAAAACTCACTACACTCAAATTTCGCCACACTAAAACTCACCACACTAAAACTCATCGCACTAAAATTCACCACACTAAAACCCACCACACTATAATTAACCACACTAAAACTTACCACACTAAAATTCACTACACTAAAACTCTCCACACTACACTAAAATTCATCACATTAAAATTCATCACACTAAAACTCATCACAATAAAATTCACCAAACTAAAACTCGCAACACTAAAATACGCCACACTAAAACACGCCACATTAAAATTCAGCACACTAAATTCACCACAACTAAAACTCACCACACTAAAAATCACCACACTTAAACTCACCACACTAAAATTCACCAAACTAAAATTCACCACACTAAAACTCACCACACCAAAACTCACCACACTAAAACTCACCACAATTAAACTCACCACAATTAAACTCACCACTCTAAAATTCACCACACCTAAACTCACCATACCGAAACTCACCACATTAAAACCCACCACACTAAAACTTCTACTGGGAAAAACTCTACGGGGAAGAATTCTACGGGAAAGAATTCTACCGGGACCAATTCTACCGGGTTGAATTCTACGTGGAGAATTCCACGGGAAAGCGTTCTATGTGGATTTTAAGGACGGGCCCTTCATATAAATAATAAAATGTTTTTCATATTAATAAAATCGCTCCATATCTTTGAATTCATATCTTGAAATCTTGGCACGAGTCGTGCACGGGTCCAGCTAGTGATAAAATAAAAATTCAAATTCTGAAATGAACTGCTTATGACACTGAGTACATTTTTTTATTTGATGTACGGTGTAATAATCGGTGTCAGATGTAAAAAGTCATCAAAAAATTATCACAACAGACCAAATCCTGCGGACCATTCTATTAATATAATAAATCTGTTTGTTCGTTTGTACGTTTGTACGTTTGTTCCGCTTCTCCGTCTAAACGGCTGATCCGATTTCCTTGAAATTTTTACCACAGATGCGGTATGGTCTGGAAGGAATGATAGGCTATATATGGGCGGGATTGGACAAAGGGGCGTGGCACCTCCCATACAACCTAAACATTTAATACGATATAACTCGGCACTTTCACCAGCAACGAACATAAAACAAAAAACTCAAATACACAAAAAAAAATTAAAAACAAAAAACCAAAAGCACAAAACAAAACAAAAGCAAAAATACAAAAACAAAAGCAATCACGTTTGTTCCGCTTCTCCGTCTAAACGGCTGATCCGATTGTCTTGAAATTTTTACCACAGATGCGGTATGGTCTGGAAGGAATGATAGGCTATATATGGAAAAAGAAAAACAAACTCACCACACTAAAACTCACCACACTAAAATTCACCCTTAAATTAACCACACTAAAACCCACCACACTATAATTCACCACACTAAAACTCACCACACTAAAATTGACCACACTAAAACTCACCACACTAAAACTCACCACACTAAAACTCACCACTTAAAAACTCACCACACTAAAACTCACCACTTAAAAACTCACCACACTAAAACTCACCACACTTAAACTCACCACACTAAAACTCACCACACTAAAACTCACCACACTTAAACTCACCACACAAAAATTCAACACACTAAAATTCACCACACCAAAACTCACCACACTAAAACTCACCACACTTAAACTCACCACACTAAAACTCACCACACTAAAACTCACCACACTAAAACTCACGACACCAAAACTCACCACACAAAAACTCACCATACTAAAACTCACCACACTTAAACTCACCACACTAAAACTCACCACACTTAAACTCACCACACAAAAATTCAACACACTAAAATTCACCACACCAAAACTCACCACAATAAAATTCACCACACTAAAACTCGCTACACTAAAACACGCCACACTAAAACACGCCACATTAAAATTCACCACACTAAAACCCACCACACTATAATTGACCACACTAAAACTCACCACACTTAAAAACACCACACTTAAACTCACCATACTCAAATTCACCACACTAAAACTCACCACACTAAAACTCACCACACCAAAACTAACCACAATTAAACTCACCACTCCAAATTCTTCACATCTAAACTCACTACACCGAAACTTACTACATTAAAACCCACCACACTAAAATTTCTACTGGGAAAAACTCTACGGGGAAGAATTCTACGGGAAAGAATTCTACCGGGAACAATTCTACCGGAGAATTGTTCTACGTTGAGAATTCTACGGGAAAGCGTTTTATGTGGATTTTACGGGGAAGATTTCTACTGGGAATAATTCTGCGGAGAAGCGCAGTCTGAGAAAAAATTGTCTTTGAGAAAAGTTGTTTTGGCGGAGAATTATTTGGTTACCACATTTATAAAACCACAAAAAAAACTTGAACAGCTAAGCACGGGCCCCTCATATAAATAATAAAATGTTTTTTATATTAATAAAATCGCTCCATATCTTTGAATTCAGAAAATCTTGGCACGAGTCGTGCACGGATCCAGCTAGTATAATATAATTTTTTTGAAATAATGAAATTAATGGCGTACGTAATAAAATTAAATACTTTTTATTTAATTTGATATTAAATACGTACGTAATATATTTTTGTATAGAGTATTACTTTTTTTATTACAACAGTATTTAAATCAAATTTAAATAGATTTTATTTAATTTTATTACGTCACTTTTTTCTTAGTGTATTAAGTTACAATAGAACATTTTCTACAAAATATTGTATACTGTACCGTCGGTCACAGAAAATAAAGCTGCCATGTTTTAAACTTCAGTTACTATAAACTCTGTGCATATTTATAATTCATTTCTCAAAATATTCTTTCCAAATTATAAAAAAAGGGAAACGATGGCGAAAATCTTTTTAAAATTTGTTTGCTGTGTTTGAAGAAAAATAAAAAATGCTTATAATTCAGGGAAAAATCAAATCGAAGCTGCACAACCTTCTGGAAGAAATGGATTTTTCGGACGAAAGATTTCCTGCTATAATATGTTTAGCGTGTAATGCATCTTTAAGCAAGTCGTTAAAAAATAAATCCTGTTTCCATGTTCCCGACTTCAACAAGTTTCCATCAATCAAAGAAAGGACGCGATCTTCTACAGTTTTTTGATTTTGATTGATTTTTTTGCGCCTTTTTCCAATTTTTTCTAAAATGCGCCCCAAAAATTTATTTTGCGCCCTTTTTTATATTTTCTGTACTTTATATTTTATACAACTGTACTTCTTTAAAGCAACTTTTTTTCTTTAAATCAACCGTTTTATTTAACAAAAAAAAAATATAGGATACGGTCGGATCTGTGGTACCCTAGAAAAACGATATCCGCTGCATCTACATATTTGATCATATAGGTACTCAAATGAAAGGTAATAATGCCACATTTGTAATTATATGGTTATTTTTTGTTTGTTTGGAGATTTTTTGGTAGGAGTAACGACTTTTTTTCCATATATATATCAAAAATAATAATGAATTTTGATTTTAATAAATATGTATTTAAAATTAAAATTATATTTGAATTTTGAAAGAATTTATCAAAAATAAATATTTTTAACTTTAATAATATTAACTTTTATTTATATTTCTCAAATATAATTATTAAAAAATATTTTAAAACTTAACAGTCCTATAATAAAAAGACCATACATTAAAAATGTTCATCATATCTATGTATCCTTTGGAAACAAAATTCAATTTGTGTATTATATTAAAGGTGATCAATACCGACATCTCGTTGGAAAACTACTTCAGATATACACAATGTATTTTTAATGATTATTTTCACATAACAAGTCTGCATATGTCGAAAACCAAAAATATTTGAATTTGATTTTTTTTTAAAGTATAACATTTGTACCAATTGTACCATTTGTACCAAACTTAAGTTTGATATTTAACCTAGTATTTTGTACCATTTATTCAATATTAAAAGGTAATAGTTATTTCACCAAATTTTTAAATTAATTTACAACATTTTTTTTTCAATTTCAAAAATACTAAAAACGTAAAAATCGGATTATAAATCGTCGTTATAGAACTAAATGTAATCAAATAAATTTTGTTTCAATATCGATTTTTTTTTGTTAATAACTTCTTCAATTATAATTTGAAACAATCATAACCTTTTAGCGCAGTGCCGAATGGACATACTTAAAAACTATATTTTGTGAATAATTGATTAATTATGAAAAATACACCAACACATCTTAAACTATGAATTGTCGAACTTTTATCAAACTTTCATAAATGGTATTTGGACTTATAGTTGTACAACGAAGATATACAAAAAAATATGTATATTTTTTAAAAACTAAATTCAAAATCATCTATTTGACAATTTATTATATCAATATTATTCTATCTCAATGCTAAAAGTCCTACATTTTACCTATTTCTAAGATGAAAATTTACGTTCGAATAATTCCTCCTATTTACTTAAATAACAATAAGTTGCAATTAGTTGACAAGGTAAAAAATTTAGGTTTCCATATAAATTCCAAACTTTCTTGTATTGACCACGTGAATCTATATATATAGAACTCTTGGTCCGTCTGTCAGTCTGTCGGTCTGTCTGTTTGTTCCAGCATCACGTCTAAACCGCTGAACCGATTTAACTGAAATTTTGCACCAGGATACTATGGAGTCCGGCTATATATGGGCGGGATTGGACAAAGGTACATGGCATACAACCTAAACTTTCAAAACGACATAACTCGGCTCATACACAAGCTAAGAAGATGAAACAAAAAACTCAAATACAAAAAAAAAAATACAAAAGCTACCACACCACTTTAAAACTCACCACAATGAAACTCACCACACTAAAATTCACCACACTAAAATTCAACACACTAAAACTCACCACACTAAAACGCACCACAATAAAATTCACCACATTGAAACTCACCATAATAAAATTCACCACACTAAAACTCACCACACTCAAACTCACCACACTAAAACTTACCACACTTAAACTCACCACACCAAAATTCACCTCACCTAAACTCACCACATTAACACTCACCACACTAAAATTTCTACTGTGAAAAACTCTACGGGGAAGAATTCTACGGGAAAGAATTCTACCGGGAACAATTCTACCGGGATGAGTTCTACGGGAAGATTTCTACCGGGAACAATTCTACGGGGCAGACAGATAAAAAATTGTCTTTGAGAAAAGTTGTTTTGGCGGAGAATTATTATTTGGCTACTACATTTATAAAACCAATAAAAAAAACGTTCACAGCCAAGCACGGGCCCCTGATATAAATAGTAAAAATATTAATAAAATTAATAAAATCGCTCCATATCTTTTAATTCACAAAATCTTGGCACGAGTCGTGCACGGGTCCAGCTAGTCAAGTTATAAAAAAAGTTTACTATACACTACGGTGTCTACGCGTTTCTGCCGAATTTACTCCAGTAGAAACTAAAAAACGACTGGTAAAACTATTAATAATGCCTATAATTACTTATTCCGAGCTTGTATATAGTAAGCTAGATTCACATTCAACACATAAATTAAATGTTGTTTTTAATAATGTGCCGCGATATGTTTTCGCCTTGAGACGTTTTTCACATGTCAAAGATACAAGTAAGGGCATTTTAGGTTGTAGCATTACAAACTATCTGGATGCGAGAAACTGCATATTTCTGCACAAGTTGTTATATTCCAAAACTCCAAATACCTTTATGATAAGCTACGTCTCAGCGTTTCAAATAGAACCATCAACTTTATGTTGCCGAAATTTAACTATCTTCAATCGCAAAGACTATTTTTCATTAACGCAATTAGACTCTGGAATTAATTACCACTTAATATTAAAAATATAAACAGAACATGTAGCTTTAGGCATTACATATTAATACATTTTTCGGACCAGTAATCTATTAACATCTTCAATATATTATTATTATTTTAAGTAACCAAACATCTATCTTCTATTTTAATATGTTAAATTATAAGTAAAATTTTTGCATAATTCTTAATTTTTAAATTTTTAAATTTTTTAATTATAACTCTTTTTTTTATAAACTGATTTGTTGATTATCAATGTAATTTTGTTGTACTGCAAAAGAATCTCTTCTTATTGTACTAATTGGATCAAATATAAATACAAAATTACAAATACAAAAATTCTAAAAATGTCGAATTTTTTTTAAGTCGAATTATTAAAGTTATTTAAAATTGTCTATAGTTATGCGCCTATAATGTTTAAATGCGATTTAATATTGATACCGCGAGACAAAATTTATGTAATTTTTAAGGAATATTTCTGGCCAACACACAGATAAATAGAATATTTTGGGAAGTGTATTTTAATGACAGATTCACGGCATATTTTGGGATCGGACAGTTGGGGCAGACAGCTTGTGATACAAACTCCGCCTATCTATTTTTAAAATATGTCGAAAAAATATTTCTAAACTGTCTCGACATTGCCTAAAATTTTTGTCTTGGGACATTTTGATATAGATCTCAAAACACTTAAAACTCGAATTGTGTATTCTTCAGAATTTTTGTCAAAATACAATGGCGCATATTCGTAGACAATTTAAAGTCAACTTTAAAATAAAAGTTACCCGATATTTTGGGCAATTTTAACGAAGATTAAAATGTCAAAAAGTTTTTTTTAAGTCACAAAATTTGTGACAAAATTTGTAATTTTTCAGGAATATTTCCGGCCAACACACAGATAAATAGAATATTTTGGGAAGTGTATAGCAGGTTGTAAAATTTTGTGGAATTTTAATGACAGATTCACGGCATATTTTGGGATCGGACAGTTGGGGCAGACAGCTTGTGATACAAACTCCACCTATCTATTTTTAAAATATGTCGAAAAAATATTTCTAAACTGTCTCGACATTGTCTAAAATTTTTGTCTTGGGACATTTTGATATAGATCTCAAAACACTTAAAACTCGAATTATGTATTCTTCAGAATCTTTGTCAAAATACAAAGGCGCATATTCGTAGACAATTTAAAGTCAACTTTAAAATAAAAGTTACCCGATATTTTGGGCAATTTTAACGAAGATTAAAATGTCAAAAAGTTTTTTTTAAGTCACAAAATTTAAAAAAAAGCGAACAATTAAAATGGTAATTTACAGAATATTAGTAATCTGGAAATAGTTAGTAATTTTTACACAAAGGCGCAATGTAAAGAGAAAAGCTCAAAAAGGCGTAAACTATTCAAATAACAATCAAAATAAAACAGCGCATAACTTACAGTATTTTATCGTCTTTACAAGCGCAAAATTATCAAAACAAACAAAAAATGAATATGACGCATATTTACTCTGTAAATTAAAATGTTTTTTTTTTTTTTTGAAAATTTGGCGCCTTTTACTATATTTTGCGATTTTTTTAAAAGCCGCAAATATTCTGCATTTTAAGCGCTTTTTCCATTTTGTGTTTATTTTTTTGAAAATTTAGCGCGTTTCTCTGTGTTTCCGGTCTTATAAAAAGGCCTAAAAATTCTGAAATTTTGCGCCTTTTACTATATTTTGCGCCCTTCTGTAGAGGCGCAAACATTTTGTAAATTAGGCGCATTTGCAATTTTATGCTTTTTAGAAAATGTTGCGCCTTTCTGTATATTTTGCGCCCTTCTATAGAGGCGCAAACATTTTGTAAATAAAGCGCATTTGAAATTATATGCTTTTTAGAAAATTTTGCGCCTTTCTGTATATTTTGCGGCCTTCTACAGAGGCCGCATTTTGTAAATAAGGCGCATTTGAAATTTTATACTTTTTAGAAAATTTTGCGCTTTTCTGTATATTTTGCGCCCTTCCATAGAGGCGCAAACATTTTGTAAATAAGGCGCATTTGAAATCTTATGCTTTTTAGAAAATTTTGCGCCTTTCTGTATATTTTGCGGCCTTCTACAGAAGCGCAAACATTTTGTAAATAAGGCGCATTTGCAATTTTATACTTTTTAGAAAATTTTGCGCCTTTCTGTATATTTTGCGCCCTTCTATAGAGGCGCAAACATTTTGTAACTAAGACGCATTTGCAATGCTTTTTTGAGAATTTTGGGCCTTTCTCTATATTTTGCGCCCTTCTATAGAGGCGCAAACATTTTGTAAATAAGGCCCATTTGCAATTTTATGCTTTTTGGAAAATTTTGCGCTTTTCTCTATATTTTGCGCACTTCTATAGAGGCGAAAAAATTTTGTAAATTAGGCGCATTTGCAATTTTATGCTTTTTTGAGAATTTTTCGCCTTTCTCTATATTTTGCGCCCTTCTATAGAGGCGCAAATATTTTGTAAATAAGGCGCATTTCAATTTTATGCTTTTTGGAAAATTTTGCGCCTTTCTCTATATTTTGCGCCCTTCTGTAGGGGTGCAAATTTTTCGCCTTTTTCTATAGTTTCCGCTCATTAAAAAAGGCGCAAAATTCTGAATATTCATTAATTTTTTCATGTTGTGTTTTTTTGAAAATTTGTTTGAAAAATTCAAAAGTGCGCCATTTTTTGGGGGTGGGGCGATAGGGGCGATCGGATCCGCGGGGGTGATGAAGGGGCGATGGATCCGCGCTTGCAATGTACTTAATAATAGAATAATGCTATCAAATAATACTAAAGAAAATTCAGTTTCGCTATCTCAATCCCATGGAAAACCATTAAATATTTGTATAAAACCCAAATTTGAATGTGGGAATTCAATTTCGGCAGATGCACTCCGAAAGATATAAAAAAATTAGGTTTAAGTACAAGAAAAGTTTTTGGCATAGCTACAACTATTCGTGAAGAAACGAAGAATCCCAACATAATTGAACCTAATTTTCAAAAAAAAAAAAAATATTGGAAAGGAGTCATAGTTTTGATGAATATTTTGAAATACGAATTGATGGTGGTGGTAGTTCTTTAAAAGTTATTCTGTCAGTTCAAATGTCATATGAATCAACTCTTGAAAATCACAAAGCGAATAATTTTTAGTAGTTCATACCCATGTACTTGGTGCATTTCACAATAACCTCAATAAATGTGGAACCGCTAGAACAACTGAAAATTGTTTGATAAATTATAATAACTGGTTTTTAAATAGTAAAGCGATTAAAAGTGCAAAAAAAATTAAAAATAGCTTAATAATGACGAAGTTATAAATATCATTCCACCTCCGGAGTTACATCTCTTATTACGACCTTGTTCCAGCACAAGAAGCTAGAAAATGAAGTTGTGAGTTTAAAGTGGAGTAAGGAATGCAACGATCAATGTCAGTGTATATACGGGTCTCCGACATTTACTGGAAATGCGTGCAAAACTCTACTCAATAAGATAGATAGAATGAAATATTTTTGTAAATACTGTTTTAACCGCAAAAAAAAAAACGCGTAGTCGATTTTTTCTTTTTGGTCACAAACTCTTCTATACATCCTTCATAAACAATATCCGTTGACATATTCGAGTAACTCCAAAATTTTATTTAAATTTTCTCCAGGGCACCGTGACGAACTTATATGTAGCAAGTTTTTTTTTTGTGTGTACTTACTAGCATGTCCATAATCCATACTATTAAATATTTTTCTACGTCTACGATTGTGAGGGCTCTGCGTATTGTGTCAGAGTGGATATTGTTGAAATCTCCTTCTATATCTATATAACTTGCTAGAGTGTCATCTTTGTATATGAGGGATTTTTCCACGTGCTTAACAACTTCATGTTTCTGAATTTCCCTTTTATATAGGCATGTTGACTACTGGAGAAGTAGAAGCTACTGAACTTCGATTTAATATGATTTTCTAAACCTATTTCAAATGATTTAAGCATAAAGGAAGATAGACTGATTGGTCTGTAATCCTTCGGTAATGTGTGTTGAATTTTGCCAGCTTAAGGTATAAATACGACCTTAACTTCGTTCCATATTTTAGGAATTCACGTCAATGCAGGCTTGGAATATTTCGAGAAGCAGTGGTACTAACAAAATTAAAGTTTTTTGTAGCATTTCTGGTTATGTACCTTCCAGTCCTAGTGATTTGTATAGGTAAAACGTGTTTATTGTCCATTGTGTCTTATCTATTGTAATTATACTACTTTTCTATACACGATCTTGATGCGTGTTGACTTGAGAACAGCTACTATGTGTGATGCGTTCACACCCTGGAAAATGTGTTTCCATTAGGAGTTTTATGGTTTCTTATGATGTATGTGTCCATGTGTCATCAGAGTTTTTTTTAGGTTGCAAGACGTTTTGATTTCCTAAGATCTTTTTAATAGGTTCCTACAATTCCTTTATATGTCGACCAGTTCTTATCGCTAGTTGTAATCTTGGCTTTGTTAAATGCACGTCTAACGTCACTCCTTAGGGATCTAAGGCTCGGGTTCCAGCAGGGTTAATACTTCTTGATACTTCTTCGTGTCGGTACTATCCCTTAAGTTATGGTGTGCATTGGCGTCACGGCCAACAATGACGTTCAATTTTTTCATATTTATATATGTTAATTATTGCTTTACTATATTACTATGTTGTGTCAGTACCCTGCAGTGTAAGGGACTAGTTGAATACTAGTATTGGTCTAGTTCTCCGTAGACACTCAACTAGCCTGAATTCGACCCCATTTTCATTCAATGAACTGTAATATTTTCAATGCTCATGTCCTGCGATGTGTTAATTGTGCCCTCTTTCATTACATTTAAGTAGTTTTTAAACTAGCTTCTTGTAACCAGTCTATAGACTAATTTTTACAGTCAGTCTATAAATTAGTTTATTTAATCCCTCTCTAAACTGGTTACTATTTACCAGATGAAACACTAGAGCTGTAAGCTATTCGACGACAATTGACAAAATCAAGCGAATCAAAACCTATGTTTTCGCTGCCTAGGTCATGTGGACGGAATGAATGAATTGCACCTGTCAAGAAAGCTTGAAAAATGAGACTTTATGGTGGACAGCGTAGGAGAGAGCGATTGGCTCGGGTTGTCATCAACAGTCAAGCCACGGTTGTAAGGGTTTTTCAAATAGGTTATTTGTTAAATTCTACAAGTCCATGGCGGAAAGAAATAAAACAAATCGCACTATGGAATCCACAATAAACTTAAAAAGAAAGATGTTTCCTGCAGAATAAATAAATGAAATATAATTTGTATTTCATACGAACAAAAATTTTGAACTGTTTTTTAGCTAATATGAATACTACATATTTATGCTACTAGCTAAGATTTCACTGCAGAGTAATGTCGTGTTAATGCCTTTTTTTTAGCTAGAATACAAGTTCTAGGTTTAGTGTTACTAGCTGAATGGAAGAGTACATACATGTCGTGCTCTAAACCCGAGAATTTTTCCTTAATCATCCATGTTGTTTCTTGAATTAGTGCTATGTCTATGTTGTTGTCAGCGATGTGGGTAAGGAGGTTTGCGGAGGCCGTGATCGAGTGGTGCAGATTTGCAGTATCTTCATTTGCAGTATCATCAGCAACCCGATCTAAACGCTTTCTAGCAGTATTCCCTGTCCACACAATGACTCTTGACGTTTTCTTTGAGCAGTTCTTCTTCGAGTCTGTTTATTATATGTATTTCGAAGTCTGCCCCAGAATGTTTGTTTGTTTTACTACTCCTAACTTTACCAGTTTGTCGGCTTTTTCATTTCCTGGATTATTGTTATGTACTGGTACCCAGCACAGTTTTAAACGGTGTTGTTCATCGAGAACCTTGAGTTCTCAGCGAAAACGGCTGACTACCTCCGATCTAATATTTCTATTCTGCAAGGCTTTGATGATTGCTTGGCTGCCGATGAAGAAGGTAATATCAGTTTTTGGTATTATCCTCATCGTGATCAAGCCAGCTGCCTCTGATTTAGCATATGAAATATCGAGTATTCGTTCCTAATTTTGATGAATTTTTCAATATTTAATTTTTCATAGTAGATACCGCACCGTGTCCCTGTTTTCATCTTGGGACCATCTGTGTATACACTCGTTTCGTGTGGTCTAGCAGCTGAGAATATTTTGTACAGTCCGTCCAGTGACTACATATAAAAAGGGTACCACGGTCACTACGGTCATCAGATTAGGAAAATAATTACATATTTACAATCGTGAGATTATTACCTTTTATTTGAGTTCCTATATGTTAATATAGGTAGGTGTACAAGTTTTTAGATTTTCCGCACCCTAATTTATATATTTATTTTACTTTTTAATCAAAACAGAGGAAATAGTTTGAAGAAGAAAAAAAAATCTTTCACTTCGGCTGGTAAAGTAAAACTCATCCTAAAGATCTATATTTACGATTGGTCACCTATGATATATGGTCACCCCAAATTAATTACTCTCTTTCTTTTTAAAAGCTATAAAATACATTTTAATGGCTTTTATTATTTAATAACATTACAAAGAAAATAATTACAAAATTTTATAATAAAAATTGCATATAAAAATGTCTACTTTAAACACCACTCGGATTTTTTTTTTAATTTTTAACAAAGGGAGTTATTGAGATAATTCTATTTTAATAACATTTTGATTATTATCTACCTATGATCACCCTAATATTAAAAATTTTAATATTTCCACTTTTGCTCATTTTTATAACCTTTACAAGGCCGTTTAAATGGTTTCAATAACTTTACCATTTCCTAAGTAACAGTAAGTTAAGGTTGCGCAACTTTGTGCATTTTTTGTTAGTTTTTCATATTTCAAGGACTCATATCTCTAAAATTACTTCAGTTAGGAAACTGAAATTTTGCGCTTTTCTTAAATTTAAGTCATAAAACTATCCTACAAAATTTCATTAATTTCTGAGATGGTGCTGCCAAAATTTTGAAATTTTCAGTTGATTTGACGTGGAATAAACCATATATAGATAACACAAAATAATCTAATATAAAACGAACTACCCAACACGCCCGTTTATATCGCCTATTGATTTGAACTGAGCTCAAAACAACGACGATCGTGTTGACGAGCTACGAAGTGTAGGAAAATGAATATGTGATTCAAATGTTGAGCATCGAGTCGGAAAGATCACATAACATCCACAAATTTAGAATTTGGAAGAACACACTTTATCCAAATATTAAGAATTTGGAAAACACACAGCATCCAAATTCTTTAACAAAAACAAAAAAAAAACAAAAAACATTTAAATTTAGAATTTGAAAGAACACACAGCATATTTCATCTCCACGAATTTAGTTTTTCCTAACTGTGAAAGTTCTTCCGCAAAACAAGTATTATAGCAATTTATTAATTTAAAAAATTCAGTTTTTTGATCTTCACTCATAACATATCCAAAAGTTTAGATTTATCACATATTTGATTAATTTTGAACGTTGAATCGTTTGCAGAATCTAGTCAATCTGACGGTCTGTAACTGCCACAGATTCCGAATCGGTCTTGTATGTTATTATAAATCGACCACTTTCACGCAGTAGACTAACACCCGAATGATTCAAGAAATTTTGGCCAATTATCATATCGCACTCTTGATCACAGTCTTTCACCATTAAGATATTAATAGGTATTTGTACATTTTGAATTTTGACAACCTTATTAAATTGTCCAATTGACAATACTTCATATCCACCGAAACCAATAAATTTAGTTTGAGACGGAGAATAATTCCATCCAAACAGTTGTACTTTCGAAATTTTCAAAGTCGAACATTCGCTACCCAAATCGCAAAAAGCGCTGATATTATATTCTTCGATTTGTGCATTTGTATAAGTCCATTGCTCTTTATTACTGACAATAGCGTCATTTTAACAGGCAAATTGTAATTGCTTCCGTATTGTCGTTTTCGCGATTCGCTGCAATCGCCAGCGAAATGGCCAACTTCGCGACATGTAAAGCAATAGCGATCGTTAGATAATTTCGAGTAATTGTCATTCGGTTTAAAAATAACTAAACGTGCACCACGAAACGGATTTTCAGCGCGATTTTGTGCCTGGTTTAACAAAAACAAATCGCGATGTTTTCATTGTTCGGCAACATTCAAATGGGATTTTATTTGTACAAGAAGGTCCTGTACTGTTTTACAATTTGGTATACATCCGGTAACCGCATTAATTAACTCTTTATCTATGAGTTCCAAAATTATAAGATTTCACTGCAGAGTAATGTCGTGTTAATGCCTTTTTTTTAGCTAGAATACAAGTTCTAGGTTTAGTGTTACTAGCTGAATGGAAGAGTACATACATGTCGTGCTCTAAACCCGAGAATTTTTCCTTAATCATCCATGTTGTTTCTTGAATTAGTGCTATGTCTATGTTGTTGTCAGCGATGTGGGTAAGGAGGTTTGCGGAGGCCGTGATCGAGTGGTGCAGATTTGCAGTATCTTCATTTGCAGTATCATCAGCAACCCGATCTAAACGCTTTCTAGCAGTATTCCCTGTCCACACAATGACTCTTGACGTTTTCTTTGAGCAGTTCTTCTTCGAGTCTGTTTATTATATGTATTTCGAAGTCTGCCACAGAATGTTTGTTTGTTTTACTACTCCTAACTTTACCAGTTTGTCGGCTTTTTCATTTCCTGGATTATTGTTATGTACTGGTACCCAGCACAGTTTTAAACGGTGTTGTTCATCGAGAACCTTGAGTTCTCAGCGAAAACGGCTGACTACCTCCGATCTAATATTTCTATTCTGCAAGGCTTTGATGATTGCTTGGCTGCCGATGAAGAAGGTAATATCAGTTTTTGGTATTATCCTCATCGTGATCAAGCCAGCTGCCTCTGATTTAGCATATGAAATATCGAGTATTCGTTCCTAATTTTGATGAATTTTTCAATATTTAATTTTTCATAGTAGATACCGCACCGTGTCCCTGTTTTCATCTTGGGACCATCTGTGTATACACTCGTTTCGTGTGGTCTAGCAGCTGAGAATATTTTGTACAGTCCGTCCAGTGACTACATATAAAAAGGGTACCACGGTCACTACGGTCATCAGATTAGGAAAATAAATACATATTTACAATCGTGAGATTATTACCTTTTATTTGAGTACCTATATGTTAATATAGGTAGGTGTACAAGTTTTTAGATTTTCCGCACCCTAATTTATATATTTATTTTACTTTTTAATCAAAACAGAGGAAATAGTTTGAAGAAGAAAAAAAAATCTTTCACTTCGGCTGGTAAAGTAAAACTCATCCTAAAGATCTATATTTACGATTGGTCACCTATGATATATGGTCACCCCAAATTAATTACTCTCTTTCTTTTTAAAAGCTATAAAATACATTTTAATGGCTTTTATTATTTAATAACATTACAAAGAAAATAATTACAAAATTTTATAATAAAAATTGCATATAAAAATGTCTACTTTAAACACCACTCGGATTTTTTTTTTAATTTTTAACAAAGGGAGTTATTGAGATAATTCTATTTTAATAACATTTTGATTATTATCTACCTATGATCACCCTAATATTAAAAATTTTAATATTTCCACTTTTGCTCATTTTTATAACCTTTACAAGGCCGTTTAAATGGTTTCAATAACTTTACCATTTCCTAAGTAACAGTAAGTTAAGGTTGCGCAACTTTGTGCATTTTTTGTTAGTTTTTCATATTTCAAGGACTCATATCTCTAAAATTACTTCAGTTAGGAAACTGAAATTTTGCGCTTTTCTTAAATTTAAGTCATAAAACTATCCTACAAAATTTCATTAATTTCTGAGATGGTGCTGCCAAAATTTTGAAATTTTCAGTTGATTTGACGTGGAATAAACCATATATAGATAACACAAAATAATCTAATTTAAAACGAACTACCCAACACGCCCGTTTATATCGCCTATTGATTTGAACTGAGCTCAAAACAACGACGATCGTGTTGACGAGCTACGAAGTGTAGGAAAATGAATATGTGATTCAAATGTTGAGCATCGAGTCGGAAAGATCACATAACATCCACAAATTTAGAATTTGGAAGAACACACTTTATCCAAATATTAAGAATTTGGAAAACACACAGCATCCAAATTCTTTAACAAAAACAAAAAAAAAACAAAAAACATTTAAATTTAGAATTTGAAAGAACACACAGCATATTTCATCTCCACGAATTTAGTTTTTCCTAACTGTGAAAGTTCTTCCGCAAAACAAGTATTATAGCAATTTATTAATTTAAAAAATTCAGTTTTTTGATCTTCACTCATAACATATCCAAAAGTTTAGATTTATCACATATTTGATTAATTTTGAACGTTGAATCGTTTGCAGAATCTAGTCAATCTGACGGTCTGTAACTGCCACAGATTCCGAATCGGTCTTGTATGTTATTATAAATCGACCACTTTCACGCAGTAGACTAACACCCGAATGATTCAAGAAATTTTGGCCAATTATCATATCGCACTCTTGATCACAGTCTTTCACCATTAAGATATTAATGGGTATTTGTACATTTTGAATTTTGACAACCTTATTAAATTGTCCAATTGACAATACTTCATATCCACCGAAACCAATAAATTTAGTTTGAGACGGAGAATAATTCCATCCAAACTGTTGTACTTTCGAAATTTTCAAAGTCGAACATTCGCTACTCAAATCGCAAAAAGCGCTGATATTATATTCTTCGATTTGTGCATTTGTATAAGTCCATTGCCCTTTATTACTGACAATAGCGTCATTTTAACAGGCAAATTGTAATTGCTTCCGTATTGTCGTTTTCGCGATTCGCTGCAATCGCCAGCGAAATGGCCAACTTCGCGACATGTAAAGCAATAGCGATCGTTAGATAATTTCGAGTAATTGTCATTCGGTTTAAAAATAACTAAACGTGCACCACGAAACGGATTTTCAGCGCGATTTTGTGCCTGGTTTAACAAAAACAAATCGCGATGTTTTCATTGTTCGGCAACATTCAAATGGGATTTTATTTGTACAAGAAGGTCCTGTACTGTTTTACAATTTGGTATACATCCGGTAACCGCATTAATTAACTCTTTATCTATGAGTTCCAAAATTATACACGATTTGGCACACTCATCCGAAAAACCAGTCTTTCGCGTTAATGCCAGAACATCGTAAAAATATTTTTAAATGTTGGACTCTTAGTGCTGGACTCTTAGTGATGGACTCTTAGTGCGACGTTATAACCGAACGTACACATCACTTTCATCCTGTACTTGTGGAAAAGCATTCATGAGGGATATTTTGAATGCTTCACATGAACACTCTTTTTCTTTAATCGAGGAGAACCAAGAAGCCGCTGCTTCTTCCAAACGCATAGCTGTATAAAACACCACCATGCGGTAGTCCCACTTGAAAATATTTTTTTATTTTTTTCGACCGTTGCGAGCCACTTGCGTGCCGTTGCACAATTTTTGTCGGATGGATTCAATGGTGGTATTAAACGCTTGCACTCTTCAAGATCGCATATCAGAGAACCCGTAGCATTCTGAGAGTCTAGCGCATTTTCTTTTTCGACTAATTGGCATTCTCTTTCAACCAACTCGTGTTCGCGTTGCGCAAGCGTAATTTCACGCTGCGAAATCAAATCATCTGCGCGTTCGACCGCAGATGAACTGACGTGTTTTTTTTTGACATATTTTTTTTTTACGAAAACGAATTATAATTATTGTCTATTTTATATTACAAGAGGCGTGCGATGCGGGTCAACACAATTATTTGTTGGATCCCACTTCTGAAATTTAAAACGAACTCGCCAACACGCCTGTTTATATCGCCTATTGATTTGAACTGAGCTCAAAACAACGACGATCGTGTTGACGAGCTACGAAGTGTTGGAATATGTGATTCAAATTTTGAGCATCGAATCGGGTTTTTCTCGCTCAGTAATTAAGTCACTTTTGCACTTGTAAATTAGTCAACTGATATGTAATATCAATTAAAAAAAATAAATTATGACTATTTTATAATAAATACTTCTATTTTAGTAAAGGGCTTCTGGATCTATTTTTTTAATATTTCTAGATAAATATCCCTCTTGACACTGGCCTATCACGGTTTCCTTTTTGATTAACTTTGACTAGTTTTCCAGATTGAGAACTTTTATAGGTACAATTCTCTTTCTCTTCCAAGTCTCTTTCCGCCTCAACAAGTGTTCTTTCTACAACTGTGTTACTTTTATAATGCTAGTCGATTGCTTCAATAACCCATAACTTACTTATCGCTCAATCTCCATGTAACTTCGCCCAAGCAATTGTTTCTGAATTAGGTGGTATTTTTCTATTTTGATGAGCAAGAACTTGTTTAATTATCGGGCTCTGGTCACAATTAATGTTTACTGGGATCTCCGTGTAAGCACGGAGATCCAGCAAATCCGGCCTCAGCAGTCCAGAGGTAGCACGTTGGACTTGCATTCTGAAGGTCTCGGGTTCAAATCCCGGCTTGGGCGTTCGTGGTGATATTAACCACAAAAACGTAGGGAATAGATTTCACAGTATAATGGATATAGTCTGTCTGTGTGCTGTGGATCTTAGTAGATATTCCAAAAAAAAAAAAAAAAAACTTTACCTCAAAATTTTTCTTGTTAAATCTAGAGTGAAACCATTCTTTATCATAAAGTCCATGCGAAGTATTAATGCGTCTACTATGTCCGCCACTATATAATCATGCTTAACTGTCGTAGTACCAATCGTGATTTTTTGGTAATCTTTCTTCTGATAGGGGCCACGCCTAGCCTGGAACACTTTCAACCCAAAAGTCGTGGGAGAATCTAAATATTTTAAGAGTATGTTTCGGACATCTCCCCCGAGTATTTTAAGACTAAAATAAAAAAAATCGTAGGCATTTTTTTTAAAATATCGCTGTTTCAATTTTTTTTTCGGTTTTTTGAAAATGTTTTTTTGAAAATAACTTTGTTTCTTTTTTTTTTTGCTCAAACTATTAACTTTAGCCACTTAAATAACCCATACAAATTTCACATAATTTGTCCACCGTTATGGGTTATAATTAGTGGTAATAAGTGCGAAAATATAGGTTTTTTTCAAAAATAGTCCTTTTTTGAGCAATATACTTAAATACTATTAAATAGTCTATACACGAATTAACGTGCACGTTTTTTTGAACAAATGTTCAAGTAAATTTGACTTTGATTTGTAATATCTTCTCAACTATTAAAGATAGCGGTTTAGTTTTTGATTTGTTTGGTACATACTTTTATGTACGTTAATCTGTGTATAGACCATTTAATTGTATTTAAGGATATAAGGCTGAAAAAAGGACTATTTTTGAAAAAAAAACTATGTTTTCGCACTTATTACCACTAATTATGACCCATAACGATGGACAAATTATGTGAAATTTTTATGGGTTGTTTTAGTGGCTAAAATTAATAATTTGAGCCAAAAAAAAATAAAAAAATTGTTATCAATAAAATATTTTCAAAAAACCGCACAAAAATAATTGAAACCGCGATATTTAAAAAAAAACCTACTTACGATTTTCTTTTATTTTAGTCTTAAAATGCTCGGGGGAGATGTCCGAAACATATACTTAAACATTTAGGTTCTCCGACGACTTTTGGGTTTAAAGTGTTTCAGGATATGCGTGGGATCTCTTCACCTGTAGCTGTTTGCAATCTTGCAAGTGGCTGTACTTCGTCCTTAACAAATTTACTTCTTATTATTGAGTGTGAAGTTCCCGTATCCAATGTTACCATATCTGCTGTACAATTAATGAGTCCTTCGACAGTTAAGCTATTTGGTTTTCGAGCAATTTGTGAAATGGAGATTCTGGGGCAATCGGTTATGGGAGTCAGATCGTGCCCCGCAGAACTGACTCGTTTTAGTTTAAAGATTGTTTAAAATTGTTCTTATTTTCGACATGATCCTGTCGTTCTTCATATCTGGGTTCCGCTGTGGATTGATGTAATGAGCGTTTGCGATTTTTGCGGCAAACACGAGCCATATGCCCATACGTATCACAGTTACCTTTTAGTTATGGCATTTACCTTTAAATTGGGTGTTTTGATTGGCAGCCGTGTAATCTGGCTTATCCAGTTTTTAACGCTTGACAAATTACTTGCAGTAAGTCTGCATTATCTACATCTAGTTAACGGACCTTGGCAATGGTGTGCCCAACGTAGTTGCTGTCTCCTGCCTTAGCGCTGTGGTTATAGTTTTCGCAAATGTCACTTTCGGCATTATCACTGTGGCACGGTTTGTTTCATGATCACGTATACTATCAATGAACGCATCTATCTTGCACTATTCTAATAAATCACTCGATGAATCTGCATAAGACAAATGCGCAAGCCTTTCGACGCCCGTTGCATACGCCTGCAATGTTTCGCCATTTCGTTGCATAAAGCCTTTCAGCTACATTCTGTATATATGTGTCATGTGATTACTGCTATATTTGCGTTGCAGTGCAACCTTAACCGCTATATAACTGCTTCTATCACTTTCTGGAACAGTCTGAAATACTTCAGCTGCGCCTCCCTTTAGCGCAACGATAAGTGCGGCTACGCTGTCCTTATTATTCCATCGATTACTTACTGCCGTGGTCTCAAATTGCAGCTTGAAAATGACGAACGCTGAGGTTCTATCGTAAATCGGCGATATTAGCCTCGAACCACTAACAGCATGCTGTGTAAGTCCATTTATCCGCAACACTTGCAAATCTATTTCCTGGATTTTATTGTCTCAAACATTTTCTAAGCTTTGAATTTTATAATGAACATCATTCATAAGCTGCTTAGAATGTTCTGGAAACTGTTCAGAATTTTCCTGAAGTTTCTGATCATTTTTGTTAGAAGTTTGTGTTTCATTTCTAATTATTTCTATGTTTCATTTCTAAAATATACAATTTGGTTAGATTTTTTTCGAAATTGTTTGGAATTTCCTTGACTTCATGTAATTCATGTCTAATTTGATCAGATTAGAATTTTCTTGAATTTTCAGTTCCATATTCTGAAACTGCTGCTGTATATCTCCGATTAATTGGCCATTTCAAAAGCTTGGAACTGAACTTTTTCTTCTGTGCTCAGATGTTTCAATTACGCGGTTACAGCTTCGACTTCAAACACGTGCTCAATTACTTATAACTACTGCTGTAATACTACAATTTTTCTTGAAAACGTTCGCTCACGAGAAGCACTAGTTCACTATTAAATCACAACTGAATTGCTGTGCCTCAGATGCCGCTCCCTTATATACTGCATGCATCAGTTCGACACGTTTCGACACAGTTCGACACAGTGCTTCAAGAACGTTATAAAATTTTCGTGAACGCTGCATGCTCTTTGCATCTAATTCGCTCTTATGTGTTTTAAATGTGCTGATCTTCCTTCTCTTTCTCGCACACTGCCTCAGTGTATTGAATTATCTTCCGCATCTTTCTAACACATTGCTTCAGAACGCTGAATTGCCTTGCGTCTTATTTAGTCTTATTCATTGCTTGCACAATGGGACAAATTACATCTTTTCGTAACAATATTAAAGATATTTTAACAAAGCATTATTTTCCTTTTTTTTTTTAAGTTTCTTGCAATAAAAATAAATAAAACAATATAATAAATTTTAAATTTATCTTTTTATTACTATTATTTAAAATAATACTTATTCATCGAATATAGTAATATAAAAAAATTACTAATAATATGTTATTAACATTTTTTTGCATATTTTATTCTGTTATATAATTTTATTAGTTTATCAGTGTCTCTGCATTCCTTGTTGTAATAATAGCATCCACATGTATCCAGCCCATCAGTTACATCTTCTGTGGTCCATAGACAGTTTTTATTATGTACTCCGTAAATTGATAACATTTTTTCCAAATACTGATAACGTTTACAAATAAGGATAAACTGAAAAAATTGTTTTCTATGATCATCCAATCAAAAATCTTTTTAAAAACTATTTTTCCATAATATTTTTTACCAAATTGAATGTGCGACTTTAAAAATAAACGGAATAAGACTAATTTTAAAAACATGAATTTCGGAAAAATTAAATTTTTTAATTATATATTTGAATGTAAATATATATACATATTATATGTTTTTTTACATATTATAGTATATACCTAATTATAATTAAATATGTTTTAACATGCTCAATCGTTAAAACTTATATTATGTTGTTTAAAAAAAATGATTCAAATGGAACCTTATGACTCCATGGGAATTAAATGCAACAATTGTTAATGGAACCTTATGAATCCATTCATTTATATAGTCAAATTAAAGCAATTAAAATGACCTTGACTCTTTGGAATAAAATATATACCCATCAAAAAAAAAGGGAATTGGTAACAAACCGGTTGGCTAACTGGTAATTGCAGGTTATTTCGACCATCTTGTTCTACCATCGGGAGAAAGGTAACCGGCAGATTCCTATCTGTGTGAAGTACATGTGACAAGACATCCCTTTCCAACTATTGCGCTCATTTAAAAATAATCATGTTGTCTCTTTTGCACCTTTTGCTATTTTTATGTCACATTGCCAGACCAAAAAAATATATTACAAAAAAATTAAACAGTATTTCCATAATTACTTTTTCATATATATATTTATTCAGTATATTAAATTCAACAATTGTTTTAAAATGTAATTTAATTAATAAAAATAATAACATAATGTCCACTTCGTCGAGGAAGACCTCGTTCCTTGTTGTTAATTTTTCACGAATTTCCTGTTGTGTCGCCGAAGATGAGCACCAAGAAGTCGAGTGTGCGACCTTCGCAGCTCATCTACGGGCCACTGTACGAAACGTGTATGAGCGCCGGTGGCATCATAATCACGTGTACACGTGAAGCTGCGTCCCAGCTTCATAATTGGATTTTCTCCTTCTTGAAGCACTTCATTATTTTACTGCCGAGAACGTAATTAGTTGCCATTCCTGAATTTTCAAAGTGTCCTATGACAGAAGTTTATGATCAATAAAATAGTAATATTATTGCAGAGCACATACCTGTACAATATGTTGTCCTGTATCCAACGCCTCAGTCTTGCATAACTCTAGTGAATAAATTTGAACCCAGACAGACATGCTAGTGAATGGGACTCCGCATCTGCATAACAACTCCAGCGGCGCACAGTGGGTCAGAAATCACTTTGGTGTCTCATAAATCTGTAACTTTTGTTGAACAAGAGATAAATGGACAAAAATTAGGATAAAATTAGTTAATAGATGTATCTTGCTGTTGTGAAAAAGTGGGCGGAGTTGGAAAAGGGGGAGTGGCACTTTTTACCATCGATAGTTAAATAATATTATATATGCCTATAACTAATGTATTTTAGGAGATAAATTGACGAAACTTTGGATTTAGTTACTCTATGTTTGTTTCTTGCGATAGTATAAAAAACGGGTGGAATAGAATATGTCATACAAATAATGTTCGCACTTATTAGCATATAACTTTTGATGTTTAAGAGATAAATGAACAAAACTTTGAACTTAGTTAGCTTATAATTGTAAGGTACTTTAATAATAATAATCGAGTTTTAGCTAATACAGCTAGCTTGCACTTTCAAAGCATAAATGCTTGAAAAATTTACCCACTAATAGTAGTTGGGCTCGTAACAAACTCATGCAGTTGTTAAAATATCTACAATATTATTTTTGTTATTAAAGCTTCAATCTACATTTGAGTTGACTTTTTGACAGATTAACATTATAATGTCTGCAATTATTAACTATATTACACATACGGTTAAAAGGTGATGATACAACATAATTTGATCTACTAAATGGAAGATAGAATAATGTATTACCATTTCTACTACTTCTACGATTTTGGTTAAAAGTTATATATCGTAGAAGCTCTGGTGAATCCAATTTACCAGTAATGAGTTGATGTATATAGATTACATCAGCATTTTTTCTGCGATCTTCAAGTGATTTCAAGTTTAATAGCTTCAGCCGATCCTCGTATGGTGGAAGATTGTAATTATCAACCCAATTTAAATCATTGAGAGCGAATCGTACAAAGTTTTTTTGTATACGTTCGATACGATCAGTGTGCACTTTATAAAAAGGAGACCATACTTGACTTGCATATTCTAGATGACAACGTTCTAGAGTATTATTTAGAGTTAATGTAGTCAAAGGACTATTAAATTCTTTAGCCCAGCTCTTGATAAAACCAAGCAATGAAGAGGCTTTTTTACATATATGTTCAATATGAAGTTTGAACGATAAAGTAGGATCAACAAACAGACCTAGATCCTTTACTATATGTACTCGACTAACATTTTCCTCTTTTAACATATAGTTATACTCTATATTGTTTCTCTTTCGAGAAAATATCATAGACTGACACTTATCTGGATTAAGTACCAAATGGTTCTTAAAGCACCAAATCTCAAAAAAATTTAAATCTGTCTGCAGTAATTTTGCGTCCTTCTCATCCTTGATAGCCTTATAAATTTTCATGTCATCGGCATAAATTAATAGATTGGAGTACTTTATATTGTATATGACATCATTAATCGCCAATATAAATAAAAGAGGTCCAAGATGGCTACCCTGAGGTACCCCGGATGTTGCAATAAAAGGTGAAGATAAAACTTTTCTGAAACGTATTTGATATGACCGATCAGATAAATAAGATTGTATCCATTTCACAAAGAATTCTGGAAAACCAAGTATCTTTAATTTGAACAAAATTAAATTGTGAGGAAGTTTGTCGAAAGCTTTACTGAAGTCAGTATATATGCAATCAACTTGATTTCCTGACTCGATTTCGTCAGTTGTGAATGAGGTGAAATCCAGTAGGTTTGATACCGTGGATCTACCGGTAACAAATCCATGCTGACGTGTTGTAATTACATGTTTACAATGAATTTTTACATGATCATACACAATGCGTTCAAACAATTTCGGGATAGATGAGAGTTTAGCAATTGGTCTATAATTGGTAACATCGTTTTTGCACCCTTTTTTAAAAATTGGACTTATAAATGAGTTTTTCCAAAATTGTGGAAAATTACCTTCATTAATTGATTTATTAAATAAGATACTAAGGGGCATACATAACGACGCACCACAGTACTTTAAAACTGTAGCAGGAATACCGTCTGGCCCAAAGCTATAATCATCATCAATTGACGAAATGTATTGCAAGATTAAATCCGGTGTAAAGGACATAGAGTGAAGTTTTGGGTGCTGAGTGCATGTATTGAAAATAGTTATTATCAATAATGAACGGATCACTACTAAACCACTGCTTAAAAAGGCTAGCAAATAAGCCACATATAATATCAGGGTCACTCGTGAACTCCTCTTTATTTTTAAATCATGCTGGAAAACCATCACTTTTCTTTTTAGTATTAATAAAACCCCAAAACTTCTTAGGGTCTGATAATATTTTAAGCTTCATTTTTTCAAAGTGGGTGGAATTGGAATTCAGGGAGTGACACATTTCATAAATTACATTTCAATGTTTTTTTGAAAAATGTAAATTTTTGCTACATATTTAATTGTAAGTTTTGTATTTCGTTAGATAAAGAAATGTATTTTTATATTTAGTTAGATATTGATTGTATCTGTTCCAAAAATAGAAAGAATCGGACAAGCGGAAGAGAAATTTTTCACATATCAAGTTCAGTGCTTAATCCTAAAATAACAAATGTAGTAAAATCGCAATTTCTTGTGTTTCGTCCATTGAGGAAAAACGTAATAAAACATGAACGGAATAACCGATTTTGATGATTTTTATGTCAAATTATTTGTATTAATGTCAGTAGTAATATTTCGTATGTTCATATAATATAAATATTAGAATGAATAGGAAAAGACAATTGTCCTACTCTGCATAAGGTTTGAACTAGTAGTACTACAGGTATGCAACATCCCAGTAGTTGATTCTGACTAGTTGAAAACACATCAGTTATTGCCGAGTTTAAACTAGTTGAAAGTTTGATATAGTATGTATGGTTGACAAATAGTATTGTTTGGATATAGACGAAAAAGTTGTAAAATATTTATGTGTTGTAAAATATGTAAAAAGCTGGTATTAGAGGATCTTCGGATGATTTTTATACCCAACACTAAGAGTGAAAGGGTATATTCAGTTTGGTACGCCGTTTGTAACACCCAGAAGGAAGCATCTCCGGTATGGAAAAGTATATATATTCTTGATCTTGATTAGCGACGTCCGTCTGTCCGTCTGTAGAAATCACGATTACAGAAAAAGTTGAAAAGCTAGAGCAATGAAACTATAGATTTAGATTACTTATATATCTAAGCTGTCTGAACAAGACAGCTCGGTTTATTGTGACCTGAGAACCGACCACTTATGTAAATAATAATGTTTTCCCACGAAACGACTTGTGGTTGCCAAAAAAAAAAACAAAATTCGGTACACCTACCCATTTGTAAATATGGGTACCAAATGAAAGAAAATTCTTCAGGGATGGAAAGTTCGTAGTTATTTTCAGGATTCGTATACTCTGGTGACCTATATACCATATTGAATGGTAACCACACATATGTGTAGGGTATTTATAGTCGGCTCAGACCGACTATAATTTTGATAATCCTAACTATCATAATAACACCTACTTTAAAATTTCCCATGTGATCTAACCTTCCCAACTGGTTTAATGTTGATTTGAGAAAAATACGTTCTAATTTGATGATGCTATAAGAATCGACAAAAGACAAAAAATGTTTTTGTTAGTAATGGAAAGTCTTCGATGAAAAATCATTGTTTTGTGAATTTGATTCGAAAAGTTAAATAAAAATTGAAAAAAACTGGATAAATTAAAAAACTAGAATTTTTAGGGAAAACTTGAAACCTTTCTACCTTCTCAAAAAACTGGCAAAAAAAGGTTTATCTGTCCATCTGGAAACACTGCCTATGACGCACGTTGGGAAAATGATCAAATACGCGCGCATGAGGCAAAAACAAAAATTTACGGGAATGTTTCATTTGAATTGCTTATTATATAAAAGATGAATGCAGATATAAATTTCCGTTTTTTATGTAAATATCTCTTACCACTTCCGAGTTATAGCCATCTGTATTGAGGCTTATTTCTTCAAAAAATGAAAAAACGGTACAACGATATAATGGGTGTACTAAAATACGTGTAAAATTTTCATTTATAAGTGAAAGACAACCAAATTTTTATCACATTACAAAGACAGATGGGTCTCTTATCTATCTTATAATTCATGTTAATAGCATGTCCTGTTCAAAGGATATTTGAATGTAAATATACGTATTTTTTCAGTATTATTCAAAAAAATATAAAATTTAGCAGTCTTTAACTTTTTTGGATCACGATGGATCACGATCATACTATATTGAGATTTATGGTGGTTATAGCCATATGAATTTTATCTGCGCCTTCCTGCGCCTATAGGTCATTTTATACCGTATACCTAACCCTTAAATGCTCATGAAACCGTTTTAAACAAAGGTAATAAATATATCACCGTGCTTTTTCAGGTATTTGTCGGTATATAAAAGTATATATATGATCTTGATCACTCATCAAGTATGTTTGCCATGCCCGTATGTCTGCCCCATATGTCTGTATCTATGTCTGTATATATGTCTGTGTTGCTGTCTGGCAGAAATCACGGTAACTTGAATAATACTGGTTAGAATGCGATGAAATTTTGTTTCAATATGTTTTAGCCAAAAAATGGTTCTGACTTCGAAAATGAACCAAATCGGTAAACAGACACGCCCATCTCCCATACAAGTCACTAATATACAACTGAGTTATTATTATAAATTTAAAAATGCAATGTTAAAATTCACATAAAAATATGTTTTGCAAAAATGGACGAAATTAATAAATTATATAATTTCCTCAATTTATCACTTTGTTGTCAATAATATCATTTCCTGCTGGGTATTAATAATAATGCAAGATTCTAACTAGATATGTGCAATTAATCGATTTACCGGAATGTCTGATTAATCGTAAACACAATATATCAAATTTTTGATGTGTCATATTTTTTTGATTAACCGAAAATTCTATTATTCGGTTCATTAGAATTTTGATTAATTAAAAAACGATTACTCGATTAATCAGATTATTTTAAGTACGATTAATTGTTTTGTTATTGGCATGATTATAAATAACTATATTATACTTGTTACGTATCTTTTTCGGCATTTGTAATTTTTTGTTTTTTTTAAACAAAACTTTGTTTTGGATATCTTTTTAAACAGCAATTTCTATGTTCTCAAATAAGTATTTTCATTAATTAAAAGTTTTAATTAACCAATTCATTTTATTTTCGGTTAATTAAACAATACGATTAATCGAATAATTTATTAATCGTGATTGCGATTAATCAGAATTTCCTGTAAAACAATTTATCGCACAGCCCTAATAATAACGGTACTTACTTAAAATTTAATTTGTTGTAAATGTGTCAAATAATGTGAAAAAGTGAAGAAAGTTAGAAATAAAATATTATTTGTGATTTTGTGTATCTAATAATTAATCATTGTTATTATTTAAGCATGGCTGGATCAGGTAAGTGGTTTTAATTATATTAATATAATTTTACAAAATATTCTACAAAGTTATTTTTAAATGTAGGGTATCGGTGTAGGGTACCACTAAAAAAACATGAGTATGCCACTCGATTCCCCAAAGAATTATCTTTAAGAATATCCAAATATGTAAATACCTATCTTTATTAGTACAGACGTGAAATTAAAAAAACAGCCATGCGCACGTATTTGACCATTTTTCCCAACGTGTGACGTTGAAAGAAATTTTGCTTTCGTTGTGTTTGTGATCATTCAAATTTTTTTAAAGTGTGCGAACCAGTTCGAACTATCGAGGACTATCGGTAAACAATTTTTGCTGGGTATATATCTGTATATAACATTCATTCATATAGCGACGTTTTAAATTGTAATCTTCGATCCTTAACAAAGTTTCAAATTGAACCCTTTGTTCCACAACTCTGTTGATTATCATGCAAAATAAACCATCAAGTATAACTTAAGTATACATTATAACCAAGGCTCCGATTTTGATGACCTAAAAATACCTCAAAGACCTTAAAAATGACCATTAAAATTACCCTAAAAACGACAAAAAATTACTTTAAAAATTACTTAATCTAAATTAACCAATGTTTAAATAATTTACTTTAGTCAATTGCATTGGTATAGGTAACGAAGAACATTCTCAAGTTTTGCTTTGAATTTGTTATAAAAACAGTATGTAGTAAAAATTATTGCATATGTAGTTATATTTTAATATTTAGCTTGAAGTTCAATAATTAACACCAACATTTTTTGTGAGACTAATATTTTCGAATTGTAAATAAATGCAGAATATTGAAAATTAAATGAGTATGTGTTATATTTTAACTTAAGCTTAATGTAAAATAAATACAGTCTACATATATCTACATATAGTTTTTTTCCATACAAACATCAAAAACATCAATGTTGTAAAAACACATAGATATTATTTGAACATAAATTAAAAACAAATGTGTTTATTTTAAAAACATTTTTGTTTATTTTTAATACAGTATTTTATTCTTTCCAGCCATATATTTTATAGGGCATATTCTTTTTAATTTCAGATTAAACGAATGTACTCAAAAAGAGCTATTCGTAAATTTATTAACTTGCAATGCACTATTTATATCCTACACTAAGAGTGAAAGGGTATATTCAGTTTGGTACGCCGTTTGTAACACCCAGAAGGAAGCATCTCCGGTATGGAAAAGTATATATATTCTTGATCACCATGATCTGCAGAGTCGATTTAGCGACTCTGTCTGTCTGTCCCTCTGTCTGTCTGTTGAAATCACGATTACAGAAAAAGTAAAAGAGCTAGAGCAATGAAACTTTAGATTTAAATTACTTATATATCTTTAAATCTAAACCCAAGTACTCTTTTTTTAAGAAAACGAACTATATGAAATTGAACAAGCTAATCTCTGAAACTGACTGGAATTTTATCTATGAAGGCACTGATGTCGATTACGCAGTATTTCTCTTTAACAAAATGCTGCACAAATATTGTAAAACTTGTGTTCCGAGGCAACAACAATTATCCAATTCCAATAGACCTTTATGGTTTACACCTGAATTGACAAGCTTAAAGAATCAAAAAGGTAGACAATTTAAAAAATTTAAAAACAGCGGTAAATCCTACGATTATACTCGATATTCACTTACTCGGTATAAATTCCATTCACTAAATAAACAGTGTTATAATAATTACATAAACCAGTTAAAATATAATATTAAAAGAAATCCAAAATCTTTCTACGACTTCATTAACGCGAAACGTAAAATATCTGCATTTCCGCCTAAAATGAAATTGAATGACGATGCCTCATCTAATGAGTTCCAAATAGCAAATATGTTTGCGAAATTCTTTAAATCTACGTATTTCACAAAACAGTATAATAGCAATCTACGATATCCACTCAGTATTCCTCAAGCAAACTTTATTAACATACCTGTTCTTGATCCAGAAACTATTTTATCATATTTAAAATCTATAAAGATTTCGAACTCTCCAGGCCCAGATAATATTCCTAGCTGTATACTAAAGTATTGTGCCAACACTTTGTGTTTTCCCCTTACTGGAATCCCCATTACAATGTATATATCGACATGATTGAATCAGTGCAAAAGCAATTTTTACTATTCTCACTTAGAAATCTCCACTGGAATCCAAATATTAACCTCCCATTATATGAGAGCAGACTTAAACTAATTCGCCTTCAAACTTTAAAAAGTAGACGCAGAATGCTAAATGTAACATTTTTGCATAAACTTATAAACGGTGACATACATTCTATATATTTAATAAATACAACGACATTTAACATTCCATCCCGTACGTCTAGACATTATAAGCCTTTACGTCTATGTTTATGCAATACAAACTTCTCACAGAACAATCAGTTTCGATGTATTTGTAATGACTTTAATAACCTATTTCATCTTATATTACAATGTGACTCCAATGACATTTTAAAACAATTAATACTTGACCATTTAAATAAATAAATATACACTTAAATATGTGCCAGCTGATGATACTAAATCTGTAGCTGAATTGAATCACAGGACAGTCCGCACTGTCACCATGTCCGTACGATACACGGACGAGCCTCTCGGTCGGTTGGGCGGGTATGTGGGATCGCAGGGATTCGTCGTTAAAAAAAAAAATAAAAAAAAAAATATATATATATATATAAATACCTCATCTAAAATTTACATCTACAGATCAATTTTACTGTATACGTGCTTAGGTAAACTTTTTTTGGTAAAATATATATTGACTCATGCTCATATACATGAAAATAATGGTTTCCGGCGAAACGACGAAATATGGGTATCAAATGAATGGAAATACTTCAGCGATTGAAAGTTTGTAGTTATTTTCGGGATTCGTATATCCTGGTGACCTATATACCAGTTTTAATGGTAACCACACATATGTGTAGGGTATTGATAGTCGGATTAGACCGACTATAATTTTGACAATCCTAACTGTCAAAATAACACCTACTTTAAAATTTCCCAAGTGATCTAACCTTCCCAACTTTGATTTCAACTCCACTGCAGGCTTCGAAAATAATAAAGACATAAATAGTAGTAAAAATTAAGACCATAGATGTTTTATTTTCGTTACAAATCTACTTCAGGATTGTTTAATATCACGAAAAATCTACGAAATTCTTCAAATAATGACCTAAAATTTGAAATAAATAAAAAATTACCTAACGACTAAAAAATGTAAATTTTTGTATAAGTTCACTTTGTTCCTAAAGTTTAAATTTTTTTGTATTAAATCACAGAATAATTCCGGACGTTCTGTATGTAAATTTGCACTCAAAAAATTTCTAGAATATCAATGTTTACATTTTTAAAAATGTCGAGGAAATTCAGAGGATTCAACTCTTTGAAAAATGGTGTTAGTTTAATATGAGGCGTTGAAAGTCATAGTGGTGTAAGTCACACTTTGTTCATTTCGAGGAAGAAGGGGTTTTGTTAGATATCTTATAGTATATTCCACAAACATATTTTAGTACTTAGATTGGTTTTAATATATCACTAGGACATTGTTCTAAGTCGTGTAATACAAAATATAAACAAAAAATAGTTATTTATCAAGGTTATAATTAGTTAAAAATTTAGTTTCATGTGAAATGAAAAAACAAGAAGTGCAATTATTTATTAACCAATAAGTATCACAATATTTCAAAATTATTATTTTTTTTTGTTCCTATTTACTCATTATATCTAGCTGCATTTTGTGTTATGTTCGAATTTGCGATAGCACATGTGTGTAAGTAACAATCTCGCATTGACTCTATTTAATAGTTTTTTGTTCATTTAGTGTTCGAAAATATTTGATTAAGATTATTTAACATTTCAAACATGCCTCGAACACGGAAAAATTTCGTTATATTAGGAATACCAAGTGAACTTCCTGGCAATGTCCTTCCAACTAATTCTGATGTTATGAAATTGTTTTTGTGGTATCGCGAATTATCAAAGGTACCATTCCATCATATGGTACCATTCCTTATATTTCTGATCAAAGAATAATTCAGAAGATTAAAGATTATAAAGAGAAATATAAGAATATCAAGAAAAACAAGACTATTCGTAAAATTAACATATTTCAAGCAAATAGTTCAAAATTATTTGATATTTGTGCATGTAAATGTGTTACATTTAATTCATGTGGTTGTAAAATGAAATTAGCAATAATGGAACGAGCATTTCTACAAGACCAGAGAGAACAACGTAAGATGATTATCGGAAGCATTGATACAGCTTTTGTAAAATGTCGAGAAGTCATTAAAAAGAAAAGAATTAGTAAAGAAGAGGTTTGAAAAAAAACTAAAAGATAAAGTGGTAAAAGAAGTTATAAGCGAAACAGATGAATACAAGCAGCGAAATTGACAATAATTCCTAATTTATGGACTCAAATCCTTAAATATCAAAATCTTCAAGTATGCCTTACTAGAGAGGAATGGTTTTATCCAATGTGGCAGAAGCCTGTGACAGATTGGTCTTTCGGACAGAAATGCATCTCTTCTTGTGAATGTTGTACTCAATGATTTTGGTATTGTGAGTAACACGGAGCCGTCTTTAATTATTAATGGGAGTAAAATTCGAAGAGAAAGAAAAAGACAGAGAGAAAATTTAGTTAATATAGAAATTAAACAAAAAATGGATGTTGTCTCTGGAATTTACTTTGATGGAAGGAAAGATAGGACACTCACTGTTGAAAAAAATATATCCAGTTATCACACTAAACACATAACTGAAGAGCATATAGTAATTGTTCAGGAACCTGGTTCTATTTACCTAGGGCATGTGACACCAATATCCGGATGTGCGAATGAGATTAATGCGAGTCTTTTTAACTACCTTCAAAATTGGATGGAAATTTACGAATTTAACGAAATCATCTATAATAAGCCGCGGTAGCTCAGTGGTTAGTGCGTTGGACTGCGAGCCGAAAGGTCCTCGGTTCAAGCCTGGACTGGGGCTAACAACATCTTTTCATAGAAACATTTTTCTATACCGCGCTACCTCTCGGCAGTAAATGGCAAACCTACGAGAGTAAAACATTGCCTATGAAAAGCTCTCACCCGCCGTTCGGATTCGGCAATAAATTGTAGGTCCCACCAATTTGAGTACAAATATAACACGCACAGCTCAAAATTGTGAGAGAGCTCGGCCGAAGTTCTAAACAGGACTGTAGCGCCAAACTATTATTATTATTATTATTATTATCTATAATAAGACTGGTATACAATATAGCAAAGTTTAACTGTGGAGAATTATCAATTTGGTTAATTTCTTCTACTAAAGACACAAAATTCGTCTTTATTTTAGCTAGTTGATCTTCCATGGCATCATGCTGTTAATGAATGATGTTTGAAGTCTTGAATGGATGTCATATTTTTTTATAATTCTACGACATATGCTTCATTATTTTGATAACTTTTTACACGCTCTTCTAACAATTCGGCATGTCCCTCGACCATTACATCAAATAACGCATGCTGTATAGCACCAATAAAGCATAGTGGTGCTCTCTTCGAACGCTTCTTATTTGAGATGATAAAGTCGTTGTTGCTCTTGACGAAACCCATCTTTCGTTTTATTTGTTCTTGTATTGCTCTGCATCCGTATAGTTCAACATCTTTAGTTTTTGCACAAAGCCATTGAATATGCTGAACGGATTTGTAAACATCATCATATCGCTCTTTGTATGTAGACATGTTGACGTAAGCTATCAATGACCACGATGATTTTTGAAGACCCACCATGCCTTGATCCTCGAAGAAGATTCCTGACTGATCCCTTAATGGCTCTATCTTAAAACTAGATACAATTTGTGGTAAAAAAAAGTAATAAACTTACGATAGTTGCTATCAAATTTTTATTTTTAATTTAGGAAAAGGACAAAAATTGTATATCGATCGTTTCGAATCTCCAGAGCTTTTTCTTACGTCTACCATACGACAAAAACCATCATTCCCCATAATAGTTTTTGTCACCCTCCCCCTTCTTCAATTCATTGGAGTAATATTGTCTTCTTTTAGAAGTACCAACGTACCAGGTTTTATATTCTTAGATGAATTTTTCCATTTATACCTTTTTTTGAAGCTCTGACAAATACTCATTGGACCACCGTTTCCCAAACTCTTCCATATTACTACAGACTGCCTTCCAATGATCTCGCACAGCACTATTACTTTTATTATCACTATTGTCATTTAACGTTGTAAATGATTCGTCTATTAAAAAATGGCCATGTGTTAATACTTGTAAGTCATTTCCAGTTGTATTTCATCGAAGCCTGGTATACTTCTGACACGTTGGCTGCGCCTTCCCGCTTTGAGGCAAATAGTGCGAAGATTTTCAATATCATTGTTCCACCAGTAGTTTGCCGGTCTGCTACTCGCTAATCTGCGACGGGTCATTGAAGCATCGCGTTCGAGAGAAACGTGCATTGCTTACAAACGTTAGATCTACCACGGATCCTGTTCCTCTAGCCCTGAAGGTATGCATATTACGGATGTTCGCCAGCACCATGTCACTGTTGGAAAATGCTTCCAACAGTATGCGCCCTCTTGGGTTTGTCTTTCGGATTCCCTAATCAACCGCCCATGCGTTGAAACCACCGCTTGCCAGTTTAATCTATTTGGCATTTCTCTGTACTGGTCACATACGATAGCTACATCAACACGACTTTCGCAAATGGTTTGCGAAAGCAAGTCCTGTGCAGCTTTAAAGTGATTTAGGTTAAACTGAATAAACGAGCATTGTTAAGTGCACTCCTAAAAACTGGACATCTACTGCTCCCTGCTATATGATTCACGTCTGAATTTTTATTAAGTTTGCAGAACATGCATTCTGGCTTTTTGTTGCGGTCTCTCGCAATGTGACCGGCACCACACCATCTGCACGCCTTCGAACTATCGTGCGCATTGGTACTTGTCTTCGCTAGGTGCCCAGGCTTCTGAAGCACCTTTTTAAAGATACTTGCTCCCTGAGGCGACAGACAAGCCATCCAATTCGCATTTTCCCTGCGTCCAGGTTGCCGATTGCGTACCACTATACGCCTTTATGGCTCTTTCAGTAATAGATGTAATTCCAAACTGTGTAGCCAACGTTGCGCATATATCGGATTTTGTGGTTACTTCATCGATGTCCCTGCACTCGATTGGCGTTTCGTATCGAAGTGTTTTTATTGACGCCTCGCAGGCTACCTTACCTTGTAACAATTCCACTGCATCTCTGTCGGTAGATTTTATCTCGAGTAGGAGATCGCCCGCCAGTGTTGTTCTGATGCGAGAGACGCTGTCGCCTAGATCCTTTAGGCCTGGGGCCCCCTCAATCCTTCTCAATATGTCAACATACGTCATTTCACCCTTTGTCGATATAATCATCGCGTCCGGTCGGGTGGGTTTCTATCGCATCTTCTTTGTTCTACTATCCACCTTCATCCAGGCATCCTTTGTAGGTTCCGGGAGTTAGGTACTCCAGAATCTGTGCCCTTTCCGTGGATGTAACCATGGGTGGATTTCCACTATTGTGCCCACCTGCAGTAGTTTTGTTTTGACTATCCATACTATAACCATGCGCTTCATTTATTACAGTTTTCCCTACTGCTGGGAGCTTTATACCTTGTGCTAGGTGCATTTTATACTTCCTGCCAAGTTTGTATAGAATGCCGCTCCTCAGGGGTCAGACGCAGACCAGGCAGCCGCCCATTGTGGGTACAGACGCTACCTGGGTTTTAACTAGGGACCGCGGGATCGTAACTCCCCGTTGTTTCTCTCCTGAGAAACACCCTTGCGGTCTTACTACTATATAAAAATGTTTTTTGACAGACTTGAGCACGCTTCCCACAAACCTCCAACATGAGGTGATCGTGCTGGAATATTGACCACTCAATCTCCCTCTGAGCACAAAACTTATCGATTTCTTCTAAATGGTTTTGTGTTTTAAACAAATTATACAATTCATTTAAACTGTTTGCAGCTCCAATAAAATTTTAGTTCCATTATCTGAATAGATTTTTAATAGACAACTTCACCTTCCAACAAACCTTTTAAGCTCTCCGATAAATGCCGCAGACGTTAAATCCGACACTACTTCTAAGTGAACCACTTTCGTTGAAAAACAAACAAAAATACACACATAAGATTTATCAGATCTTTTTCCTCGTATCTTATGGTGTATCATTATTGGCCCCAGAAAATCAATTCCAACATTACTCTGTTCTTATTACTCTGTATTCTGGTAAATTACCCATTAGCTAATGTCTTTGTCTTGGGTTCGCTTTAAAACATCTGTAACAATTACTAATTATCTTACTTACTAGTTGTTTTCCATGCAAAGGCCAAAAACGTTATCTGATAATTGCTCACAATCCTTGTGGACCTATATGAAGATGCTTTTTATGAACATATAATACTATCAGTTTTACCCATTCATCGTCGTAAGGCAATAATATTTGATGCCTCGTTTCAAAAGATAGCCGTGATTTTTCAATCCTGCCTCCAACTCGAATTATCCCTTCTTTGTCAATTATAGGTGACAGAGTTTTCATTTTTGAATTAGAAACAACGTTTTTATTCGATATTAGTTGTGTTAACTCAGCCGGAAAATGTTGCTTCTGTATGATCTTCCTTATAGTAGTCAATCATTCTCTTTGATAATCTAACCATGATTTTTCCTGCTTCTTCCCAATGATATTAACAAATTTTAAAACATTTGCTATCACATTCTGCAAAAAATCAAATTTATTTCTATGGTTAATCTGCCTGAATATATCGCCAGACTGAACAATTAGTAAAACCAGCTTCTCTCTTTTAACTTCCGGAATTTTAATTTTCGGTACAAATGGCGGGCTCTCATTTTTAAAATCTGTTTTTAAAATGTCAGGACCTTCAAACCAAAATTTATTATTAATTATTTCATTCTCAAAAATTCCTCTTGAAACAATATCCGCTGGGTTTGACTTTGTACTTACATATTTCCAGATATTTATATTACTATAACATTGAAAGTAATTAACTCTTTTTGATACAAATATTTGTAATACTCCTGGATCTAATTTGAGTCAACTTAATACAATTTCTGAATCCGAATAATAAGCTATATCCTGTGCACAGATTGTTAAACTTATAGTAATTTTGTTCATCAATTCGACCAATAAAACTGCAGCACAAAGTTCTAATCTAGTCAAAATTTTAACAGGTGCCACTCTCGATTTCGAAGCTACCAAACTAACTTTAACTTCTTCTTTATTATTACTTGATTTGATATAGACAACTGCCCCATATGCCTGCATTGATGCATCACTAAACCCATGCAACTCAATTCTAACTGGATTGGAACAAATTATATGCCTTTCGAATTTAATTTTATTTAATAAAATCCACTCATTCTTATATTTGATCCACGCGTTTCCTAAATCCTTTGGTACATTGTATAATAATTTTAGCAGTAACTATTATCGGATTCAAAAGACGTAGAGGATCAAAAAGTTTAGCTATATCTGATAAAATTTGTCTTTTTTAAAGTTTGACGTCTGTTTCCCATTTTGATCTCATAAATAATTCGTCAGAGGACGGTATCCATCAAATTCTCAATGTTTTGACATCCTTTGAGTTGTCTTTATTTAAATCCAATTCTATTTCATAATCCACTTTTGGAAAATATTTTAATAAATCTTCGTGATTCGCACACCACTTCTTAAGTGGGAATCCGTATTTCTGTAAAATAGAAAATACTTGATGTTGTAGCACAATCAGATCTTTCAATGAATCTGATCCTGTCATAATGTCATCCATATAAAAATCAGACATTATAATTTCTGCAGCCTCTGTATATTCCTTTCTATTTAATTCTGCTGCTGTCTGTAAACTTTTAACCGCTAAATATGGTGGTGCTGATGTTTCATAAGTAACAGATTTCAGCCTATACAAATTTGCCAATTTTTCAATATCTCCTGAAAATACATATTTGTGCTTCCTGAATCTTAACAAAATATCAAACAAATCATCTTGCAATCGTGGTCCAGTACACGCATTGTGGTTATTGTTGCATATCATGCAATTAAAACTTTTACAAGTTTTGCTATTGTGTCCACTTCTAAGACACTTAATACACAAATTGTTCTTCAGAACCTTGTTCCATCTTTCATTAATAGAAAAGTTTCTGAATTTCGAGCAATGATGCATAAAATGTGGAATAGGGCATCCCATCACACATTTCGTTTCACTCTTTCAATATAAATATGAATAGTAGAAACCCTGTTTCCTACTAAACCTATTAAATTTTCACATTGGTTAAATGCTCTTCTTACCTGATACGCATACTCTTTCTTAAAGTATGAGTTCTAGGACATCGTCGCTGTTAATGATTTCAACGTTTCGTCGTTGATTTTTTAGGCACAGCTCGGTCAACCTATTCCTGCAATCGTTGGGCTGCTCCTCCGTTATATTTGTTGTGGTTGCTACCTTGTACAAATCAGTTACCTCTTTTCCGATATCGATCTGTACAGTAATAAGGCTTGCTGGATCCATATTTAAAATTATTTTTTTTTATTTTTATCATTTAATAATTTATATGTTTATTTATTAACGCATCAAAACTACGCGAACAAAATTTTACGAATCAGAGCTACGTGGACAAAATTTTACGAATCAAAACTACGAGAACAAAATTTTATGGGGTCACCATGAATGTTTATCTCTAACGCGAAATGATTTGAACAGTGTTTTGATGTTGATTGGCTCTTTATTAAATAAAAACTTATATTTATAGCTAAAAATAATCTTAAAATTTAAATACACTTAAGATCTAAATACATCATAAAACATCAGCCATGCACATGCATACAGTGTTTTCGCTATGTAAATATGCGTCCAATTAATGCGTTGGCATTCAACATATCTAATTCTCTCATGCACAGATAATAATACAACTTAAGTTGAAATATTTTTATCCCATATTATAAATTGTCACACACGCAGGTCGACTTCGATTATATATACGGCACACAGGCCAGCAACATACTTAAAATATACTTGAATACCCATTGGTATATACGTAAATAGATTATTAAAATAAACTATATATAAATAAACACTATCTACTACTATTTGCAAACAAAACTAACTTTTTGTTAAAAAATAAAAACAGAGTACTTTTAGGGTGTAATTTTTTTGTTTAATTAATACACCAACCAAAACCAAATTACTTTAATAACACTATCAATTCATTTTAAGGTTTGTGTATTGAATAAATGAATAAATGTCTTTTAACAAAATTGCCGATTTGCCATCGCAGCTAATTTGTCATTTAATATGTGGCCATTAGAATGCACGTAAATACTTGAAATTTTGTTTATAGACAATTCTAGACAATTCTGTAGATTCTATTTCTGCATCTAACTAATTTTTTCGCAAAATGGACTAACACCACTATAAATTTAAATGCCTCATGAGATAATAAATATATTACGTAGGTACGTACGCGTACGTGAAAATAGGACACCCTTATAAAAAATCAATATTTGTCCCTAATTTTAATTTCAATGCTTATTTTTAAATATTAATTAAGGCTGTCTGAAAAAACAAAAAATATTATTTTGTATCTGTATTTCTTTCAAACTATTTAAGTTGGTTACTTAAAGTACATGCATGATTTGTATATTTAAAAGTTCTATAGTAACGTAACTTTATGAGTATTTTTCTATACGTTATCGTTAACGGAATAGAATTTCTTTTCATCTAAATATCTGAAAAGAAATTTTATTCCGTTAACAATAACGTATAGAAAAATACTCATAAAGTTACGTTACTATAGAACTTTTAAATATACATTCACATATTTAATATTACAAATCCATCGTTATTTAAAAGATTTCAGCATTTTGAATTTTTCGGTCGTGGTTGACGTTTTTCTGGAAACGTCCATATGTCTATAGTCTACGGAAAACTGTTCTACAAGTATCTCTGGATTGTGCACAAAATAAAAACACTGTTATGTTTGGTTTAAATTAAAACAATTAACTTTATTAATTCACTTTAATAAACAACTTTACTAATAACAAATTCTTATCTCTTATGTTTCGAGAAACTTCTACTCGTTTCGTGAATGACGCATGCTATTGGCTTCTCATTCGCACTCATGTGTTTCAATGTGCTGATCTTCCATCTTTTTCTCGCACATGGCTTAGAGCGCTTAATGATCTTCCGTCTGTTTCTATCACATTGCTTAGTGCGCTGAATTGTCTTGCGTCTCATTTATTATTGTTTATTGCTTGCAGAGTGGAGCAAAAAACTCTTTTCGTATCACTGCCCTCCACCTAAATCTGTTCGTACCGAACAGATGTTAATCCTCTCTCTATACGGTGCCCACCTTTCCAAATGTACAACTTTCATTTTTCGTCTAACGCCTGTAGTATTCTGAATCCGATACACATTGTCATTAATATTTTTAATTATCCTGTACGGTCCTTCCCGGTGTGTTTGTAGTTTTGGATTTAACAATTTCACTCGTGGCGGGCTACAAAGCATAACCAGATCTTCTTCCTTAAATCCCTCAGAGTTTTCTCTCAAGTCGTGTCTGGACTTTATCGTATCACTTGGAATTTGTATCCTGTGCCCCAATGACTGATGCAACTCGTTTCGGTCTTCACTTTTCTTTATGCCCAAAACAATTCATCTTTTGCACATCCATAGCAGTACGTTCGGATATTGAATACACTCCTGACGTGTGTACTTCTTGCGGATACACATTGTTTACATCTGTGAATCCAATAAACGACTGATTTATGATATCCGACCCAATAGAAATGTTTTTGACTTATTCAATCGTTTTATTAATGCTCAAGTGACCTCCATTGGATCCAACATAGTATTTCAGTACTATCGCTTTTATTTTCGACTTAGGAACAACAATCAAATTTCGAGCAGATCTGCCATTTGCAGTTTTTCACAAATGGTACAAACAACCATTTTGTTGCTTCAGGATTTGCCACTGCGCCCAGTAAGCACTGCTTTGTTGTTCCTTGAACGTCCTTATTTTTACAATGTCGGGGTCCTTCCTTTTTCATTTCGTATTTGCTATAGACTCCATTGAACATCTGGCACCAGTGTTGTCACTCTACCACAATTGTGGTAGAAATACCAGTTTTTCGGAACTGTTAGATTTCTACCATTTCTACCACGGAGAGTTCAAAATGTACCATTTTTTTAAGTTATGTAAATTTTCTAATGCTGTTCCTAAAAACTATCAAACTCAAATCAGAATATTGAAAGAAAAAACCGTAAGTTTAAAAATGAATTTTAGGCAAACATTAAAGCTCCAATATGTGCGTTTTTCAGTCTGATTTCATGATCCTGAATTTCCATTAAAAACGCAAAATGCAAACATTATTTTTTGCTTTTTAACATTGAATTTTCAACCAATTCCCTAAGCTTGAGCGTAACTGGAACCTATGTATTTATTATTATAATTTGTTTAAAAAAATTATAATTTGTTTAAGTTTGATTATACAATTGAAATATTTTAAAATTATACTATCGGCCATTTTTTATTCCTCAATTTAGTCAAATATGTATAAAGAATATATAAAAGTTCTATATATTACGTATTTGCTAAAATATTAAAAGCTACCATTATTTTGTAAAATCTACCACTACTTTGTTGCACATTCTATCAATAATCATAATTTTTAAATGCAACACTGTCTGGCACGACACCCAATGAACGAATGTGAATTATGTAAGTTTTTTTTCTTTTTCTCTCCGGCACTCTCCGGATTCCATTGTAAATACTCGTGCCGACACAGTGCCTGAATTTCTAAGATGGCAACTGGTACTTTTTGGACCATCCTCAGGTCGGCACAATGTAGTCGCTATCTCCTGCGTAAGCGCTGTGGTGACCGTTTCCATAAATGTCACCTTTGGCATAGTCATTGCTGCACGTTTTCTCTCAGGATCCCTTATGCCATCATCAAACGCATTTATCTTGCACATTTCCAAGAAATCACACGCTGAATCGGAATACGCCAAATGTGCAAGTCTCTCAACATCCGTAGCATATTCCTGTAACGATTCGCTATTATTTTGCTTTTGGAACTTCAGCTGTATTCTGTAAATCGGTGTCATGTGTTCACTGCCATATTTTCGTTTCAGTGCACCCATGACCGCTGAATAACTGTTAGGGACACTTTTCAGAATTGTTAGCAAAACTTCGGCTGTGCTTCCATTCAGGGCCACAATAAGCTCTGCTACCATGCCTTCTTTGTTCCATCCATTAGTTATAGCCGTTGTCTCAAATTGCAGCTGAAAAATGCTGAACGCTGTTGTTCCATCGTACATCGGCGATTTCAGCATCGAACCACCGGCAACATGCACTTAGCTTTAGTAAACTGACATCTTCTTGTATTTTCTGTAGCTTTTTGTCGTAACGATTTTTCCAATTTTTGCATTTTATCAAGAACGTCATTCATATACGCTTCAAGCTTATTTACTTTTCTATTAAGTGTATTAGAAACTTCTAGAAGCTGCTTCGAATGTTCTTGAAGCTGTTCAGAATTTTTTGAAGTTTCTGCTCTATTTTAATGGAATTTTCTTCCTTTTCTGAAACTGCCGCTGCACAACTGCAATTAACTGGCTCATATCAAGTACTTGGGACTGTACTTTTCCTTCTGTGTCCAGAATTTTCGTTGACGGTGCTGCAGCTTCCACTTCAAAATCGTGCTTATCGAGATTAAAGTCTTTCGCATCAAATTCTTTCATTAGGCATTTCTGAAGCTCTACTTTCGTTCCAGCAGTTGCAAGATTACGAGACGCCCCCTCCTTCTTTAGTTGGTCGACTTTAAGTTGATTAAATTTAACCATTTTGTAGTGAAGTGCTGAAGTGCTGTGCCTCAGAAGCGGCGCCCTTATATACCGCATGCATCAGTTCGATACATTTTGACAAGCTTCGACATGTTTCGAGAACTTTCTACTCGTTTCGTGAATGACGCATGCTATTGGAATCTCATTCGCACTCATGTGTTTCAATCTGCCTATCTTCCATCTCTTTTTCGCACATTGCTTAGTGCGGTGAATGATCTTCCGTCTCTTTCTAACACATTAATTAGTGCGCTGAATGTCTTGCGTCTCATTTATTATCGTTAATTGATTTCACAGTGGAGCAAATTACCTCTTTTCATAACCATATAATACACCTATGTTAAAAAATACTTCCTATGAAAACGATAACAACGATTGAGTTAAAAATATGATTCCAACTGAAATACACTACATCAACTCTGTTGAAATGCTCCCTATTGAACTACACTAACAACTACTCTGTTAAAACAATGATCCCTATTGAAGTAAACTAAAAACTACTCTGTTAAAAATGATCCATATTGAAAAAAATAACAACTACTCTAGAGTTGAGACAGAACCGGCGCAAACATGCTACTGGAATGCGATCATTGGCTGTTCAGGCAGCCAGATTTCAAATCAGGCAATGATCAGAGGTTCACATCAGTGCCTGATTCTTCAGAAGAATGGATAAAGCTGCCTTACGTGGATTTGAAATTAAGATTACTCTAGTCGACTCATTTTAGCAGGCCTTTGGTAGGGATGCTATATCATATTCTGTTGAGGGACGGATGCGAATTAAAGCTAACCGTAATCAATTTCCACTCGGGTTATTTTACTCATATTTTCAATTCTGTACTCACAAACTTATTATTAATAGTAAAAATCGACTTTCTCGTTTAGATCAATACAAATGATGTTCAAAGTTCATGTGATTATAAACCGAGTGATGTAAATGTCAATCAGTGCAACATTATTACAAATGAAGAGCAAGATGAAATAAATGTACGAAAAGATAAATGTTCATCGCATCTAACCGATTTTTATAATGATAGTAAAGTCCACAATGCGGAAAGATTAGTGGATAACTCTATTTCAAGAGTAAAAAACGTATTTAAATTTGATTCGCTCAAACCAGATATGTTGCCAGTTTCATTTGATCTGAATGGTACTGTTAAAGAAGGTAAGTTGAGAATAATATATATATACATATATATATATATATATATATATATATATATATATATATATATATATATATATATATATATATATATATATATATATATATATATATATATATATATATATATATATATATATATATATATGTTATATGATTCAAATTTGTATGTACGAACATTCCTAAGAACATTCCTTTAAAAACAAACAAAAATTGATCCTGTGAGGTTGCGCAAAGAGCTTAAAGGATATTTTTGTACTATTAGCACAATTTTATCACTCTTTTTTCTTTTTTTACTTAACTTAAAATCATTTACTACAATTATGTTTTTTAAAATTATTAATTTTTATAAACCGTTACAGTTTCACATTTTAACTGTCAAAATTTATCTAATTTCTAACGAGATTGGAATAGCATTTTTGGGGAGAAGTTCACTTTACCGGCCACTTCGAAAAAAAAAAATTGCCATTCCCTTTATTTTCGCAAAAAAAAACAAAATTATAAAAAAGATCTCTCGGACCTCTGGTGACCTTGAAAAATCAAAAAAGTATAAATTGGTACTCATACACGGAGAGAAATAAAATTCTAAAACTCGAGAAGAATTCGTTTAAAAAGAAAAATAGTAGAATTTCTAATATCAATAAAATACTACTAAAATTCAAGAATTTGTCATCTGGATATCAGGAAAGCAAATTATTTAGTTGTCAAAAAAGTAAACAAATTTTATTCAACTGGATTTTCAGAAGTTAATTTATTGATTATTAAAAACCAAAAAGAACACGCAAAATTTTTGCTGTATTCTTCGCAAAAAGAACACGTGTTCATGTGTTGATGTTGTTTTCATCGATATTGCTCTGTCTGTAATACTCGCTCGTATGCTTTGTTTTGCGAGGTCGCCACCTGTCTGTCTGTTGAAAGGAACTAATCCAAATTTTTCTAGATATTCAGACATTAAGTTCTTAGGTATCAAAAAAGAAACTAAGTACAATTATTCTGGATTTCAGATTTTTTTTCTTATGTATCAAAAAACGACAAGATATAAAATATTTGCATGTGTGTGTTTTCACGAATAGAACAACAAGCACAGACATACATAGACGGCGTCTGTGTATGTATGAATGTTGAAGATGTAAAAATAAAAAAAAATAATTTTTCTACGAATATTGGTATGGTTTCAGTTCGTAAACATAAATTGAGATTCAATTTCGCATAAATACCAAGTTGATTTCATTCCATTGTTATCTAAATACACTATGGGTAAAGTGCGGAAGGTTTATACATAACCAACAGTAGAAGCAGCAGAAGAGGAGAAAGTGTATAAGGTAAGTATCTGTTTCAAAATAATATACATAGATAAAATTAAATAATAATAATACATTAAGTATTTAAAGAAGTCATTTAATACACAAAAATACATATAAGGTAATAAAATTCTAAATAAACAATCAATTAACTATATATAAATATTTTTATGTTAGCTTCGAAATAATTGCTTTTAATTACTTTCAACATATCGACCGACAGACACACAAACAAACAGATGGTGCTAACAGATGGACAAAGCAAAACAAAACATAATAGCGACAAAACAAGATCGAAAAAACAACAACTATACGAATACGTTTCATTTTTTGATACCTAAGAAATTAATAACTGAATTCAAGAATAATTCTACTTAGTTACTTTTGTTTGATACCTAAGAAATTAATAACTGAATTCAAGACTTATTCTACTTAGTTTCTTTTTTCAAAACCTAAGAAATTAATAACTGAATCCAAGAATAATTCTACTAAGTTACTTTTTTGACAACTCAGAAAATCCATTTCTTGAAATTAAGGATTTTTCGGTTTAGCCGTTTAATTATTGATTCCTTCTGGATTTTGAAACTTTTTTCATCCGTGTATGAAAGGTAATTTATTATTATATTATTTCAATAGTATATGTGTAATGAGCCATTTGTATGTAATAATTGTAGTATATATGCATATATAATCTAAAGATTCTGATGTTTATTATTATTTTTTTTTTGTTGGTTTTTTTTATTAAAAAAAATATGAATTCCATTTGTTTTTTCAAATTTTTTAATTTTTTTTGTATATTTTTGTATAATTTATGGAATTTATTTGTGCTAGATGCTGATTGGTTGTAATGAAATGGTGTGATTTAAATTATAATTAATGAAAGGAATTCAAATTTACAAGGTAATAACCGTTTTTATATGATGAAATGATTGACTAAGTATTGGAAAGCACCGCAGTCGAACATTTTTTCAAAAAAATCACGCGATTTTTTATTTTTATGAAGAAATGTTGACTTCATAAAACAAATTTGTATTTTTTATATGAAGTTTTGAGGTAATAGCGCCCCTGGCGAAAATAGATGCATATATAATTCAATATTACATACAAGTAGCTCAAAATACAGATATATACTATTGCAATAATATAAATTGGTTTGTTGGTAGCTAGGACATCGACAAAATAATTACAGATTTGTAATATTGAGAAAATTACATTTCACCCATATGTAAGTAGTGTACCGGTTTTTGATCTGTCAAGGTCACAAGGGGTCCGAGCGATCTTTTTTTATTTTTGTTTTTTTGGCGAAAATAAATCGCGTGACAATTTTTTTTTTTAATATTTCGAAGTGGCCGGTAAAGTGAACTTTAGATCATTTTTGTTTTAATGCATATACTGTCGCCAATTGTCTGGTTTCACAATTTATTGTTATGTGTGTTTTGAATTTGTATCGAAGTTTTCGAGTCTCTGAAATCTGTATATGGAGATATTCGGAGATCTATCGCTTCCATCGCGCTGGTGTTTGTGCAGTGTTGTTCGCGAAGCGCATTATAAGATTAATCAGCAAATTGTCTGGCGAAAAATGGTCGGGCGCTTTACTTCCAGTTGTAGCCAACTTGCTGCATCAATTCGTCCATAAACGCGGTCTAGCTAGGGCATAAGTTTGTAAAGCTCACTTCCCGGCACCAGATTATCCCCGCGCCGTATTTGTTCAATTTCAGCACCATATGATATATTTTGAGCATGATGACATAGAATAATTTCGGCTTTGTGAAGTTCAGGCGCCGTGAATCCAACGTCTTCGACACGTTGACTGCATTCCAACGTTCAACTATACTGAGTGCCAAAAATTGATTGAATTCAGAAGTTGTAAGGTGACCCTGTCATAATGGACAATCCACTACTCCTTTGCGCTGTCTGTTCTTGTGTGTAATGAACGCTGTCTGGGACCACGCGTATGAGGCTGGCCACCTCACTCAACCAATTGCTAAAGTCAACTATTGTATTGGCGGTGCATACCGCGCCAACTCCAAGGTCTTACTCATAGGTAGCTTACCCCCCCATCTATTCGATCAACGTGGGATTCGACAATTGTTGCTGTCCATTTGCTGATTAGAGAAACACAGAGAGGTTATTTGCTTTGTAGCGAAAGGAATCAATTTTTCAAATCCAGTCTCCGATATGGGCGCAACTTCTCGAATAACTCGTAGCTGACTGCGTAAGAGCATGCGTGATGTTGTTGTAAAATGAAATCGGCGACATCACACTGGCAGTACACGACGTCAATGGTAAACCGGCACTTGATGGCTGAGTCGTTTGCAGCAGCGTTGCTTCGCGCGAGGGCTGTGCGATGTTGTTGTAAAGCGATAGTGGAAGCCGAACCGGCACTTGTTGCGTCTGTGTGCTTCTCAACTGCGCGTGAAGTGTGTCAATTCGACTTTGTAAACCTGCAAGAACATGATTATTATTTGCATTATTAAATAACGGTTGCACGCTGAACCCGGCAGCGCTGGATATAGCATTCGAACGTGATACGTTTGGAGCACAATATGACGATATTTTCGGCTCCGTATTTACAAAATGTGGCAATTTTTTTGGTTTTTGGTTTCTAATGTTAACAACTTTGATTGTTCCTTCGGCTGAGGCTACGGCTTTATATGTGCTGGCGACTATATGTGTGTGCACACCAGCTATGTTTGGCGCTGCGTTGACAAGAGCAACCCCTTTCGAATTGGCTTCTTTCGACGATGCTTGTGTGGCGGCGCTGTGCGCTGCATTGGCGATAGCAGCAGTTCTTTGTGCGGTGGGCTCAGCGGCAATCGACGATATGTTTATTCCGGCGGGGTTGGTTGCTGCTTTGGCGAGAGCAGCACTTCTTTTTTCGGTCGACACAGCGGTGATCGACGATGTGTTTGTTCCGGCGGCGCACAGTAGTTCGGCTTCAAACACACGGCGGAAAAAACTATAAAGAGTTGGCAGAAATTTATGAAATTTTTAACACAGTGTCTTAGATCAGTATCCATCTCAAATATGTAACGAATTTAAAAATTGATTAATGTTTAGAGGGCGTATCCATAGAATGTTATATTTTTATAATATCATATCATACTTTCCTATGAGATTTTCAAGAATATTGGTACATAAGTAACCTATATCTCGATGATGTTTCGAGTGTGACAGTTTTACACATACGCCCTACTCTAAAGCTATTAACACTATTGATGATTAAAATGCAATAACTTTTAAACAAATGAACCGATTTCACAAAAAAAAATTGTTATTTTCATAGAAACCCAGGTAACAAATATACGTGAGTTTCCCAATATATAAGAAACAAATTGACACATTCAAATTTATAAAATTGCAGAAATTATGTAACATTGTTGTATATAACACCATTTATATATTATTAAAAAAGTATTAACAGTGGTTCCCAACATAAAATATAATAAAAATCATTTTTCCTGAATATTGTCCTCCAATAAGTGGATTTTAATCTTATTCACTACTATTTTGACACACAGTCTAAACTATTAAAGAAAGAGTCATATTTACGGTTGCCACTCTTAGTAACTTACAACCAAAATTGGTAACTTTTTGTCAGCTTGGTAACTTTTTAATCATTTTGGTAACTTTTCGATAGGGCAATAATAAATGAAATATTTCAAAAATATATAAATGTTTAATTTTCGTATTCTTGTAAAATCGAAAATTAGAGAAATTCCATTGCTATTAAATATATAACAGAGGTATCTCTATTGGCAAGTTTGGAGTGATTTATTATGCAACACTGTGCATTGTTTTATTATTTGTATACCCTACACTAAGAGTGAAGGGTACGCCGTTTGTAACACCCTGAAGGAAGCATCCCCGGTATGGAAAAGTATATATATTCTTGATCAACATGATCTCCAGAGTCGATTTATCGATGTCCGTCTGTCTGTCCCTCTGTCTGTCTTTTGAAATTACTATTACAGAAAAAGTTGAAGAGCTAGAGCAAAGAAACTTTAGATTTAAATTACTGTTTGAACAAGAAAATTGGCATGATCGGTCTATTGTGACCTGAGAACCGACCACTTATGTTCAAATACCTCATCTAAAATTTACATCTACAGATCAATTTTACTGTATACGTGCTTAGGCAAAATTTTTTTGGTAAAATATATATTGACTCATGCTCAAATACACGAAAATAATGGTTTCTGGCGAAACGACTTGTGGTTCAACAAAAAAAATCAAAAATCGGTACACCTACCCGTTTGTAAATATGGGTATCAAATGAATGGAAATACTTCAGCGATTGAAAGTTTGTAGTTATTTTCGGGATTCGTATATCCTGGTGACCTATATATCAGTTTTAATGGTAACCACACATATGTGTAGGGTATTTATAATCGGCTTAGACCGACTATAAACAACCCACTTGCGTGGCCAAATCCCAAAAGAACAAATTTTTCCCAAAAAAATTTCCTATGACGCAAGTGAGTTCTGGCCAAATCCTAAAGGAAGAATTTTTCCAAAAAATTGTCCAATGACGCAAGTCGGTTCTGGGCAAATCCGGAAGGAACAAAATTTTTCAAAAATTGTCCAATAAGGCACGGGTAATGGCCACATTCCAAAGGAACACATTTTTCAAATTAAGTTTGTTCTTGTGCACAAACAGTCTACTGGGATAACTTTCTTGAATAAATATATATGTTTTTGTGCACAAATGGGGAAATGATAGATGAGCCTTTTTTCATAGCTAAATGTAAAAGTATTTCTTTTAGTGGCGAAAATTGAGTTATACTTCATTTCGTATCTATAAAACATATATGCTTCATTTCTGGGTATAATAGAGATATGGTTGTTTTCGTGGGAAAACTGAATTTGTGCTTCTTTTCGTAGTTTTGAAAAAGGTGCTGTTTTTCGCAAAATTACAGAAACATGATAATAATATAATATTTATATGTAGCCGCGGTAGCTCAGTGGTTAGTGCGTTGGACTGCGAGCCGAAAGGTCCCCGGTTCAAGCCTGGACTGGGTCTAAAATATCTTTTCATAGAAAATTTTTTCTATACCGCGCTACCTCTCGGCAGTAAATGGCAAACCTACGTGAGTAAAACATTGCCTATGAAAAGCTCTCACCCACCGTTCGGAATCGGCAATAAACTGTAGGTCCCTCCACTTTGAGTACAAATATAACACGCACAGCTCAAAATGGTGAGAGAGCTCGGCCTAAGTTCTTATAGGACTGTAGTTCCAAACTATTATTATAATATTTATATCAAGGATTGAAACCGTAACCGAAACCGATATCCGTTTAAAACCGTTTCATTTTTAAAACCGAAACCGTAACCGAAACCGTTATACGAAAATCAGAAATAAACCGATATAAACGGTTTCGGTTTTATACCGGTTTAAAACGGTTTTTAAAAAAGTATAAAAAGAAACAGAAAAACATATTTTATTTTATATAGAAGATCTTAAGTACAGGTCATGTTTAAATGTCATTTAATAAAATTTGGAGTTCCCAAAATAAAAAGGTTTTGTTGTACAAAAATTCACATGTTGTTTTTTGAGACGCGATATTTCCAAAAACAACGGTATTTGGTCTAAAATTTGTTCTTTTGTTTCATTAATCGAATTAACAACAAAACACCATCAACTCCAAGTAAAATTTTTACGTTAAAAATGATTAAAATATTAATAATATTGGTTTTTATACCCTACACTAAGAGTGAAAGGGTATATTCAGTTTGGTACGCCGTTTGTAACACCCAGAAGGAAGCATCTCCGGTATGGAAAAGTATATATATTCTTGATCAGCATGACCTCCTGAGTCGATTTAGCGATGTCCGTCTGTCTGTCTGTCCGTCTGTCTGTCCGTCTGTCTGTTGAAATCCCTACTACTTTTAAAATAGAAGAGCTAGATAAATGAAACTTATAACTTAGATTACTAATATACCTACGCTGTATGTGCGAAAAAATTGGCGAGATCGGTCCATTGTGACCTATGATCCGACCACTTATGTTCAAATACCTCATATAAAATGTACATATAGAGATCAATTTTTATGTATACGTGCTTAGGTAAACTTTTTTGGTCAAATATATATTGATATCATGCTCAAATACATTATAATAATGTTTTCCGGCAAAAACACCTGTGGTTCACAAAAAAAAAAAAAATCGAAAAAATCGGTACACCTACCCATTTGTAAATATGGGTATCAAATGAATGGAAATTCTTCAGCGATTGCATGTTTGTAGTTATCACTTGAATGGTAACCACACATATGTGTAGGGTATTTATAGTCGGCTTAGACCGACTATAATTTTGATAATCCTAACTATCATAGTTACACCTACTTTAAAATTTCCCATGTGATCTAACCTTCCCAACTGGTTTCTTTATTTTATTAGTAAAATATATAGGGGAGCTTGGGATAAGTGGGACAAGTTTTGAAAAGTTCATTTGAATATTTTTTATATTCTTTTAAGTCTTTTTATAAGTCTTTTAATGAATTTTTGACTGATGTTTCAAAACAGCTCAATTTCGGACATAAACAAAACAATGGTAATGCAAGAAAAAATGTAAAAAAAGTTTCAAATTATTAACATCTCAGTAACTATTTAAGGAAATACGAAAAATGAAGTGCAAGTTCGACAAGTTTAAACATTTCAAGTATAAGGCAGATATTTGTTTACATTAGTGATGATTAAAAATTTCTTGTTTTTGCATCTTGTTCTTGCATTTTTTTTTGCAAGAACAAAAACGAGAACAAGATCGAGATTTTGCAAAAAAAAAAGAACAAGAGCAAGTGATTTTAATGTATTTATTATGTTTTTTAGGTAATAATGATATACAAAATAATTCATGAAATTACTAAGTAAATATTGAAGATGTGTGTTTTTTTTGTTTTTGTCAATTCTAAAGAATATAAGCATCTTAAAAATAAGGCCTGTGAAACACTTTTGAAGCTTCAAAAGTGCTTCAAAAGTCGCTTCAAAAAGATAAAACAGACAAAATAATGTTTTTTCTCTTTTCTTCGCTACGCTAGTTCGTACATCGATTGTGCATATGCACTGTGCTATGCACATTTTTATTTTACTTTTATAAATAGTTTTTTTATTAATTGTAAAATCATGAAGTAATAAAAAATAATATATGAACATTTTACAGTATGATATATTTAGCTGATATATTGCTTTTTGTGTTTTTCATTTTTCACAAATCCGCTGATTCGTTTGAAAGTGCAACAACAACAAAAATGCGTATAAAGCAGCATCCAAGCTTTTGATAATTGGCGAGATCGGTCCATTGTGACCTATGATCCGACCACTTATGTTCAAATACCTCATATAAAATGTACATATAAAGATCAATTTTTATGTATACGTGCTTAGGTAAACTTTTTTGGTCAAATATATATTGATATCATGCTCAAATACATTATAATAATGTTTTCCGGCAAAAACACCTGTGGTTCACAAAAAAAAAAAAAATCGAAAAAATCGGTACACCTACCCATTTGTAAATATGGGTATCAAATGAATGGAAATTCTTCAGCGATTGCATGTTTGTAGTTATCACTTGAATGGTAACCACACATATGTGTAGGGTATTTATAGTCGGCTTAGACCGACTATAATTTTGATAATCCTAACTATCATAGTTACACCTACTTTAAAATTTCCCATGTGATCTAACCTTCCCAACTGGTTTCTTTATTTTATTAGTAAAATATATAGGGGAGCTTGGGATAAGTGGGACAAGTTTTGAAAAGTTCATTTGAATATTTTTTATATTCTTTTAAGTCTTTTTATAAGTCTTTTAATGAATTTTTGACTGATGTTTCAAAACAGCTCAATTTCGGACATAAACAAAACAATGGTAATGCAAGAAAAAATGTAAAAAAAGTTTCAAATTATTAACATCTCAGTAACTATTTAAGGAAATACGAAAAATGAAGTGCAAGTTCGACAAGTTTAAACATTTCAAGTATAAGGCAGATATTTGTTTACATTAGTGATGATTAAAAATTTCTTGTTTTTGCATCTTGTTCTTGCATTTTTTTTTGCAAGAACAAAAACGAGAACAAGATCGAGATTTTGCAAAAAAAAAAGAACAAGAGCAAGTGATTTTAATGTATTTATTATGTTTTTTAGGTAATAATGATATACAAAATAATTCATGAAATTACTAAGTAAATATTGAAGATGTGTGTTTTTTTTGTTTTTGTCAATTCTAAAGAATATAAGCATCTTAAAAATAAGGCCTGTGAAACACTTTTGAAGCTTCAAAAGTGCTTCAAAAGTCGCTTCAAAAAGATAAAACAGACAAAATAATGTTTTTTCTCTTTTCTTCGCTACGCTAGTTCGTACATCGATTGTGCATATGCACTGTGCTATGCACATTTTTATTTTACTTTTATAAATAGTTTTTTTATTAATTGTAAAATCATGAAGTAATAAAAAATAATATATGAACATTTTACAGTATGATATATTTAGCTGATATATTGCTTTTTGTGTTTTTCATTTTTCACAAATCCGCTGATTCGTTTGAAAGTGCAACAACAACAAAAATGCGTATAAAGCAGCATCCAAGCTTTTGATAATTGGCGAGATCGGTCCATTGTGACCTATGATCCGACCACTTATGTTCAAATACCTCATATAAAATGTACATATAAAGATCAATTTTTATGTATACGTGCTTAGGTAAACTTTTTTGGTCAAATATATATTGATATCATGCTCAAATACATTATAATAATGTTTTCCGGCAAAAAGACCTGTGGTTCACAAAAAAAAAAAAAATCGAAAAAATCGGTACACCTACCCATTTGTAAATATGGGTATCAAATGAATGGAAATTCTTCAGCGATTGCATGTTTGTAGTTATCACTTGAATGGTAACCACACATATGTGTAGGGTATTTATAGTCGGCTTAGACCGACTATAATTTTGATAATCCTAACTATCATAGTTACACCTACTTTAAAATTTCCCATGTGATCTAACCTTCCCAACTGGTTTCTTTATTTTATTAGTAAAATATATAGGGGAGCTTGGGATAAGTGGGACAAGTTTTGAAAAGTTCATTTGAATATTTTTTATATTCTTTTAAGTCTTTTTATAAGTCTTTTAATGAATTTTTGACTGATGTTTCAAAACAGCTCAATTTCGGACATAAACAAAACAATGGTAATGCAAGAAAAAATGTAAAAAAAGTTTCAAATTATTAACATCTCAGTAACTATTTAAGGAAATACGAAAAATGAAGTGCAAGTTCGACAAGTTTAAACATTTCAAGTATAAGGCAGATATTTGTTTACATTAGTGATGATTAAAAATTTCTTGTTTTTGCATCTTGTTCTTGCATTTTTTTTGCAAGAACAAAAACGAGAACAAGATCGAGATTTTGCAAAAAAAAAAGAACAAGAGCAAGTGATTTTAATGTATTTATTATGTTTTTTAGGTAATAATGATATACAAAATAATTCATGAAATTACTAAGTAAATATTGAAGATGTGTGTTTTTTTTGTTTTTGTCAATTCTAAAGAATATAAGCATCTTAAAAATAAGGCCTGTGAAACACTTTTGAAGCTTCAAAAGTGCTTCAAAAGTCGCTTCAAAAAGATAAAACAGACAAAATAATGTTTTTTCTCTTTTCTTCGCTACGCTAGTTCGTACATCGATTGTGCATATGCACTGTGCTATGCACATTTTTATTTTACTTTTATAAATAGTTTTTTTATTAATTGTAAAATCATGAAGTAATAAAAAATAATATATGAACCTTTTACAGTATGATATATTTAGCTGATATATTGCTTTTTGTGTTTTTCATTTTTCACAAATCCGCTGATTCGTTTGAAAGTGCAACAACAACAAAAATGCGTATAAAGCAGCATCCAAGCTTTTGATAGAATTTTTGGCGGGAAATTTTTTGTACCACAAAGAGAACTCGTTTTTGTTGCCAACTAGAGAGCTGTACTAGATACATACATGTAGTGTGGTGCCATGCGTCTGTCCGTTGCCATGCGTCTGTCTGTGTCATGCGTCTCCCCGTTGTCATGCGTCTGTCTGTTTGTCATGCGTCTGTTTGTTGCCATGCGATGATACAGGATAGCAACGAAGAGTTGTCGTTGTGAAAGTGTGTGTATAAGAATCGATATATTCTCTTCTTTCTGTTAGTGTTCGCTTTATAGCGTTTGAGTTTGTGTTCGCATGGTGTTCGCAAAGAAAAATGTTACTATGCAAGATATTATTTGAGTACGGATTTTTTGAAAATAAGTACAATTATTAAAATTATTGTTCAAATTCTATTTGTTTTCATAATTAATATGCAGTTTAAGATATTTGTCTTCGATCTTTTATTTAAAAGATTAAGATTACCATTTCTTGTCTTGCTCTTGCAAATGATCATCACTAGTTTACATATATTGCAGTTCACAGAATTGTTGAAATTTAATTTCTTTGGATTTTATGGATGAAAATGGTACAAAATTCTTCTTCTTTTCAATTCAGATCATATATCAGGTGAAGTCAATATGTTGCTTTTCATTGGTTTGTGGTCACGAAATTTTAAATTAAATTTTTTTCTTGGCGTAATCAATTAAATAATTCATATAACACAATATTTTTACTAAAATAATAACAAACATTGTTTAAATTACGTTTCCCACTTTACCCCAGTATCATAATTTGAACATAATTTAGCACCATAAAAAATGTAAAATTATTTAAAAAATATGGAAATAAAGAAAATTTATACAAAAACCCAAATCAAAACCGAAACCGTAAGATGGAACCGGTATACCGAAACTGTTTCGTTATAAAAACTTAAAACCGAAACCGTAACCGAAACCGAAACGCGGAAAAAACCGAAACCGAAATCGAAACCGTTATTCGTTTAGGTTTCAATCCTTGATTTATATACAGTTATGAAGGGGAAAAAGCTAAGCAAGCCAGAAAATTTCGGAAGGAAGGAAATTTCTTGGTTAGAAGACAGAGGCGGCAATTTATATTTATTCAATAAAAAAATATATTTAAATTAAAAAAAAAAATAAAAAAATATTGGTAACTTTTTTGGGTAATTCTGGTAGGCAAAATTCATTCCGAATGGCAATCGCACATTGGGCTGAGTGTATGGAAAAGGCGCGCATCGAAGTTTTTTGTATGTAACTTTTGAACTAAAAAAGATTTTGAAAAAAGAAAAATTGTTTTGAAAACTGGACACTTCAGGGAATATACATGTTTTAGTTTTAAACTTGTTCTATGAGTACCCTACATGTAATTGAAAGGCAGAGTTGACTGCTTTATTGCTATGAAAAATATATATAAAAAAATAGAAATTCCTAGTTTTTCAACAAAATATCATTAAATTATTTTAACTTATATAATTCTCTTATTTCTGGCATAATCAGTTACATTTTGTTCATTAATTAAGGAATTATTGAACAAAATATGACTTAAATTCTCACTATAAAAAACCTGGAAATAATGTAAAAAAATGTGGGCGGATCCAGCCCATTGTTGGAAGAAATATTTTTAGGTAAATTTTATCAATAAGTTTTAAATTTTGTAATTATATCCTCGGTACTTTTCGAGTTATAGGTTCCTAAAGTGTTATATAAAAGTATCTTGTATGGGAGGTGGGAGTGTCCGTTGACCGATTTGATTCATTTTCAAACTCATATCCTACTTTTGTCTAGAAAATATTGTGACCAAATTTCATCGCATTCTGACATGTATTTCTCAAGTTTCCTCGTATACAGGCAGCAAGACGGATATACAGACAGACAGACGGACATGGCTAAACGGACTCGGGTAGTGAGCTGATCAAGAATATATACTTTTCCTTAACGACCATACCTTATAAGGGGCGTTACAATATCTGCAAAAACTTAATATACAGTGTACCTGATAGGTGTAGGGTATAATTAAAAGAATAAATTTATGTATTTTTTAAAAAAAGGCACTATTTCAAATCGTTTTTTTTACCTCTCCGGGGCGTTCCGGGCCCAAGTTTTTATACTGGCATATGGCTAAAGATCTGTAGTTATCGAGCCTAGTGTGTTTTGCATTAGCCACAATTAGTCACACAAGTTGCATTCCATTTAAAAAAAATCGAAAATTTTCATACTTTGCTACTTTTGTCGTCTAATGTCGTACATAAAAATTTTAATTTTTAGTAATTTTTTAAAGTGAGTAAGAAATACATGATTTTAGCTATAATATGTGAAAATTTCAATGTAATAACTTAACAAGAAGTAATTTAAATTAATTTGTAAAAAAGTATTAAATAAAATATTAAAATTTACAAAAAAAAATCAATAAAGAACCCACTTTAGACTGACGTCCTGTTGAAAATAATACAATTCAACTAATGGTTTTCTATTAACTAGGATGTCTATTTTATGATTTCAAAAAAAAAAAATTGTATTGACGAAATTTTTGTTTCGGCCCAAATGCGTGCTTTCGATCCACTGTGAACCGTGGTCATATTGTGTTCACCAAAAATGTTCCACATAAAAAATTAAGAGGGATTTTCAAACAATATAATAACCCCAGAAACACTCAGTAAAAAATATACATAATAATATTTGTTACATATAAAATTTATAAAAAAAAATATTTTTAAAACTCGTAGGCTGATACTGTTTCTCAAATATTTCAAACGGTTGCAAGAAGTTGCACACAAAAAATACAAATATTTTAGGTAAAAGATCAGATTGCGTTTTGGTATAGGTTTGAGGTTGAAGGACAGTGAAGCTTTTTTTAAAAATCTATTAGTATATGATATTTAAAAATAATAATAACGAAATATTTCGAAAAACTAGTTGTTGTAAAAAATAAGATTTAGTTTTGCAATTATATTTTTTAATGACTAACACATTCCTCTTTTAGAATAAAGTAGTCTTAATTAAATACTTGTAATCATTTTTAAAATACTACTGTTTGAATTAGGGTATTTATTCTGCTTGTGTTTTACATTTTCAGAATGAATGTAGTTTAGAAGTTTCAAAACATATGAAAACATTATCCAAATTGCAGAATTTTTTTTTAAAAGATAGTCCAATTAATTGACATTATTTTATAATTTAATTTTTTTTTTTTTTTTTAAATAGGTTTTTCTCGCACCTGGACCACTGTGCACCGCATGGTGAACAAATATACACTTTTTTTGAAGAAAATTCTATAACTTCAAAACAAATCGGTGGATTTTGTTGATTTTTTTATACTAAATACAAAAATATCAAGGTATAGTCTTCCTTTACAAAGTGTCTTCTATTGATTCACAAAAATTATTTAGAAATATTGAAACTTCGATAATTTTTTTGAAATTTTTGACATGTGATTTTTCAAAATTTGGAGCCGATATCGGTATGATTTCTTTTTTATTTTTAATTCTAAAATTAGTTAGTGTGAATGAAGGATATCGCTTGAGTATAATAAACGCAGAAATGTATGAAATTAAAAAAAAAATGTAACATTTCTCATAATCCAGGAACGATATCAGAATAATATTATTTTTATATTTTATCTATCACTAGTGATGTTCAAAAATTTCTTGTTCCTGCATCATGCTCTTTTCTTGCATTTTTAGCAAGAACCAGAGCGAGAACAAAATCGAGATTTTATTGCAAGAGCAAGATAAGAATACGTATGCTTTTTTATCATTTTAATATATTTATTATGTTTTTAAGGTTATAATTAAATTCAATAGAATTCATGATTTTACTAAATATTAAAAAACAAGTAACAATGCAAAGTGTAAATATAAAATGTTTTTAATGTGAACTTAAAGGATCCAATAAATTATATTATCTACCATTTCATTTATTCATTTCATTAATTTTTCTTATTTTTTGTGTCAGTTAGATTTTCGTCTGACAGAATTCGAAAGGCCTAATATTATTAAAATTAAAAATATACATGTTTCAAAGTGTCTTTAATACAGAACCATGGCGACAGAACCATGAGGAACAGGCAAAAAGTAAATTGATAATATTTCAATTTAATATTTAAAATCTCAATTCTGTAGCTCATCGTGAAAATATTTTAAGATCAATTACAAAATTTGTACCGAACAGATAGACAAGAAAGCAACATAATAAACACGTTTTAAAATAGACAAAACAATGTCTGTCTGTTGTCGCGTCTGACTGTTGTCATGCGTGTGTTTGTTGCCATGCGATGATACTGGGTAGTCGTTGAGAAAGTGTGTGAATATGCATCGTAATTCGTTATTGTTGTATTCATTTCTTTTTGTAAGTGTTCGCTTTGTAGCGTTTGAGTTTGTGTTCGCAAAGATAAATGTAACACTGCAAGATATTGTTTGTGTTCTCTTGACATACGGTACGTGTAGCGTACGTTTTGTTTTAATCTCTGACGAAAACAGAAATGTGTCTTTACGAAATATTTCTTATATTTATTATGTATATATTCATTTTATTATGGCCTTGAGATTTTGAATTGTCTCGCCTAAATCACTTGATTTATACAATTATTTTCTATTTGTTAATATAATTCAAACTTTGATGTTATTGGATTTTTAGTTCTTGTGTTAGTAAAATAATTTATTTTTTGTTGAAGACATTAAAAATATGCAAAATAAGTATCCTAAATACAATTAGTGTTCAAATTCTATTCGCTTTCATAATTAATATGCAGTTTAAGATATTTGTCTACCAACACAGACAATTTTTCGCAACAATTGCAATAAAAATATTGTCAAATTTGTGATCAATATTTCGAAACGTTTATTTTAAAAACCATGAAAACTATTTTTTTTAATCTACATATGATATTTATGAAGCTTTTGCAAGATTATTGTTTCAGAAATTTGTCATATTTTAGAATAAAAAAATGCTGAAGTAAATTCACTTTTTTATTTTTTTTAAATTATTTTTCAGTTACGAAGATGAAAACAAATACCTTCCGAGCACGCTCCGGCAAAAATGAATATATTGTTACTTAGTACACATATTAAAATTTTCAAAACAATTATGAAAATGTTGCCTTTTTGGAGTTAGTTACATTTTAGCATACGATAATTTATTCTAATATTAACAATTTCTACACTTTTTGGTACGACGTCCACTTGCCCAATCAAGGTGAAATTAGGACATGTGAATTATATCAACGTCAAAGTTTCATCACTGTAGCTTAATTAATTTCCAAAATATCGTCGGTGATACTGCAAAACCGTCTATTTACATTTTCGCCTATTCTAATTTATCCGATCAACATATCATTAAAAATCCGATTATAATACAAAATTGATGACAACGAAAGTGGCAAAGAAATCGAAGACGATTCTATGTCAGAATTGGCCGAGCTGTCTAGTCCAAAATGAATAATAACTTTGCATTTACTATTCTGTATTTCACGCAAATAATGTCAGTCGAGTTGTAAACGTTGCAGTAGACACATCGTCGCTGTGTCTTTTTTATTATTAATGGTATTCATCTAATCGAATAAGTTTGTCTTTTGTGTATGTTCATATTTTGATGAGGTTGTTATATGAATGAACATTTTAAAAAAATTGAATATAAACTGTGTATATAAAGCAACCAATTGATAAAGGCCAAAAGCTTTAAATATTGAACAACAAAAAACATCAAAATTATTCAAACAATATAAATTTATCAACAAATTTACCGTATATCTGTTTAGTTCAAACAAATTTCAGAAAAAATGCAACTGAATAATGGTCTAGTTGCTAAAATCGCCTGCATTTTAAACTTCAAAATTTAAATTGTGAGGTTTATAAAAATTAATAATTTCGGTTTCTAAGAAAATCTAATGCACAGAGATATCTAGTTTGTGTATAATTTTTTTATACCCTACACTAAGAGTGAAAGGGTATATTCAGTTTGGTACGCCGTTTGTAACACCCAAAAGGAAGCATCTCCGGTATGGAAAAGTATATATATCCTTGATCAGCATGACCTCCTGACTCGATTTAGCGATGTCCGTCTGTCCATCTGTCTGTCCGTCTGTCTCTCCGTCTGTCTGTCTGTTGAAATCCCTACTACTTTTAAAATTGAAGAGCTAGATAAATGAAACTTATAACTTAGATTACTAATATACCTACGCTGTATGTGCGAAAAAATTGGCGAGATCGGTCCATTGTGACCTATGATCCGACCACTTATGTTCAAATACCTCATATAAAATGTACATATAAAGATCAATTTTTATGTATACGTGCTTAGGTAAACTTTTTTGGTCAAATATATATTGATATCATGCTCAAATACATGATAATAATGTTTTCCGGCGAAAAGACTTGTGGTTCACAAAAAAAAATTCGGTACACCTACCCATTTGTAAATATGGGTATCAAATGAATGGAAATTCTTCAGCGATTGAATGTTTGTAGTTATTTTCAGAATTCGTATACCCTGGTGACCTAAATATCACTTTGAATGGTAACCACACATATGTGTAGGGTATTTATAGTCGGCTTAGACCGACTATAATTTTGATAATCCTAACTATCATAATTACACCTACTTTAAAATTTCCCATGTGATCTAACCTTCCCAACTGGTTTTAATTCAAATGTTAACAGATCATATTGTTGGCAGTTTATTTATGCAGATACGCGGTATACGTCTCATTTGAAACCTAAGATGAATACCATTATGATATTTCTCAAATTTCATGTAGTATTCTATATTTTTTCTGTATATTTCGAAAATAATGTCAGTCGAGTTGTAATCGTTGAAGTAGACACTTCGTCGCTGTGTCTTTTTTATTATTATATTCGTCAATCTTTTTACACATTTAGTGATAGGCATTAGAATACATCTTATAATTTATAACTGTACATGTACTGTATTTTATAATTTAGTAAAAAAAATCAATGAAATCTACTAATTGGTTTTGAAGTTATAATTTTATTCAAAAACAATTCACGGTATGACGTGACGTAACAAAGTTAAAAATTTTATAAAAAAAAATAAAGATTCGTTAATTATTTAAATTGATGCATTCAAAATTTTTTTACGCATGCATTTTTGTTGCGTCCAAACAACATTTATTTCACCTCCTTATCCTTTTTATTTTTTTATCTGGCCAGCACATAATTCAATTCATAAAATTATATTTTTTTTTTTTTTCAACACTATTAGTTGAATTATATTAACTTAAGTAATTATTTATAAAAATAGTTAATAATGGTGTAACATTTCTTTAATCATATATTTTTTTCATAAATTAAATTTTACGGCTGGTCACCTTTATTTCATCTTCGCTCTTTATTTTTTTGACAATTAATAAAATTACTATGAGTACAAACTTACGCATGAATTCGGCGCATTGGTGCTCTTTCGACGAAAGACCTTTCGCAGAGTTGAATCACGTCGTTGTCGTTGTATTTATGAGCCCTATACATTATTTTCTCATTCACAACATGTAATTATTTGGCAACAATATTTGTTTTTTGTTTCTTTTTATATCACAAACGATTAACAAGAATCACAACTTCTTAAAAACCGCTGTTAAACTATGTAATAATATACTTAAATCATTTAATTTATAATCTAAATCATAATATATTATTTAAAAATGTTTTCTTTTTATTTTTCAAATATAATAATAATAGTTTGCCGCTACAGACCTGTATAGAACTTCCGAGCTCTCTCACCATTTGAGCTTTGCGTGTTATATTTGTACTCAAATTGGTGGGACCTACAGTTAATTGCCGAATCCGAACGGCGGGTGAGGTCTTTTCATAGGCAATGTTTTACTCTCGTAGGTTTGCCATTTACTTCCGAGAGGTAGCGTCGCATAGAAAAATGTTTTTTTATGAAAAAGATGTTGGCAGTCACTGGGGAGTCGCTCGAACACACCAGCGACTTTTCGCTCGAAGTCCAACGCACTAACTAGACGAGCTACCGACGCTATTTTTGAAATATGCAATTTTTCAAATATGCTAAAATAAAATCTCATTCTCTGTTAAACTGACGTTATTAACATAGCATCACACTTTTCTACAGTGATAACACGTAATGATCTTTAAATTTAGAATGCATTGTTTTAAACGGTACGCATTTTTTATTTTTACATCTTATTAATTTTGTTTTAGCATATTGGACAAGGCGATGCCCTATCGTGTGACTTCTTCAACCTAATAATGGAGAAGATTGTAAGAGCTGCACAACTCCATCTCAATGGCACTATCTTCAACAAGAGTTCCATGCTGCTCGGGTACGCTGATGATATCGACGTCATTGGGCAGAGCGTACGAGCAGTCTGTGCATCATTCTCCAGTTTAGAGAGGGAATCGCGTCGAATGGGTCTTACGGTGAACGAGGACATGACGAAGTACCTAGTGTTAACAAACCAAGAGTCCCGGCGTCTTGGACAACACTCCAATATTGACAACAACAACTTCGAAGTTGTGAAGGACTTCGTATACTTATGAACCAGCATCAACAAGGAAAACAATGTCAGCCTGGAGATTAACCGAAGAATAACTCTTGCCAACAGGTGTTACTTTGGGCTCAGTAGGCAATTGAGGACACAAATTATGCTCTATAAGTCGCTCATCATGCCAGTCCTCCTCTATGGCGCTAAGGCATGGACTCTTGCCAAGACCGATGAACGAGCTTTATGAGCGTTCGAGACAAAGATTCTTCGGAAAATCTATGGCTCGATATGCGTTGAAAACGAGTACAGAATAATATGGAACGACGCGCTGTATGAGCTCTACGCCGACATGGACATAGTCAGGCGCATTAAGATCCAGCGCCTACGCTGTCTTGGACATGTCGAGCGTATGGATGAAAGCGCTCCAGCAAAAAAGGTGATTAATTCTATACCCAGTGGTGGTCAACGTAGGAGAGGGCGTCCGAATATCCGGTGGAGCGACTAAGTGCGAGACAACCTGACAACACTTGGAGTGCAAAACAGGCGCCAGCGCGCGCAATGCAGAAGCGACTGGCGAGGGGTGATTGCTGCGGCCGAAACCCATCATGGGTTTTAATGGGCAAATAAGTAAGTAAGTATATATACATAACTATATATATGTATATATATGTATTAGGGTGATGCCAAAAAATAAAGTCATCGGGATCGCTCACCATAGGATCATAAAAGTTGAAAAAGACAGACACGTGCCTTTTTCCAAAATCGACTTGTATTTTCTGTTTTTGGCGATCTGAAAAACGTAAGTTGGCGTCATGGGAAAAGCTCAATATCTCCCAAAGTTTAAGGTGTAAATTCATAAATTTTTGGGAAAAGTGCTCCAATATAACGCAGTTTCCAAAACTGTTGTTAAATTTTTTTTACATCGACTTATTAATGCAGGAACTAATTATAAATTCATGAATTAATTTCAGTTAATAAAAAAATTCCACTAATCAGTTTGTATCCGCTACACCCAATAATTGTTTCTTAAATATCCAATGTATCTAATAAATACGATTTAATCGCGGGCCTAGGTAAATTGTAGCGGTACAGATCATTTACATTCAGAAAATCGTATAAAATGCACGTTTTCAGAGAATGATTTATTTATAACTTTAGTATTGCGAGTATGGTTTCCAAAATTTTAAATATAGTCGAAAGAAAACGTCGTAATCTTTTCACAAAAAAATATAAACCCATAATCGGCAAAGGTATACCGTAATTATAGGTGATTATATAGTTGAAAAAGGTTTTTTTTTTTATACATTTTTAATTTAAAGGGTTCTTCTATAAGAGCGCTACAAAAGTTTTAAATAAAACAAAAACGGTTTTGGATATCAATGAAATTCTTTATTCCTGTAAAAGTACGTTCGATGCCATTATGTATGGAACTCGATTTCTTTTGCATGCCCACCACGGGCACGCTTGCAGAAGTCCAGATGCTGAACCCAATTTTCGACGGTTTTCAAGCATAAATCGGCCGATACTGCTGCAATTTCACGTTCGATGGCATAGACCATAGACTTGACGTAGCCCCACAGGAAATAGTCTAACGGCGTCAAATCGCACGACCGAGGCGGCCAATCGACTGGACCATTTCGTGAGATAACACGTTCTCCAAACATGGTTCCAATAAATTGATTGTGGCATTCGCTGTGTGGCTTGTGGCGCCGTCCTGTTGGAACCACATGTCCTCCAAGTCCATATCATCCAATTGGGGCCAAAAATATTCGGTTATCATTGAACGGTAGCGATTCCCATTCACAGTAACGTGCCGGTCTTGATCATCATGGAAGAAGTACGGCCCAATGACTCCGCCGGCCCATAAACCGCACCAAACCGTAATTTTTTCGGGATTCAATGATGACTCATGGAGTACGTGTGGATTGCTGTCTGACCAATAACGCATATTTTGTTAATTGACGAAGCCATTCAGCCAGAAATGAGCTTCATCGCTGAAGATGATTTGTCGATGACAATCCGAATCATTTTCAAGTTGTTACTGAGCCCAATTCACGTACATACGACGCTTCTGGTGGTTAAGCGGCTTCAGTTCTTGCGTCAATTTAATTTTGTAAGGATGTAGGCCAAGATCTTTTCGCAAAATTCGCCACAAGGACGTCACAGAGATGCCTAACGCTTGAGAACGACGTGTCAGAGAAGCATTTTGGCTTTCTTCAACTGAAGCCTCAGCGGCAGCAATATTCTCGACACTATGGGCACTTCTTTGTCTCACTGGCACGGTAACATTTTGTACTGTGTCTGTGGATTCAAATTTTTCCACTAGACGCTCAATTGTTGATCTGCTAGGACGATTATGACGACCATAAATTGGACGTAGCGCTCTTAACGTTGAGGCCACTGACTCCGAATTTCGGTAGTAAATTTTAATAATTTCGACTCGTTGTTGGCTCGTATATCTTTCCATCATGAAATGGCAAACCTTACTGAAGAGAAATGTCAAAAGAGCGGCAAGAAATATGGCGTCGTTTGCTGTACCTTTTGCTCTACTTTTGTAGCGTCCCTGTTGAAAAACCCTTTAAAAATATGTACTCTACAAATCAAATGTATTATTGTACGATCGTGAAATGTTTCATTTATTACTGATTTAATAATATATATTTTATTGCATTTGGTTAGGAAACACCCAAATTAGAGACGATTATTCCATTCAATAACACTTTACTCAAGAAACGAGAAAAAATATTCGTATGGAGATATCCCGAACTTCAATGTAATATAAATCGAGTGTGCTGTTTTTGAATACATACTCAGTTTTTTCCTATTACGCAACATATTTATGAACATTTCTAATTTTAAGCCGGTTTGACTACGGAAAGAATATCATGCAAATTTAAACAGAAATTAAACATATTTCATGTAATTGTTTTTTTCAAACAGATTCTTACAGCGCTACCAATAATCAAAAAATAGTGTACAGCTTTAACAAATAGTCGTCTTTTTAACAAATCTTCCATATAAATTTATGTCAAAATCGACTACTATCTTAAGTTGGACATTATTTTTATTGGTAACGCTGATATTATTAGTTTTTAATATGGTACATTAATTTAATTATTATTATTCATAATGTAAATTATAAATAGTAAAAATTGTTAACTGAACATGGATTATCTGTTTGATTCAACATGTTGTATCGTTAATGTAACAATTGTATAATGTTAGATATACATTGGATAACTTGTTAGAATATCTCCATGTCTTGTTAAATTAAAATTTCCATAAAATGTACGTACACAAAAAAAATATTTTTTTTATTTTATAGACTACTTTTGGATTATTGTTTTAGAATTTCGAATCTGATGATAAATAAGAAAGCGATATATGATTATCAAGAGCTTTGCCCAAACTAATATTAGAAACTTTTTTCCATATTTACTATGTTTTAAAATATGAGTTGAAGTTTCCGTTTTGTTTTATTTCTCGTTTTGTTAAGTAGTGTCATTGTATATTGGATAATAGACTAGGTTGTTTCCCTACCATAACATTTTTTTGTTAAATACGTAAAAAATAAAGCAATAGAATTTTATCTGTTGAGTTAAAATAAATTTAAAATAAAAATGTATAAAAATAATGCATTTTTTGACAATATAATCATCTACAACTTTGGTACAACTTCACCAATTATGTGTTTTATAATTTTTTGTGAAAATTTTCAGACGTATTCTTTGCACGATATATAAAATTTAAGACATCCTACTCCAAATACTAAAGGTATATTTAAATCAATCTCTGAAAACTTGCGTTATATACGAATTTCTGAATGTAGACGATATTTACCGCTATATTTTGCCTAGGCCCGCGTTTAAATAATATTTACTAAATACATTGGATATCTAAGAAACAAATATTGGATGTAGCGGATACTAATTGATTAGCGGAATTTTGTTATTAACTGATATTAATTCATGAACTTAAAATTAGGTTGTGTATTAGCAAGTCGATGTTAAGAAATGTTAGCAACAGTTTTAGAAACTACATTATATTAGAGCACTTTTCGCAAAATTTTGTGAATTTACTCCTTAAACTTTGGGAGCGCGACCTCTAAACATCAATCGATTTTGGCAAAAAAGCCACGTGTGTGTCTATTTCAACTTTTCTGATCGTATGGTGAGTGATTTCGTGGGAAAATAAAAATTCCATATATTTTTAAATCACCCTTATATAAAATATAGTCCAGATACGACTTGAGAGTAAACTCTGAGTGGTTTAAGGAAGAAGATCTAGTTATGCTTTGTAGCCCACAACGAGTTAATTGTTAAACTCTAAGTTACAAGCACACTTGGAAGTACCATATTAGATAATAAAAATAATTTATGACGTGGTTATTAGATTCAGGATAATATAGACATTAGAAGAAAAATTAAGGTGGCACATTTAGAATAAATGCTTCACTGTGCTATTTAGAAAAAGTAAATGAGACGCAAGATAATTCAACTGATGTGTGCAGTATATAAGGACACTGCTTCAGAGGCGCAGCCTTTCAGTAGTGATTGGAAAGTAGTCGAGTGCATCTCGTGTGTGATCAATGTGAAGTCAAATTGTGGACATGCAGCAGTTGTAAGAATTTATATTTAGTAAAGTTTTTAGTTAATGTTAATTAATAAAGTTCATTGTTGTAATTTAAACCAAACATTAGTGTATTTTTTTTACACAATCCTGTAATGCCGTGTGTAATGGCGGAAATGCATTTTCGTTTTATTTGTTAACATTTTGATTACTTAGAATTTACGACTGTGGCGCCATCTAGTTGTCGCTACAAACAAATGTGACTTCCGTTGCGTTAAATTATTATTCTTTACTTCCAAATTTATAGCAATTGGAAAAATTTCGTTAGCTTACCAATTCAGCAAATTCATTGTTTAAAACAACCTATTGTCTGTACAAATTAATTTGATCTGTCTTTCTTAATCCAGATTTCGCCAAAGGAACACGTCAAAGTTTTGATTCAAATATTTTATAAAAGGTGTTTTTTTTTTATAATTGGTAAAATATAAATTTAGTAGAATAAATCCATTTTTTCGATATTATATATATTTATTTATATTGAATAAAAATCGTGAGATTTAATGAAATTTTAATTTTACCTGTATTATAAATTAGTAAAATAAATTAATTTGAAATATGTCAAATTTATTCAGACACTCAACTTTTGCTACAACTTTGTAAATTCGCTTTTTTATTTTAATAATTAAAAATTTAATATTGATAGCAATCTTTGGCATATTAGAAAGAGACGGATCAAATTATTTCAATTTTTATTATTTGTTGGTTCTACCTCCAACAGTGGGTAATATTATTTATTCCCTCTCTTCATTTCATTATTTTAATCAAATCAATTCTCAGATCTCGCATCAAATTGCAAAAAACAATTTGGCTTTATCCACTTGATTGCACATAAACATTACACGCTGGAGCTGTTGCTAAGTACAAAACTCGATCAACGAATTTCTCGGTTGTGTAAAAGTTTGTAAAATTAAAAAGTACTGACAAGTTATATTAAAAAATGGCAAAACCTTTTTTTTTAAGGAAAACCAAGAATAACCTAAGTGCTAAAGTAAAAATTCAATTTTGTGAAATTTGGTCGAAAAGGCCATAAGAAAAAAAAAACGAATAATAAAATCTAAAAATTAAAAATTAAAGGTAATTCGGAAAAAGGCAGAAAAGGAATAAACTCCGTGAAAAACAACAAAATATATTTGATAAGTGGGTAAAAAAAATACAAAAAAAAGGTGAAAAATCGTTAAAATGTTTAATGTTTAATTAAAAAATTGAATACAAAATACACACATTAAAATCTTAATACTAGTTTAAAAACGTTTTAAATCTTAAAATTAGCTTAAATCTAGTCTAAAAATGGTTTAAATATCTCATTAAGTAATTTAAAAAGTATACATAAATTCTGAACACTAGTTTCGCCCACGTGGTGGTTACCTTGACGTGGTGTGGGGGCTTAAGTTACAATGACTCAATAAGGCTAAGCTGACGGAAACTTTTTAAAGTTTCTGGTAGGCTCAACCTTGTCAAACAGGCTTGTGGTGAGTAACGAACTAAATACTAGCTTAGTCTTTCAATTCGTGGGGTGGCAGACTCTAAAGAAACCCCACACCACCGCGATGGTTCAACATAAAGATTTAACTACTCCAGGTGGTACCCACAAAAGTGGCAATCCACCCGCTTCGGTGGCTGAGGCAAGGATTCTGAAGGCCTCAATCCACGCAACCAACCATGGTACGATGAACTTTTCTGTCCTGTAGCTGGGGGTTCATTGTGCCCCTCCATGTCCCAAATTTATAAGGCAGCTAGAAATCTAGAGGAGGATAACGACAACGCAGTGGTTTTAATACTAGTAGTGGAAAGTGTATGGCTGCTCGACAATGTTGTTTCCTCTCAGGGCTCCTTTCTGTCACGTATTTGGGAACATGGATCGATCGAAGTAAAGTGGTGTCTTACCAGGATCTAATCCTAGAGAGACCGACGGCCAACTGGAAGCTAAACTTCCATTGGGGACCGGACCTGAATCTCTAAATACAGAGGTCAAATTATTAGATGCCCAGGTAAGTAGGAGATGGAAGAATAAAGCGAAAGATCGAAAAAAAACTGAAAAAACTAAAGGCGACTCTGGAGCTTTCTTTTGATATTGCTTCCACAAGCAAGACCACTGGCGCTTCATATTCTGGATCAGCTGCGGATGAACTGCATTCAACATCCACTGGTAGAGGTAAGCAAACAGTGTCATATCGAGATGCTGCTCGCAAAGCTTTTCCGGTTGCGATTATTGGCAAACTGGGGAAGGAACAAAATATGAATGATGCAAAAGTAAAACACTGCACCGATCATCTTTGACGGCTAGTTAGCACCGGCGGTGTCAGTGCAAACGCAAAAAGTGATGGCATCATGAAGGTGTTATGCTTGTCTAAGGCAATTTCGTTTGGATTGCCACAGCCGTTGCTAAAATCACCCCTTTGGGCAAATTGCGCTTCGCTGTTTTCAGCGGAGACGAACCCACACGCAGGCGAGCAATATGCTGGATACCTGGTCCTATCAGGATAACAGCGGAAGCGCTTGCCTGTCTACGTGCTCAGAACAAGGGCATCGAAACGAACGGATCAAAAATCTATAGCCATAAACCAGAGCGATGTCAGAGCGATGACAAGGAGGGCTCAACCCTGGTTATTTGTTTAGACCAGAAGTCATTAGATGTCATGCTATCTAAGTACGACAGTCATATAAACCTATTTTTTTGGACGGATCAAATTTCGAATCATTTCCAAATGAATAGGCACATGATGAGAAACGGGTTAATTATCCTATCATGATATTTATTCAACTCAATCTGCAACATTCTATAGCTGCTACCGTACGAAAAACGTTATCTAGACCTCTCGTTCCTTGGTGGAACGCTTGTCTTGAAACCTTCGCCAGGATTCCAGAAAGCTTCTAAATAGGGCTCTAAGGAGCAAATTAGACTCTGACAGGTTTCTTTATCGAGCTAAGCAGAAAGAATATAAGAAACTAATTCGAAAATCGAAAAGTGTTTCTTATAAAGACTTCTGCAGTAGCATCGAATCCTGCTGTGAGACTAGTCGTTTGGTCAAGTTTCTTAAAAGATACCGAACTTTCCGACTGGTCTCACTGCGGAGACCTGATGGCTCGTAAACTGAGTCAAAGACTGAGGCACTCAGTGTCTTAGTGGAGCCTCATTTTTCGTGAAATCAAATCCACATAGGGCCACTTTGTAATCCCAGCACTGGAGACTGCAATAACAACTCTAATGTGACAAAACATGACTGGCAGGTTGCCAGATTGGTTTGTGTACGATGAAGCTATCCAATACCCAATGGCCTCTTTTGATGGCTTCAAGTCACCTGGTCTGGATGGCATCTACCTAGTCATGCGACATGTATGTATAACCCAATTGCTACCATGCCTAAAGAAGATCTTTAGAGCAAGTCTCGCATGAGTATTCATTCCGACAACCTGGCGTTTAGTTCAAGTAGCCTTCATTCCTAAAGTTGGAAGAGAAGACTATTCCTTAGCCAAGAGCTTCAGACCCATTAGTATGATGTCCTTCATACTAAAGTGTCTAGAAAGACTAATTCAGTTCTCTATTCCCAGGCCTATGCGGACGATGTTGCCATTCTTGCCACAGGCTTTTCCCTCAATGAGGTCTGTGTTAAAACACAAAACTCATTGAACCGAATTGACAGCTGGTGTACTGCAAACAGACTTTCCGTCAACCCTCACAAAACAGGGATTGTTCTCTTCACTAGGAAAAGAATAATGACAGTTTTATCTCTACCAGTGACAAGGGTGTCACTAGTCCTCTGTCTAACGAAGTAAAATATCTGGGCTTAACTCTATCTATATCTGAGCTTAACTCTAGACAAATCATGTTGAAAATTAAATTTCGCGAGCATTGAATGCCTTCTGGCAATGCAGATGAATTTTTGGGAAGACATAGGGACTATCGCTGAGCAAAACCTTATGGATTTACATGGAAATGATTAGACCGATGATATCATATGCATCGGTAGTCTGGTGGAACAAGCTGCCGCGAAAGTGCGTGACAACTAGTCTTGCCAAGATTTAGAGAACCGTGTGTCTGGGTATTACGGGTGGCTTTCCCACTACACCTGGTCCAGCATTGAATGCAATCTTAAACCTACCACCACTTGACATCTTCATTAGAGGCGAAGCATTGAAAGGCTGCTGGAGACTAAAATGAGGTGGTTTCTGGTTTAATGTTCCTTGGAATATCTCTAACATTGCACTTAACACTCCATTAGACACCTGTCTACTGGAGATGCCCTCCGATGCAATGATAACAAAAATATTACCAACAAGAAATTTTGAGGTTTTCCAACTTGACATTCAAGACTGGCTAACGCCTGACTGTGAGCCAGGTAGAGGGTCACACCGCATTTTCAATGACGGCTCCAGAACCGATCAGGGAACCGGTGCTGGAGGGTTTGTAGAACCGGATAACCGCAGACTTCACTTCGCCTTAGGCGACAATGGCTCGGTATTTCAAGCCGAAGTTTCTGCTATACTTACGACTATGGACTACCTTGCGGACAATAGATGGCAGAACAGAGCTATTTTTTTTTTACAAATTAACCAACGCTCAGGGGATGCCCCCTATTCATGCAATACACAGTGTTGATCGTAAGAAAGGATTATAGGTTAAGGGGAGGAGGAAAGATGGAGTATGGTCGGTGGATATTTGCTTTAAATTTCCCAATATTAAAAATGTCGGGAAAAACAGACGCAGGGAGATTGTTCCACAAACGTATGGTGCGGCTGAAGAACGAATTATCTCTGTAATGCGTAGTTCTTTTGAGAACCGTGTGGACTACGAAGGGGTGGGCTTGATTCGATGCCCGAGTAGAACGAGAGAATACACGACCTGGTGGAATCAGGCCATGTGTTTCCCTCGAACACTTACCATTGTAATACCTATAAAACAGGCTTACACACCCTTCGGTCCTTCGGTGCTCCAGAGAACCAATAGAGGATGAAATATTTTCATCCCCTATTAAGTAGCCGCGGTAGCTCAGTGGTTAGTGCGTTGGACTGCGAGTCGAAAGGTCCCCGGTTCAAGCCTGGACTGGGGCTAACAACATCTTTTCATAGAAACATTTTTCTATACCGCGCTACCTCTCGTCAGTAAATGGCAAACCTACGAGAGTAAAACATTGCCTATGAAAAGCTCTCACCCGCGTTCGGATTCGGCAAAAAACTGTAGGTCCCACCACTTTAAGTACTAATATAACACGCACACCTCAAAAATGGTGAGAGAGCTCGGCCGAAGTTCTATACAGGACTGTAGCGCCAAACTATTATTATTATTAAATATATTGCACGTTGTTGGATTCGATCCAGGAACTCCAAAGAAGATTTTGAAGCCCCTGCCCATATGTGCGAATTGTATTCCATCTTAGGCCGAATATAGGTTGTGTAGACAATGCGCAAGTCAGCGGGAGTGAAGTATGTCTTACACCGTTTCAGAAAACCCAGGCACTTGGCCGCTTCTTTCGACACATCAAATATGTGATCATTCCAACGGAGGTCACATTGAATTGATATGCCCAGAACGTCAAGAGCAGCTGACTGCGCAATAGCGACAGAGTCCATATTGGGGGGAATCAATTCTTTTGTGAGATAAAAAACCACATTGGGTCTTGCTTGCATTAAAATCAACTCTATTAGCAAGACCCCACTCGGAGATTGATTTAAGGTCATTGTTGAGTGTGTCATTCATAGTGCGTCTTTTACTCTCAATCTCCAAAGAGTTTGGGCGCTTGTTGAACGAATATGAATGACAAATGTTACTGTCATCTGCAAAGGAATGAATTAGGTTCCGGGTCAATGACAGAAGGTCATTGATAAAAACCACAAATAGGGACGGGGATAGGACGGAACCTTGCGGAACTCCAGAATTGATGGAATATTGTTCTGAGAACACACCATCCATCGCAACTCGTATTGAATGACCCTGGAGAAAACTCGATATCCATCGAGTAAAAGAATTACCGACACCATATGAAATAAGTTTTGATACGAGGGCATCATGCCACCGGCTTTGAACAACCCGGCCATCACACCCAAAATTGTACGTCAATGCAGATCAATAATTAATCTAAGAAATATCATTAAAAACCAGGAAATCACAGCACAATGGATATAACCCTGTCTGAGTGCTGTGGCTCTATTTTATTCCCACAAAAAAAAAACCTAATTCGAAAATTGTTTAGAAATCTGTTATAAAAAAAATCGTGAAATTAGTTTAAATTTCCTGAAATTAGTTTAAAAATCATTTTAAATGGCTTAAAATAACATAAGTAATATATTCAAATAATTTAAATGATAAAATATATGTTCGGCTGGCGAACGAAGTAATGGCAATTGGCGGAATGGGAAACACGAATTGAAATGTGTAATTTCAATTTAAAGGTTCGAGTGGGTCGCGGCAAATACAATATAATAAATGCAAATATTTTACCTTATTTTCAGTGGGTTGTGCCAAGTGTTTTGTATATAAATTCTTGATCTTCCTTCTGTTGTTTTTCCTTCCTGTTGTTTTTGTGTTTGTGTTGATTGTTGATTGTATTTTTGTTTTTAATTGTTTATGTTTATTGTCGCGGGACCGAATGGCGCGTTGACGGGTTTTTGGGATTGTTTGTTTGGGTGTCGCGGTGACGGGTGAATTTAGTTTATTAAACTTTAAACTTTAACTTTGTCACGGATACGGGTGAGTGTACGTGCGATCGTTTAAAACTCCCGAATTCAATATTTGCGGATAAACATCCGCACCCAACTCTAGCATCACTGGGTCGGAAGCCGTAACTTTTGGGTCGGCGAGCATCATGTGAGTGAATCGGCTCAAGATGGCTTTATCAACGTCACGCTCGTACGGCTACACTAGTGCGTTAATGTCGCATCTAAATGGGTCGTCAAACCGAGGACCCACTACCACCTTGCAGATCGTCAAAGTGTCCAGACGGCTCGTACTCAGTTTTAACTGATACACTAGCTCTTGATCGATGATAGTGACGCTCCTCGTCGGGTTTATCAAAGCTCGTACAATTTGCGAAATTTTGCCGTGGTACACTTTGACAATGGCAGTGGGTATGAGGGTCTGCCTTAAAAACTTGCTAGGGTTAGCAATGGGTATGTGGTTTGTGAAATTGCCTGGGTTATCAGCGGGTCGTTTGTTGCTCGCTTTGCTTGCGTTCGCAACGGGTGTTTTGAGTCCTGTACTGCTTGGGTTCCGGTCGCCTTGATTGAGTCGCGAATGTCCATGCAAGCTTGTGTGGTGCCTTTCTTGGCATATCGCACACCTTTCCTTGCTGGTGCAGCTATCAATAAGATGCGACCGGGCCAAACAGTTAATGCAGTAATGATACTGCATCAACACCAGGTTCTTCTCCCTGAAACTGAAGCAGGTGGACAGGCGATGATCTTGGCGGTAAATTCCACACGCCACATGTTGGGCGAGGATCAAGTGTGTCGCGGAGTTCAGTAGGGAAGACTTTTTGTTGCGCCAGCTGGTGTTGTTGTTGCGGTTGCCCTCGGTGCGACTGCCATTGCTCGTGCTGGCATTGTTGTCGTTGGTGTTGTTGCACCGCTTGTTGCCTGGGGTCAAAGGCGAAAAATCGAGAGGATTTTTACTTGAAGGGCTTAAGAGTCGTGAATTAAGGCAACCTTCAATTCGTGCAAGCAAAGTCGAAATCTCTTCGAACGTAAATCTTTGACTTGCAGATATCTTTTTTAAATATGTCTTGAAACTTTTAACGCCGGCTTCCCAGCGTGTGTGTAGCTCCAGTGGATTAAAATGCCAGGTTAGATCTTGATGACTGTAGTCGCTACTACTTGGGTCACCAGGGAGGGTCTTCAATCTTTCTTCAGCATTTGTGCTCCTCCAAAAAAATTAGTTCCGTTGTCGGAGTAAATGGCGGCAGGACATCCGCGCATTAAAAAGGCTTGGGTCGTAAGTTAGCTGGCTGGTTCAGGATGAACCGCTTTTGTTGCAAAGCAAACAAACACGCACACATAGCCTTTTGAAATCAAACAGGATCGCCCGGTGTAATTTTTGATTTCAACGGAAATTGCACCTGTGTTTGTGAATGGGCGCGTGAGTGTGGTGCGCTCTGGAGGCAATGCAGCCATTTTTTGTGTTTGTTGTTTCTTTTTGTGCAACACACAAAATTTGCAATTATTGATCGTAGTTTTGATCAGGGTATGGAGCTTAATAATCCAAAATTCAGCTCGTAGTAGCCTTAAAACTAATTGGTTACCACCGTGTAGGGTCACAATATGGGTCATATGGGTCAAGAGTTTAGCAAGTCTACCTTGATACGCCAAAAATTATTGGGTGGCGTTCATTATATGTAAGGGTCGGTGACTTTGCTAGTCTACCATGTGCTCTTAATAGACCTTTACTGTCTATAAATGGGTTTAAGGTCGCTAGTGAACTTGTGGACGATATTTGGGTTTTGGTCGTCAAAGCGATATATTCATCAGAAAAACACATTTTCTGACTCACTAGTCTTCTCATGAGTCTTTCTTTTACCATCTTAATTTCCTCGGGTACTATTTCAATAGTTGGGTGTATCATTTGAGTACGACGAGATGGTAAAGAATTTCTCCCGAATCTTAGAATGTATGCTAAGACTCTTAATGCTTTTGGAAGTGTGGAAAATCGATCCAACACATCCTCTTGGGTCATGATCGCAAATGTCTTAATTGGTTTAAGATCAAGGGTCGTGTCGATCGGGTCAGTGGACATTGGCCATTCATCTCTTACGCATCTTAGCCAACTTGGACCGTTCCACCAGAGTTCATGTTCTGCCTACGGGTTTTCGTCTGCCGGGTTTTCGTGAGAATCGACATGTTGCCAATTTTCTACACCAACGCTTTCTGTAATGGTTGAAATGCGGTTTGCTACAAAAGTGGTCCAAGTGCAGGGCGGTTTATTGAGCCAGGCTAAGAGAGTAGTCGAGTCTGTCCAGAAGTACGTATTGTACTGCGTCATGTCTATTTTAGGTAGAATGGCATCAACCATATTTGCGAGCGAAACAGCACCGCATAGTTCGAGTCGTGGCAGTGAAACTGTTTTGACGGGTGCTACACGTGTCTTCGCTGCCAGAAGGGTCGTAACGACAGTACCGTTGGTATCTTGTATGCGAGCATAGAGAGCTGCAGCGTAGGCCTTTTCTGAGGCGTCGTAAAATTCGTGAAATTCAACAGAAACTTCGGGTGCGAAATGAGTCCATCTGGGAATCTCAATTCTGTTTATCGATGGATAACCATCGATAAACTATTGCCATCTACTTTAAGTCAAAGGATTTAGAATATTGTCCCACTCAGCCTTGTCGAGCCATACCTGTTGCATAATTATTTTGGCGGCCACTACATTTGGCGCTAACCAACTTGCAGGGTCAAACAGCTTCGCAATAGAAGACAAAACTTTGCGTTTTGTGTATGCATCTCTTTCAATCTGATGAGTGCCAAAACATCATCTACGTATATACAGTTTCGTAGAATATACGAAGCCTGTGGTTGGGTCTCATGTACGTCTTGCGCTAATTGCTGTAGGGTCCGAATGGCAAGTAAGGGGCACAGTTAACACCAAATGTAACTGTTTGCAACTCATAATCCTGAATGGGTTCTTCTAAGGATTTCCTAATCAAAATTCTTTGATAGGGTGAGTGTACAGGGTCGACGCAAATTTGACGATATATTTTTTCAATGTCTGCATTTAAGACAAATTTGAAAAGTCGCTATTTAATAATTAGCAAAACTAAATCTTGTTGTAGAACGGGTCCAGTATGCAACACATCATTTAGGCGCTTGCCGTTGGCAGTATTGCTGGATGCACAACACGCAGTTTTGTTGTGACACGATCGGGTTTTATGACTGCATGATGTTTCAAATAGTAGTGGGTGGGTGTGCAAGATTTAGCTGGCGAATGAGTCACTTTTCTCATAAGACCAAGTTGCTAATATTCGCAAATTGTTTGGTCATATTCTGCTTTAACAGCGGGTCTTTTGAGTAAGAACTTTTCATTTCTCAAAAATTGCGCCATTGCAATATGTATTGATAGTCCAAGATCAATGCAATTTTGGGTATTTAAATGGCAGGGTCACAACCTAACGGCCTAATGTCTGTATGAAATTGTTTTCACAATTCATATCTGCATTTAAGAGGGTCGTGGATTTTGGTACTTCTTTAATTTCCCAGAAACGAGTCAATAAAGTATCGAGGGTCACTTTATTGAAATAAGTAACAAAGATTCTACAATGTTGTACTGAACACCGTTACGTATAAATTGTGGGTATATATCACATTCTATGATCATATCCATGGGTCGGATTTTATAAAACTGGCGATCAGCCAACTGTATACCATTTAAATTTCCATAGAGGGTCGGGTCGATTTGATATGAAGGCAAGTCACTTGTGAGGGTCTTAAATACAAGTGCTTGCGTTTTGACTCTGAAATTCGGGTTAACCGGTGAACGCAATGTCAATGGACACGATTTAGGGGTGGCTGCAAATATTTGTCTGAGTCCGGTTACCTGAGCGCCTACGGCGTTAGTTGGAAATCCTATCCGCTTCCTCAACTGCTTCGTGATAAAAGTCGCTTCTGATCCAGAGTCGATAAAAGCGCGCGCCAGGAACATTTCGCCTTTGTGTTTAATGTTGAGCATTGCTGTTCCCAGAAGAATGCTCTTCATCGCAAAACGTGTCTCTTCGATGTCTTGGGTGGGTCTTGAGTCGATGGACTGAATAAGGGTCGTGAAAGCTTGTCGCTGTGAAGTTGACGGCTGATCAGATTTAGATGCAGCTACACTTGTTCTTGGGCGGTCTTTTATGTCTGCTTTCGGGTCTCTCGATGCTAAATGTAAAAGCGAATGATGCTTTTTGCTACAAAAGCGTGATTTATATCCGCTCTTACAGTCCCTGATGCTGTGAAATACTGCTAAACAATTAAAACAGCATTCAAAGCTTTTCACAGCATCGTGTCTATCCTCCACTTTTATGTATATGAATCTGGGGCACTCACGAAGAGTGTGCTTACCATTGCAAATTATGCAAATGGCACCATCAACATACCATTTTGACATAGAGCTTGGCATAGATGTGTCTTGGCTCAACAAATCTGGGTCTTGTCGTTTTTGTTGCAAATGGATTTTCATATACATTTGTGTGAAATGCGTTCACACGTGGGCTCCCCATGTTTTGGGTCCAGCATTACTGGGAACTGTCTGCTGGCTATTCTTCGTAGTCGAAGACTTAATATCGTCAACAGACTAAAGGGTCTTGTATGTTTGGGTCAAAAACTTGTCCAAAATTCTCCATTCTGGAATTTCTGAACTATCTACTAAAGATCTTTCAAATATCTCTAGCGTGTTTTTGGGGAGACGGGTCGAACACAGATAAACTAGAATTGGAATCCAGTTATCTGTGTCTATATCCAACATTTACAGGGTCGTCACACAGTTGTTGATTGTCCGTTCTAACTTTTTAATAGAGCTACCGGACTTAGACGTAACTGGTGGCAAATTCAATAGAGTCTTGAGTTGAGCATTTACATTCATTATTTTATTCTCGTATTGTTCAACGAGATTACTTTATGTCAGTATAAAACCATCATTGGTAAGAGGAGCATTTTTAACAATGTCTCTTGCTTCGCCTGGTTTTTTGATAAAGATGGAAAAGTTTTTCTCTAAAAGTGGGCCAGGTGACGTAGTCACCATCAAAATTATCCGTGTCACACGGGGGTAAATGAATAGAGGGTGCAAATTGAATTGGGGTCGTTTCTTCTCTTGCCTTAGGAGTTTCTACCAGTTGCTTTAGGGTCTCCATTAATTCTGAAAGGGAAGAAATACAGCGTATATGTGCGTTGTATCCTTTAGTATATTTATCTTTCAGCTTCTTTCGGTCCACATCGGAACTGTCGGGTTCACTTCGTATAGTATTATATGAAGTTTGGAAATTATCCCACAGAAAAATAAGCTGCTTCCGATGAAACTCTAAGGCATGAGGTACTAAATCTTGGGTAGGGGTCTCGCAAATAGTTTGCTCAAATTCAATAATGTCGTTTCCGAATTGAATAAATGCTGTCAGAGCCGCCATCTTTTTTATTATCGTTGGGTTTTAATAATATTTAATGTAAATAACTTGAGAAATTCTCAAAAAATTCAATAACAAAATGTTGGGTCTGGATGGCTTAACTTTAAAAATGTTTTTTAAATTAATAACGGGTCGCAATACTTCTTCAGAAAATAAATCTAAAAAAATTTACAAAAATTTATAAGTAAATTTAATGTGTGGGTCAATGTGATTAATCTTCAAAAAATATTTTGGATTTTCACGAGTCGTACTTATTTTTTCAGAAAAAAATCTGAAAAAAATTTAAAAACATTTTATAAAAATAAATAAATTATTTATTTTTGGGTAATAATATTGTTAAATATCAATAAAAATGATTTTGTTGGGTCTAAAAGGGTTAAAAGAGCTTAAATGTGGGTATAAACGGGTTAAATATTTCTCAAAAAAATATGGGATACGTGGCAACCCTGTATACACTTGACAGCAGCGCTCGTTACACAGAGAGAACTGAACAACGGATATTTCAATTATTAACGTTGTAAATTTATAGAATGTACATGATTAAAAACATTGATCATAAACAAAACAAATTGAATGATGAACATTTTATCCATAGAAAATGTGTCAAATTAACTTTTTTTAATGATGATTTGACAAAATGCAAAATTTAAAAACAGATAATATAGCAAAACAAAACATTTTGTTTACATTTTCGTTGGGTAAGTTGTAATTATCTCATATATTTCTTTTATGATATTGATTTAATTGGTTGGTTGCAGATTGTAACAATTAACTCCAATGGACCCATACGCTGAACCATAAACTTGGATCCTTGCGGAACTTAGATTGCTTTGTCAACTAGGTCATCACTGAACTCGCTCAACGTGACGAAGAAAATGTTTGGCTACAAAAGCTCAAAGTTTTGCAAAACATCAGAACTGTGCGAAATGTTTTTAATCGCATAATGTACCCAACTATATTTTTATTGGCAGTATAATAAATGATTAATATATTGTCCTCTTACATTTTAATTACGTTCGTAATGATTTATCACGTTCATAATAGATTTTTTTCAAACTGCATTATTAAAATTTTTAATTATGTACGTAATTAATAACATCACAATCAACATTGGCGCCAAAGCTTTTCACAGCATCGTGTCTATCCTCCACTTTTATGTATATGAATCTGGGGCACTCACGAAGAGTGTGCTTACCATTGCAAATTATGCAAATGGCACCATCAACATACCATTTTGACATAGAGCTTGGCATAGATGTGTCTTGGCTCAACAAATCTGGGTCTTGTCGTTTTTGTTGCAAATGGATTTTCATATACATTTGTGTGAAATGCGTTCACACGTGGGCTCCCCATGTTTTGGGTCCAGCATTACTGGGAACTGTCTGCTGGCTATTCTTCGTAGTCGAAGACTTAATATCGTCAACAGACTAAAGGGTCTTGTATGTTTGGGTCAAAAACTTGTCCAAAATTCTCCATTCTGGAATTTCTGAACTATCTACTAAAGATCTTTCAAATATCTCTAGCGTGTTTTTGGGGAGACGGGTCGAACACAGATAAACTAGAATTGGAATCCAGTTATCTGTGTCTATATCCAACATTTACAGGGTCGTCACACAGTTGTTGATTGTCCGTTCTAACTTTTTAATAGAGCTACCGGACTTAGACGTAACTGGTGGCAAATTCAATAGAGTCTTGAGTTGAGCATTTACATTCATTATTTTATTCTCGTATTGTTCAACGAGATTACTTTATGTCAGTATAAAACCATCATTGGTAAGAGGAGCATTTTTAACAATGTCTCTTGCTTCGCCTGGTTTTTTGATAAAGATGGAAAAGTTTTTCTCTAAAAGTGGGCCAGGTGACGTAGTCACCATCAAAATTATCCGTGTCACACGGGGGTAAATGAATAGAGGGTGCAAATTGAATTGGGGTCGTTTCTTCTCTTGCCTTAGGAGTTTCTACCAGTTGCTTTAGGGTCTCCATTAATTCTGAAAGGGAAGAAATACAGCGTATATGTGCGTTGTATCCTTTAGTATATTTATCTTTCAGCTTCTTTCGGTCCACATCGGAACTGTCGGGTTCACTTCGTATAGTATTATATGAAGTTTGGAAATTATCCCACAGAAAAATAAGCTGCTTCCGATGAAACTCTAAGGCATGAGGTACTAAATCTTGGGTAGGGGTCTCGCAAATAGTTTGCTCAAATTCAATAATGTCGTTTCCGAATTGAATAAATGCTGTCAGAGCCGCCATCTTTTTTATTATCGTTGGGTTTTAATAATATTTAATGTAAATAACTTGAGAAATTCTCAAAAAATTCAATAACAAAATGTTGGGTCTGGATGGCTTAACTTTAAAAATGTTTTTTAAATTAATAACGGGTCGCAATACTTCTTCAGAAAATAAATCTAAAAAAATTTACAAAAATTTATAAGTAAATTTAATGTGTGGGTCAATGTGATTAATCTTCAAAAAATATTTTGGATTTTCACGAGTCGTACTTATTTTTTCAGAAAAAAATCTGAAAAAAATTTAAAAACATTTTATAAAAATAAATAAATTATTTATTTTTGGGTAATAATATTGTTAAATATCAATAAAAATGATTTTGTTGGGTCTAAAAGGGTTAAAAGAGCTTAAATGTGGGTATAAACGGGTTAAATATTTCTCAAAAAAATATGGGATACGTGGCAACCCTGTATACACTTGACAGCAGCGCTCGTTACACAGAGAGAACTGAACAACGGATATTTCAATTATTAACGTTGTAAATTTATAGAATGTACATGATTAAAAACATTGATCATAAACAAAACAAATTGAATGATGAACATTTTATCCATAGAAAATGTGTCAAATTAACTTTTTTTAATGATGATTTGACAAAATGCAAAATTTAAAAACAGATAATATAGCAAAACAAAACATTTTGTTTACATTTTCGTTGGGTAAGTTGTAATTATCTCATATATTTCTTTTATGATATTGATTTAATTGGTTGGTTGCAGATTGTAACAATTAACTCCAATGGACCCATACGCTGAACCATAAACTTGGATCCTTGCGGAACTTAGATTGCTTTGTCAACTAGGTCATCACTGAACTCGCTCAACGTGACGAAGAAAATGTTTGGCTACAAAAGCTCAAAGTTTTGCAAAACATCAGAACTGTGCGAAATGTTTTTAATCGCATAATGTACCCAACTATATTTTTATTGGCAGTATAATAAATGATTAATATATTGTCCTCTTACATTTTAATTACGTTCGTAATGATTTATCACGTTCATAATAGATTTTTTTCAAACTGCATTATTAAAATTTTTAATTATGTACGTAATTAATAACATCACAATCAACATTGGCGCCAAACATGATTGATTTAAATATGTAAATTATTAATATATTTCTCTCTGTGTACTGTGTGTGTATTAGTGTTTATGTCTATTTGTTTTATGAGCAAATAAAGCAAATAAACAAACGAGTGCAGCGACGAAACAAATGAAACAAAAATTTAAAAAGTGAAAATAAATAAAAACAATTGGTTTTGTTAAATTTAATTTAACACTTTTGACAAAATTATATTTATTTTAAAAAGATCGTTTCGTATAATACGATCGTTTTGTTCGGGTCGGGTCGGCATAAAATTCGATTCTTTGCAAAAACAATTTGACAAAAAAGAAACAATTGTTTTAAATGTTTTTATTTCACTTATTATGGGTCGGGTAAATTTTAAATATATTAAAATTAAAGCCAAAAATTTTGATTGATTCAGCGATGGGTCAATCCTTGCCAAAACTATTTCGTAGTCCTTTTAATAAAGGCTCGAAGTGACCAAATGTTCGGCTGGGGAACGAAGTATTGGCGGATTGGAAAACACGAATTGAAATATGGAAATTTCAATTTAATGGGTCGAGTGGGTCGCGATGTCTTTGCCAATAAAAATCAAAGCTTTTACCTTATATTCAGTGGGTGGTGCCAAGTTTTTTCTGTAGTAATTGTTGTTTGTGTGAATCTTCCTTCTGTGGAGTTTCCTTCCTGTGTTGTTGTGAGTTTGTGTTGATTGTTGAATGTTTATTATTTGTTTGGTGCCAAGTTTTTTCTGTAGTAATTGTTGTTTGTGTGAATCTTCCTTCTGTTTGTTTGTTTGTTTATTATTTGTTTGTTTTGAGTGTCGCGGGACTGAATGGCGCGTTGACGGGTTTTTGGGTTGTTTAATGAAATATGTCGAGGGTGTGTTTATTAAACTTTTAATTACTTTGAATTTTTCGCGGAGACAGATGGGTATGCGTTCTATTTTAGGTAAACGTAACGAGTGAAGTATTATTTGCGACGAACGTGGACAGAGCCGACGGTCGATCGGTTCGCCGCAGTAATCGATAAATAAACGATTGTGTGGATATGACGGACGGAGATGTACAAACATATCGAATTTATGTTTGTACGTAAACATATAGAGTGACCTAATACAAACCCAACAATCCTTATAAGAAAGAACAATAAAATAAGGTAAAAAGGTTTCATGATATATGAAAATAATGAGGAAATTAATTGGTTTGAGGCCATGTATTCTATTAGTGTAGAGGGTGATAATGATATCAAAAAAGCTAAAGGAGTAAAAAAATCAACTTTGATGTCTCTCAGCATTGATGATTATAGAAAATGTTTATTTAATAAGAAAATTTATTATGATAAAATATTAACTTTTAGATTAAAGATTCATAAGATATGTACAAAAGAAATAGAAAAAATGTATTAAGTATTAATACCCTTGCATAATGACATTATGGATTATTAAATAAAAATATGGAACAGAAACTTCTAGAGAATTCAAACCAACATGAAGTAAAAATTGAGCAACAGATGCAGGAACATTCTAAGCAGCTTGTGGAAGTTTCTAATACACTCCAAGGCAAAGTAAACGAACTTGAGGCACATGTAAATGACATTGTAGTGGACATTGATGACAAATTTGAAAAGTTGGAAAATGGTTTCGACAAAAACCTACAGAAAATACAAGAAGATGTCAGTTTACTACAGACAAGTGGACCTAAACAGCATGTTGTTACTGGTTAAGGAGGCTAAAATCGCCGATTTACGATGAAACCACAGCGTTCAACATTTTCAAGCTTCAATTTGAGACCACGGCTGTAAGTAATCGATGGAATTATCGTGCTGCTTAAAGTGCCGAATGCAAAGAAATGGTAAAACATTGCAGGCGTATGCAGCGGACGTCGAGAGGCTTGCGCATTTGTCGTCTGCAGATTCAACGAGTGATTTCATAGAAAAGTGCAAGATCGATGCGTTCGTTGATGGCATACGCAATCAGGATACAGAACGTGCAACAGTGACTGCGCCCAAAGTAACATTTACGGAAATGGTTACCATAGCTCTAACACAGGAGACAGCAAATGCGTTATGCCGATCGGCTCCAAAGTAGAGATTGACTAGTGCCTGTTTTTGATGGCACGGACACGCCGATAGGTGACACGCACGAACACGAGCCCGATGAGTAAATTTAAAGGCACGCACGAGAAGCACGATAAAATACGTGATTTTAAAAGACACGAAGAAATACGGAAAAACACGACAAAACACGAAAAAAATCACGGAAAAACATGAAAAAGCAAGCGAAACGTGAAAAATAATACAGGACCGTTTAAATTTTTGGAATCAGAATCGTTATTAAAAATGTGTTGAACCGGAACTGGAATCGGAACATATATTTTTTTCTGGTTGGAATCGGTACCGCTATTTTAAAAATATCGGAACCAGAACCAGTTCCCTGTCAGGGAACGCAAAGAACCGGAATCGGAACCGTTATTAAAAATGTATGGAGCCGGAATCGAAACCCATTTAATTTTTGGTTGAAACTGGAATCGGAACCGGAACCACAATTTTAAAAATCATGGTACCCGAACCGGAAACGATATTCCAAAAGATTTTAGTCCCTGTAATAAATAATTCAAAAATTAAGTTTGATACTGTTTTATTCTCTTAAATCCATAAGTAAAACTAAAACAACAGATTTCAAAGAAAAAATTAAAATACCACGTAAGAGTTTTTTAAAATTGGAGCAGAAACTATTAAAAAAATGTTTAATGGTCGCGTTCCTGATTTGCACGCATGAACTCAGATTTTCGGGCGTGACACGAAAAAAGCACGGCTCGCGCCCATCTCTACTCCAAAGGCCAGTAGAATTGATTTGGAGAGTGTTGACTTATTTCAAGTAGTGTGTCAAGCGGTAAAAGCAGGCAATAAATCCGAACACACAGCTGTCAACCGTGATACCCAATTTAAAGGTAAATGCTACAATTGTGATACATATGGGCATATGGCACGTGATTGCCGTAAAAAACGCAAGCGCTCATTTAATCAATCCACAAAGGAACACAGATATGAAGAAAGACAGGATCATGTCGAAAATAACAACAAATTTAAACAATCTTTAAACTAAATCGAGTCAGTTCTGCGGGGTACGATCGGACTCCCATAACCGATTTCCCCAGAATCTCCATTTCACAAATTGCTCGAAAGCAAAAGAGCTTAACTGTCGAAGGAGTCATTGATTGTACAACATATATGGTAACATTAGATATGGGAGCTTCACACTCTATAATAAGAAGTAACCTGTTTAAGGAGTCGCTTATAGGAATAAGATTGCAAACAGCTACATGCGAAGAGGCCCCTATTAGAGGAAAGATTACCAAGAAAATTACGATTGGTACTTCGTCAGTTAAGCATGATTTTATAGTGGCGGAAATAGTGGATGAAATAATACTTGGTATGGACTTCATGATAAGGAACGGTTTCACACTAGATTTAACAAGTAAAATTTTGAGTCATGCCAACACGGAGATCCGCCTAAATATTGATTGTGACCAGAGCCCGAAAATTACATAAGTTACTGCTCATAAAAATAGAAAAATTCCACCTAATTCAGAAGCAATTGCTTGGTTGAAATTAAATGGATATTGTGGGATAAACAATTTGTGGGTTAGAAGCGAATAATGAGCAAATGAGTAGAAGTAATATTGTTGTCGGAAGAACATTGGTAGAATAGACAAAAGACAAAGTGGTTCAAATAAGAGTTCTCAACATGGAAAACTCGTCCAAATTAATTAAAAAGAGAACAGTAATAGGTAGGTGTCAAGAGGCATCTGAAATAATAATAAATTGTGAAGCAAGTCAATCAAAAATCAACACTACACCGCAAGTAGATAATGAATCTGCTCAAACTTTAAAAAAGATTGGACCAAGGATTTGACTGCCAAAGAAAAGAGTAAAGTGACTGCCAAAGAAAAAAGCAAATAAACAAACGAGTGCAGCGACGAAACAAATGAAACAAAAATTTAAAAAGTGAAAATAAATAAAAACAATTGGTTTTGTTAAATTTAATTTAACACTTTTGACAAAATTATATTTATTTTAAAAAGATCGTTTCGTATAATACGATCGTTTTGTTCGGGTCGGGTCGGCATAAAATTCGATTCTTTGCAAAAACAATTTGACAAAAAAGAAACAATTGTTTTAAATGTTTTTATTTCACTTATTATGGGTCGGGTAAATTTTAAATATATTAAAATTAAAGCCAAAAATTTTGATTGATTCAGCGATGGGTCAATCCTTGCCAAAACTATTTCGTAGTCCTTTTAATAAAGGCTCGAAGTGACCAAATGTTCGGCTGGGGAACGAAGTATTGGCGGATTGGAAAACACGAATTGAAATATGGAAATTTCAATTTAATGGGTCGAGTGGGTCGCGATGTCTTTGCCAATAAAAATCAAAGCTTTTACCTTATATTCAGTGGGTGGTGCCAAGTTTTTTCTGTAGTAATTGTTGTTTGTGTGAATCTTCCTTCTGTGGAGTTTCCTTCCTGTGTTGTTGTGAGTTTGTGTTGATTGTTGAATGTTTATTATTTGTTTGGTGCCAAGTTTTTTCTGTAGTAATTGTTGTTTGTGTGAATCTTCCTTCTGTTTGTTTGTTTGTTTATTATTTGTTTGTTTTGAGTGTCGCGGGACTGAATGGCGCGTTGACGGGTTTTTGGGTTGTTTAATGAAATATGTCGAGGGTGTGTTTATTAAACTTTTACTTACTTTGAATTTTTCGCGGAGACAGATGGGTATGCGTTCTATTTTAGGTAAACGTAACGAGTGAAGTATTATTTGCGGCGAACGTGGACAGAGCCGACGGTCGATCGGTTCGCCGCAGTAATCGATAAATAAACGATTGTGTGGATATGACGGACGGAGATGTACAAACATATCGAATTTATGTTTGTACGTAAACATATAGAGTGACCTAATACAAACCCAACAATCCTTATAAGAAAGAACAATAAAATAAGGTAAAAAGGTTTCATGATATATGAAAATAATGAGGAAATTAATTGGTTTGAGGCCATGTATTCTATTAGTGTAGAGGGTGATAATGATATCAAAAAAGCTAAAGGAGTAAAAAAATCAACTTTGATGTCTCTCAGCATTGATGATTATAGAAAATGTTTATTTAATAAGAAAATTTATTATGATAAAATATTAACTTTTAGATTAAAGATTCATAAGATATGTACAAAAGAAATAGAAAAAATGTATTAAGTATTAATACCCTTGCATAATGACATTATGGATTATTAAATAAAAATATGGAACAGAAACTTCTAGAGAATTCAAACCAACATCAAGTAAAAATTGAGCAACAGATGCAGGAACATTCTAAGCAGCTTGTGGAAGTTTCTAATACACTCCAAGGCAAAGTAAACGAACTTGAGGCACATGTAAATGACATTGTAGTGGACATTGATGACAAATTTGAAAAGTTGGAAAATGGTTTCGACAAAAACCTACAGAAAATACAAGAAGATGTCAGTTTACTACAGACAAGTGGACCTAAACAGCATGTTGTTACTGGTTAAGGAGGCTAAAATCGCCGATTTACGATGAAACCACAGCGTTCAACATTTTCAAGCTTCAATTTGAGACCACGGCTGTAAGTAATCGATGGAATTATCGTGCTGCTTAAAGTGCCGAATGCAAAGAAATGGTAAAACATTGCAGGCGTATGCAGCGGACGTCGAGAGGCTTGCGCATTTGTCGTCTGCAGATTCAACGAGTGATTTCATAGAAAAGTGCAAGATCGATGCGTTCGTTGATGGCATACGCAATCAGGATACAGAACGTGCAACAGTGACTGCGCCCAAAGTAACATTTACGGAAATGGTTACCATAGCTCTAACACAGGAGACAGCAAATGCGTTATGCCGATCGGCTCCAAAGTAGAGATTGACTAGTGCCTGTTTTTGATGGCACGGACACGCCGATAGGTGACACGCACGAACACGAGCCCGATGAGTAAATTTAAAGGCACGCACGAGAAGCACGATAAAATACGTGATTTTAAAAGACACGAAGAAATACGGAAAAACACGACAAAACACGAAAAAAATCACGGAAAAACATGAAAAAGCAAGCGAAACGTGAAAAATAATACAGGACCGTTTAGATTTTTGGAATCAGAATCGTTATTAAAAATGTGTTGAACCGGAACTGGAATCGGAACATATATTTTTTTCTGGTTGGAATCGGTACCGCTATTTTAAAAATATCGGAACCAGAACCAGTTCCCTGTCAGGGAACGCAAAGAACCGGAATCGGAACCGTTATTAAAAATGTATGGAGCCGGAATCGAAACCCATTTAATTTTTGGTTGAAACTGGAATCGGAACCGGAACCACAATTTTAAAAATCATGGTACCCGAACCGGAAACGATATTCCAAAAGATTTTAGTCCCTGTAATAAATAATTCAAAAATTAAGTTTGATACTGTTTTATTCTCTTAAATCCATAAGTAAAACTAAAACAACAGATTTCAAAGAAAAAATTAAAATACCACGTAAGAGTTTTTTAAAATTGGAGCAGAAACTATTAAAAAAATGTTTAATGGTCGCGTTCCTGATTTGCACGCATGAACTCAGATTTTCGGGCGTGACACGAAAAAAGCACGGCTCGCGCCCATCTCTACTCCAAAGGCCAGTAGAATTGATTTGGAGAGTGTTGACTTATTTCAAGTAGTGTGTCAAGCGGTAAAAGCAGGCAATAAATCCGAACACACAGCTGTCAACCGTGATACCCAATTTAAAGGTAAATGCTACAATTGTGATACATATGGGCATATGGCACGTGATTGCCGTAAAAAACGCAAGCGCTCATTTAATCAATCCACAAAGGAACACAGATATGAAGAAAGACAGGATCATGTCGAAAATAACAACAAATTTAAACAATCTTTAAACTAAATCGAGTCAGTTCTGCGGGGTACGATCGGACTCCCATAACCGATTTCCCCAGAATCTCCATTTCACAAATTGCTCGAAAGCAAAAGAGCTTAACTGTCGAAGGAGTCATTGATTGTACAACATATATGGTAACATTAGATATGGGAGCTTCACACTCTATAATAAGAAGTAACCTGTTTAAGGAGTCGCTTATAGGAATAAGATTGCAAACAGCTACATGCGAAGAGGCCCCTATTAGAGGAAAGATTACCAAGAAAATTACGATTGGTACTTCGTCAGTTAAGCATGATTTTATAGTGGCGGAAATAGTGGATGAAATAATACTTGGTATGGACTTCATGATAAGGAACGGTTTCACACTAGATTTAACAAGTAAAATTTTGAGTCATTCCAACACGGAGATCCGCCTAAATATTGATTGTGACCAGAGCCCGAAAATTACATAAGTTACTGCTCATAAAAATAGAAAAATTCCACCTAATTCAGAAGCAATTGCTTGGTTGAAATTAAATGGATATTGTGGGATAAACAATTTGTGGGTTAGAAGCGAATAATGAGCAAATGAGTAGAAGTAATATTGTTGTCGGAAGAACATTGGTAGAATAGACAAAAGACAAAGTGGTTCAAATAAGAGTTCTCAACATGGAAAACTCGTCCAAATTAATTAAAAAGGGAACAGTAATAGGTAGGTGTCAAGAGGCATCTGAAATAATAATAAATTGTGAAGCAAGTCAATCAAAAATCAACACTACACCGCAAGTAGATAATGAATCTGCTCAAACTTTAAAAAAGATTGGACCAAGGATTTGACTGCCAAAGAAAAGAGTAAAGTACAACAACTAATTGATAAACACTGCCTTGTATTCGCTGCTAAAGGCCAATACGACGGAAGAACCTCCATCGTTAAACATCGAAGACACTGGTGAATCTAAACCAATTCGTCAAGCACAGAGAAGAGTACCACTTGCCAAGCGGGACGAAGTGTCACATTTAGTCGAAGAAATGGACAAAAATGGTGTCGTGAAACCATCAGAAAGCCCATGAAGCTCACCAGTGGTGTTGGTTAAAAAGAAGGATGTAACCAAGAAAGATAGCTATCCATTGCCTAGAATCGACGATACCTTGGATACACTCTCTAATGCAAAATGGTTTTCTACTTTGGACTTGCAAAGCGGTTACTGGCAGGCAGATATCGATTAGAACGATCGAGAGAAGACTGCATTCAGTACTGGCGATGGACTATAGCAATTTTCGGTAATGCCATTTGGACTGTGCAATGCCCCAGCAACATTCGAGCGGTTAATGGAGCACGTATTAAAAGGTTAACACTGGAAAACATGCCTGGTATACCTTGATGACATAATTGTTGTGAGCAAGGATTTCAACGAACATCTAAGAAATCTAAAGGAAGTTTTTCTTCGATTGGAAAGTGCGGGACTGAAACTTAGCCCAAAGAAATGTTCACTTTTTAAGAAAGAAGTCAAATATCGGACGAGGATGAAAAAGTTGCCGTAAAGGAATGACCCAGACCACAGAACATACATGACCTTCGAAGCTTCTTGGGGTTATGTACATAATACAGGCGATTTGTTCCAGGTTTTGCCAATGTTGTTAGCAGTCTTCACGAATTGACAAGATAGAACCGAGCCTTTCAATGGGCCGATAATCAAGAAAAAGCGTTTTTGAAATTGAAAGAATTACTGTCACCAATTCTTTCGTATCCAATTCCAGGTGAAAAATTAATACTTGACACGGCTGCAAGTGGAAACGGAATAGGAGGAGTTCTCTCTCAAGTGATAAATGAATAAGAAAAAGTTATCGCTTCGGGGCTTTAATCGAAGGGGCGCGTAAACTAGAATTCGAAAACGCAGCGGAAACAATACAGTGGTCGGAATTACCAAGAAGTACAGGGACTTTTACATCATCTTTTTCATGATGCGAAGTCAGAAAAAGAACCTCGATCTAGCTTATGGCTATATATTTTCCATCTGTTCGTTTCGATATCATTGTTTTGAGCACGTAGGCAAGTACTTCCTCTGTTTTCTGATAGCACTAGGTATCCAGCATATTGCTCGCCTAGGTCGTCACCACTAATAACAGTCGATCCCTGAGATAGGTTTTGCAATAAATTGCAAATACGCCACCTCGTGCTCTGTCAAAGGGAGAGTTAAATTTGACTAAGACAGAGGTGAGGTTTGTTATAGGTTATGCCTTGTCCTAAAAATATCGTAGACTTGCGGCGAAATAAGATCGATTGATAACAAATTTCACTGAAGATGCTCTTCAAATTCTCCGACTCAGCATAAGGGATCCCAAATATAATGTCGTCAGAAGAGAAATCATTGCAGACAGACTTGTGCAGGTCCGCTTTGAGTAAATAAACGTAGACTTTTAACTTTTTTAGCTCGTCTAGCTCAGCATCAATAATTTCAATTTTATTGTTTAGTTGACATATGAAGTCATTTATAATTTTAATTATGCTGTAATTTCACGCTTTGTATTATATGTTTTATGTTACTTTTCCAAGTGTTTCTCCAGCGGGGTTGCTCGTCTGTCTTTTAGAGTAAGGGAATTGACACCACGGGTGGCGTCAGGACCCGAAAAGCATTCATGCGACCCTGTCTTATGTTAGGCTCCAGCAAGCGTTGATTTTAAGCGCGATCTCATGCGACATAGATTTAAGTTACGATCCATCGATCGGTGGCTTTGTGCGCTATTTTCCTAAAATTTCACGCGTTTCCCCTGAGAGGTTGGTCGCCTGGCTCGTATCTTAAGGGAATTGTCACCCCTAGTAGCGTCGGAACCCGAAACGAAATTTTTATCGCTGCCGTTGTCACGTATACTGCGACCGCCTTGTGATCGCTTCGCCATCCTGGTCATTGACTAGTTTGCTCTTGTGGTTCTCATGCGACCGCCTCGCATATTGGAGCCTACGGGATTTCTCATCTCTCCGCACCACATTGTAGTGGCACGTCTTGTCTTGTCGGGTCGCATCACTGTGCATACTGCCGAATGATCGGGCTGTCGCGCTATTTCTCCTAACGTGATACTCTGCACGCCGCAACTCAAAGTGGTGCATGCCTTCTGCAGAAAATCCATTCCGAGGATGATGTGATCGACTACTGTGGATAACACCATGGCATTCTCTGATCCCTTGTCTGCCGATAACCTGTACCTCCTCTCTAACGTTTCTTGTGACACCATCCGCCATGCTCACCCTGACATCCGTGCATCTTCAATTACAGGGTGTGCGGATCATTTGAGCGCAGACCTCGCTCACAAAACTACGTGGCGCACAAGTGTCGACCATCGCGATCGCCAACTCGTTGTCGATTATTGAAACAATACGGGTGGCCTACTGTTTCAGCGCTACAGCTAGATACGGGGAGCTGCCTTCGTGGCCGCCAGCCCTCACTACTGGCAATTCCGCCGACAGTTTTCCCAAAGCCGTCGACAACAGTGGACAGTGCGTACGTCCCTGCGTCCGAACTCCCAACAAAATACAATCGCGTCATTATGGCAGTCCACCTGGTAATGCCCGTAGCGTCCGCAACACCTGCATGTGGTCTTTGGGTTAATATTCACACTGGTGACATCATCTAAGACATCAACCTCTCGCGGCCGTGCTATGTGATGTGGCTGAGCGTACCCCATCCTCAGAATAGCGTTTCTGTAGGTTGTCATCGTGTATTCGGTTCGGTATCCGAAGCATGTTGTCTGTTTTCGATGATCGGCTTTTTTATATGAAGGACCAATTTCCCTGTCTCGTTTGTCCTCGACCGGACCTTCCACCAAAGTTGAAACCCGATCTTCAGCTTGTTTCTCAGGCTAACGGGGTTCACCAATGCGAAGGTGAGACTGGGAATTGTGTAGGAGAGGCTGTAGTAACTAACAGAGGTATGTTACTAAGATGTGCATGCACTACACCAGAATAAAATATGAGCTGATTTCATACCATTATTACAAATTGAATACAAATAGCAATATTTAAACAAAATATTAGAGAAATAACGGGAATATTCCTGCAATTAAACTCATAAAGATCAGTTCTGTAGTTGCAGATTTGGCGGAATGATATTTTTGTCAGAGTTCCAACGTCGAAAATTTGTTTTTAAATCCAAAATAAACTTTGAGGTATTTCATAATTTTTCTGAAATGCAATGCAAAAAAACGTGTATTTATAAAACAATTAAGGCTTTAACGAACTTTTTTCTTCTCTAGCCGGGGTATATCTTTCCAGTGTCCAGGGTTCGTGTACAAACAAAGAGTTCTCCATTTATTAAGGTTTTATTATTTATTCACTGCCGGTCAATGTTGCTAATCGTCACAGAGAGGTCAGTGTATTGCACCTTGCTCTCGCCGCTCACTGTACGTTCTGTTGAAAAATTGAACGGCATCTACTCGCTGTCGGTCAATGTTGCTATCCGTCACAGAGAGGTCAGCGTATTGCACCTTGCTCTCGCCGCTTACTGTACGTTCTATTGAAGGACGGCATCTACTCGCTGTCGATCAATGTTGCTAACCGTCACAGAGAGGTTAGTGAGGTCAGTCAGGTTGCCGTCCTCGATGACATGACGGTGGTGTGAAAATCGTTCACTTCAGCATTGTCGTCGCAGATGTCATAGTAGCTGGGACGATTGATTATTTTATCAGCTCGGTTGGCTCCTACTTCCGTTGCTGCGTCTAACGTCGTAATTTTTGTTTGATAATTCTATAGGAGAGGGTTATAAAAGAATTAGTAACGTCGTAATTTTTGTTTGATAATTCTATAGGAGAGGGTTATAAAAGAATTGGTATTGTTGTTGTGAAGTGGTTTCGCCATCCGTCATGTCCTGGGATGAGGAATGGTGGAAGGGTTTCATCTCGCTTAGATGTGCACTTCGGATACGGGAATCTTCGTCTTTCTTAAGTTGTGCGATGACAGGTGATTTGAAGCCCACTACTGAATACGACCCATCAAACTAGGGGGCTAGCTTTACAGCAAAACTAACTAATGCTCTCAACTAGGGGAGTTGTTGGACAAGTACGAGCTGTCCAATGCAGGGTGTCCAGCGTCGTTTACGCCGATAATAATGCCGTGCTTGCTCAATTGAGGCTAGAGTTAGATTGTCTCGCACGATGGTGAATATTTCCTGAAGTTGTTTTGCTCTCTCAACAGGATACTGATTATTTGTGCCTAAGGTAACTTCGTCGTATAAAGCCTTGGGTAACCTTGGTTCCCTACCCTGCGTATGCTGGGCTGTAACCTGTAGTATCGTATACGCAGGAATTGATGGCCAGGGATATTTCCGCTAGATTTTCATCCCACTTCTTCTGTTTAACTCCTGCTAGCTGCACGATCATGATTTTTACCGTCCGGTTGACCCTCTCCGTTGGGTTCTCCTGCGGAGTGTATGGAGCGGTAAATTGTTCTCGTATACCGACTTCATCTAACTAACGTTTGAAAATCCTGCTTGTGAATTGTGTACCGTTTCCGTGATGATGACTTTTGGTACGCCGTACCTGGATAATATTCGCTCTCGGAATGATTTCACCAAGCCCTCGGCTGTTTGCCATTCGTGGCGGAACTAACTCTGTCCATTTAGAAAATCGATCAAAGAAGACTAATTGCATGGTGTTGCCATGCGTTGACCGAGGTAGGGGACCAACAAAATCTGCGCATAATGTTGCCCATGGGTCTTCCGGAATTTGTATGAGCATTTCACCTGCGGGTCGTTGTTGGCTCACCTTATATCCTCACCTTATATCGTTGGCAGGATTCGCATTTCTGTACGTAGCGGCAAATATCCCAAAACATGCCAGGCCAATAATATCGGTTAGCTATCCTGGTAATTGTTTTTCGTATCCCTAAATGCCCGGCACTAGGATTGTCGTAGTTTTCGCACATGACTCGATTTAGTAGAGTTGCGGGAACGCAATATTTCCATCTTACGCCGTCCTCGTCGCATGCATTTCTTGGCAGATTCCGGTCGATATTGCCCGTCGATAGTTGCGTAATCCGGAAATATTTCTGGTTTCATTCTGATGTCATTTGCCTTCTTCTTCAACCAAAAACATTCGGTGTCTTCCACGTTATGCACCATAGCTCGCTGGAGAGTGTCCTGTGGCTGCCGCGACAATGCATCTGCAACTACGTTTAATTTGCCTCTTCTATATTGCATCGTAAAGTTGAACTGCTGCAACTCGAGTGCGCATCTTGCAATACGTCCGGACGGACTTTTAATTGAATTCAACTATTGTAAAGATAAATGGTCTGTGATGACGATGAATTTATAATCTTCTAAATAAGGTCGCATTTTTCAGTAGGCGAGTAGTTTTTCCACGCTTTATTTAGGTGACGACTCGCATACGCTATAACCCGCTCGGATCTTTCGATGACCTGAGTGTGCACAACTCCTAGGCGATAGTCGCTGGCGTCGGTCTGTAGGCTGAATATTTGTGTAAAGTCGGAACTTGCCAACACTGGCGCTTCGGTGAGTTTAAATCCAATGCTTTCGCTTTTTCAGCAATAATGTTAAGGGTTGTGCTATTGTGGCGAAATCTGGCACAAATCGCCGATACCATGACACCATGCCAGGAAATAATCGTACTTCCCAAATGTTTTGGGGCGGCTGAAGTTCGCGAATGGCGGCTACTTTATCGGGATCCGTTTGGATGCCTTCGCTCGTAACGACGGACCTAAATATTTAATTTCATTCTCACATTTTTCTGGGTTTAACTTCAGGTTGGCCGCACGAAGTCGCCAGAACACTTCTTGTAGATTGCGTTGATGCTCAGCGAAAGTTGTGCCGGTAACCACGATATCATCGAGATAAGCAAACGCGAAGGGCTCCAACTCCGGGCTAATGATACCGTCGAGCGCACGTTGGAACGTCGCTGGTGCCAAGTGTAAACCAAAAGGCATAATGCGCCATTGGTAAAGGCCGCAGCCTGGCACCGTCAACGCCGTATATTTTCTGCTTTCTGCTTCAATTGGTATTTGCCATTATCCATCTCGTAGATCAAGTTGGCTTACGTAGTTGACATTTCGTAATCCGTCCAGGATATGCGTGATGCGGGGTAGAGGATATGCGACGGGCACTGATCTACTATTTAATTGTCGGTAGTCGACACACAACTGACAAGCTCCTGTTTTCTTTTTCACCAAGACGATGGCCGCACAATAGGGGCTATGTGAGGGTTCGATACACCCTTTTTTTAATAATTTATTTATTTCATCATCGATTATGGCCTGCATTGCCGGATTCCTTGGGATATATCTTTATTTGGTAAATCGTCCGCTATTACTATCTTGGGTTCAGTTATAGTTGTTGTTCCTTGGAAATTCGCAAAAATGTTTTAATTCCCTATCTTAAAAATGCCTGTATTTGTTGTTGCTCGTTGCTGTTATCCTGTCTGATGTCCAATTTTCGCAACTTATTTTGATTTCTAGTAATGTTCAGTGACCTATTTCGTCCTTGTGTGACCTTGTGGCCATTCTCCTTGATTCTGAAGTCCGGGTTAATTTTATGGTCTCACCTCCGCAGCTAAATGTGTCACCGACCTCCATGTTGATTCTGGCATCACCAGGAATAGAAAACTGTGGTTGATATTTCCCATTTGTACTGTGATTTTTACCGCTTGATCTAACAGTCTCGTAGTACCTTCTGATATGATGATATCGGCGTCTACTGCTATAAATTTCCAGTTTTTCCCTATTTCATGAAACTTTTAGTTGCTCCGACAGCAAGTAGATGCAGCGCATTTCACGCATTCAACAGAGCACACAGTGAGCGGTGACAAGCACATTGTTGTCACTGCTCACTGTTTGCACTGTTGAAGGCGTGAAATGCGCTGCTGAGCGGTTTGGTGCTCATTCTTGCATAGGATAACTCCGAAAGTGTGGTGCAAGGGGCATTGTGGTACAATGCTTTGCATTGTTAGTAAGTCACGAAATCTCCCGAACTAGGGAGAGAATTTTTCACTGATTGCACGACATTCATTCAACTTGTTTATTAATTTTTTGTCGTATATAATTAAAAACCCGTTGGGAATGTTAGATCATATGGGAAATTTTAAAGTAATTGATCGGAAGATGTAAATTTTATATGAGGTATTTGAATATAAGTGGTCAGATCACAGGTCACAATGGACATACAGCGTGGGTATATAAGTAATCTAAATTATGAGTTTTATTTATCTAACTCTTTAATTTTTTAAGTAGTGGGGATTTCAACAGACAGGCGCTAAATCGACTCAAGAGGCCATGCTGATCAAGAATATATATACTTTTCCATTCCTTCTGGGTGTTACAAACGGCGTACCAAACTGAATATAACTTTCCTCTTAGTGTAGGGTATAAACATTTTAATTGTAGGGTTTTAGTGGCTTAATATCACTTTTTTTTTTAAATGGAATTGCATTATTCTATTCATTTTTACTACAGTAATATTTTCGGTGCAAATATGAAATATTGTCAACTATTTTTTAAAAAACAAAACTTGGCAGCATTCGACTGAACTGGTTTTTTTAAGTCTTGATATTGATGATTTGGGTATTGTTGATACTTATGTGAGCTTTTGCTGAGTTTTGTCTTCTTTGGTGTTGCTTCCTATATCATGATGATGAGTTTTGTACTTTTTTTTAATTTATTAGTGTTTAGCATTGTTGATGTTAAAATATTATATTTTGTAGTATTTATATTTTTAAATATTGGAATTGATTTGGATTTTTTTTTTTTGTACAATTTACCAATGGTCAGGGAATGCCCCCTATTCATGCAATGCATAGTGTCCATCGTAAGATAGGATTATTGGTAAGAGGACGGAGGACAGATGGAGTAGTGTTGGTGAATGTTTGTTTTGCATTTGCCAATATCAAAAATGTCGGGAAAAACAGACGCAGGGAGATTGTTCCACAAACGTAGCGTGCGACTGAAGAACGAATTCTCTCGGTAATGCGTGGTTCTATTGAGAGCCGAGTGAACTACGAAGGAGTGGGCTTGGTTCGATACCCGAGTAGAACGAGAGGATACACGACCTTCCACCAGGTCATGTATCAGGCCATGTATTTCCCTCGAACACTTACCATTGTAATACCTATAGAACAGGCTTACACACCCAACGGTCCTTCGGTGCTCAAGAGAACCAATAGACGATGAAATGTTTTCATCCCCTATTAAATATATCGCATGTTGTTGAATCCGGTCCAGGAGGATTTTGAGGCCCCTGCCCAAATGTGCGAATTATATTCCATCTTATGCCGAATATCGAAAGTGTAGACAGTGCGTAAGTCAGCATGTGTGAAGTATGTCTTACACCGTTTTAAAAAACCGAGGCACTTGGTGTGTTATTCATAGTGCGTCATTTACACCCAATCTCCAAAGAGTTTGGGCGCATTTTGAACGAGTATGAATGACAAATGTTGCTATCATCTGCAAAGGAATGGATTGGGTTCTGGGTCAATGACAGATGCGTGTAGATATTCGTAGTTGTGAAATGTTATTCTTATGCTGTGGTATGGTATGTGCGGTGGTTTTATGTGCATCATTTTTGTCTTCGTTGCGTTGACTGCCAGATCATTGTCGTGGGACCATCTAACAACCAAAATTCGGTTGCACAATTTTGGTTGCGTTTCTATTTTTTATGTTTAACCACTATTTCAGTGTCATCAGCGTACGCAAATGTGTCACTATTTTTGTTTTTTAGCATATCGTTGTTTTTGTTGTTTTATCATATCGTTCGCATAGAGTATGTATAAGATCGGTCCCGGTTTTGTTCCTTGCGGAACGCCATGTGTAATTGACTGCTCGTCGCTGAAGTTATTCGACACTTCAACGCGAAATTTTTTTAACTGCAAATAGTTTTCAAACCAGTCGCCACGAACACCGGAAATATATTGTGTTAAAAAAGCTTTTCATGCGTCAGCGTATCGAATGCTTTTGCTGAAGTCCACGAAGAGAGCAAGAGTCTGATAGTTTTTGCTAAGGTTGTAATTTATTTGTTTTGCAAAATAACCCAGAAGTTTAAAAAAGTTTTTTCCCTTTTGGTTTACATTTATAATTTTACATTTTGTAATAAACTCTGTCAGCTTTCTAACCACAATTTATTCTAGTACCTTTCAATGGCTGGCAGTATTGATATTGTTCTTTAGTTGGTATATTATGATTTTACGCCACTTTTGGCAGGTGTGTATTGTTTGATTTATGTTTTCTACTAAATTTGTGGCAAAATTATTTGCTGTTTTCATGTTTTTTATAGTTGTTTCACCCAGGTTTATGGTTTATGATTTCATTTATTGTTTGCCATGTTTCCTTATGTCGTTTTTGATCTCATAGAATTTTTGACGATACAAGTTTTTCTGGCATACTCAATTTTATTTCATTGTTGTAGAGTCTGTCTCTAGTGGTGCAGTATTGCATCAGTTCTTCGCTTATCCAGGGTTTGTTGATCTTTTTCACTTCTCTTATTCTGAGATTTGGCTAACATCGTCTCTAGATACTGCATTGTGTTGTTGTCGGATTTGTGCAGAATATATATTCATATCGCCGATATTGCGTTTGTTGATGGGGTACGGTATATTGCGAGCAGTGTAAGCGGCGTGTTATTGACGAGTATGTTAATCTGTATTACTTCAAAAGAAAGAACTTAGGAAAAGATAAGTTGTATTCAATATTTTCTCTTATAAAAATAGATCTAGATCCATAGCTCTATTTTCTATACAAAACATCAACACACAATTTGAACCAGTTCAAAAGCTGGTTTTATCCAGTTAAATCGAATGTCAAATTTCCGTGCGATTTAGTGTTTTTATTAAGTACGAACAACAGACCACTCTTTTCCAAATGAGTCCAAGGAACCCCGATGGAACTCTTCAAAACTCGAATACCCGTTTTTTTTCTTACTTATGAGGATGAACATCAAATTAAATTTTCCTGGCAAAAGGCGCTTGGGCGTAAAAAGTTTAAACGACGTGTCGTCAGCCACTATGAATTGCTCGTAGACCATCTTTATGCATGTTACGTTTCTACCAAAATTTTAAATTAAATTTGTCTAAATGTCATGGAAATGTCAGAAAGACTAGTTGAGAAAAAGTGATGCCAAGTTTCTCAAAATAGAACTGTTGGCGTTCCCATGAAATAGATCTGGGTTAACTGTCACGGGAAGACAGCTAATGTCTATTAATTTTATTATTATATATATTCCAATATCAAATGATGTGAAATTGTTTCATATGGAGCATATATTTAAGTAGCAGCATGAAATACTGCGTTTTGTAAAATTGGCGCTATTTAATTAGAAAATAATCAATATTGTTTATTATAATATTATTCATTTTTATTTTATTTTTATTATATTAGTTTTTATTTTTTTTTATTTAAATAGATATTTTATGTTTTTAAGTTTTTTTGTTTTTAAATTATTAGGCCGATATCTGCTTCGGTACTTACTTGAATTGTGTTTACGAACCTTTCTTCGCTAAAAATACGTCCCTCCCGGACCCAGACAAATTTCCATCCATGCTCCTTTGCTCTGTTCTTTTCCTGCCTTAATAGACGCCGATTTGTGACAGTCAGCTGATCATTGACATACTTATATTCGTGTTTTATTGTCGTTTTTGTAATCATCTTCCTGAGAGATCGCGTTTATTGTTTTACCGTCGATTTTTGTATGATCTCGGTTTTTGCATGGGGAGATGACAGTTTTACAATTATGTTGTGGCTTTTTTTGTTTTATTTTTTTTTGTCCATCGTATGATAGGATTATTGGTAAGAGGACGGAGGACAGATGGAGTAGTGTTGGTGAATGTTTGTTTTGCATTTGCCAATATCAAAAATGTCAGGAAAAACAGACGCAGGGAGATTGTTCCACAAACGTAGCGTGCGACTGAAGAACGAATTCTCTCGGTAATGCGTGGTTCTATTGCGAGCCGAGTGAACTACGAAGGAGTGGGCTTGGTACGATGCCCGAATAGAACGAGAGGATACACGACCTAGTGGAATCAGGCCATGTATTTCCCTCGAACACTTACCATTGTAATACCTATAGAACAGGCTTACACACCCAACGGTCCTTCGGTGCTCAAGAGAACCAATAGACGATGAAATGTTTTCATCACCTATTAAATATATCGCATGTTGTTGAATCCGGTCCAGGAGGATTTTGAGGCCCCTGCCCAAATGTGCGAATTATATTCCATCTTATGCCGAATATCGAAAATGTAGACAGTGCGTAAGTCAGCAGGTGTGAAGTATGTCTTACACCGTTTTAAAAAACCGAGGCACTTGGTGTGTCATTCATAGTGCGTCTTTTACTCCCAATCTCCAAAGAGTTTGGGCGCTTTTTGAACGAGTATGAATGACAAATGTTGCTATCATCTGCAATGGAATGGATTGGGTTCTGGGTCAATGACAGAAGGTCATTGATAAATACCAGAAATAGGGACGGGGATAGGACGGAACCCTGCGAAACTCCAGAATTGATGAAATGTTGTTCCGAAAGAACACCATCCATCGCAACTCGTATTGAATGACCCTGGAGAAAACTCGATATCCATCGAGTAAAAGATTCACCGACACCATATGCAATTAGCTATGAAACAAGAGCTTTATGCCACACTCGATTAAAAGCCTTGGAAATATCAAGAACAACAGCCTTGCTCTCCCCGAAAAGGTGAACAGAATTATTCCACTCTTCGGAGAGGACCGCCATCAAGTCACCTGTGGATCTGGTCCTACGGAAACCGTATTGTCGGTCACTGAGCAATTCGTTGTGCTCAAGATAGTACACAAGGTGGAAGTTAATTACGCTCTCCATTACCTTGGAGAGTGCATAGCATATTACAATGGGTCGGTAATTGGCAGGGTTCCTTTTTCGGAACCGGCTGGACATTGGCAACCTTCCAACAAGATGGAAAAACTCTTGTCGTATAGGAGGTGTTGAAATGGTTACGCAACAAACAAGCCAGCGTTTTTGTGCATTTCTTCCACACATGGGCAGATATGACATCTGGCCCAGAGGCTTTGTTAATGTTGAGGTTTGCTAAAACCTTTTTTGTTCGTGAAGAAACTTTTCGCGCGAGATCACGGCATTACCTGTATACGAAGTCTTTCAGTCTCAGCATTCTTGTTAGAACGCCAAGTCTGAAAGGCTTCCTCTTTCGACCTGACTGCAATCCTGCAAGTCTCATTAAACCAAGAGTGGCCCTTAGGTTTAATAGTTTTTTTTTAGAAGGTATGAAGGACCGCATACCTAAAAAATAATATTTTATTTTAATTTTTTTGGTGCTTTTGATCAGGATATTGTATTATTATGTTGTTGTTATAGATTTTGTAATATTGTTGTTGTTTTTGCCGTAACCATCATATTAATTGGCAGTTCATTAAGTATGGTTGATATTGTTACATGTATCGTGTATTTGCCGTTATTGCTGTGAAATATTGCTACTTTGTATTTTCCCTCGGCTCTTCGTCGTGTGTTGTGATGATGGTCGATATCCATTCGAAATTGTTAATCATCTTCGCACTCATTTAGCAGAGAAAATTTAAAAATTTATTTTATGTTTAGCACGTTTAATTCTTTTGTAAATTGTGTGCTACCAATTGTTATTTATATATTGTCTCGATAATATTTTGAGCACATAGTTTTGGCTTTTTTGTAGTAGCCGGCAATGGGCCTATGTACCCCATGATGTAATGCCATGGTGGATTTACGGTTCAGCAAGTGCAAAATATGCTTGTCGTACGACACTTTTATTGTTACTGTTATTTAGGTGGTATAGGATTAAAGATGTTTTGCGTATTTTTTTTCCTTAGATAATCTATATGATCACTATGACTCCAAAGTATTAATAGTTCGTTACCTGGTCTATTATAGTGTTGCATGTATCTTCTTCATCGTTGATTATAGTTGTTGTGCTCTGTGCGTGTAGATATTCGTAGTTGTGAAATGTTATTCTTATGCTGTGGTATGGTATGTGCGGTGGTTTTATGTGCATCATTTTTGTCTTAGTTGCGTTGACTGCCAGATCATTATCGTGTGACCATCTAACAACCAAAATTCGGTTGCACAATTTTGGTTGCGTTTCTATTTTTTTATGTTTAACCACTATTTCAGTGTCATCAGCGTACGCAAATGTGTCACTATTTTTATTTTTTAGCATATCGTTGTTTTTGTTGTTTTATCATATCGTTCGCATAGAGTATGTATAAGATCGGTCCCGGTTTTGTTCCTTACGGAACGCCATGTGTAATTGACTGCTCGTCGCTGAAGTTATTCGACACTTTAACGCGAAATTTTTTTAACTGCAAATAGTTTTCAATCCAGTCGCCACGAACACCGGAATTATATTGTGTTAAAAAAGCTTTTCATGCGTCAGCGTATCGAATGCTTTTGCTGAAGTCCACGAAGAGAGCAAGAGTCTGATAGTTTTTGCTAAGGTTGTAATTTATTTGATTTGCAAAATAACCCAGAAGTTTAAAAAAGTTTTTTCCCTTTTGGTTTACATTTATAATTTTACATTTTGTAATAAACTCTGTCAGCTTTCTAACCACAATTTATTCTAGTACCTTTCAATGGCTGGCAGTATTGATATTGTTCTTTAGTTGGTATATTATGATTTTACGCCACTTTTGGCAGGTGTGTATTGTTTGATTTATGTTTTCTACTAAAGTTGTGGCAAAAGTATTTGCTGTTTTCATGTTTTTTATAGTTGTTTCGCCCAGGTTTATGATTTCATTTATTGTTTGCCATGTTTCCTTATGTCGTTTTTGTTCTCATAGAATTTTTGACGATAAAAGTTTTTCTGGCATACTCAATTTTATTTCATTTTTGTAGAGTCTGTGTCTAGTGGTGCAGTATTGCATCAGTTCTTCGCTTATCCAGGGTTTGTTGATCTTTTCTTACTTCTCTTATTCTGAGATTTGGCTAACATCGTCTCTAGATACTGCATTGTGTTGTTGTCGGATTTGTGCAGAATATATATTCATATCGCCGATATTGCGTTTGTTGATGGGGTGCGGTATATTGCGAGCAGTGTAAGCGGCGTGTTATTGACGAGTATGTTAATCTGTATTACTTCAAAAGAAAGAACTTAGGAAAAGATAAGTTGTATTCAATATTTTCTCTTATAAAAATAGATCTAGATCCATAGCTCTATTTTCTATACAAAACGTCAACAAACAATTTGAACCTGTTCAAAAGCTGGTTTTATCCAGTTAAATCGAATGTCAAATTTCCGTGCGATTTAGTGTTTTTATTAAGTACGAACAACAGACCACTCTTTTCCAAATGAGTCCAAGGAACCCCGATGGAACTCTTCAAAACTCGAATACCCCTTTTTTTTTCTTACTTATGAGGATGAACATCAAATTAAATTTTCCTGGCAAAAGGCGCTTGGTCGTAAAAAGTTTATACGACGTGTCGTCAGCCACTATGAATTGCTCGTAGACCATCTTTATGCATGTTACGTTTCTACCAAAATGTTAAATTAAATTTGTCATGGAAATGTCAGAAAGACTAGTTGAGAAAAAGTGATGCCAAGTTTCTCAAAATAGAACTGTTGGCGTTCCCATGAAATAGATCTGGGTTAACTGTCACGGAAAGACAGCTAATGTCTATTAATTTTATTATTATATATATTCCAATATCAAATGATGTGAAATTGTTTCATATGGAGCATATATTTAAGTAGCAGCAAGAAATACTGCGTTTTTCAAAATTGGCGCTATTTAATTAGAAAATAATTATTTTATTTTTATTATATTTGTTTTTATTTTTTTATTTAAATAGATATTTGATGTTTTTAATTTTTTTTTTGTTTTTAAATTATTAGGCCGATATCTGCTTCGGTACTTACTTGAATTGTGTTTACGAACCTTTCTTCGCTAAAAATACGTCCTTCCCGGACCCATACAAATTTCCATCCATGCTTCTTTGCTCTGTTCTTTTCCTGCCTTAATAGACGCCGATTTGTGACAGTCAGCTGATCATTGACATACTTATATTCGTGTTTTATTGTCGTTTTTGTAATCATCTTCCTGAGAGATCGCGTTTATTGTTTTACCATCGATTTGTATGATCTCGGTTTTTGCATGGGGAGATGACAGTTTTACAATTATGTTGTGGCTTTTTTGTTTTATGCGATATGCGTCTATGATATCGCTTTCTTTTATATTTCTTTTATATTTCCGTCGATTGATTTGGCGATGGCTTTCACAATTTCTTTGATTCTTTCTTCGTCCTTCTTCGGTACATTCCATATTTTATTGTTCTTCTCAAAGCCTGTTGCGCGAGGGCATTGATCTTCTTTTCCATTTCATTTATACGATGATCTTTCTCATCGTTTTTTTGGAAAAGGTCAGAGTCCTCTAGAAATAATTGAGTCACGGTTTCATTAACTTAAATTTAACGCATTACTCATTTCCATCCTCATCTCTACTTGTGGGAGAGAATTTTTTAATCAGCTATTGGTGATACTACCTGAAAAGATGAAAGAATTGACGTGAGTCTACAATTCTCACATTTTCAAAGCGCTTTGCGAGCGGTGCTCTAACTACTTAATGGGACATTTTATTCTGAGTGCAGCTTTTGAACTGTTTCTAATTGTTTGTTGATATTTTGTATAGAAAATAGAGCTATGGTTCTAGATCATACGCTACGGGAACACAGCTAATAATAACAATAAATATATATCTTATTTCAGTAAAATATTAAAAAAAGCAATTAAATATTTAGTAATTTTCTCATACTTATTTTAATTATCCGAACATATATGTCATTTTATTTACTTCATTTGTTTAAAAATAAATAATATATAAAAAACGTTTAGCAGCTCAGGTTAAATATAGTAGTTCAATAATATTCTACTTTTACCTTTAAAACAATACTGAATAAAACAAATTTTTAAACAACAAAAGTAAAGTTGTCTTATGTTTCTGAACCCTAGAACCGCTGGGGATCGCTCACCTTACAAATATTGTTTAAAAATACTGTATGGTGGAAATTCTGCATGTGCAGATTTATAAAACAACAAATGCATCAAACAGGCATGCAATCACATATTTAAAATACTCTTTTTTAGAGAGTATGCAACACTATACTAATAGAGTGTATACTAATGAAATGCAATTTTAAATTCTCAGATGATGGTGGCGGTTATTTTACATCTAAATATGGTGTTTCGAATGAAAATAGATCGCATATAAAGAAGTCAACAGTTGTTGGCAACCCAATGTTCCTTTCATCACAAGATGTCAAAATCGGAGATGAAGAACGTTTTCGTCTCGATGAATTGGATATGAACTATGATGAAATTATGCAGTATTTCGACAATCTTAAGGTAAATCTTCACTGCTTAATATATTAGGGTGTTTTTTTATATACATAATTTTTTTGTTTGTTTTAAATCTTCTGCTCCGACCATTCAAATATATTATAAGTGAACTAAGAAAAAAAACATTGATAAAAAAATGATTATATATATTTTTCAGTCATTTCAAGCCAATTGAGTTATACCCTATATCCAGTGTTGTTAAGTTAAATTGAAAATATTGCTCTTTTGAAGTGAAAAAATTACTGTTTTTGAATCAAAATTACTGTTTTTTTCATTTTTTAAATAAAAATATACATTATTTAATGTGACGGTACACCAGTATGCATTACTACAAAGTGTCAGTCTCACTGGTGAGCGAATTAGCATAGACACAAACGGCCAAAACAACATATTGTGTTACCAACACAGGTGCACCAGTGAGCGAAGCGGCAAAGTGTTACGAATACACTCTAACTGGTGAGCGCATCACCGATACTCAGACGTAGCAAAGCTACAAAATTGTGGGCAACAATCCACCAACGGTTGGGCAACAAAGCACCAACGCGTCACCAACCAATGGCCTATAAAAGGCATTACAAGAGTGAAAATCACTCTTTCTGTTCCTGACTTCGTGACAGAATAGCTGCATTGTCACCCTGGGTGGTTTTTAATTAAACCGTATCGGGGGACTTTGCCAAGCGTGTTACCCTGGGTGTGTTTTTAATTAAACCGTATCGGAGGACACGTGGACCAAAGCGCGACTTAACTGAAAAAGTTTCCGTCCTGGTTATGGACCCAGGACATAACACACAGTTCCTGAAAATACATAACATCGAGTCCGTCTGGTTGCAAATACATAAACTTGAGCGAAAATTAGCGAGGAGCGTCGAGTGCATCAGACACGACCTTGCCCCATCATATTATATTAAGGAGAAATAAATTTAATAAAGAATTATCTATATTATTGAATTAAAATAACCACTTAGCGTACGGCGTATTTATTTGGTACTGGGGGTTTCCCTTGCAAATATTTTGTAATGCGCGGACTTCTGGAGCCCGCTAAGCTATCCCAGCTCTGAACCCCGAAACCGGACCGTTACATGGCGCCCGAGCAGGGACCCTCAGTGCAACGCAAAAATCAAATAAATGCACGCCAAATAAACGCCGCATCGATGGACACAAAAATAAGCAGAACAACGTTGTCAGCATAAAATAAGTAATGCAAACGAACGCCGCTTAAATAAATAAATAAATAAATAAAGTAAACAAGTAAAGCAACGAACGCCGCATAAACAAATAAAACAACGATCGCCTAAACAAGTAAAACAACAAACGCCGCAGAAATAAGTGATAAAATGAACATTAAACAAGAGTTACGCATGATGAAAAATAAACTATCGCAAAAGAAACAGTGGGTCATGCAGTGAAAATAGAACAGTGAAAAGTGAAAAGAATCCCCTAGAAAAGTGAAAAGAAAATAAAATGAAAAAAGAAACCTCCCGAGTGAAAAGTGAACATAAAATAAGCCCCTAGAAAAGTGGAAAAAATAAACAGTGAAAAGGTGAACAAAGAAACCCCCTGAGAAAAGTAAAATAAAAAGAGAGAACAAAGCCCCTGAGAAAATTGAAAACCCAAGTTAAAATTAGAAAAGACAAATATATTATAAAAACAGTCATGGTAAAGGTGACATGGGTGTACGGTCTCCGGAAGGAGGACGTAACAACTTACGCCGCGGAATTCGGTTTTAATTGCACTGGCACTGTCGAGGAGGTGCGCAAAAATTTCGTGGCCTTTATAAATGAAGGAAAATATACCAGCGAAGAGGGGAGCGAATGGAAAAGTTGGAGCTGAGGCACAGCAAGAGCGCCTCACCGTTACCGATGGCAGGAGCCACCAGTTTCCAGGAGTTGCTGACTTTACCACCCGTTGGACTTACTACGATCGAAGGAATGCTACTTCCGGGTGAGTCAAAAATTTATACTACTACTATTGAGCAGACCTGGGCACTGCGCACATTTGTTATCAAGCCGTTAATGTCGGTAGGAACTTCTTCACCCTACACATTTTCGATGGCTGGTACACAGCCCCCCAAGAACACAACACATACGGTGACACAGGCCCAAATAGCGCAACATTCGTAAATGACACAGATCACACAAATGGCACATCAGCTAAAACAGCAACAAGCTCAACAACAGGCACAGCAGGCGCAAGTGACGCAGCAGCTGATGCAACAGGAGCAGCAAACGGTACAGCAGTTGGCACAGCTGGAGCAACTGATACAACAGGCGCAAATGGGGCAACAGCAACTACAACTACCACAGGAACAACCACAGGCGCACACCACAGGTGCAACCACAGGTGCAGCAGGCTCTACATACACCAAAGGCACATATTGCATCGGTTGACAGGAACAGGTTCACGGGACCTCAACCGGTGGACAGACATACTTGGGCACCGCCTACAGGCGCTGTGCCAGTCCAACATCAAGGAGCAGCGGCTCACTCAGGAGACACAGTGAGGTACGAAATTGCGATGGAGCGTATAGGGAAGCGGTCGGTGAAATTCATTGGTAGCAGCGACTCTCGGGAATTCATCGAGCGCATAGAGGAGCTGACGCAGATCTATGGAGTAGACTGCGATTGGGTTCCACATGGACTGGCACATCTCTTGCAGGGGAGAGCATTGACGTGGTACAAGAACAACTACTCGTCGTGGCGAGTATGGAGTGAGTTTAAGAGAGGGTTCCTACGATTTTTCCTGCCACCACGATTCTTTGAGTACCTCGACGACGGTATACGCAAGCGGCTACAGCGGCCGAGAGTGTCATTCAAAGATTATGTCTTCGGAATGAGGGGAATAATGAGGCATGCGCACTACGATGAACGAACAGAGCCGGATCGGATCGTTAGAAATAGAAAACGCTAAAAGAACTAGTGGATCTAGCGGACGATTACGACGTCATTCGGGGGATGGAGCACGCGCAGCCACATCATAAACAAAATCGACGATAAGATGATGTCACCAGGGTGAGCATCAACCCAAAGACCACATGCAGGCACTGCGGGCGCGACGGACATTCGCAAGCGGACTGCCTTCATGACGCGATTGTATTTTGTTGGTAGTGCGGACGCAGGGGCGTACGCACAGTCGAATGTTGTCAACGACTTTCGGGAAACTGCCGGGGGAACCGGCAGTAGCGAGGGCTGGCGGCCCGAACACAGCTCACCGTATCCAGCAGTAGCGCTGAAACAGGAGGCGACTCGTATTCTGGCAACAATTGCCATTGACAACGAGTTGGCGGTCGCAACGGTCGACACAGGTGCAACACGAAGTTTTGAGAGTGAAGTCTGCACTCAGATGATTCGTACACCATTTCATTGCAGAAGCACCGACGTCAGGGTGAGCATGGCGGATGGCGCAACCAGGCACGTCCGGGAGGAAATAGTAGTGATCGTCATACTAGGGGACAGGGAGTGCCCTTTGACACTGCTGGTGCTGCCCACAGTGGTCGACCACAACATCCTCGGGATGGATTTTTTACAGCGGGCAGGCGCAACTTTGAGTTGCGATGGACAGAGTGTCACCTATGGAGAAGTTGCGCAGCAACCAGAACGGCAGCCGGTGTGCACAGTGATACGACCGGACACTCGCAGCGAACGAATGAAGGATGATCGCCCCCTCAAGCAGCGCTATTTTCCGAAGAATCCAGCGATGCAGGCGGTTATCAACGAAGAAGTGGACGTGCTCATCGCGAAGGAATGCATAGAGCCGTCAAGAACACACCACAGCGCGCATACCGTCTTGGTCAAGAAGAAGACGGGACAGTGGCGACTATGCATCGTCTACAGGCAGCTGAACTCGCATTCATCGCCAGACGCATACCCATTACCACGCATTTATCACATATTGGATCGACTGAGGAATGCCAAATTCATTTGCAGTTTGGATTTAAAGAATGGGTATTGGCTGATCCCTATGGACGAGGACAGCAAGGTGCTCCCCGCATTTACAGTGTCTGGCCGAGGTCTGTACCAATGGCGGGTGATGCCCTTTGGTCTACATTCAGCCCCGGCGACATTTCAGCGACATTTCAGCGGCGAGTGGTAGGACCGGACATGAAGCCACACGCGTTCGCCTAGCTAGACGACATCATCGTCACCGCAACCACGCTCGAGGAGCACATGATGAATCTCAAGGAAGTTTTCAGACGGCTGAGACGGGCCAAGCTGCAACTCAATATAGAAAAGTGCGACTTTTTCAAGCGAGAGATAAGGTATCTTGGGCATATGGTGAGCAACCAAGGTATCCATATGGACCCGGACAACCAGAATTTTCAAATGTGGTGCAACCGCTGACCAAATTGCTGAAAAAGGGGAAACATTTCAGTTGGTCAGATGAACAGCAGTTAGCGTTTGATCAGTTAAAGGTTATGCTAACTGAGGCACCGGTGCTGGGTTGCCCAGATTTTACTAACAAGTTCGCGCTGCAGACAGACGTCAGCAACTGCGGATTAGGAGCAGTGCTGACGCAAGGCATTGACGGCCAGAAGCGTGTCATCGCATACGCAAGCCACAGATTAAACAAGGCATAGGAAAATTACTCGCCATCGGAGAAGGAGTGCCTAGCCATCGTATGGGGAATTAGAAAGATGCGGCCTTACTTGAAAGGATATCGGTTCCTGGTCATCACCGACCATTTGTTACTGAAATGGTTGAACTCCATTAAGAGCCCCTCAGGGCGGATCGCGCGCTGGGCATTGGAGCTACAGCAGCACACATTCGACATCCAGTACCGCAAAGGGAAACTGAATGTCGTGGCTGACGCATTATCCAGGCCACCCATGGCGGCACTGATGAAGACCGAAGAATAGGCACCAGCTAAAGATCGTTGTCCGTGGACGGACAGACGAATAATCGAAGTACGAGAACAACCCGAGAAGTTCCCCGACTATGCCATTGAAGATGGTAATCTATACAGGCACCTAACGCAACACTCAGACGACAGCGAGGGAGTAGCTTGGAAGCTATGCGTCCCTACACCACGACCCGCGCAAGTGATGCGCGAAATCCACGACGACGCCATCGCGGGACACATGGGCGTCCGTAAGACCATCGCTCGCGTAGCAAAGCGCTATTTCTGGCCAGGTTTCTGGCGCAACTGTGAATCATGCCAGAAATTCAAGGCGTCACAACAAAAACCTGCGGGTAAAATGTTAACGAAAATAGCACAGGAGTCATGGTCCTGGTTATGTGCAGATTTCATGGGTCCCCTACCGCGCTCCAAACATGGCAACACGATGCTGATAGTTTTCTTCAACAAATTTTCAAAATGAACCGAAACGAGCAACAGCTTACAGAAGGCGTTCCGGGAACGTATTTTGGCGAGATACGGCGTCCCTAAGGTGCTCATTACTGACAATGGAGCACAATTCACCAGCAAGGCCTTCAGGCGATTTCTTCAAAATATGGGCGTCAGGCAACAGTTCACAGCTCCATACACACCCCAGGAAAACCTACAGAGAGGGCGAACAGGACTCTGAAGACAATCATAGCGCAGTTGGCACGACACCGACAGAACCGATGGGACGAGCAGTTGCCAGAAATTGCGTTGGAAATTAATACAAGTGTGTCGGAGACTACAGGTAACAGTCCGGCATATTTAACTCAAGGACGGGAGCCACGAATCCCGAAGGAACTTTATGACGAGGTCACTATAGGCACAGACGCTGATGCGCAGACACCGAATGAACGAGCAACGGAGCTACGAAAGATATTTGTAATAGTGAAGCGGCAGCTGGCGCGAGCTGCGCAGGATCAAGCGCGTCACTACAACCTACGAAGGTGGGCGTGGAAACAAGAAGTGAGTGAGCTAGTACTTGTTAAACAGCACCGGTCATCACCGACCGGATGAATTTGCGGCAATTGGCACCGAAATTCGATGGGCCGTATCGAGTCATCAACTTTGACTCGCCTGTTCTCGCCAGAGTGAATGGACAAGGGCAGTCAAAGACGCGAACAGTGCATGTACGCGAACTGAAGCAGTTTCATCGGGATGGAGAGGATGAACGAGGCAGAGTGGCACAAGTGGCAAAGGCAGTGACCGCCACACGAAGGCGACAACGACAAGAGCAGCCACAAGGCGGTCGCAGTACTTGTGGCAACGACAGCGGTAAACATTTCGTGAAAATATCGAATCCGTTTCGAGTCCCGACACCACCAGGGGTGTCAATTGCCGTACGATACAGCTCAGGTGAGCAGTCCCGCACAAATTCAACGCTCGATGGAGCATAAAATAAATCGAGGTCGCGTGAAATTTCAGGGAAATCGCGCGAAGAATCAACGCTCAATTGAGCCTAACATAAGCCAGGGTCGCGTAAAAATTTCGAATCCGTTTCGAGTCCAGACACGACAAATCAACGCTCGGTGGAGCATGATCACATGAAATTACATGATCGCGTGAAATTACATGCGGGTCGCGCGCAAAATCAGACTCGATGGAGCATAATGTAGAGCAGAGGCGCGGGAAATTTATACACCAAGGGGCACAGGAGACAGGAAATGCGTGGAATGCCGCTGACACAGGAAATAACAACAACAAAACAACTACTAATTATGCGCAAACGGAAAGAGAGCCACGCGCGGAGAGTGCGAATAATCAAAGCGGTCAGCGGCGACGCACAAGCACTCTCGGAGAGCGAAACACGACGCGTACATACTTACACGAAAGCATTGGTGTGTGTGAGGTTTGTTAGTAGTCGACAGTCGTTATAAATTCAAATTGTTAATTCGCGGAATTTGGCGCAGCAATTCGCGAAGCAACAAGTGTGGGGCACGAGGAAGCCAACACACTACGAAGATCGACATTTGTTACTCGATAGTCAACGCATACGCACGTGCACCGCGCAAATAAAATAAAACAATAGATTTTTTCCGAGCTGTTAAGTTTTTGCCAAAACACAACCGAGAATGAGTCAACGCAAGATTACTGCAATCGAGCTCCTGCACAGGCGACTACCGTCTCCAACTGTTGACGACACTTCGTCAAGCTGATGACGCACCACCATTGAGCACCGAAGGTGGCTTGAACGAGAGCAGTCGTCAAGAACTGCGCGCAATATTGCGCCCGTCGACAGCGGCACTGCAGCGATGCATGGTAGAGGGGAGCAACCTACCCACAGAACCGGTGGTAACGCCATACGAGGTCGAGACAGGAGTGGACAAAGAGGAGCAGGCATGCAAGCGGTTCCGGTCTGAGCAGCAGACGGACCAGGTTACTCAGGCACCGCGCACAACGTTAGAAGAACTGAGCGAAACGAGACCCGACAACAAAGGTGACGCGCATCGCGTATGCACATACACGCCAGGAAGACTAGGCGTGCCAGGCACTGTAGGAGACTATCGGCGTCTGGCAGTCGGGCGTTTCGTAAACGACACGATCTTAAATTTCTGGGTTCAGTGGTCGCTGTAGAATGTATAAGACGCGGTTCCAGGTCTCCGAATGCACGTATACGACACGTTCTTGCGAGCAGCACAAGACGGCGAACCACGCACCATAGGCCCGTGCATCTTGATTATGGATTATGTATCAACACGCCCTACTACAAGGTCAGTGTCCTGCAGCAGCCGAATCTTTATGATTGCGGCGTATACTTGCTGCAGAATATTAAGTGTCTGCGACGAGACCTACAACACCATCTGTACCCGCCGTTGGACAGAAGTAGGTGGTTCAGTGGCAGAGAAAGCGATGCGAAACGCGGGATCATTGCCCGGCAGATCCGCCTTCTGGCAAATGAAGGGGGAACAGCGGTACCGGTATGGCCTGATCTGGCGAAGCGGCAAGCGAAGCGGGCGTTCCAGCGATCCGCTACCGATCAGGTGGCCCCAACGACGACGCAGACAACGGCAGCGCGGCAGAGAGCTGCGCCCAAGCTCCAGGTGACGCAGCAGAGCGTTGCACCCACAACGACAACCACGCAGGCGACAGCAACGCGGCAGAAAGCTGCGCCCATCACCATGGTCCAGGTGACGCAGCAGAGCGTTGCACCCGCAACGGCGACAGCGAAGAAGATCGCTCCAACGAAGACGACGCAGGCGACAGCAGCGCGGCAAGAGGCTGCGCCCACCACAAGGCGCAAGGTGGCGAAACAATGCGCCACAGACAGGGCGGCGGTTGTGTGGGCATGGCAGCAGAAAGTGGGAGAAAAGACCAAACAAGAGGCCGCAGATGCGGTAACCGGCGCTCCAAAGTGGGAGGATGTCTGGCGGAGTGCAAAGCGAACGGCTGTAGGCACCCAGATAGAGGTTTTGGACGCCGCCCCAGAGCTTGCTGAACTATCGCAACAGCAACGCGACGCAGAGGTGTATGCAAAGACACAACAAGAGGTGGCCAGCGCGACGAGCAGCGCCACACAACGAGCGGAGGACCAGCACAGCGTCTCACAGCGGACGGCTGTTTCGACGAAGCGTCGCAGCGACGCGTCCACGACGACGACACAACAGGGGGTGACTGGCGCCACAATCAGCGCCCCACAACAAACGAGAGACCGGCAGAGAGCACAGCGGACAGCTGTAGCAACCGCACCATGAGATGAAGCGGAACCAGGGCACTACAGGTGGCTATAACCACAACCCCACGGTCATCACCAACGGTTCCAGACCCACCAACGACAACGACCACACCGTGGTGTACAGCAGCTGCTCGAACTGCATATGGGCCTACCAACCGCAGTAGTAGCAGCCGTAGCACCAGAAGTAGCGACAGTAGCAGCAGTGGCCGTGACGAGTCCGTGACATTAGGCCCAGCACTTCACAGCCGGATGCGAGCGAGGACCACCCATCCGATGGTACGACTAATCGCGCAGCAGGTGAAGAGGTACCACCGGAAGTATTGGCAGTGGTTAGGGCCGTGAGTCATAACCGGCGAGACCACAAGCCAATGCCCTACATCCGTCGGGTAAAAGGACGTCGATACCGCATCAGGATCAATGGCTCGGGAGGGGCGATCGTCATTGAACTGAGGTAGGCTGCCTTCTTTCTCAACCGAAATAAAGAGGGGGTGTGACGGTACCATTTTGAGGCGTCAAATGACGACCGCACATTCACGGCGGAATCAAACTACCGGCTTCGACGTCAACGCCGTCGAACCAAACACGGCGCAGAGCATCGAAGAAACACCAACGAGCTAAAGCTCACCACTGAGCTTTACTACAAAGTATCACTCATACACTCTCACTGGTGAGCGAATCAGCATAGACACCAACGACCAGAACAACACCCAATATGCCATTGCACTTAATATTAACATGCGAATGCTTTGAAATCAATCATTACTTTCAAATCGTATAGTTGAGGTTAACGTTTGAAACACCTTTAACCTAAATTTTAGAATCATAGCTTTTTCAATAAAAACTAGTAGCTTAACCTTAACTTGAAAATTTCATTACTGTTTTTAACATCACTACATTTTTGCTACTAATTTTCACTGACCTTTTTGGTAATGTTATTATCAAATCATTTTCAAATTCAGAGTAAGCGCTAAAAATAGCACTTATTTTATATTTGAAACTGATTTGAAAAACACACTAGACCTTAAGGGCAATTATGATTATTTTTTCAAATGCTTACCCTGTGGCATATTGGGCATATTGTGTTACCAACACAGGCGCACCAGTGAGCGAAGCGGCAAAGTGTTACGAATACACTCTCACTGGTGAGCGCATCACCGATACACAGACGTAGCAAAGCTACAAAATTGTGGGCAACAATCCACCAACGGTTGGGCAACAAAGCACCAACGCGTCATCAACCAATGGCATAGAAAACGCATTAAAAGAGTGAAAATCACTCTCTCTGTTCCTGACTTCGTGACTGAATCGCTGCACCCTGGGTGGTTTTTAATTAAACCGTATCGGGGGACTTTGCCAAGCGTGTTACCCTGGGTGTGTTTTTAATTAAACGAAACGTGGACCAAAGAGCGACTTAACTGACTAAGTTTCCGTGGACCCAGGACATATCACACAGTTCCTGAAAATACATCACATCGAGTAAGTCTGGTTGCAAATACACAAATATGAGCGAAAACCAGCGAGAAGCGTCGAGTGCATCAGACACGACGCTGCCCCATCATATTATATTAAGGAGAAATAAATTTAATAAAGAATTATCTATATTATTGAATTAAAATAAGCACTTTGCGTACGGCGTATTTATTTGGTGCTATAAATTATCTAACATAGACATTCCTTATCTAAACATTATATAAAACTATCATAAATACAACGTCAAAATAAGTTAAATTTGTGAAAGACTAATGCGGGAGTTCTATAAACGAAGATGTACGTGCATTCATGCGTCCGACGAACTGGCAAAAGTAGAAATACATCGAGCGAGTACATGCACGAACTCAATCGCCGCACAAAAATTTCAAGTAATTACAACTTTGGTGCGGCGATTGCGGTGATTTGACTGTTCGGCCGCAGTGCACGCATATCTTCGCTTTTGGAACTCCCGCATAAGGGTGTGTGCTGAGTAAACTAAAATGTACGGATTTGATTCGATCGCCATTCGGTAACCGGTAATTATTAAAGTCCCTAATAAATCGATTATCCCGATTATACTGTACCTTATTAAAGTAAGACAATTTATAAATTTTGGACCTCTAGCTTATATGGTTCCCGAAATATGGCGGTTTAAAATGTGAAAAAAATAGTTAAAAAATCACAAGGGTTAACTGGGTTAACTTAATTGCATTTATTTTAAAAACTAGTTTTTAATAATCGTTATCACATTATCTATATTTTGGAAAGATATTTCTCAAAAACCGTTTTTTTAACATTTTCAAAATATTATATGTTATAGCTGATTTTCTTGTTACGATTATATTAATAAGTAGTTATTTTCTTGTTAACAATTATGCTAAATTTCATAAATGTATTCCTGAGGTGATATGTTGATATGTGTATTTTTTTTAACATTGCGGCTAAAATAATGAAATAAAACGGCTAAATTATATTTTTAAACCGGCTAAAATACGGCTAATTTTTTTTTTGTTATATATTTTATTTATTATAGTTAATTTAAATATTTAATCAAATTTAATTGAAAAATTGCATGTTAAAAATGTAGAAATTGGCTAAAATTCAATTTTATAAAATTATTCAAAATAAAAAACAATAATAAATTGTCGTTGGTTCGTCAGATAGTGCTGGAATTCGAACTCAAAATTCCAATTTAACGACTGTCAACGTAAAAAGTCAGAAGAGGTTTTCTATACATTGTTAATGAAATGAAAATATTTGTTCATTACTTAAGTAATATAGTATTTTATTGAATTTTTTTTTTTAAGTTTTTAATTTCTCTTGATTATATCTCGTTCACAAATTTTTTCATACGTAAAAGCAAAATTTTCATTTCTGCACATGGTTTTTCGCGTCTAATAACAAAAAGATAAATTCATTATTTTTTTGGAATTTTAAGAATAAAAGAACCACAAAAAAAGATAAACAGAAAAATTGGCTATATTTCAAAAACAAAAGTCAATTTGCTGATGACATTTGTCAAATTTGTCGGGCAGAGTAATATAATTTGACAGTATATTTTTTAAATTAACATCTTCATAAATTATTCGTATAATGCAAATTTTAACTGCATTTCTCAAAAACTTGAGAATTAAGGTCCATTCATATCAGACAGCACGTTGCGTATCATGCACGTAGCGTATCATGCACGACAAATATTCTTCAGTACATTTTATATGAGAGTGTTCATATCATGCGTTTTGGGCCCGTTCATGCACGTATCGTTTCATGCAAAATAAATTATAATATAAAGTTTTGCCAAACTTATCATCGTTGCACGCGTTCACGATCGTCCTCGAGATCCTGGATACTGCAGAATAGTGGCGTCCTCTTTGGGTCGTCGCCAAGAGCGAAGTAGCGGCTGCTTCTGCCATCAAGTCTGTAACCGATGTTTAAGCGCCCGAGCAACTGTTCATCATGGAGCACGGAACACGAGGTGACATTGTGCTTAGCTTCAGCTCACATCGCATCCTTTTAAGCTTTTTTTATTATTTTAGCATACATTTGATTATTAAATTATTATTTTTTAAAATATTTTATAGAAACATTTACATTTTATAATTTTGACAGTAATGAAATGAGTTGCCGGCTTATAAAAAATGTATAAAAAGGACTTTATATTTTACAACCCTAATTGTTTTGCATGATGCTGATGTGAACGCCTTTTCATGAACGTGCATGATACGCTACGTGCATGATACGCAACGTGCTGTCTGATATGAATGGACCTTTAGACATACATTAATGTTTATAATGTCAAAATATAAATTAAAATTTTATTTAAACTTTCAACAATCCGGCTAAAATATTTTGTAGAGACGGCTAAAAGCGGCTAACAAATTAGACCATAATTTTCCGGCTAAACAATTAAAAACCGGCTAAATTTAACCGGAAATCGGCTAAACTGGCAACAATGGTGGTATGGTTTGAACAGGCGCGTGCCTGTTTTTGATGGCACGGACACGCACGCGCACGCCGATAGGTGACACGCACGAGCACAAGCCCGACGACTAAAAAAAAGTTCATAATATTTATGAATTTGTTCATCAATTTTATGAACTTTTCATTATTACTCAACCAACGACCAAATTCAATTAACTTATGAATCGTTCATAAACCCGTAATGACAAAGTTCATAATATTGATGAACGCTTTCATAATATTTATGAAAAAAATCATGGAATTTATGAACTTTAAACTATTTAAAAATAAAAATAACACTATTTTTTATTTTCTTGTATTATTTTATTTTATTATTTTAATTTAATTTATTTATTTTTTTAACTACATACATATTATTTTATATCTAGTCTTGCTGTTGCTGCCTATTGCTGCTGTTTGTTGTTGCGTGATGTTAAGTACCTGCGGTGCACGTTTGTAAACAACAAATGAAACGATTCGGTCTATTTATACGAAATGACATAAGAATATTAAAAACTATGAACTGTATATGCTATCAACAACTATCGACGTGTCGCGACGAGTTGTCACGCGTCATGCGGCATAACGCGTCAGTAAATAAAAATATCTATTTATGGAATGGTCCAAATCGCTGCAGCACACATACGATCATACACACATACTCAAATACCTATCTACTCTATGTTGTATTTTCTATTCTCCTTTTGGTGGACTGGTTTTTTTATTTTTCGGTATCGCCTTTATGCTCGACTGAATTACATGTGACGTGGAGGTTGCGCTGCTTTGCCTTAAAAAATTAATATGAATACATCAATGAACGCAATTTATAAAAATTATGAATTCGTTTACTATATCAATTTCGCTCAAATTGTGTGATTCTATATACGAAGAATAGTTCATAAATAGAATGATTTTTTCCATTTATATTTTGAACGATGTCGCTATTAACGGCGTTCATTCTATTTAGATATAGAAAGAAACGATATAGAAAGAAACGAAGAAGCACGGAAAAACTCGAAAAAGCACGGAATCACAAGAACAACTGGGCAAAACGTGAAAAATAATATTATAAACCGGGACCACAACCCTTTAGAATATCGGTTCTCAGATTTTTAAAATAGCGGTTTCGATTCCAAAAAATTATATGTTTCCGATTCCACATATTTTTAATGACGTTTCCGATTCCGGTTGCAAAAATCGAAACGGTTTCGATTACAATTTCGGTTTTTTACGGCTCCAGAGAGGGAATAAAACCCTTAAAATTTTTTATTTTTTATTTTAATTGGAGTAGAAAGTAAAAAAAAAATATATTTAATGGGCGCGTGGCTGATTTTAGAGGCACCATATGAAAATATTTAAAACAGTCGGAAAATTTACAAAAACAGCTAAACACTTTTGGAAACTGACATTTATTCTTATATAGCATAAAATTGGCAAATAAATATAATCTGAGTCGAAAATATTAGAAAAATGGTAGAAATATTTTGAATATTAATTAAATTAAAATTGATATAGCATTATACGGTCGCTGGTGCGTTTGACTACAAGCCGAAAGGTCCCCGGTTCGATGCCCATCAACTGTCAAGATCTTTTTCATAGAAAACATTTTTCTATGCGACGTTACCTCCCGGCAATCAATGGCAAACATACGAGAGTAAACATTGCCTATTAAAAGCTCTCACCCCGCCGTTCGGATTCGCCATTAAACTGTAGGTCCAACCATTTTGAGTACAAATATAACAAGCACACCTCAAATGGTGAGAGAGCTCGGCCTAAGTCATATACAGGACTGTAGCTCCACACTATTATTTTATATAATTACAGCATTCTGGGAAACGTTCCCTTACAATAAGAAAATGTTCCAATTACTACATTACCAATAAAATTTAGTTTAATCAGCAATTTAGTCAAACTCACACACACAATTAATTTCTTAAAAATAAAGTTCTTACTAATTTTATTAAAAGTTTGGTAGGAGAAATATATATATTTTTTTTATTTGATGTATTATGTTGGGTATTTTTAAAGTAGCGTTGGTAGCTCAAGGTTAGTGCGTTGAACTGCAAACCGAAGGGTCCCAGGTTTAAGCCTAGATTGGGACTAACAACATCTTTTCATAGAAACATTTTTCTATACCGCGCTACCTCTCGGCAGTAAATGGCAAACCTACGATAGTAAAACATTGCATATGAAAAGCTCTCACCCACCGTTCGGATTCGGTATTAAACTGTAGGTCCCATCACTTTGAGTACAAAATATAACACGCACAGATCAAAATTGTGACAGAGCTCGGAATAAGTTCTTATAGGACTGCAACGCCAAATTTTCAAAAAAAAACACAAATTCCAAATTTTGCCTAATTTACAGAGTTTTTGCGCCTTTAGTAAATATGCGTCTTTTCCATTATGTGTTTGTTTTGATAATTTTGCGCTTGTAAAGACGATAAAATTCTGTAAGTTATGCGTTGTTTTAATTCTGATTGTTATTTGTATAATGTACGCCTTTTGAAGCTTTTCTCTCTAAATTGCGCCTTTGTGTAAAAATTACTAACTATCTTCAGATTACTAATATTCTAATTGTTCACTTTTTTTTTAATTTTGCGACTTTTACAATAAACTTTTTGACATTTTAATCTTTGTTAAAATTGTCCAAAATAGCGGGTAACTTTTATTTTAAGGTTGACTTTAAATTGTCTACGAATAAGCGCCATTGTATTTTGACAAAGATTCTGAAAAATACACTATTCGAGTTTTAAATATTTTGAGCTATATATCAAAATGTCCCAAGACCAAGTTTTTGGCAGGGGCGATGTAGTTTAGAAACATTTTTTCGTCATATTTTAAACAGACAAAGGCGGGGTTTGTATCACAAGCTATCAGTTTTCTTCCCGATCCCAAAATATTCTGCCCTGAGACAAAATTTCTGTCATTTTTTTAGGAATATTTCGGGCATATTTCCGGCAAACGCACAGCTAAATGGAACATCTTGGGAAGTGTATATCAGGTTGTAAAATTTGATGGCATTTTAATAGCAGATTCACCCCATATTTTGGGAATGGGTAGAAAACACACAGCTTTTGATACAAACTCCGCCTTTGTCTGTTTGAAATATGCCGAGAAAATGTTTCTAAACGGCCTCGACCATGCCAAAAATTTTTTCTGGGGGTGTATCTGTCATTAAAATTACACAAAATTTCACAACCTGCTATACACTTCCCAAATATTCAATTTATCTGTGTGTTGACCCTAAATATTCCTGAAAAATGACATGAATTTTGTCTCTGGTATCAATATTAAATCGAATTTAAATAGTATAGGCGCATAACCAGTGAACTTTAATAAAAAATTCGACTTTTTTGAAAATTTTCTATAGAATAAATTGTTAAAAAGATGATTTCAAATTTAAATTTGACTTTAAATTGTCTATACTATTGCGCCATAGGTTTTAAAAAATATACATATTTTTTTGTATATCTTCGTTGTAAAACAATAAGTCCAAATATCATTTTTGAGAATTCGATAAAAGTTCGACAATACACTTTTGTATTTACGTTTTAAAAAATAAAAATTTAATATTTTCTAGAAAAATGTCGCTTGCGGCGCTTCCTCGATATAACTTCCAAACGAGATATTATAATTAACTGTTGGGCCACTTCTAGAAAATTTAAAAAATCTTTTCAGCGTTACAAATTTCGTCGTCATTTTGATAAATAATTAAATATTTTTTTCAACAATCAGCATTTCATTTTAATTTATTTTACATATTTACAAATCCTAATCGCTATGGTTATCTGATCATGAAAATAACCAAATAATTACAAATGTGGCATTATTACCTTTCATTTGAGTACCTATATGACCAAATAGGTAGGTGCACCGGATATTGATTTTTGTAAGGTACCACAGATGGGATCGCACTCTATTTAACTGTAAAACTGGTGGTTTAAAGAAAAATAGTTGGTTTAAAGAAGTAAAGTAGCGTATAACTCTTTATTCACTGTATTTGATGAGAAAAATTAAAATGGTGCAAAATAAATTTTTGGGGCGCATTTTAGAAAAATTTGGAAAAAGGCGCAAAAAAATCAATCGACCCACACAAGTCATACTTCTGGATCCGTCCCTGGACTGTACATCCTATACGAACTTGCTGCAACACAACTACAGTAATTGACAAAAATTAAACTTGGTGCTGTTTTTGCTGTTTGCCTCGTTGCTTTGTGAAGAACAAAATACGCATTTTGTTCATTAAACAAAGTGATGATATAGGTTTAGTTAAGCACAAACTGCAACAACTGCAATACCGCTGATGAGGAAGCTTGGCTGCTTCCGAAACATCTCTACGGTCGGCCAACAATTTTTTGGTTTTTTGTCAATTACTGTTGTTGTTTTTTGAACCAGTGCAAAATTCATATTGCATTTGGTAGACCTAGAGCTCGACATATTAGTTTTTGCATTATTTTATTTTAAGGACAACTAACAAGCACGCGCCCATCTCTAGTTCGGACATTCCAGGTGCATAACCGTAAATCATGGTGTTCGAGAAACTATATTATAAGATATTAAAATTATATTACTACTTTAATTTCAATTATAAATAATTTGTTATTCAATGTTTTGTATTTATACGGTATTATCTCTATACTAATTGTCAACATAATTTCTATCACTAAGCTCAATAGGCATTCAAACTGGTTTTCAATAGCACCAAGTGTCTGTCCCCACTACTTGTGCTTAGCACCCACAACTTGCTTACTTAGTGGTAGCGCTCACTTATCTATTGTTATCTATTGCTATATGTTGGTCTCTTTTCTAATTACTTGCCTTATTAAACATATAAAACAAGTAGTTGCAAAACATGTAATATAAGAGTATTTTATGTAAAACTCAGATCTTTTTGCTTGATCGACTTTTTCTTTGGCACATCTCGGTCACTTTGAGATTACACGAGCATTGGGTAACAAAATATTTTAATAAACTGAATTTTAAATATATATTTTCTTTTTTTAACTTTTCTTTTTTGTGTGTTTAACAAATGGTTTAAAAATAAACTTTTTATTGAACCATTAGTGAACACATGGTTCTTCATACGTATGCGTAGGTTGTCATCGTGTTTTCGGATCGGTATCCGAGGCATTTTTTCTGTTTTCGTTGAATCAGCTTTTTATATCGCGGGTCACAAGCCCAACGCAGAACCCCCATTTTGGAGGGCCCTGTCCCTGTCTCGTTTGTCCCCGACCAGACCTCCCACCAGGGTTGAAACTCGATCTTCAGCTGGTTGCTTGGGTTAACGGGGTTCACCAACGCGAAGGTGAGACTAGAAATTGTGTAGTCAATGGCAACCAACTGTGTAGCCGCGGTAGCTCAGTGGTTAGTGCGTTGGACTGCGAGCCGAAAGGTCCCCGGTTCAAGCCTGGACTAGGGCTAACAACATCTTTTCATAGAAACATTTTTCTATACCGCGCTACCTCTCGTCAGTAAATGGCAAACCTACGAGAGTAAAACCATTGCCTATGAAAAAGCTCTCACCCGCCGTTCGGATTCGGCAACAAACTGTAGGTTCCACCACTTTGAGTACAAATATAACACGCACAGCTCAAAATGGTGAGAGAGCTCGGCCGAAGTTCTATACAGAACTGTAGCGCCAAACTATTATATTATTATAATGGCAACTAACAGAAGTCGGTTACTGGCTTGCGCAAACACTACACCATTCTGAACCCCTAGTATTAATCAACATTATTTATTTAAATAACAACTTAATAAAAATCACTTATATCAACTGCTGTATTGCTATAATTTATATTTACAACATTCGCTCACGAGATGCACTAGTTTACTATCAAATCACAACTGAAGTGCTGTGCCGCAGATTCGGCGGCCTTATATACTGCAGGCATCAGTTCGACACGTTTCGACAAGCTTTGACTTGTTTCGAGAACCTTCTACTCGTTACGTGAATGACGCATGCTAATGGCATTTATAATAATAATAATAGTTTGGCGCTACAGTCCTGTACAGAACTTCGGCCGAGCTCTCTCACCATTTTGAGCTGTGCGTGTTATATTTGTACTCAAAGTGGTGGGACCTACAGTTTATTGCCGAATCCGAACGGCGGGTGAGAGCTTTTCATAGGCAATGTTTTACTCTCGTAGGTTTGCCATTTACTGACGAGAGGTAGCGCGGTATAGAAAAATGTTGCTATGAAAAGATGTTGTTAGCCCCAGTCCAGGCTTGAACCGGGGACCTTTCGGCTCGCAGTCCAACGCACTAACCACTGAGCTACCGCGGCTACGGCATTTCATTCGCATTAAATTCATGCGTATTAATTTGCTGATCTTCCATCTCTTTCTCGCACATTGCTCAGTACGCTGAAAGATTTTAGTCTTTTGACAATCCCTTTTTTTAAGAGTAGGAGAATACCTTGAATATTATATTATAATATATATATATATATATATATATATATATATATATATATATATATATATATATATATATATATATATATATATTATGAAAAAAATGAAATAGCTGAAAAAAAAAAATTTGTTTATGTTTTTTGATAATTTATATTCAGTCTTTTGACAATACCTTTTTTTAATTTTTAAACATTCTAATGTATATTATAATATATTCTATTTTATTTATCTTTAAAAGGAATCCAATGCCTGAGTAGCAGAGATAATTGTTCCTGAAATCAGCTTTATTGAAAAAATTACATGATCATTGAAACCATCCACGAGTTTTAAAATTAACATCTATGTTTTATTTATATAAAAAGTTATTAAAAAAAATAAAAAAATAAGTATCTATTACCACGTTTATCCATTTTAAATTTAAAATACAAACTTAAGTCGCAAATAAAACACGCAATCAAGCACTTCAATATATATAATGAATTGAGTGCGTTAATAAAGCATTAACATTAACGTTCAGTAATGATCAAAAAGTGACAACGAACGCAGATAATGTTGCGAGTATGATAGAGGACTTTGATGAACAGTCGACGATTCGGGTCGACGATTCTGGTCGAGGATTGTTTTGGAAATTTTGAAAAAAGCGCGGAAACTTATGCTTGGTCAGAAAATAGGGATTTGCCTTTAAAAAATAAAATGAGCAAACGCGATCATTGTCATAATTTGTAGATCATAAAAAAACGAGTTGGGAAAGTTAGCTCACATATAGGGATGTCAATGCCGGGATCCCGGGATTCAAATTTTTAGTGAAGAACGAATTTTCTCTATAATGCATGGTTCTGTTGAGAGTCGAGTGGACTACGAAGAGGTAGGCTTGGTTTGATGCCCAAGTAGAACGAGAAAACACACGACCTGGTGGAATCAGGCCAACATTTTTTAAGGCAAATATTTCATCGATTTGATTTTAATAATTTACAGCTCAAATTTTCACTATGACAACCCGAGAAATAATGTAAACAAATGTGGGCGAATCACGCCCATTTTTTGATCACATAACAATAAGTTTTAAATTGGATAAGTACACGCTGCAAAAAAAAGCGTATGTTTGGAATTTTATGTAAACATAATATATAATTGACTGATAAATCATTTGTAAACAGGGACTTGTATTGAGACTTGAACAGTGTTGTAATGAGCTCTGACTTACATTAGAATTTACCGGAAACATTTTAATGTTGCCCCTTAAAATAGAGTATGTTCTAATGGAAACATAATAATTACTACATCCATATAAAATAAATATTTGAACCGAAACTTAAATATGTTCAAAATAAAACATGATTTTAAACGACCTGAATATAAATATGTTTCAGGTAAAACATATCAGTTATTTCAGTTCAAAAAGTAGTATGTTTGCATAGATGCATATCTAAATATTTTTGGAAAGAAATCCTGAAAATAAAATAAAATTTTGTTTTTTTTTATCAATTTTTATTAAAAATCTTTAAACATGCACAGTGGGAACTTATTAAATTTGAACTCATATACAAATTTTTAAATGCATAAATAAATAATTCGTTTAACACTGCAAGTACAAGTGACAGCATCAATGTATGTACAATTGTTGTTTCAGTTCAAAAAGTAGTATGTTTCATAGATACATATCTAAATATTTTTGGAAAGAAATCCTGAAAATAAAATATTTTTTTTTTTAATCACTTTTTATTAAAAATCTTTAAACATGCACAGTGGGAACTTATTAAATTTGAATTCATATACAAATTTTAAATGCATAAATAAATAATTCGTTTAACACTGCAAGTACAAGTGACAGCATCAATGAATGTACAATTGCACCAGCAGATGCTAAACCAGACGATCCAGGCTCGTTTTATATTTGGTACAGTTACAATTGATCTCACCACAGCACATAGCGTATAGCGTAGGCAAGGAATTATTTTTTATAAAAAACATGCCAAATTGTGTTTGAAAATCGAAACACATATTTTTATTTGTGGTTTTTTCACTTTTGTTTCAGAAATTAAATACTGCACTATATTATACTCTGTTACTATTTGTACTTTTTGTAACACAATTTATATATATATATTTAATTTACAAATAATAAAATTATTGTCGACGCGAACACGTTTTCTCAAAGAACAACAAAACACACGTACGCAGAAAATGACTATCACCGAGTGTCAACTTTGTATACCTATACATACTTCAAACGACGATAAAAGAGACGTAGGTAGAAATTCTGCTGAACGAGTGCCAACTTCGTATACAAGAAGAATGTTACAAGAATACACTTATTTAAATCCAATTTGTTTTTTTGTTTGTTTGTAAACATCAATATGTTCAAACGATGGCGTCGGTAGAAAATGCTGCTCAACGTTGCCAATTCGTCAGTCGATAAATTATCGAATTAAGACGAGCGTTGCGAACATACGTTGTATTTAGATTTGATTAGCATTTTCTGTGTTTCGAAACATAGTTTTAACCAAGTAATTTGCCAAGAAATATTTTATTCAAATGCAATTAAAATTTTATGTTGGTATTGTAACATATTTATGATAAATTTGACAGATTATGATGGACAATATAATAATGTTTACACGTGTACAAAAATAAATTCAAATTCGATTATAATTTAATTACACTTCATTCCTAATACATGTATGGTAATTTCGTAATACTTTTTAATTATATTCACACATATTCAAACAAATCTTTTCTATCCGTGTATACCTTGAATAGTTTTCGAGTTATTGATTCCTAACGAGTTATATAAAAGAGACATGTATGGGAGGTGTGCGTGTCCGTTGACCGATTTGGCTCATTTCCAAATGTTGTAAATTTAGATTAATTATTTTAGAGATTTAATTAAAACACTCTTTTTAATTTTAAAGTTGAAATTACACTCATATTAATATTAAGAATAAGAACGATAATATGTATATTTTAACATGGTGATAATAATGATAATATGTTATTTTAACAATTATAATATGTTTATTTTTTCTCAAGTTATCTATAAAAATATTTTTAAATATTTGAATGTGTTGCAATAATAATAATGATAATAATAATCATAATTTTTTTTGTTGTTTTTTTTTTATATCCATTTTTAATATCTTTTATACTTTTTATACTTGTAATATCTGTTGTTTAATTTGTTAATACTTATAATGATAAACTAACCGAATTAATACTTGTGATTGAATTAATATATATATATATATATATATATATATATATATATATATATATATATATATATATATATATATATATATATTATATATATATATATTTATATATATATATATATATATATATATATATATATATATATATATATATATATATATATATATATATATATAAATATATATATATGTTTATAGATAAACTTGTGCAAAATAACTTATATGTGTTTTGCATGTGTATTGAGTGTGTCTGTTGGTTTTAAAATGACTATATTGATTTTATATTTGGTTTGGAGAGGTGTAAAAAATTACATGAGTGACTTTTATATGCCCTACTGTTGGACCAGATGTCTCCTCTTGTTCTTCTGTGTGCTGGGACGGACTTGTTTTGTTCATCTTCAATGGTTCGTTGTATGTAGTGCGTTGGGTCTGTTGGACTTCGATGGTTCTTGTGGAATTTGCAAACGGTGCTATCTCCAGTTGTTAAATGTCCCTATTTCATCACCTAAAAAAAGACATCTAATAAATAACTACACTTACTTCATTTCCAGTTTATCCTTTTTTATAACTTTTTATTTCTTTTTACTGTTCAACTTATAAACTAACTTCTTAATCTAATAACAACTCTCTTAAAAACTAAATAACTATAGCTTATATACTAATATTTAATCTAAGTTTCAATGCTACTTTTCACGTGTCTTTTGCTGCTTCAGCCCAGAAACATAATTTTGGCCAATCACAGAGTGTTTTGCAGCTTTTGCCCAGAAGCATAATTTTAAACAATCACAAGTTCCGTAAAGAACTCACGTTCGATCCGCAACTCGAGTCCTTAACGCTGACCGTGAAAGCAACTCTTGCATAATCAGCAACCCGCGATGACATTGAATTTAGGCCATCTCAAAGTCATTGTATTGAAGTCATCTTTGTCAAACAAATTGCACCACGTGCTTATTTTCTTTAAGCTAGCAACTTGACTCTGCTGTGAATTTGGTTTATAGTTACATTTGCTGACTAAGTAAATTGTGGACGCTTATTTTCGCAATGACAAAAAAGTTTGTCATCAAACAAACAACATTCACTTTTTGTTTTAACAACAAAAAGAATGCATTTAATATTATTTAAAAAGATGGTAATTAATATTTAGCAACAGCAAATACCCACTAGGAAAATATGAATGAACTGCCACGATATGAGTGACTGTCATAATGCTGACTCTCAACATTCCTACCCCTTACAAAAAAAATTTTTTCGACTTACAACAATCTTATACTAACATCTCATACCAATACCTTACACTACTGTACAATACAAACATACAACCGATACTTAATACATACATAACCGCATACTTCTGCTCCGCAATCACCTTGTCAATGTATTACAGCTGTTGTTGTCAAGATATCGTGGTCGGTCTCCGTTGGTATAATGGCGGGCTCTGCTGTAAACATAACTCTCGTCACTATTGGCATGGGTTAATCGATCTTCATATGTGGTAGTGATACTGGTTTTCAAGTCCCAGACATGCGTTCTTGTGCTTGTCTTCTTTCTTTCGGACTGCTGTTCGCACCTTCTTATTTGTTAGTGAAGCCGTCATCGATCTCACAGATTCAGGAGCCACTGAGTAGGATACTTCTCGGGGTCCCGATTGCTCTTGACTCCGTCTAACTTGCTTCATCTTCAGTTTCACTCTTATTTGGCTCAGCAACGCTTGGCCCAAATCGAACGGGTGCATCATGCTATGCTCAGATTCATTTTAGCTAACTTTCTGGTCTGCTGTTTCTGGAGCTTTTTCAGGTTTGTATTCACAATCTTCTTTATTTCATAGTGTTGAATAGTGAATTCAATTGATGCCATCTTCTTATGTGATTGTGTCCTAATTCTGGTGAGTTCCTCAAGTGTAGCGTTCCGTCCAACACGCAACCCCTCTATCTATTTCATTGTTGCTTGCAACGTTCTGGACAACCTGTCGTAAATACTGGCCATCACGGTTACTTGTTGCTCTATCATATGTTTTACGTAGTTTTACTCATATCGTAGGTTTTCCGCAACCGTTCGTTCCTTGTACATGAACCCTAGACAGGATGTCATCTGTTAACTACAATAGTTCGCTTGATTCAGTTACAACAAATTTCGTGATTACTGTTCACTTCGCCCTGTAAATCCCTATACCTGTTTTCCGCTCGAACATGAGTGGATGCTGCTCCAACGCTGTCAGTCTGCGAATTGAATCTACCTGGACCCTCGCAATGGTATAGTTTTCGTTGGTATAGTTTTTACTTTAATCTAATCATTTTCTTGTATTTATCATTACAATCACTCACATATTTAAGTGTCTATAAAACATAATTATATTCATATAATAACATCGTTATATCTCTATCAAAATTATCATTCATATATTACCTTATATAATATTGTACTTTAAAATTTTATAAAATATGCTGTAGTATATACAAAACATATATGTGTTGAGAACAAAAAAAAACACATTTTTCTTATAAATTAACATTCTCTTATATTACGAAGTTTGGCATTATATTATAGTTTGTGTTAATATTTTACAATATAAGTTTTGGTATGTACAAAATACATGTGTCATATAACCAGGGCAGGCAAAATGGCACAAAAAAACAGTAAAAATGGCACAAAAATAGGCAAAAAATGGCACAAAAATAATAAAAAAAATGGCACAAAAATAATAAAAAAAATGGCAAAAAAAAAAAAAAGGCAAAAAAAAAAATTATAAAAATTTTCAATGAACTATTTTTGTTTACAATCATAGATTTCTCTTTTACATGGTCTAATATTTATTTCGTTAATTTCATTCACAAAATTAAGAACATACAAAAATAAGTACACAAGAAAAGGACGTCATATATTTACTTAATACAACCGAAAAATCGAAAATAATATTTAAAAAGGTTTGCCAGAGTGTAAAAAAGGCATTTTTAGGCAAAGTATATCAAAATAGGCAAATTTACAAAATAATTGAAAAAATGGCAAAAATGGCTTTTTTTTGGCAAAAGCCAAAAAAAAACTTGCCCTGAATATAACATATTTATTTAAGTTTATATTTTTATATTTTAATATCTTTTAAACTAATCAGCATAATAAATACGTATATTGGTTTTGTTGTTTTATAAACATTTTTCCAGAGAAAAAAAAATATTTATTTATTCATAATTCTAACAGAATATATTTTATCTGAATACCAGTAAAATATCTTCCACTTTTTTTGTTTTAAATCTTGTGAAGTTTAGCTTATTTTGAAGCTGTTTATTTTAAAAAATGCTCATTCGACATATGTGCAATTTTTATTTTTATTTATTTTTTATTCTATCGCAATCTCTGACGAAACTTAAGTGATCATCATAAGTTTTCGCTCGAGTTCACCTAATACGATTCGTAATACACGTATGCAATTGATCAAGTTGTTGACTAGTATTCGTCGTATTTAGTGAAATGCTTAAAAACCATTTGCTGCTGTTCTTTCAAACTATTTAATTAATAGCATAAGATTAGCATAACCATTCAGTGTAAGACTAACCATGAATAAATCAGTACTAGAATATTAACTAGATGAAAATCTACTAGTTCATATTTTGACACAATATACCAGTTAGGGACTAGATTTAAAGTTAACCAGTTGGGAAGGTTAGATCACATGGGATATTTTAAAGTAGGTGTAATTATGATAGTTAGGATTATCAAAATTATAGTCGGTCTAAGCCGACTATAAATACCCTACACATATGTGTGGTTACCATTCAAAGTGATATATAGGTCACCAGGGTATACGAATCCTGAAAATAACTACAAACATTCAATCGCTGAAGAATTTCCATTGATTTGATACCCATATTTACAAATGGGTAGGTGTACCGAATTTCGTTTTTTTTTTTGTGAACCACAAGTCTTTTCGCCGGAAAACATTATTATCATGTATTTGAGCATGATATCAATATATATTTGACCAAAAAAGTTTACCTTAGCACGTATACATAAAAATTGATCTTTATATGTACATTTTATATGAGGTATTTGAACATAAGTGGTCGGATCATAGGTCACAATGGACCGAGCGTAGGTATATTAGTAATCTAAGTTATAAGTTTCATTTATCTAGCTCTTCAATTTTAAAAGTAGTAGGGATTTCAACAGACAGACAGACTTATATACCAAACTTAATCTAAGTTTCAATGCTACTTTTCCAGTGTCTTTTGCTGCTTCAGCCTAGAAACATAATTTTGGCCAATCACATTGTGTTTTGCTGCTTATTCCCAGAAGCATAATTTTAACCAATCACAAGTTCCGTAAAGAACTCAAGTTCGATCCACAACTTGCATAATCAGCAACCCGCGATGACATTGAATTTAGACCATCGCAAAGTCATTGAATTGAAGTCATCTTTGTTTACAAACAAATTGCACCACGTGCTTATTTAGTTCAAGCTAGCAACTTGACGCTGCTGCGAATTTGGTTTATAGTTACAATTGCTGACTAAGTAAATTGTCGCCGCTTATTTTGGCAACGACCAAAAGATGTGTCATCAAACCAACATCATTTACTTTATGTTTTAACAACAATTAGAATGCATATAATATTATTATAAATATTTAGCAATTAATATTTTGCAACAGCAAATACGCACTAGAAAAATATCAATTAACTGCCATGCTATGAGTGACTGTCATAATGCTGTCATAATGCAACATTCCACCCCCATACAAAAAAAAAAAAATTTTTTTTTTGACTTACAACAATCTTATACTAACATCTGATACCAATACCTTACACTACTGTACAATACAAACATACTACCGATACTTAATACATACATAACCGCATACTTCTGCTCCGCAATCACCTTGTCTATATATTACAGCTGTTGTTGTCAAGATATCGTGGTCGGTCTCCGTTGGTATTATGGCGGGCTCTGCTGTAAACATAACTCTCGTCACTATTGGCATGGTTAATCGATCTTCATATGTGGTAGCGATACTGGTTCTTCAAGTTCCAGATATGAGTTCTTGTGCTTGTCTTCTTTCCTTCGGACTGCGGTTCGCACCATCTTATTTGTTAGTGATGACGTCATCGATCTCACAGATCTAGGAGCCCCTGAGTAGGATACTTCTCGGGGTCCCGACTGTTCCTGACTCCGTCTAACTTGCTTCCGACACTACATTGCGATGTCGCTTTAGCTTCGATGTGTAAATATGTTCTTTAAGAACCACTCTGATTCGTACATTATCTTCAGTTCCACTGTTAATTCGCTCAGCAACGCTTGGCCCAAAACGTCCGGGTGCAACATGCTATGCTCAGATTCATTCTAGTTAACTTTCTGGTTCTGTTTCTGGAGCTTTTTCAGGTTTGTGTTCACAATCTTCTTTATTTCAATACTATGATAGCGAATTCAATTGATTCTGGTGAGTTCCTCTAGTGTAGCGTTCATTCCAACACGCAACCCCTCTATCTCTTTAATGGTTGCTTGCAACGTTCTGGACAACCTGTCGTAATTACTTGCCATCACCGTTACTTGTTGCTCTATCATATGTTTTACGTAGTTTAACGCATATGTTTTCCGTATGTATCGTAGCGTATCGTAGGTTTTCCGCAACCGTTCGTTTATTGTGCATGAACCCTTGACACGAAGTCATCTGTTAACTACAATTGTTCGCTTGAGTCAGTTACAACAAATTTCGTGATTACTGTTCACTCCGCCCTGTAGATCCCTATATCTGTTTTCCGATCGAACACGAGTGAATGCTGCTCCAACGCTGTCGGTCTGTGAATTGAATCTACCTGAACCCTCACAATGAGCAGGATTTGCCATATTATTGCCAACTTATTTTTCAACATATCTAATTACTTTATCTAATTTAGCAGAGCCTCACACCCCACATGTGGAGAAATCGGTATAAAAAATTCAACCGAAAGGAATAAAGTGGAAACCCCATGTTCATTTTGCGGTAATGTAGGACACACGCGGGACGAATGCGTCAGTCGAAAAAATACTCCATACTGTCAAGGATGTGAGACCTATGGTCACGAAACGAACATAAGATGTGCACAGAAAATAAATGAACCAGAGCAGCAATTTACAAGTAAACAACAAACGCAAAATAACAACTATAATAATGGCTTCACAAACAATACGCAAGCCGATAATTGCAATTATAATGCTCGTGGTAATAATAACCACAACAATGGGAATTATAATAATAATGGAAATAATAGGAATTATAATAATAACAATAATAATAGAAGATATAACAACAATAATAGGAAAATTAACAATAATAATAGAAATAATAATTACAACAATGGAAATAACTATAACAATAATAATGGTAATACCAATAGTAATAGTCGTCAAAATTATAATAATAATGACGATAGGAGAAATGGAAATAATAATAATAATAACAACAACAATAATAATAAGAAAGATTTAAATAAAAGTAAATGGTGTGCAAGAATCGGGGATACGTTGGAAAACTGTTACGCGAAGAAAAATTTTGAGTCTACCCGCAATCAGGGAAACTGTTAGGGGCCCAGAATAGGCCAATTATCTGGGAACCCAAGACAAGTTGCAACATCAGGTCAACGAAGATAGGAATTGTGAATCAGACGCCGTGTGCGGCAGTGGATACGATCGCTATCAATGGTAGGAAAATGGTAGATAATTTTTGTTCACTAACTGTATTAACGTTGAACGTCTTTGGCATAATAGCATTAACAGCAAAAAATAATTTTTATGATTGCATAATGTATAGGATATGTATAGAGGAAAATAAGCAGAAATTAAATGATCTGTTTACTTCAGGAATTGATAGCATAAATAAAAATATGAGTAAATATATTGAAAATATTAAGGAATTAAAATTAAGTTTATATACAAAATCAAAGAAAAATCGCGTTATTTATAGTAGACATGGGGAATTCAGACAGATATCAAAATTAAATGACGTCTTTATAGAAATTCCTTATAAGGAAGCGAAAAATGGGAAACTAATATTACTAGTAGATTCTGGTGCAGACTCTAGCTTGGTAAAGTGGAGTGCATTAGATAATAAACTAGAGAGAAATTTAAAAGACACAAAAGATCTGAGCGGAGCATTTGGGGGACATGTGACCACCGCAGGATCAATTGAAATTCAACATATGGAACATAGAAGGCTCAGTCTGACGTTACATACAATAATGCAGAATCAGGGAGTTCCGGCAGACGGTATACTTGGACGAGATAATCTATGGAACCACGCAATCATCAATGCAGTGGAAAAGGGATTAACCTTTATATACAGAAACAAAAATAAAATTGTAACACTACCACTCAGATCACTAGATGAAATAAATAAAATATTATACAGTGAATAAATAAAAATAACAGCAAGATCTAAAGGTATCGCCAGATTACCACTACGAACCAAGATCCCCGTAGTAATAATTCAAAAACAAGAAATTTCGCCAGGAGTTTATATCGGAGAAACCATATCAAATGTGAGAAAAAATAGTGTTTACGTTTCAGTGTTAAACGCAACAGAAAAAGATATAATATTGAATAAGAACATACAGCTCAAATTTTCAAATTATAATAAATTTATGGAACCAGTGAGTGGCACAATGAAGATCGTACAAAGCATAAAGATACGACACAGAATATGCAAACTATTTGACTCATTAAAATTGGATCCAAATGCAAATGTTGAAGAGAAGGCATCCATAGAAAAAATATGTGCGTCATACCATGATGTATTTCTGTTAGAGGGGGATGAGCTATCATATACACCTGTTTTAAAACATGAAATCCCCACAATAGACGGCCAACCTCCGATCAACCGAAAACAATATAAATTACCACATATTCACAGAGAAGAAATCAACAAACAGGTGCAGAAGTTATTAGACGACGATATTATATCACCAAGCACGTCGCCTTGGAATTCACCACTATTGTTGGTACCTAAAAAGAGTGGCAAGGACGGACAGAAAAAATGGAGACTGGTAATAGATTTCAGAAAATTGAACGACGCAACGATTAAGCAAGTATTTCCAATACCTCGTATTGATGAAATTTTGGATCAATTAGGTCACAGTAGGTATTTTTCAACATTAGATCTTGCAAGTGGTTATCACCAAGTGCTAGTGGATGAACGCCACAGAGAAAAAACAGCGTTCAGCACGGGCTTGGGACATTTTGAATTTAATATGATGCCATTTGGATTGACGGGGGCACCCGCTACGTCTCAAAGAATAATGAACCACATTTTATCAGGATTGCAGGGACTTGATTGTTTCGTATATCTGGACGATATAGTTGTGTATGGAAAAAACATAATGGAGCACGAAATTAGACTATGTAAGGTGTTAGAAAAATTGAGGGAAAATAATTTGAAATTAAATATAGAAAAATGCAATTTTTTAAGGCGTGAAGTAGTATATTTAGGGCACAAATGCACGGAGTCAGGCGCAGTGCCAGATCCCGATAAAATAGAATGTTATAAAATATTCCGGTACCCAAGACCAAGAAACAGGTACAAGCCTTCTTAGGTTTAGTAAATTATTACAGAAAATTCGTTAAGAATATGGCAAGGTTAACACTACCGATTAATAAACTGTTGCGGAAGGATGCCAGTTTTGTATGGACAGACAAGTGCCAGGACTCATTTATAAAACTTAAGGAAGCTATTATTTCACCTAATGTTCTAGCATAGATTTTTCAAAACCATTTGTATTGACAACAGATGCAAGTGGAGAGCCAGGTTCTGATCGACCAATCGCATTTGCAGGTAGAGCTCTGAATGATCATAATCGTAGAGTTCATAATCGTAGAGTTCACAGCTTACATATGATCCACTGTTGTGTATCATAATCGTGGAACTTACAGCGTGCTTATGATCCACAACGTAACATAACCAGTATATTTTTCTTTATGGCATACTTTTAGGGTTAAGCATTATGCATGTTAAACACAAACAGCATTTAATTGTCTTGGCGCACACAGCTTAACATAGCACAGGTATACACGCCCACGTTAAATAGGTCACTCAGATAAACGCTGACTTAGTTATTTTAGAATGATGAAAGTACTCAATTTATTGTGAAATTATAAATACGCTGACTAAGTTATTTTAGCATGATGAAATTACTCAATTTATTGTGAAATTATAAGAATACGAGGTGTTAAGTAGAAGTTAAGTATAGACTAAGAATCAATTGTTTTCGATAAGCTGAACTGTCTACAAATAAGTGTTAAGTATAAGTATAACCAACTTTTAAAGCGAAATAAAGTGTCTTGAAGTAAAAAAGACCCGGTTGTTTTAAATAATATAAAAAAAGTAAAAAGGACTCAGTAAGTATAAATAGGATCAAGTTAAAGTCCTAGTAGAAGGACTTTTCAAAATACAACATTTTGGCGCAGCCGGTTTCTCAAACAACGCTCTCAGGGACCGAGAGAAGAAGGACGATAGAAGGAAGAAAAGGACTAAAAATAACAAAATAAATGGTGATTATTTAATTTTTTGTTTTGAAAATACGTGAGTAACAGCAGAAAATTTAAACAATTATTACAGTGTTTAATAAAGCAATAAATACAAATCGAATGAATAAATATACAAATGGAAATTAAAATTAAATAACAAACGAAATAAAAAGAAAATAGGAAATTTATTTAATATTAAACTCAGATAAGTAAATAAAATTATTTCTAAAATTAATATGAAACGGAATTTTTAATTTTTTTTTTAAATTTAAAAAATTTTTAGAACATTTAAAATATAATTTTCATTTTAAAATTTAAATGAGAATAAAATAACATTTTAAAGATTTTGTGAATTTGAAATATTTTTTTTTATTTTAATATCATGGTCAATTTAATTAAAAATTTTACATTATTATAAAATATCTGATTTTAGTCAACAGATTTAAAATTTAAAAAATTTATAATATTTTTTTTATAACATTGTGGAGCTACGTGAACTGTTGAGTGTTCTAGGAAATAAATTGGAATTTTTTTTGGCGTTGATAAATATATGGCGGAATTGGAACAATTACAGTTAGCATACGGAAACATACTAGGGCAATTGAACAGGTTTACGGATAAATTGTGGGCTCAAATTAGCCTCGAAGTAAATAATAAAGAACATTTACAATTAATAAAAAATAAAGTTAATAACACAAAGGTTTTTTCTAAAGTAGAAGGAGTAGATGTCGTGTTCGAAGAATTAATATATTTCTTGGAACACAAAAGTGAGAATAAAATAAAAGAGATAGAAGGCTGGAAAGGCGAATTTGCTGCATTAACTAAAAAAATAAACGATAAATTAGCAGAAAAACAGGAGTTGTTAGACCACGCCTGCGGTATAGAGGCGGAAAACGAAAAATTAAGAGCATTGTTGAAAGATAAAGATATTTCTGATGAATCAGTAGCTAGGGCACTACGTCAACAACCAAGGTTAGAATTCGAATCAGTCGAAGAGGCAAATAACAAAGTAAGGGAATTGGATTCGAAAATCAGATTTTTAGAGGCGGAAGTAAACTTAGCACACGAAACATCGTTATACCATAAAGAAGCTTTAAGAATAGAAGAAAATTTAGAAAGCATAACAAAAGATATAACAATAATTGAAATGCCGACAGACGATATTTCGAAATGCGTACGAAATCTGGTCCCGGTGTTCAAGGGCGAAGATTCACCGTTCCTAAAAACGGAGCTTCTTAGATTTATAGACGGTTGTAAGGCAGCGAACCTTAAAATAACTGAAGAAAATCAGGAGGAATTCATGATTTGTATTAAACTGCGTCTTGATGGAGATGCATACGAATTAGTGAGGAACAAGAATATAAATGATTTAGATGAGTTGTTTGATTTACTTAAAAGCACATATTTAAAGGTGGCCACATTAGATTCAGTTCAATACAACATAAGACAGGCATATCAAGGTGGAGGGGAAAGTTTAAGGGCGTTTGCAAGGCGTATAGAAGTATTGCAGTCAAACGCAAACGACATAGCCGATACAATGTACAAAAAGAAAAACCTGCCAACAGACATTTTTAACACGGAACTATTAAATTCTGTGCTAACAGCATTTAAAGTGGGAGTGAGTGACCCGACTGTAAAGATACTACTGTTGAGTAGCAAGGCAGATAATTTAAATGATTTATTAGACGAAGCGTTAAGGGCAGAAGCCACCATACTGCGGGGGCCGAGATTACCGGAGGAACTGTATAGTTTTGAAAAAAGACCGAATGGAACCTCAGTTAGTAAAAATAATCTAGAAACTGATATTAGAAATTCACGACAAGATAGGGGTAAAAGTCAACAAAATAGAAATAATGGGAATACAGGGGGTGCCATGAAAAAGGGGCCAGTCTGTTCATTTTGCACAAGACCTGGACACACAAGGGATGACTGTTATTTGCGAAAAAATACACCATTTTGCAGAGAATGCGAGAAATACGGACATGAATCGAGTTGGAGATGTGGATCAAATAGACTGGAAGAACGCCAGGAGAACCAACAACAACCATTTCAGAATCAGCAGTACCAAGGGGGTTATAGAGGACTTCAGAATAACGGCTATCAACACCAACAGCAGCAAAATCAGAATCCGCAAGACAGCAATACTCGTAATAATAGAAATAATAATATTAATAATGGTAATGAAAATAATAGAAATAATAATCCGTTTAGAAATAACAATAGTAATAACAATAACGAACCTAATAGAACATACAGAAATAATAGGGCATGTTATGGGTGTGGTCAAGTCGGCCATATGATAGCGGATTGCCACGCCAAGAAAAATGTTGTGCCAAACAGTAGTAATGCTCACAATAGGGGAAACTACCACGGGCCCAGCCAAGGCCAATAAGCTGGGGTCCCGTTAACATTAGTAAAGTTAGGTCAAAGGTAGAAATAGTGGATCATACACCAAGGCAGCCTGTGATCACATTTGCTACCGCAGCTTCAAATAACAACCAAAAAATCGTGGGGGAAAATATCGTTCATCAAACGTCGAGAGTGACCGTTGATACATATGTTGAGCCACCGTGTTTGGTCTGTAAGGAGAAGTTGAAAGAGGAAAAAATGGGTGAAAATATTGTTCATCAAACGTCGGGAGTGACCGTTGATACATATGTTGAGCCACCGTGTTTGGTTTGTAATGCAGTAGTAGGATTATTAGTTTATATCATACACTTTATAGGTATTGTGTCGATTACACTGGGGAACAAAATAATAAAATTAGCAGAATATGAAAAGTATAAGGGAACCTTTGGAGAGGAAGCAGTAGGGTATAAAGTAAAAAACATATTATCAAGAATATCAAAAAGTTTTGAAAATTTCGTAATAGAATATGATAAGAAGATTAGATGTCATATGAGTGAGTTTAGTAAAAGAAAGAATCGTATAATATGCAGTAGGCAGGGTGACTATTTCAAACTACCTAATGTAAGTGATGTTTTCATCGAAGAACCTTGTGAGGATGCTAAAAATGGAAAACTCATATTACTGGTAGATTCGGGAGCAGATGCTAGTATAGTAAAGGAGGGTTCGATGATACGACTTCCGGGTTTTGATAAAAATACTCAGAAGGACTTTAGTGGTGCTTTTGGGGGATGCGTAAGGACTTTAGGGACAATAAATATTCAGCACAATAGTATAGAGTGGTTCTGATTAAAGATGCATGTAGTGGCACTTGAACAAGGAATACCCGCTGATGGAATAATAGGACGAGATAATATATGGAATAGGTCCATAATAAATGCCATAGATAAGAAGTTAATATTTTATGATCAAGATAAAAACAATACTATACAACTACCCATGAGGACACGGGCAGACATGGAAAATATTTTTCTAAATCAGGAATTAAAAGTAGAACCTAGAACCGCAAAGATAGTATCATTACGTTTAAAAACAAAAATTCCAATCGTCTTAATACATAAACAAGAAATTTGTCCAGGAGTATATTTGGCGAAAGCATATCGAATGTTAGCAAAAATAGAGTTTATGTGTCCGTATTAAATGCTACAGAAAAAGAATTTATAATAGACAGTGCTTTTAAACCAAAATTCTCGAATTTCAATCAGTATAAGGAATCGGATACCAACAATTCTACAATAAATAGCATAAATTCAGTAAACATTACGAACAGAATTAACAAATTATTAGAGGAAATAAAAATTGATGGAACCTTGAATAAAGACGAAATTACATCTTTACAAAATCTGTGTATTTGTATCATGATGTTTTTCATTTAGATGGCGATGAATTAACATACACGCCAGTACTTAAACATGAAATAATAACACAGTGGAACCAACCACCAATCAATCAAAAGCAATACAAATTGCCACACACACATAGAGAAGAAATCAACAGACAGGTTAGTAAAATGTTGGATGACGGCATTATATCGCCAAGCATATCACCCTGGAATTCACCGATGTTGCTAGTTCCTAAGAAGAGCGGCAAGGACGGTAACAAAAAATGGAGGCTAGTTATAGATTTCCGTAAATTAAACGATGTGACAATTAAACAAGTATTTCCGATTCCTCGAATAGACGAAATATTAGACCAATTAGGTCACAGTCGCTATTTTTCAACTTTAGACTTGGCAAGTGGTTATCATCAGGTACTAGTTGAAGAAGGGGATAAGGAAAAAACAGCTTTTAGTACAGGTCTTGGTCATTTCGAGTTTAACAGAATGCCTTTTGGTTTAACAGGGGCTCCAGCCACTTTCCAAAGAATAATGAATCACATATTAACAGGTTTACAGGGTATCGATTGCTTTGTTTATCTTGATGATATAGTGGTGTACGGAAAGAATTTAGCTGAACATGAGTTTAGGTTGAGTAGAGTATTGCAGAAATTAAGGGAACACAATCTAAAATTAAATACAGAAAAATGCCAGTTTTTGCGTCGCGAAGTTGTCTATTTAGGACATAAATGTTCGGAACTAGGTGCTCTGCCAGACCCCTCAAAGGTTGAATGCGTGAAAAATATTCCGGTACCAAGAAATAAAAAAGAAGTACAAGCGTTTTTGGGATTAATTAATTATTACAGAAAATTTATAAACAATATGGCAAAATTATCATTACCAATTAATAAATTACTTAGAAAAGATGTTAAATTCGCTTGGACAGACGATTGTCAAAGTTCATTTATTAAATTAAAAGAATCAATAATTTCACCACCCATTCTCGCATATCCAGATTTTACAAAACCTTTTTTACTTACAACAGATGCAAGTAACGAAGCAATAGGTGCGGTACTGTCACAAGGCAAAGTAGGGAGCGACCGAGCAATAGCATTTGCTAGTAGGGCCTTAAATGGAGCAGAAAAAAATTACTCCACCATTGAAAAGGAATTTTTAGCTATAGTCTGGGCAACAAAAAATTTTAGAGCTTATCTTCTAGGCCGACATTTTCAAATTTATACAGATCATCAACCATTACGTAGCACAGCAAATCTCAAAGATCAGACATCAAGGTTAGCCCGTTTCAGGCATAAATTATCAGAATATGATTACGAAATATCTTACAAACCAGGTAAACAGAATTTGAACGCAGATGCTTTAAGTAGAATTCCACATCCAGAACCAGATATTACTGCGGTCCAAACACGGTCTAAGACCACACAGAATAAATTAGATAATCAAATTTCAAAAACCAAACAACAAATGAGCACGCCAGTACTGGATGAAATAACAACAGACACCAAGAACGAATTAAACTCAAGTCTACTATTAACTGACCCAGAGGAAATTAAAACTGTTATAAAAGACTTTCATGACTCAGCATTAGGAGGTCACCAGGGCGCAGTGAAAACATATTTTAGAATCAGAAAACAATTTAAGTGGAAAGGTATGCAGAAACAAATAAAAGATTACGTAAAGAATTGTCAAAAATGCCAAGTAAATAAAAGTTCTAGGCTTACTAAAATGCCAATGGTTTTAACTGATACGCCTGTACGACCATTCGATATAGTATACATGGATCTTGTAGGTATTTTACCGGAAACTATATCTGGAAATAAATATATATTAACTTTTCAAGATGATTTTTCAAAATATATGTGCTGCGTAGCTATCCCAGACGCAGAAGCAAGTACTGTAGCAAAAGCATTTTACGACGAAATTATTACAAGACATAACATACCAAAAGTATTGATAACCGACAATGGTTCGAATTTTGTTTCAAAATTATTTTCGGACACGTGTAAATTGTTAGGAATTAAAAAGTTACATATTACGCCATATCATCCACAGGCCAACGGCTCTTTGGAACGAAGCCACCGACCATTAGCAGAGTATTTACGAAGTTTTGCGAAAGAGGATGGATCAAACTGGGACCAGTGGTTAAATACAGCAATGCATGTACACAATAATACAATGCATATCTCCACCGGGCAAACGCCTTTCCGTACTTTATACGGTTACGATTTTGAAATGCCAACCAATCTAAAACGCAAATGCTCACCAGTATATAATACCGATGATAGCAACAAGCTATTAAAATACCAAATTCAACGCACACACGAAATCGTGCGACAAAATCAAGCCAGAGCCAAAGAAAAATCTAAGCAAAGCTATGATAGCTCAGTACACCCAATAATATTCAAAATAGGCGATAAAATTTTACTAAAAAATCAAAATAGGAAAAATAAATTTTCACCAGTTTGGGTAGGACCCTACGAGGGACTTTCAATAATAAGCCCTGTAACGACTGAGATTTGTATCAAGGGTAAAGCGAAAAAATTTCATAATAATTTGTTAAAAGCATACAACAGTATAGTTACGTAGAATTAAATAAACGCTGACTGCAACAAGAACCAATAATTTTTAACATCATTGAAATAAAGTCAAATAGTTAGCGCAGGACAGAGTAGCTAAGTATTACATGTTCAGAAGACCTAGCAGTGTTTTATGTACTGACAAATAAAAATATAATTTGTTTTTCTGAAAAAAGAGAACACATAATTTTGATGAAATAATAAGACAAAAGCATTATATTTTTTTATATATAGATGTATTTTATTCATTTATAAAAATTATTACAAGTTATTGTTCTTATTTTTATTTTTAATAGCCATGTGTTGACTAACAGTTTTATGTACTGACAAATAAAAATATAATTTGTTTTTCTGAAAAAAGAGAACACCTAATTTTGATGAAATAATAAGACAAAAGCAATATATTTTAAAATATATATTTTTATTTATTTATAAAAATTTTTACAAGTTATTGTTTTTTTTGGGAACTGAGTAAACCCACCAGCTCATCGACCAAAGGGTCGATGAATGGTGGAGAATAACCAAAGCATTCACAGCATGCTTGTATCGTGGCCATCTGGGCGCGAGCCCAGACAGCCACTTCCGGAGAGTAGGGCTGGCTGAGACAACGGATTGTCTCATCCAAGCCATCTACCAGATGCGCCGCATCCCAGCATTCAGTGACGAAGGCATCTCGATATTTCGTTAGCGCTTGTGCTAGCGCACCTCCACTCTTCGAGGGTTTACGATAACCCCACGAAGAGGCGCTACGATATCCTTCGTCCAGAGAACCTTCACTAAAACCGCTACCAACTCCATATGCACCGTAGTAGGGGGCCCATTCTTCATTGTTACGGCTGTCCAGAGAACCTTCACTAAAACCGCTACCAACTTCATAGGCACCGTAGTAGGGGGCCCATTCTTCATTGTTACGGCTGTCCAGAGAACCTTCACTAAAACCGCTACCAACTCCATAGGCACCGTAGTAGGGGGCCTGTTCTTCGTTGTTACGACTGTCCAGAGAACCTTCACTAAAACCGCTACCCATTCCAGAGTCACCGTAATAGGGGGATTCAGCTATTCCACTGGCCGAAAAATCTTCACCATAGCAGCTAGAGTTATAACTACTGCTCCCCGAATAACTAACGTGTGAAACATGGCCCCGTTGATCCTCAGGGTTGCCAACCGGTCCGGATCGCAAAGATAGAAGGTGCTCGCTGTTCTGGTCAATGCCTTTAATACATAAAAAAAAAAAAATTATTATACAAAAAATTAAATTATTAGAGACAAGAAAAATTTAGAACATTTAAAATATCATTTTCATTTTAATATGAAAAGATATAATATATGTCCATTAATAAAACTGTACATTACCTGTGAGGTCGATCGACTCCTCGACGGTTGGGATCAAGACGACATCTGCGTCATCCAAATCCGTGACCATGCGCTGCTCCTCTTCAGGGAAGGGTGCATCAACAGATAAGACCCCTAGAAAAATTATTATATAAAAATTTAAATTATTAGAGACAAGAAAAATTTAGAACACTTAGAATATAATTTTCATTTTAATATGAAAAGATATAATATATGTCCATTAATATGTACATTACCTGTGAGGTCGATCGACTCCTCGACGGTTGGGATCAAGACGACATCTGCGTCATCCAAATCCGTGACCATTCGTTGCCCCTCTTCAGGGAAGGGTGCATCAACAGATAAGACCCCAAGGATCTTATCCATTAACTCACCTTCAACTGACTCCTGGGTTTCCTCCAGGAGAAATTGCATCTCCTCCTCAAATTCCTGCAGGAAGGCCGAATTCGGCAAATCCTGAAGGAATTCTGCGGAGGAGATGGAATTCAAAGCAAACGAAGACATTTTTTTTTTTTACTGAATTACTTTGGATACACTTGTTTTAGAAAAACTTGACTGTTGACTTTTGCTAAGTTTTGCGATCTTATATACTAATAAATTGCAACATAATCAATAAAAGGATTCCACAAGAATCCAAGAACAAATTTATAAAAGATTGCTAAGTAATCAGTTTAGTTCAAAGTATGGGTTTCTGATCGGGGGCGCTACTCATTTTGACAGAGGAGAGGGAACGTAAAAGAAAAATAAAGAACGAGTACGAAGTAACATACAAAAACAATGCCATGTAAAAATCGCAAATTAATCAATTTAATTTAAAGGTAAAGGTTTCTGATCGGGGGCGCTACTCATTTTGACAGAGGAGAGGGAACAATAAAATAAAGACTAGGAGTTGTGAATACAGCAACCAACCTCCAGCGGGCGGAGCTAAAAAACATTAGGTCACAATGATGAACAATGAGCATAAAGACTGTTCCCAGGTTTAATATAAATGTAGGATAAACTAATCCGTACATGAATCGATAGCTATGTAACTAGCATTGTATTATGGACTAAAATTAATTAGATAACAAAATCAAAAATATTTGTGAAGCATAAAATTGCGATAGGTCAGTACCTATATCAATGGCATTCTAAACAAACAAGTTCATTGCACACAGAGCACAATGCTCCCAGCTCATATTAAAATATAGAAGGCCTGAATATATTCATAGGCCAAACGATTAAATGCACTTCAGCACTTTACAAGCAGAAGCCACTAACGTACTGGAACTGAAACGAGATACGGTAGTGCAGCGACAAAACTGTCTAATATTTTTATCACTAACACAATTTTCATTCATGAAACTAAATATATTAATGCAGATATGCGTTAATATAGCAAACTAACAAACGTTTTAAATTCATCATTACACGGTAATGAAAATAAATAAGTACAATTGAGATGTACAAAATTAAATATTTAACAACTTAATATAGCAAATACATTTATGTAATGCTAAGAAGTCGCGCGCGCTTATTTCTTAATATTTAAAAAAAAAAAAAAAATTATTAGTTGGTGCATGAGTAAATAGCTAAGTATTGTTGAATATGACTAGCATTTAACCATGTACTACTGGGACTCTAAATAAAACAATTTGTATTGCAATAATGCAGAAACATATCCAAACATATATGTTTCTAAACAAATCATATAGTAAATGTTGACACATATGTAAACTAACTATTTTAACTAATTAAGGTATAATTATGGCCATAGCCTTAACAGGATGTATTAAGGTAAACTAAGAAATATTTATAAGAAAACTATATGATATGATCAAGAATTCCATTAAATATGTAAAAAGAAAAAAAAAATGGAATTTCTTCTCTTTCTCTTTACGATAGGCAATAAAGAGCGAAACCAATATAATGATTAGAATTGTCACACTGGTCCTGATGCTGGCAGCCAATGAAGCAGTCAACATCACACAGACATCAATTAATGATACAAGATTATTCTTTGAGAAGACAACTGATGCTTTGTTCTACAATGATGAATGGACGATAGTAGCCAAGTTTAAACCGCTACAGCTGAACGATTTCCTGGAGCTGACAAACAAATACATAATCAAGGCAAACACAATGTGCGAACAAATGAGCACCAATGTAAACGGACCCAGCATAAAAAGATCATGTATAGCAGCAACACGGGAGACCACGGCAATAATAGCCACACTACAGAAAAATGAAGAAATTATTAAGCGCACAATAAAGAGTAACCGACAAAAGAGATCACTCAATTTCATTGGAGAAGGATTCAACTGGGCTTTTGGACTGATGGACAATAATGAAAGAGAAACTATCTATAAACACCTGAATAATATTGATGAAAATGAACATAAAACATACGAAATAATGAAAAGACAAATTACGGTGATTTCATCAAATTATAACAAGATAGCAGAACCCTTACTGAATTCCTTGAAGGAAGTCGAAAATCTACAAAATGTGTTAAACATAACAATAAGAACACAAAAATACATAAATGAAAAAATAAACCAACAAGTTAGTCATTTACTATTCATGATGGATACCTTGGAAATTCAATCTACAATTAATGCAAACCTAATCGAAATTCAAGGACAACAGCAGATGGAAATGGCAATCATAGATGATCTATACAAGGGACGATTACACCCGACAATTATAGACCAGAGCGAGTTAGATGAAATGCTGACTAGTCTCACGTTAAGAGGAAAGGCGAAGTGGTTCATACAAAAATCATTCGAAATGCACCGTGCATCAACAGTACGAGTTTTCCCAGACACAGACGGCCTAATAATAGTCATCAAGACACCACTACCTGATGATTTGTTGTTCACATTATATAGAATTTACCCAATACCCACAAATATTAATGAAGAATGGGATGCATTGGTTAAAACAACATATGACTACATATCAGAAGCAGAAGACCGGAGCAAATACATAGGTCTATCGAATGAAGATCACAGCAAATGCATTTTGGTTAGCCAACATACGGACAAAGAAATTACACTATGCAAACGTCCAGGAACCATGCTAACAACTAGCAACACACTATGTGAAGTCGCGTTGATTCAACACAGAACAGATATTAAAGATACCTGTGAACATGTTGCAATCAAAAGGAGTTCTGGCCTAGTAGTTAAACTATGGACACCAAACACATGGTTGTATAAATTCAATACACCAGCCAGTTTCGAAGCAGTTTGTGGGTCAAATATAGCCACATTGACACTATCCGTCCTGGGTTGGATGTCCATAAATGAAGCTTGCAACATACACAACAAAGAAATGATACTGCCATACGAGTTTACACATCAAAGCATTAGGAATATAACATACAAGAAGGAAGAACATACGGTTATGATAGAAAATTTACAAGGCAATTGGTCATCATTATCATATTCAAATATATCACAAACATCGTTACCGATCTTGGAGTCAGATCACAGCAAAATAAGAGCAGCATTAAGAGATGGGCATCGTGATTTCGACGAAATATTACTACAATTAACTGATAACCAGGAACGCAAAGAATTACTTAATCGTCAAAATGAAATAACGAAAACCGGTATGTCGTACGGCATATTAATGCTGATACTAATAATAATAATAGCGGCATATGTATTATACATACATTACTACTCGACAATTAAAAATAAAGCAACAATAAAAGCCGATGAATTTAATACAAATAAATCACCAATAGCAACAATAGATGTAGAAGCGGCTAAGAAAAACCTTGAAATGGTGTCAAATACATTTCCCAGCAAGAAATCCCCACTCGAAAAAATCGGTTCATTGCGGAAATCAACAACGCAGAAACCAAACACCACAACACCCATAGCAAGTCAACGAACGAAGTCACATGAAATAGAAGCCAATACGTCAGAAACAACGACAACGCATCGAACTACTACCGCAGAACAGCAGCAGTCAGCAACGAAAACATCGAGACCAGGTTTTTATTATATATAACTGGAAATTACAACCCTTAATTTACTAATATCCATTAAATATTATATAAGTAAAGATTATAACTTCATAACTAATAGAACTTAACGTAATTTATACCACATAAAACAATGTAAAAAGAAAAAACTATTATTCTTTTTAATAATAATTTTCTCTTCAAAAAGCATTAAAATAATACAAAAGAAAAAAAACTAATATTCTTCTTAATAATAATAATTTTTTATACCCTACACTAAGAGTGAAAGGGTATATTCAGTTTGGTACGCCGTTTGTAACACCCAGAAGGAAGCATCTCCGGTATGGAAAAGTATATATATTCTTGATCAGCATGACCTCCTGAGTCGATTTAACGATGTCCGTCTGTCCGTCTGTCTGTCTGTCCGTCTGTCTGTCCGTCTGTCTGTCTGTCTGTTGAAATCCCTAAGACTTTTAAAATTGAAGAGCTAGAAAGCTAGAAACTTATAACTTAGATTACTAATATACCTACGCTGTATGTGCGAAAAAATTGGCGAGATCGGTCCATTGTGACCTATGATCCGACCACTTATGTTCAAATACCTCATATAAAATGTACATATAAAGATCAATTTTTATGTATACGTGCTTAGGTAAACTTTGTTGGTCAAATATATATTGACATCATGCTCAAATACATGATAATAATGTTTTCCGGCGAAAAGACTTGTGGTTCACAAAAAAAAAATCGAAATTCGGTACACCTACCCATATGTAAATATGGGTATCAAATGAATGGAAATTCTTCAGCGATTGAATGTTTGTAGTTATTTTCAGGATTCGTATACTCTGGTGACCTATATATCACTTTGAATGGTAACCACACATATGTGTAGGGTATTTATAGTCGGCTTAGACCGACTATAATTTTGATAATCCTAACTATCATAATTACACCTACTTTAAAATTTCCCATGTGATCTAACCTTCCCAACTGGTTTTCTTTCAATAAGGGGGGGAGGTATGTTGTGTATCATAATCGTAGAGTTCACAGCTTACATATGATCCACTGTTGTGTATCATAATCGTGGAACTTACAGCGTGCTTATGATCCACAACGTAACATAACCAGTATATTTTTCTTTATGGCATACTTTTAGGGTTAAGCATTATGCATGTTAAACACAAACAGCATTTAATTGTCTTGGCGCACACAGCTTAACATAGCACAGGTATACACGCCCACGTTAAATAGGTCACTCAGATAAACGCTGACTTAGTTATTTTAGAATGATGAAATTACTCAATTTATTGTGAAATTATAAGAATACGAGGTGTTAAGTAGAAGTTAAGTATAGACTAAGAATCAATTGTTTTCGATAAGCTGAACTGTCTACAAATAAGTGTTAAGTATAAGTATAACCAACTTTTAAAGCGAAATAAAGTGTCTTGAAGTAAAAAAGACTCGGTTGTTTTAAATAATATAAAAAAAGTAAAAAGGACTCAGTAAGTATAAATAGGATCAAGTTAAAGTCCTAGTAGAAGGACTTTTAACATACAACAGAAACAAGGTACTCAACAATTGAACGAGAATTTTTGGCAATAGTATGAGCCACAAAAAATTATAGAGCGTATTTGTTGGGGCGTCCATTCACGGTTTATACGGATCATCAACCACTGCGTAGCATAGCAAATTTAAAGGATCAAACGTCAAGGCTAGCCAGGTTCAGGCACAAATTATCAGAATACGAGTTCGAAATAATTTATAAACCTGGCAAAAAGAATTTAAATGCTGACGCATTAAGTAGGATTCCACAATTAGAAACAGAAATTGCGGCAGTTCAAACCCGTTCTAAAAATAAACCAAAGGCAATAGATCCACAACCGGACATCAGTAAGCCAGTCTTGGACGACACAGTAACGGATATGGATGGTGAAACAATCTCGAGTCAAGTATTAACCGATCCTGAAGAAATTAAAACAGTACTTAGAGACTTTCACGACTCGCCGTTAGGGGGTCATCAAGGCGCACTGAAAACATATTTTCGAATAAGAAAGCAATATAGGTGGAAGGGTATGCAAAAACAAATTAAAGAGTATGTAAAAAATTGCCCTAAATGTCAAGTTAACAAAAGTTCTAAGCTAACAAAAATGCCAATGGTCTTGACAGATACACCAACGCGCCCATTTGATAGAGTTTATATGGACTTAGTAGGAATTTTACCCGAGACAGTATCTGGCAATAAATACATTTTAACATTTCAAGACGATTTTTCAAAATATATGTGCTGTGTAGCAATACCAGACGCAGAAGCAAGCACAGTGACTAAAGCATTTTATGATGAAATTATAACACGCCACAATATCCCGAAAATTCTAGTAACTGACAATGGCTCTAATTTCGTGTCAAAGTTATTTTCTGATACATGCAAATTATTGGGTATTAAAAAAATTCACATTACACCCTATCACCCACAGTCCAATGGATCATTAGAACGTAGTCACAGACCATTAGCAGAATATTTGAGATGTTTTGCTAAGGAGGATGGTTCCAATTGGGATCAATGGTTAAATTCGGCAATGCATGTCCATAATAATACGATGCATGTATCAACTGGGCAAACACCTTTCCGAACACTATATGGTTATGATTCTGATATGCCAACTAATTTGAAACGTAAAGTTTCACCACTGTATAATGCCGATGATTATAACAAAATATTAAAATATCAAATACAGCGGGCGCATGAAATAGTGAGACAAAATCAAGAAAAGGTAAAAGAAAAATCTAAAACAAGCTACGATAAATCATTAAATCCCATTCAGTTTCAAATTGGGGAAATGGTTGTAATGAAGAATTAAAATAGGAAAAATAAATTTTCACCAATTTGGGTAGGGCCCTATAAGGTTTTGTCCGTCACTACCCCAGTGACAACGACAATATTAATAAAAGGAAAGGGAAAAAAAAAACACAACAATTTGTTGAAAAAATACCATAATTAGAAATTGATGTATTAATTGATAAAATGCGGAAATATATTTATAAATAAATTGCGAAAAGTTTAGTATTGTGTGATAATGAATAGGAAATAGGAAAACAGAAGAAAACGGTACCCACAGATCGCTATGTATTACTTAGGGTTAATTTACTAGCATGTGGCGGACCAAATTTAAAGGTTATGAAAACAAGAAATATTAGGAAAAATATAAATAAGAAAGAATTATAAATGATAACACGAGTTTTTTATACGAAATAAATGCGATAAAATATATTTGTACGAAATTGCGATATTGAACAAATAGCTAAGTACTGCTGAGCGTACATAACTAGCATAGTAATTTTGAATTGATAAGTGAATTATGAAATTATAGTTGAATTATTAATTTTAAATTAAAATATAATGAAAAGTAGATTATGATGAATTGAATTTTTAATAAATAAAGAATTATTAATTTATGTTATTTGCTGACGAGCAAATAAATGACAAGTAGGTTTTTTTTTTTTTTTTTAGAGCTAGAAAATGCTCCAAATGATATATAGGAAAAATATGATTGAATTAAAAGACTAGAAATAATATTATAAAAAATATATAAATACGTTTACTACGAATGAAAAATAGATTTTTAGAGCTACAATATGCTCCAAAAGAGATTATTATGATTGACTTAATTGATTAGAGAAATATTATAAAAATTATGAGAAAATGCACACAACAGTTGCAAAATGCATACAAGGCTTTTTAGAGTTAGCAAATGATCCCACTGTTATGTTGATATTTATATTATTAAAGCAGCTAAGTATTACTTCGGGTAATTTACTAGCCTGTGCAATAAATTATGAGTGTATGTTGAATGGAAGAAAAAAAAAATGTAGAAATTGAAGTTGAGGAAATGAATATATATAAAACAAAAATATAGTTAAAAGATATAAATTATTAAATAATATAATTGTATTAAGGATAGAAACAAATGAAAACGGCAATTACATTTTATGTAAGGATTCGATGTACTCTTCGAAAAGAATCGACATCCGTAAAACTTTATGCTAATCTTAAGCTATTAATTAAATAGTTTGAAATGAACAGCAGCAAATTGTTTTTAAGCATTTCACTAAATACGACGAATACTAGTCTGCAACTTGATCAATTGCATACGTGTATTACGAATCGTATTAGGTGAACTCGAGCGAAAACTTAAGATGATCACTTAAGTTTCGTTAGAGATTGCGATAGAATGAAAAATAAAAAAAAATAAAAATTGCATATATGTCGAATGAGCATTTTTTAAAATAAACAGCTTAAAAATAAGCTAAACTTCACAAGGTTTAAAACAAAAAAAAAAGTGGAAGATGTTTTACTAGTAGAATATGTTATTCAGATAAAATATATTCTGTTAGAATTATGAATAAATTAATATTTTTTTTTCTCTTCTGGAAAAATGTTTATGAAACAACAAAACCAATATACGTATTTATTATGCTGATTAGTTTAATAGATATTAAAATATAAAAATATAAACTTAAATAAATATGTTATATGACACATGTATTTTGTACATACCACAACTTATACTGTAAAATATTAACACAAACTATAAGATAATATCAAACTTCGTAATATAAGAGAATGTTAATTTATAAGAAAAATATGTTTTTTTTATTTTATAAAATTTAAAAGTACAATATTATAAAAGGTAATATATGAATGATAATTTTGATAGAGATATAACGATGTTATTATATTAATATAATTATGTTTTATAGACACTTAAATATGTGAGTGATTGTAATGATGAATACACGAAAATGATTAGATTTAAGTAAAAATAATTATAGCAACGAAATCTCATTGAATACTAAAAATATTGTGACAGTAATTAGATATGTTGAAAAATAAGTTGGCAATAATATGGCAAATCCTGCTCATTGTGAGGGTCCAGGTAGATTCAATTCACAGACCGACAGCGTTGGAGCAGCATTCACTCGTGTTCGATCGGAAAACAGATATAGGGATCTACAGGGCGGAGTGAACAGTAATCACGAAATTTGTTGTAACTGACTCAAGCGAACAATTGTAGTTAACAGATGACTTCGTGTCAAGGGTTCATGCACATTAAACGAACGGTTGCGGAAAACCTACGATACGCGTAAAACATACGGAAAACATATGCGTTAAACTACGTAAAACATATGATAGAGCAACAAGTAACGGTGATGGCCAGTAATTACGACAGGTTGTCCAGAACGTTGCAAGCAACCATTAAAGAGATAGAGGGGTTGCGTGTTGGAATGAACGCTACACTAGAGGAACTCACCAGAATCAATTGAATTCGCTATCATAGTATTGAAATAAAGAAGATTGTGAACACAAACCTGAAAAAGCTCCAGAAACAGAACCAGAAAGTTAGCTAGAATGAATCTGAGCATAGCATGTTGCACCCGGACGTTTTGGGCCAAGCGTTGCTGAGCGAATTAACAGTGGAACTGAAGATAATGTACGAATCAGAGTGGTTCTTAAAGAACATATTTACACATCGAAGCTAAAGCGACATCGCAATGTAGTGTCGGAAGCAAGTTAGACGGAGTCAGGAGCAGTCGGGACCCCGAGAAGTATCCTACTCAGGGGCTCCTAGATCTGTGAGATCGATGACGTCATCACTAACAAATAAGATGGTGCGAACCGCAGTCCGAAGGAAAGAAGACAAGCACAAGAACTCATATCTGGAACTTGAAGAACCAGTATCGCTACCACATATGAAGATCGATTAACCATGCCAATAGTGACGAGAGTTATGTTTACAGCAGAGCCCGCCATAATACCAACGGAGACCGACCACGATATCTTGACAACAACAGCTGTAATATATAGACAAGGTGATTGCGGAGCAGAAGTATGCGGTTATGTATGTATTAAGTATCGGTAGTATGTTTGTATTGTACAGTAGTGTAAGGTATTGGTATCAGATGTTAGTATAAGATTGTTGTAAGTCAAAAAACAAAATTTTTTTTTTGTAAGGGGGTGGAATGTTGCATTATGACAGTCACTCATAGCATGGCAGTTAATTGATATTTTTCTAGTGCGTATTTGCTGTTGCAAAATATTAATTGCTAAATATTTATAATATTATTATATGCATTCTAATTGTTGTTAAAACATAAAGTAAATGATGTTGGTTTGATGACACACCTTTTGGTCGTTGCCAAAATAAGCGGCGACAATTTACTTAGTCAGCAATTGTAACTATAAACCAAATTCGCAGCAGCGTCAAGTTGCTAGCTTGAAGAAAATAAGCACGTGGTGCAATTTGTTTGTAAACAAAGATGACTTCAATTCAATGACTTTGCGATGGTCTAAATTCAATTTCATCGCGGGTTGCTGATTATGCAAGAGTTGCTTTCACGGTCAGCGTTAAGAAGTCGTGTTATGGATCGAACTTGAGTTCTTTACGGAACTTGTGATTGGTTAAAATTATGCTTCTGGGCATAAGCAGCAAAACACAATGTGATTGGCCAAAATTATGTTTCTAGGCTGAAGCAGCAAAAGACACTGGAAAAGTAGCATTGAAACTTAGATTAAGTATTAGTATATAAGCTGTAGTTATCTAGTTTTTAAGGGAGTTGTTATTAGATTAAGAAGTGAGTCCAAGAAGTGGAACAAAGACAAAGGAAATAAAAATTATAAAGAGGATAAACTTGAAATGGAGTAAGTGTTATTATTTATTCAATGTCTTATTTTTAGGTGATAAAATAGGGACATTAACACTTCTGGGTGTTACAAACGGCGTACCAAACTGAATATACCCTTTCACTCTTACTGTAGGGTATAAAAATCATCCGAAGATCCTCTAATACCAGCTTTTTACATATTTTACAACACATAAATATTTTACAACTTTTTCGTCTATATCCAAACAATACTATTTGTCAACCATACATACTATATCGAACTTTCAATTAGTTTAAACTCGGCAATTACTGATGTGTTTTCAACAAGTCAGAATCAACTACTGGGATGTTGCATACCAGTAGTACTACTAGTTCAAACCTTATGCAGAGTAGGACAATTATCTTTTCCTATGACATCGCCATGTAAAAAATACCAGTTGGTTATATGAAAATAGGATCGATTTTTTACTAGTAGTGGTATTTTTTTAACTACTTATTTTACTAGATAATAACTAGTTGGTTACACTGCCGGGAAAGTCTTACGGATGTCGACTCTTTACGAAGAGTACATCGAATCCTTACATAAAATGTAATTGCCGTTCTCATTTGTTTCTATCCTTAATACAATTATATTATTTAATAATTTATTTCCTTTAACTATATTTTTGTTTTATATATATATTCATTTCCTCAACTTTAATTTCTACATTTTTCTTTTTTTTCTCCTTCTATTCAACATAAACTTATAATTTATTGCATATGCTTTAGCCACTGTGCTTGTTTCTCCATCTGGTATTGCTACACAGCACATATATTTTGAAAAATCGTCTTGAAATGTTAAAATGTATTTATTGCCAGATACTGTCTCGTGTAAAATTCCTACTAAGTCCATTGTAATGTTAGAATTATGATGGATTTATTATATTGGCTAATCAAGCCGAGAATGAAGGCAATTATGCCACTCATTTTCTTGAATATTGAAACTAGTGCAAATAACTTACGCTACCAGATCAATTCTGGTTCTTTATTTGGGCTGTCGCCGTATTTATATCATAATCTTAAATTAATACACTCTTACATTATCCTACATATAGCAACATAGTTGCACCTAAAAAGTATGCGTATACATACTGTAAACAATGTCAACGTACGACCCTTCAAGGTCCGCTGCTCGCAGCATAGATTGTTTATGTCAGCACTTTTGGTACTGAGCAACAACCTCTGCTTAGCATGACTACAATGTCTTGGTCAACATTGTTACTGTTACAGTATGCTTACTATGCATATATACTACATCCTCACCCTTTAAAATGAGTAAATATTTGGATAAATTTTTTAAAATAAATACAAATTTGGCTTAAGATTATAAATTATAATTATTAAACAATATACTTAACATTTATTCCTAGCTTTAATCAAATTGTTATTATGTACAGTTGTTTCTATCTTATCCACTAATATAATACTAATATATATACTCCATCTTGAGCTATTATTTTATAGGGATCTTTGAAAGGTTTATCTAGTTTTTTTTTATTTCCTACTCTTACATAGACAAAATCATTTACATTAAAATCAGATTTATTTACATTTTTCTTAATATCTATTTGGCTATACTTATTTTTTATAAGATTATTTCTTGCCTGAGTTTGAGCAAAATTTAATTTTAATTTTAATTCATTGATATAATTATCTATGTTATAGATTACATTCTTGGAATTTATTATTTCACACGGTAAACTCGTTATTTTCCCGTAAACTAACTCAAATGGTGAATAATTAGTTGTGGACATTTGAAAGGTTTATCTAGTTTTTTCTTTTTTCCTACTCTTACATAGACAAAATCATTTACATTAAAATCAGATTTATTTACATTTTTCTTACTATCTATTTGGCTATACTTATTTTTTATAAGATAATTTCTTGCCTGAGTTTGAGCAAAATTTAATTTTAATTTTAATTAATTGACATAATCATCTATGTTATAGATTACATTCTTGGAATTTATTATTTCACACGGTAAACTCGTTATTTTCCCGTAAACTAACTTAAATGGTGAATAATTAGTTGTGGAATGCGGTGTAGAATTATAAGAGTATGTATAAAATGGTAAAAACTCGTCCCAATTTTCTTTCCCTTCTAAAGTCATTAAGTAATCATTCAGTACCCTATGATTTCTTTCAATTCATGATGAAATGGTGTCGAATGTACTTTTTTTATATTTAAAATTTTACATATGTTATTTAAAAGTTCATTTATAAATTCAGTTCCTTTATCTGTTTTTTGCTTTCTAAAGCAACCATATTTAAGAATAAACTTTTCTACTATTGTTCTTGCAACATTAACTGCATGTTTTGTTTCTAAAGGAAATGCCTCAATAAATTTCGTTAATTCACACTGAGTTGTCAAAATATACCTGAAACCGTTTGATGGTCTCAAGGGTCCAACTGTGTCTATTGCTACTACATCAAATGCTGATTTAGGATTGTCTGTTATTTCAAAATTTTCTCTTGTATATTTAATGATCTTTGTCCTATTGCAATTCTCACAATTATTTACATATTCTTTAACCATTTTATTGATATGTTTCCAAACATATTTCTGTTTTAACCTGGCAACACATCTATCGATACCACAAATTCCACCTATTTTCGTACTATGACATTATTTTATTAATCTCTGCATTTCTTGCTTACTAGTTATTCTCTTCGGGGGTTCATACAATAAAATTTTAACGCAATTTTCATTCTCAATATCTTTTTGCAGATTATTTATAATATTCTTAAATTCCTGGGTACCCAATTTAATTATTAATTCATTATTTTTCTGTTGCGCTACCTTTAATATATCATTATTTCTCAAATAGAATAATAACATCCTCAAAGCTAATTTTATCTCTAGCAATGATTTATCGTCAAATTCAACAATTATAGTTTCTTTTACTGCCTTTATGTCTAAGTTGCAACGTCTATTTAATAAAATTTCTAATTTCTTCAATCGCCTAGTGTATGATAGTGAAACACAGTCCCAAACGTGAAGGTGATCAGTCTTCATCTGTGGTTCTAAGGCTATACTGCTATCCCCTTTTTCTTTATGTTCTATATCTTCTTTTTCTTTAATTTCCTGTTCTGCTCTTTCTTTCATTCCCCTTGTTAATATATGTATCGAATGTGTGGGTATCATGTCTGCCAATTTCTTAGAGTCTAACTGTATTCTTGATAATGCGTCTGCGTTGGTATTCATTTTTCCTTGCTTAAATACTATCTCAAAATTGTAATCCATTAAATCTACTCTAATACGTGTTAGTTTAGATGATGGGTTTTTATGTGTAAAAAGACTCACTAACGGTCTATGATCCGTGTATACAATGAGTTTTCTGCCGTACAAATATTGTCTAAAATAGACAATATTTGAATAGCAAGTAACTCGTTTTCAATAATTGGTTTATTGTTATAGTTATATCTATTCTGGTTATTGTTATTATTATTCCTGTTTTGGTTATTATTATTAATATTATTATTATAATGATTATTGTTTCCATATTGATTATTATTATTGTTATTTCTATAATGATTATTATTATTGCTATTTCTAAAATGATTATTATTATTGTTATTTCTGTTATTTCAACCTCTAGCATACATAGTACTGTTCTCTACCCCTGCGGCAATCTGTATTGCTTCATTAAATTCCGTTGCTCTTGAAGCGAAGACAGTGGCTTTTATTCCATCATTCACCCCATTCATTTAATAAAACAACTATTTCTCTATTAGTTTCACCCTCTATTAGTTTCACTGCTCAGCAATTTGTAATTCGTTTAATGATGCTACTAACGTCTCTATTCTTCCAGCATAAGAATTCACAGATAAATTGCCCTGATATATTCGTAATGTATCCTTAACGGGTTTTTATTTGGCTTATAAATATCTTGCTTAAATCCTCAACCTTTTCTGGTCTTGGTTCTGTTAGCAATCTATTTTTTACCCTATCTGTCAATTTTGTTTGTAATATTAATTTAACCAATTTCGTTCTTTTTGTGTCATTTGCTAAAGTCTCTCCATAAAACGTAACTAAACCCAAGAAATTTGATAGCATTAAATACAGGCACTAGCTTATTAGCTGCCAATAACTCAAAAGTTTGCCATGATTTTTAATTTTGGTTTTAAGTGTTTTATTATTTCCTTTCTTATATTTTCAAATGCCTCTTTGGCTTTTGCTAATACTTTCAAGCTAGTCTTATCTCTAATTAAACTCCAAAGTTCATCTATTTCTTTATATTTCATGCTGATATATAAATCAGTATATTCCCTTTTTGGATTTTTCTTTAAATTCGCTAGAATTTTTCTCAATGCTCTAAATTCTTCTGTCATTTAATGCAATATTTTTGTGTTTATATTTTCATTTTATTATGTATTTTACCCATATATATATATATATATATATATATATATATATATATATATATATCACTTAAACCGAACTCATATTAATGTTTTTCACGATATGTTTCTTAACATACTTTTTATAGTGGCTATTTACCTTAAACGCCAATAATATTAAAACTATGAAACTAGTGCAAATATCTTTCGCTACTGGTTCTTTATTTGGGCTGTCGCCGTATTTATATCATAATATTAAATTAATACACTCTTACATTATCCTAAAAAGTATGCGTATGCATACTGTAAACAATGTCAACGTACGACCGTTCAATGTCCGCTGCTCGCAGAATAGATTGTTTATGTCAGCACTTTTGGCACTGAGCAACAACCTCTGCTTAGCATGACTACAATGTCTTGGTCAACATTATTACTGTTACAGTATGCTTACTATGCATTGGTGTATCTGTCAAGACCATTGGCATTTTTGTTAGCTTAGAACTTTTGTTAACTTGACATTTAAAGCAATTTTTTACATACTCTTTAATTTGTTTTTGCATACCCTTCCACCTATATTGCTTTCTTATTCGAAAATATGTTTTCAGTGTGCCCTGATGAACCCCTAATGGCGAGTCGTGAAAATCTCTAATAACTGTTTTAATTTCTTCAGGATCAGTTAATAATTGACTCAAGATTGTTTCACCATCCATATCCATTACTGTGTCGTCCAAGACTGATTTACTGACGTCCGGTTGTGGATCTATTGCCTTTGGTGTAGTTTTAGAAGGGGTTTGAACTGCCGGAATTTCTGTCTCGTATTCTGATAATTTGTGCCTGAACCTGGCTAGCCTTGACGTTTGATTCTTTAAATTCGCTATGCCACGCAGTGGTTGATGATCCGTATAAACCGTGAATGGACGCCCCAACAAATATGCTCTATAATTTTTTGTGGCCCATACTATTGCCAAAAATTCTCTTTCAATAGTTGAGTACCTTGTTTTTGCGTCATTAAGAGCTCTATTTGCAAATGCGATAGGTCGATCAGAACCTGGCTCGCCCTGTGACAGCACTGCTCCTATAGCTTCTCCACTTGCATCTGTTGTCAATACAAATGGTTTAGAAAATTCTGGGTATGCTAGAACATTAGGTGAAATAATTGTTTCCTTAAGTTTTATAAATGAATCCTGCCACGAGTCTGTCCATTCAAAACTGGAATCCTTCCGCAACAGTTTATTAATTGGTAGTGTTAACTTTTTCATATTCTTAACAAATTTTCTGTAATAATTTACTAAACCTAAGAAGGCTTGTAGCTGTTTCTTGGTCCTGGGTACCGAAATATTTTTGACACATTCTATTTTATCGGGATCTGGCATTGCGCCTGATTCCGTGCATTTGTGACCTAAAAAAATTGCACGCCTTAAAAAATTGCATTTTTCCGTACTTAATTTCAAATTGTTTTCCCTCAATTTTTCTAACACCTTACATAGTCTAATTTTGTGCTCCATTAAGTTTTTCCATACATCGTCCAGATATACGAAACAATCAAGTCCCTGCAATCCTGTTAAAATGTGGTTCATTATTCTTTGAAACGTAGCGGGTGCCCCCGTCAATCCAAATGGCATCCTATAAAATTCAAAATGTCCCAAGCCCGTGCTGAATGCTGTTTTTTCTCAGTGGCGTCGTCCACTACAACTTGGTGATAACCTAATTGATCCAAAATTTCATCAATACGAGGTTTGGAAATACTTGTTTAATCGTTGCGTCGTTCAATTTTCTGAAATCTATTGCAAGTCTCCATTTTTTCTGTTCGTCCTTGCCACTCTTTTTAGGCACCAACAATACAGGTGAATTCCAAGGTGACATGCTTGGTGAAATAATCTCGACGTTTAATAATTTCTGCACCTGTTTTATGATTTCTCCTCTGTGAATATGTGGTAATTTATATTGTTTTCGGTTAATCGGAGGTCGGCCGTCTATTGTGGGGATTTCATGTTTTAAAATTGGTGTCTAACAGAAATACATCATAAAGTGTTACAATTTTATTTCTATTCCCATCTATAAAGGTTAATCCCTTTTCCACTACATTGATGATTGCGTGGTTCCATAGATTATCTCGTCCAAGTATACCGTCTGCCGGAACTCCCTGATCCTGCATTATTGTATGTAACGTCAGACTGAGCCTTCTATGTTCCATATGTTGAATTTCAATTGATCCTGCGGTGGTCACATGTCCCCCAAATGCTCCGCTCAGATCTTTTGTGTCTTTTAAATTTCTCTCTAGTTTATTATCTAATGCACTCCACTTTACCAAGCTAGAGTCTGCACCAGAATCTACGAGTAATATTAGTTTCCCATTTTTCGCTTCCTTACAAGAAATTTCTATAAAGGCATCATTTAATTTTGATATCTGTCTGAATTCCCCATGTCTACTATAAATAATGCGATTTTTCTTTGATTTTGTATATAAACTTAATTTTAATTCCTTATTATTTTCAATTTATTTACTAATATTTTTATTTATACTATCAATTCCTGAAGTAATCAGATCATTTAATTTCTTCTTATTTTCTTCTAAACATATCCTATTTATTATGCAATCATAAATTTTGTTGTTGTTGTTAATGCTATTATGCCAAAGTTAATACAATTAGTGAACAAAAATTATCTACCATTTTCCTACCATTGATAGCGAACGTATCCACTGCCGCGCACGGCGTCTGATTCACAATTACTATCTTCGTTGGCCTGATGTCGAACCTTGTCTTGGGTTCCCAGATAATTGGCCTATTCTGGGCCCCTAACAGTTTCCTTGGTTTCGGGTAGACTCAAAATTTTTCTTCGCGTAACAGTTTTCCAACGTATGGCCGTTTCTTGCACACCATTTACATTTATTTAAATCTTTCTTATTATTATTGTTATTTTTGTTATTATTATTTCCATTTCTCCTATCGTCATTATTATAGTTAATAAATAGTTAAAAAAATTGAATAATTGCTTAAGAGATCAAATTAAAACAATTTTGGATCACGCAGAAGACTTAGACGAACATAGAGGAAAACTAGTGGAAATTATTGAAAACCGGAATTACATATACACACCGGAAACCTCTAGAAGTGGCCGATTCAGGGCAGAGTATGGTAGTATCACATACTCAGCCCTGTTACTAACTCTAATTCTTGCTGTAGTAGTCTATTTCTATCTTCTAATTGTACAATTCTTTTTTGTGCATCTGTGATACTACCATACTCAGCCCTGAATCGGGCACTTCTAGAGGTTTCCGGTGTGTCTATGTAATTCCGATTTTCAATAATTTCTACTAGTTTTCCTCTTTTTTCGTCTAAGTGTTCTGCTTGATCCAAAATTGTTTTATTTTGATCTCTTAAGCAATTATTCAATTTTTTTAATTCAGTAAACTTTTTTGGTCAAATATATATTGACATTATGCTCAAATACATAAAAATAATGTTTTCCCACGAAACGACTTGTGGTTCCAAAAAAAAAATCGATATTCGGTACACCTACCCATTCGCAAATATGGGTATCAAATGAAATAATAACACCTACTTTAAAATTTCCCATGTGATCTAACCTTCTCAACTGGTTTTAATTCTGATTGAAGAGTTTCCATCAGTTAAGTTATTTTTTCCAACGAAACTATTCTAATTTTCCAAAATTTGTCCTCTATATAGAGCGTTTGATTCTAAAACCGGCTGAGCCGTTTTTATTTTTCTATATCATCACCTAAAATATGACATCTAATAAACACTTACTTCATTACCAGTTTATCCTTTTTTATAACTTTTTATTTCTTTTTACTGTTCAACTTATGAACTAACTTCTTAATCTAATAACAACTCTCTTAAAAACTAAATAACTGTAGCTTATATACTAGTATTTAATCTAATGCCACGCAGTGGTTGATGATCCGTATAAACCGTGAATGGACGCCCCAACAAATATGCTCTATAATTTTTTGTGGCCCATACTATTGCCAAAAATTCTCTTTCAATAGTTGAGTACCTTGTTTTTGCGTCATTAAGAGCTCTATTTGCAAATGCGATAGGTCGATCAGAACCTGGCTCGCCCTGTGACAGCACTGCTCCTATAGCTTCTCCACTTGCATCTGTTGTCAATACAAATGGTTTAGAAAATTCTGGGTATGCTAGAACATTAGGTGAAATAATTGCTTCCATAAGTTTTATAAATGAATCCTGCCACGAGTCTGTCCATTCAAAACTGGAATCCTTCCGCAACAGTTTATTAATTGGTAGTGTTAACTTTTTCATATTCTTAACAAATTTTCTGTAATAATTTACTAAACCTAAGAAGGCTTGTAGCTGTTTCTTGGTCCTGGGTACCGAAATATTTTTGACACATTCTATTTTATCGGGATCTGGCATTGCGCCTGATTCCGTGCATTTGTGACCTAAAAAAATTGCACGCCTTAAAAAATTGCATTTTTCCGTACTTAATTTCAAATTGTTTTCCCTCAATTTTTCTAACACCTTACATAGTCTAATTTTGTGCTCCATTAAGTTTTTCCATACATCGTCCAGATATACGAAACAATCAAGTCCCTGCAATCCTGTTAAAATGTGGTTCATTATTCTTTGAAACGTAGCGGATGCCCCCGTCAATCCAAATGGCATCCTATAAAATTCAAAATGTCCCAAGCCCGTGCTGAATGCTGTTTTTTCTCAGTGGCGTCGTCCACTACAACTTGGTGATAACCTAATTGATCCAAAATTTCATCAATACGAGGTTTGGAAATACTTGTTTAATCGTTGCGTCGTTCAATTTTCTGAAATCTATTGCAAGTCTCCATTTTTTCTGTTCGTCCTTGCCACTCTTTTTAGGCACCAACAATACAGGTGAATTCCAAGGTGACATGCTTGGTGAAATAATCTCGACGTTTAATAATTTCTGCACCTGTTTTATGATTTCTCCTCTGTGAATATGTGGTAATTTATATTGTTTTCGGTTAATCGGAGGTCGGCCGTCTATTGTGGGGATTTCATGTTTTAAAATTGGTGTCTAACAGAAATACATCATAAAGTGTTACAATTTTATTTCTATTCCCATCTATAAAGGTTAATCCCTTTTCCACTACATTGATGATTGCGTGGTTCCATAGATTATCTCGTCCAAGTATACCGTCTGCCGGAACTCCCTGATCCTGCATTATTGTATGTAACGTCAGACTGAGCCTTCTATGTTCCATATGTTGAATTTCAATTGATCCTGCGGTGGTCACATGTCCCCCAAATGCTCCGCTCAGATCTTTTGTGTCTTTTAAATTTCTCTCTAGTTTATTATCTAATGCACTCCACTTTACCAAGCTAGAGTCTGCACCAGAATCTACGAGTAATATTAGTTTCCCATTTTTCGCTTCCTTACAAGAAATTTCTATAAAGGCATCATTTAATTTTGATATCTGTCTGAATTCCCCATGTCTACTATAAATAATGCGATTTTTCTTTGATTTTGTATATAAACTTAATTTTAATTCCTTATTATTTTCAATTTATTTACTAATATTTTTATTTATACTATCAATTCCTGAAGTAATCAGATCATTTAATTTCTTCTTATTTTCTTCTAAACATATCCTATTTATTATGCAATCATAAATTTTGTTGTTGTTGTTAATGCTATTATGCCAAAGTTAATACAATTAGTGAACAAAAATTATCTACCATTTTCCTACCATTGATAGCGAACGTATCCACTGCCGCGCACGGCGTCTGATTCACAATTACTATCTTCGTTGGCCTGATGTCGAACCTTGTCTTGGGTTCCCAGATAATTGGCCTATTCTGGGCCCCTAACAGTTTCCTTGGTTTCGGGTAGACTCAAAATTTTTCTTCGCGTAACAGTTTTCCAACGTATGGCCGTTTCTTGCACACCATTTACATTTATTTAAATCTTTCTTATTATTATTGTTATTTTTGTTATTATTATTTCCATTTCTCCTATCGTCATTATTATAGTTAATAAATAGTTAAAAAAATTGAATAATTGCTTAAGAGATCAAATTAAAACAATTTTGGATCACGCAGAAGACTTAGACGAACATAGAGGAAAACTAGTGGAAATTATTGAAAACCGGAATTACATATACACACCGGAAACCTCTAGAAGTGGCCGATTCAGGGCAGAGTATGGTAGTATCACATACTCAGCCCTGTTACTAACTCTAATTCTTGCTGTAGTAGTCTATTTCTATCTTCTAATTGTACAATTCTTTTTTGTGCATCTGTGATACTACCATACTCAGCCCTGAATCGGGCACTTCTAGAGGTTTCCGGTGTGTCTATGTAATTCCGATTTTCAATAATTTCTACTAGTTTTCCTCTTTTTTCGTCTAAGTGTTCTGCTTGATCCAAAATTGTTTTATTTTGATCTCTTAAGCAATTATTCAATTTTTTTAATTCAGTAAACTTTTTTGGTCAAATATATATTGACATTATGCTCAAATACATAAAAATAATGTTTTCCCACGAAACGACTTGTGGTTCCAAAAAAAAAATCGATATTCGGTACACCTACCCATTCGCAAATATGGGTATCAAATGAAATAATAACACCTACTTTAAAATTTCCCATGTGATCTAACCTTCGCAACTGGTTTTAATTCTGATTGAAGAGTTTCCATCAGTTAAGTTATTTTTTCCAACGAAACTATTCTAATTTTCCAAAATTTGTCCTCTATATAGAGCGTTTGGTTCTAAAACCGGCTGAGCCGTTTTTATTTTTCTATATCATCACCTAAAATAAGACATCTAATAAACACTTACTTCATTACCAGTTTATCCTTTTTTATAACTTTTTATTTCTTTTTACTGTTCAACTTATGAACTAACTTCTTAATCTAATAACAACTCTCTTAAAAACTAAATAACTGTAGCTTATATACTAGTATTTAATCTAAGTTTCAATGCTACTTTTCCAGTGTCTTTTGCTGCTTCAGCCTAGAAACATAATTTTGGCCAATCAAAGTGTGTTTGCTGCTTTTGCCCAGAGGCATAATTTTAACCAATCACAAGTTCCGTAAAGAACTCAAGTTCGATCCGCAACTCGAGTTATTAACGCTGACCGTGAAAGGAACTCTTGCATAATTAGCAACCCGCAATGACATTGAATTTAGGCCATCGCAAAGTCATTGAATTGAAGTCATCTTTGTTTACAAACAAATTGCACCACGTGCTTATTTTCTTCAAGCTAGCAACTTGAATCTGCTGTGAATTTGGTTTATAGTTACAATTGCTGACTAAGTAAATTGTCGACGCTTATTTTGGCAACAACAGAAAAGTATTTCATCAAACCAACAACATTCACTTTTTGTTTTAACAGCAAAAAGAATGCATTTAATATTATTTTAAAAGATAGTAATTAATATTTAGCAACAGCAAATACCTACTAGCAAAATATCAATGAACTGCCACGATATGAGTGACTGTCATAATGCTGACTCTCAACACAGTGGGCGTCGTCATGTTAATACTCTGGACTCTAAATCGTTCAGCAGAGTTTTGTCCCATTGACTTTTTTTTTTTTTTAATGTGGGAGAAAAAAATAGAGCCACAGCACTCAGACAGGGTTATATCCATTGTGCTGTGACCCAGTTCCCTGGTTTTTAATGATACTTCTTAGATTCATTATTAATCTAAGAAGGCTATTGTGTGATAGAGAGTGAAGCTGATCCTCTCTCATCACGTCTGTGCAAAAGATCTGCCTTCTAATTCTAGAAAATGCTGGACAGTCACAGAGATAGTGCTCTGTGGTGCCAGTTTCTTCGTAGCAGGCAGAACATAAGGCGCTTTCGGCCAGGCCGATTGCGTTCATGTGTTTTTCACATGCGTTGTGTTCCGTTAGACGTCCCGTCAGTTTTCTGCACTCCTTTCTACTTAAGGAAAGTATAAACGAGGCCGATCTTTTGGTTATCGTCGGTGTCATGAGCTTGGAGAATCTGCATTTCGTCTCATTCAGCCATCTGCTCTTGTGTGCAGAGGCGACCCAAGAGCTGATGACGAATTTTCCCGTGGATGCAGGTAGTCCAAGCACAGGTTCTGGTCCAAATGGATTATTCTCAGATCCAGCTGTTGCTAGTTCGTCAGATGTTTCATTGCCCGAAACTCCTTTATGGCCCGGCACCCAAATCAGTTTCAGTGTATTGTATTCACCAACACAATTGAGACGTGATCTGCATTGACGTACAATTTTGGATGTGATGACCTGGTAGTTCAAAGCCATAAGAGCAGCCTGACTATCGCTGCAAACTGATATAGCCCTGTTCTGCCATCTATTATCCGCAATGTAGTCCATAGCCATAAGTATATCATAGACTTCGGCTTGAAATACCGAGGCATTGTCGCCTAAGGCGAAGTGAAGTCTGCGGTCATCCGGTTCCACAAACACTCCAGCACCAAATCCCTGATCGGTTCTGGAGCCGTCTGTGAAAATGCGGTGTGACCCTCTACCTGGCTCACAGTCAGGCGTTAGCTAGTCTTGAATGTCAGGTTGGCAGACCTCAAAATTTCGTCTTGGTAATATTTATGTTATCATTGCATCAGAGGGCATCTCCAGTAGACAGGTGTCTAATGGAGTGTCAAGTGCAATGTCAGATATATTCCAAGGAACATTAAACCAGAAACCACTTCGTTTTAGTCTCCAGCAGCCTTTCATGGCTTCGCCTCTGATGAAGATGTCAAGTGGTGGTAGGTTTAAGATTGCATTCAGTGCTGGACCAGGTGTAGTGGGAAAGGCAACCGTAACACCCAAACCACGGTTCTCTGAATCTTGGCAAGACTAGTTGTGAATATCACCGAAAAATACCGATGCAGAATATCATTGGTCTTATCAATGCCGTGTAAATCCATAAGGTTTTGCTCGGCGATAGTCCCCATGTCTTCCCAAAAATTCCTCTGCATTGCCAGAAGGCATTCAATGCTCGCGAAATTTTATTTTCAACATGTTTTGTCCAAAGTAATTTACTATCTAGAGTTAAACCCAGATATTTTACTTCGTTAGACAGAGGAATAGTGACACCCTTAAGTACTGGTAGAGATAATCCTGTCATTATTCTTTTCCTAGTGAAGAGAACAATCCCTGTTTTGTGAGGGTTGACGGAAAGTCCGTTTGCAGTACACCAGCTGTCAATTCGGTTCAATGAGTTTTGTGTTTTAACACAGACCTCATTGAGGGAAAAGCCTGTGGCAAGAATGGCAACATCATCTGCATAGGCCTGGGAATAGACACCTGGTCCACCGAGATCGTTGACTAGAGAGTCAACCAGCATACACCAGAGCAGGGGGAGAGAACGCCTCCTTGAGGACAACCTCTATTCACCCCTGCCATAATATACTGACCACACTCCGCCTCAGAAGTGATGGTCCTAAACATTAGCATTGACCTTAGCCATTTGACCAATGTTTCATCTATTCCGTGCCTTCTAGCTGCGTTACTCATTCCATCAAAAATCGCATTATCAAAAGCACCCTCGATGTCAACAAATATGCCCATCACGTACTGATCACATGATGAAAAGCATGCTCGATCCGGGCAACCAGATGTTGCAATGCTGATCACAGGATTTTCCACGTTGGTAGGCATGTTGTCTTGATGATAGTGGGTACCTTGACAGCGATGTTTTTCTGATGTGCAACTCAACTAGTATTTCTAGACCCTTTAGTATGAAGGACATCATACTAATGGGTCTGAAGCTCTTGGCTATGGAATAGTTTTCTCTTCCAACTTTAGGAATGAAGGCTACTTTAACTAAACGCAAGGATGACGGAATGTATGCCCATGCGAGACTTGCTCTAAAGATCTTCTTTAGGCATGGTTGCATGACTGGGTAGATGCCATCCGGTCCAGGTGACTTGAAGCCATCAAAAGAGGCCACTGCGTATTGGATAGCTTCATCGTACACAACCAATCTGGCAACCTGCCAGTCATGTTTTGTCACATTAGAGTTGTTATTGCAGTCCCCAGTGCTGGGATTACAAAGTGGCCCTATGTGGATTTGATTTCCCGGAAAGTGAGTTTCAACTAGGACACTAAGTGCCTCTGTCTTAGACTCAGTATACGAGCCATCAGGTCTCCGCAGTGAGTCCAGTCGAGCAGTTCGGTCTCTTTTAAGAAACTTGACCAATCTGCTGGTCTCACTGCAGGATTCGATGCTACTGCAGAAGTCTTTATAAGAAACACTTTTCGATTTACGAATTCTTTTCTTATACTCTTTCTGCTTAGCTCGATAAAGAAACCAGTCAGAGTCTAAGTTGCTCCTTAGGGCCCTATTTAATTGCTTTCTGGAATCCTTGCGCAAGGTTTCAAGACAAGGGTTCCACCAAGGAACGGGAGGTCTAGATAACATTTTTCGTACCGGACATGTTCGTACAAAACTAGAATTTATGATATCGTTCATAACTTGAACGGACATCTCAATACTATCTTTGGTACGAATTCTGACAGGAATATTGAGGGAATTCTCAAGTTCATGTCTGAAGCGTGCCCAGTTAGTTTTTCTAGGTTTTCTTACCGTCATAGAGGGCAGCACCTCTCGGTCAGTATGAAACTCGATGTACCTGTGGTCCGATAAAGAATCCACTTTAAGAACCTTCCAGTTAAAGATTGACTCTCTCAGTCTACAGTTAGACAAAGTAAGGTCAATCACTTCCTGTCTTCTAGCAGTCAGAAACGTGGGTTTATTACCAGTGTTGTGAATGTTCAGATTGGAGGTCATGATGAAGTCAACATTTAACAAAGATCGTACAAAGCATAAAGATACGACACAGAATATGCAAACTATTTGACTCATTAAAATTGGATCCAAATGCAAATGTTGAAGAGAAGGCATCCATAGAAAAAATATGTGCGTCATACCATGATGTATTTCTGTTAGAGGGGGATGAGCTATCATATACACCTGTTTTAAAACATGAAATCCCCACAATAGACGGCCAACCTCCGATCAACCGAAAACAATATAAATTACCACATATTCACAGAGAAGAAATCAACAAACAGGTGCAGAAGTTATTAGACGACGATATTATATCACCAAGCACGTCGCCTTGGAATTCACCACTATTGTTGGTACCTAAAAAGAGTGGCAAGGACGGACAGAAAAAATGGAGACTGGTAATAGATTTCAGAAAATTGAACGACGCAACGATTAAGCAAGTATTTCCAATACCTCGTATTGATGAAATTTTGGATCAATTAGGTCACAGTAGGTATTTTTCAACATTAGATCTTGCAAGTGGTTATCACCAAGTGCTAGTGGATGAACGCCACAGAGAAAAAACAGCGTTCAGCACGGGCTTGGGACATTTTGAATTTAATATGATGCCATTTGGATTGACGGGGGCACCCGCTACGTCTCAAAGAATAATGAACCACATTTTATCAGGATTGCAGGGACTTGATTGTTTCGTATATCTGGACGATATAGTTGTGTATGGAAAAAACATAATGGAGCACGAAATTAGACTATGTAAGGTGTTAGAAAAATTGAGGGAAAATAATTTGAAATTAAATATAGAAAAATGCAATTTTTTAAGGCGTGAAGTAGTATATTTAGGGCACAAATGCACGGAGTCAGGCGCAGTGCCAGATCCCGATAAAATAGAATGTTATAAAATATTCCGGTACCCAAGACCAAGAAACAAGCCTTCTTAGGTTTAGTAAATTATTACAGAAAATTCGTTAAGAATATGGCAAGGTTAACACTACCGATTAATAAACTGTTGCGGAAGGATGCCAGTTTTGTATGGACAGACAAGTGCCAGGACTCATTTATAAAACTTAAGGAAGCTATTATTTCACCTAATGTTCTAGCATAGATTTTTCAAAACCATTTGTATTGACAACAGATGCAAGTGGAGAGCCAGGTTCTGATCGACCAATCGCATTTGCAGGTAGAGCTCTGAATGATCATAATCGTAGAGTTCATAATCGTAGAGTTCACAGCTTACATATGATCCACTGTTGTGTATCATAATCGTGGAACTTACAGCGTGCTTATGATCCACAACGTAACATAACCAGTATATTTTTCTTTATGGCATACTTTTAGGGTTAAGCATTATGCATGTTAAACACAAACAGCATTTAATTGTCTTGGCGCACACAGCTTAACATAGCACAGGTATACACGCCCACGTTAAATAGGTCACTCAGATAAACGCTGACTTAGTTATTTTAGAATGATGAAAGTACTCAATTTATTGTGAAATTATAAATACGCTGACTAAGTTATTTTAGCATGATGAAATTACTCAATTTATTGTGAAATTATAAGAATACGAGGTGTTAAGTAGAAGTTAAGTATAGACTAAGAATCAATTGTTTTCGATAAGCTGAACTGTCTACAAATAAGTGTTAAGTATAAGTATAACCAACTTTTAAAGCGAAATAAAGTGTCTTGAAGTAAAAAAGACCCGGTTGTTTTAAATAATATAAAAAAAGTAAAAAGGACTCAGTAAGTATAAATAGGATCAAGTTAAAGTCCTAGTAGAAGGACTTTTCAAAATACAACATTTTGGCGCAGCCGGTTTCTCAAACAACGTTCTCAGGGACCGAGAGAAGAAGGACGATAGAAGGAAGAAAAGGACTAAAAATAACAAAATAAATGGTGATTATTTAATTTTTTGTTTTGAAAATACGTGAGTAACAGCAGAAAATTTAAACAATTATTACAGTGTTTAATAAAGCAATAAATACAAATCGAATGAATAAATATACAAATGGAAATTAAAATTAAATAACAAACGAAATAAAAAGAAAATAGGAAATTTATTTAATATTAAACTCAGATAAGTAAATAAAATTATTTCTAAAATTAATATGAAACGGAATTTTTAATTTTTTTTTTAAATTTAAAAAATTTTTAGAACATTTAAAATATAATTTTCATTTTAAAATTTAAATGAGAATAAAATAACATTTTAAAGATTTTGTGAATTTGAAATATTTTTTTTTATTTTAATATCATGGTCAATTTAATTAAAAATTTTACATTATTATAAAATATCTGATTTTAGTCAACAGATTTAAAATTTAAAAAATTTATAATATTTTTTTTATAACATTGTGGAGCTACGTGAACTGTTGAGTGTTCTAGGAAATAAATTGGAATTTTTTTTGGCGTTGATAAATATATGGCGGAATTGGAACAATTACAGTTAGCATACGGAAACATACTAGGGCAATTGAACAGGTTTACGGATAAATTGTGGGCTCAAATTAGCCTCGAAGTAAATAATAAAGAACATTTACAATTAATAAAAAATAAAGTTAATAACACAAAGGTTTTTTCTAAAGTAGAAGGAGTAGATGTCGTGTTCGAAGAATTAATATATTTCTTGGAACACAAAAGTGAGAATAAAATAAAAGAGATAGAAGGCTGGAAAGGCGAATTTGCTGCATTAACTAAAAAAATAAACGATAAATTAGCAGAAAAACAGGAGTTGTTAGACCACGCCTGCGGTATAGAGGCGGAAAACGAAAAATTAAGAGCATTGTTGAAAGATAAAGATATTTCTGATGAATCAGTAGCTAGGGCACTACGTCAACAACCAAGGTTAGAATTCGAATCAGTCGAAGAGGCAAATAACAAAGTAAGGGAATTGGATTCGAAAATCAGATTTTTAGAGGCGGAAGTAAACTTAGCACACGAAACATCGTTATACCATAAAGAAGCTTTAAGAATAGAAGAAAATTTAGAAAGCATAACAAAAGATATAACAATAATTGAAATGCCGACAGACGATATTTCGAAATGCGTACGAAATCTGGTCCCGGTGTTCAAGGGCGAAGATTCACCGTTCCTAAAAACGGAGCTTCTTAGATTTATAGACGGTTGTAAGGCAGCGAACCTTAAAATAACTGAAGAAAATCAGGAGGAATTCATGATTTGTATTAAACTGCGTCTTGATGGAGATGCATACGAATTAGTGAGGAACAAGAATATAAATGATTTAGATGAGTTGTTTGATTTACTTAAAAGCACATATTTAAAGGTGGCCACATTAGATTCAGTTCAATACAACATAAGACAGGCATATCAAGGTGGAGGGGAAAGTTTAAGGGCGTTTGCAAGGCGTATAGAAGTATTGCAGTCAAACGCAAACGACATAGCCGATACAATGTACAAAAAGAAAAACCTGCCAACAGACATTTTTAACACGGAACTATTAAATTCTGTGCTAACAGCATTTAAAGTGGGAGTGAGTGACCCGACTGTAAAGATACTACTGTTGAGTAGCAAGGCAGATAATTTAAATGATTTATTAGACGAAGCGTTAAGGGCAGAAGCCACCATACTGCGGGGGCCGAGATTACCGGAGGAACTGTATAGTTTTGAAAAAAGACCGAATGGAACCTCAGTTAGTAAAAATAATCTAGAAACTGATATTAGAAATTCACGACAAGATAGGGGTAAAAGTCAACAAAATAGAAATAATGGGAATACAGGGGGTGCCATGAAAAAGGGGCCAGTCTGTTCATTTTGCACAAGACCTGGACACACAAGGGATGACTGTTATTTGCGAAAAAATACACCATTTTGCAGAGAATGCGAGAAATACGGACATGAATCGAGTTGGAGATGTGGATCAAATAGACTGGAAGAACGCCAGGAGAACCAACAACAACCATTTCAGAATCAGCAGTACCAAGGGGGTTATAGAGGACTTCAGAATAACGGCTATCAACACCAACAGCAGCAAAATCAGAATCCGCAAGACAGCAATACTCGTAATAATAGAAATAATAATATTAATAATGGTAATGAAAATAATAGAAATAATAATCCGTTTAGAAATAACAATAGTAATAACAATAACGAACCTAATAGAACATACAGAAATAATAGGGCATGTTATGGGTGTGGTCAAGTCGGCCATATGATAGCGGATTGCCACGCCAAGAAAAATGTTGTGCCAAACAGTAGTAATGCTCACAATAGGGGAAACTACCACGGGCCCAGCCAAGGCCAATAAGCTGGGGTCCCGTTAACATTAGTAAAGTTAGGTCAAAGGTAGAAATAGTGGATCATACACCAAGGCAGCCTGTGATCACATTTGCTACCGCAGCTTCAAATAACAACCAAAAAATCGTGGGGGAAAATATCGTTCATCAAACGTCGAGAGTGACCGTTGATACATATGTTGAGCCACCGTGTTTGGTCTGTAAGGAGAAGTTGAAAGAGGAAAAAATGGGTGAAAATATTGTTCATCAAACGTCGGGAGTGACCGTTGATACATATGTTGAGCCACCGTGTTTGGTTTGTAATGCAGTAGTAGGATTATTAGTTTATATCATACACTTTATAGGTATTGTGTCGATTACACTGGGGAACAAAATAATAAAATTAGCAGAATATGAAAAGTATAAGGGAACCTTTGGAGAGGAAGCAGTAGGGTATAAAGTAAAAAACATATTATCAAGAATATCAAAAAGTTTTGAAAATTTCGTAATAGAATATGATAAGAAGATTAGATGTCATATGAGTGAGTTTAGTAAAAGAAAGAATCGTATAATATGCAGTAGGCAGGGTGACTATTTCAAACTACCTAATGTAAGTGATGTTTTCATCGAAGAACCTTGTGAGGATGCTAAAAATGGAAAACTCATATTACTGGTAGATTCGGGAGCAGATGCTAGTATAGTAAAGGAGGGTTCGATGATACGACTTCCGGGTTTTGATAAAAATACTCAGAAGGACTTTAGTGGTGCTTTTGGGGGATGCGTAAGGACTTTAGGGACAATAAATATTCAGCACAATAGTATAGAGTGGTTCTGATTAAAGATGCATGTAGTGGCACTTGAACAAGGAATACCCGCTGATGGAATAATAGGACGAGATAATATATGGAATAGGTCCATAATAAATGCCATAGATAAGAAGTTAATATTTTATGATCAAGATAAAAACAATACTATACAACTACCCATGAGGACACGGGCAGACATGGAAAATATTTTTCTAAATCAGGAATTAAAAGTAGAACCTAGAACCGCAAAGATAGTATCATTACGTTTAAAAACAAAAATTCCAATCGTCTTAATACATAAACAAGAAATTTGTCCAGGAGTATATTTGGCGAAAGCATATCGAATGTTAGCAAAAATAGAGTTTATGTGTCCGTATTAAATGCTACAGAAAAAGAATTTATAATAGACAGTGCTTTTAAACCAAAATTCTCGAATTTCAATCAGTATAAGGAATCGGATACCAACAATTCTACAATAAATAGCATAAATTCAGTAAACATTACGAACAGAATTAACAAATTATTAGAGGAAATAAAAATTGATGGAACCTTGAATAAAGACGAAATTACATCTTTACAAAATCTGTGTATTTGTATCATGATGTTTTTCATTTAGATGGCGATGAATTAACATACACGCCAGTACTTAAACATGAAATAATAACACAGTGGAACCAACCACCAATCAATCAAAAGCAATACAAATTGCCACACACACATAGAGAAGAAATCAACAGACAGGTTAGTAAAATGTTGGATGACGGCATTATATCGCCAAGCATATCACCCTGGAATTCACCGATGTTGCTAGTTCCTAAGAAGAGCGGCAAGGACGGTAACAAAAAATGGAGGCTAGTTATAGATTTCCGTAAATTAAACGATGTGACAATTAAACAAGTATTTCCGATTCCTCGAATAGACGAAATATTAGACCAATTAGGTCACAGTCGCTATTTTTCAACTTTAGACTTGGCAAGTGGTTATCATCAGGTACTAGTTGAAGAAGGGGATAAGGAAAAAACAGCTTTTAGTACAGGTCTTGGTCATTTCGAGTTTAACAGAATGCCTTTTGGTTTAACAGGGGCTCCAGCCACTTTCCAAAGAATAATGAATCACATATTAACAGGTTTACAGGGTATCGATTGCTTTGTTTATCTTGATGATATAGTGGTGTACGGAAAGAATTTAGCTGAACATGAGTTTAGGTTGAGTAGAGTATTGCAGAAATTAAGGGAACACAATCTAAAATTAAATACAGAAAAATGCCAGTTTTTGCGTCGCGAAGTTGTCTATTTAGGACATAAATGTTCGGAACTAGGTGCTCTGCCAGACCCCTCAAAGGTTGAATGCGTGAAAAATATTCCGGTACCAAGAAATAAAAAAGAAGTACAAGCGTTTTTGGGATTAATTAATTATTACAGAAAATTTATAAACAATATGGCAAAATTATCATTACCAATTAATAAATTACTTAGAAAAGATGTTAAATTCGCTTGGACAGACGATTGTCAAAGTTCATTTATTAAATTAAAAGAATCAATAATTTCACCACCCATTCTCGCATATCCAGATTTTACAAAACCTTTTTTACTTACAACAGATGCAAGTAACGAAGCAATAGGTGCGGTACTGTCACAAGGCAAAGTAGGGAGCGACCGAGCAATAGCATTTGCTAGTAGGGCCTTAAATGGAGCAGAAAAAAATTACTCCACCATTGAAAAGGAATTTTTAGCTATAGTCTGGGCAACAAAAAATTTTAGAGCTTATCTTCTAGGCCGACATTTTCAAATTTATACAGATCATCAACCATTACGTAGCACAGCAAATCTCAAAGATCAGACATCAAGGTTAGCCCGTTTCAGGCATAAATTATCAGAATATGATTACGAAATATCTTACAAACCAGGTAAACAGAATTTGAACGCAGATGCTTTAAGTAGAATTCCACATCCAGAACCAGATATTACTGCGGTCCAAACACGGTCTAAGACCACACAGAATAAATTAGATAATCAAATTTCAAAAACCAAACAACAAATGAGCACGCCAGTACTGGATGAAATAACAACAGACACCAAGAACGAATTAAACTCAAGTCTACTATTAACTGACCCAGAGGAAATTAAAACTGTTATAAAAGACTTTCATGACTCAGCATTAGGAGGTCACCAGGGCGCAGTGAAAACATATTTTAGAATCAGAAAACAATTTAAGTGGAAAGGTATGCAGAAACAAATAAAAGATTACGTAAAGAATTGTCAAAAATGCCAAGTAAATAAAAGTTCTAGGCTTACTAAAATGCCAATGGTTTTAACTGATACGCCTGTACGACCATTCGATATAGTATACATGGATCTTGTAGGTATTTTACCGGAAACTATATCTGGAAATAAATATATATTAACTTTTCAAGATGATTTTTCAAAATATATGTGCTGCGTAGCTATCCCAGACGCAGAAGCAAGTACTGTAGCAAAAGCATTTTACGACGAAATTATTACAAGACATAACATACCAAAAGTATTGATAACCGACAATGGTTCGAATTTTGTTTCAAAATTATTTTCGGACACGTGTAAATTGTTAGGAATTAAAAAGTTACATATTACGCCATATCATCCACAGGCCAACGGCTCTTTGGAACGAAGCCACCGACCATTAGCAGAGTATTTACGAAGTTTTGCGAAAGAGGATGGATCAAACTGGGACCAGTGGTTAAATACAGCAATGCATGTACACAATAATACAATGCATATCTCCACCGGGCAAACGCCTTTCCGTACTTTATACGGTTACGATTTTGAAATGCCAACCAATCTAAAACGCAAATGCTCACCAGTATATAATACCGATGATAGCAACAAGCTATTAAAATACCAAATTCAACGCACACACGAAATCGTGCGACAAAATCAAGCCAGAGCCAAAGAAAAATCTAAGCAAAGCTATGATAGCTCAGTACACCCAATAATATTCAAAATAGGCGATAAAATTTTACTAAAAAATCAAAATAGGAAAAATAAATTTTCACCAGTTTGGGTAGGACCCTACGAGGGACTTTCAATAATAAGCCCTGTAACGACTGAGATTTGTATCAAGGGTAAAGCGAAAAAATTTCATAATAATTTGTTAAAAGCATACAACAGTATAGTTACGTAGAATTAAATAAACGCTGACTGCAACAAGAACCAATAATTTTTAACATCATTGAAATAAAGTCAAATAGTTAGCGCAGGACAGAGTAGCTAAGTATTACATGTTCAGAAGACCTAGCAGTGTTTTATGTACTGACAAATAAAAATATAATTTGTTTTTCTGAAAAAAGAGAACACATAATTTTGATGAAATAATAAGACAAAAGCATTATATTTTTTTATATATAGATGTATTTTATTCATTTATAAAAATTATTACAAGTTATTGTTCTTATTTTTATTTTTAATAGCCATGTGTTGACTAACAGTTTTATGTACTGACAAATAAAAATATAATTTGTTTTTCTGAAAAAAGAGAACACCTAATTTTGATGAAATAATAAGACAAAAGCAATATATTTTAAAATATATATTTTTATTTATTTATAAAAATTTTTACAAGTTATTGTTTTTTTTGGGAACTGAGTAAACCCACCAGCTCATCGACCAAAGGGTCGATGAATGGTGGAGAATAACCAAAGCATTCACAGCATGCTTGTATCGTGGCCATCTGGGCGCGAGCCCAGACAGCCACTTCCGGAGAGTAGGGCTGGCTGAGACAACGGATTGTCTCATCCAAGCCATCTACCAGATGCGCCGCATCCCAGCATTCAGTGACGAAGGCATCTCGATATTTCGTTAGCGCTTGTGCTAGCGCACCTCCACTCTTCGAGGGTTTACGATAACCCCACGAAGAGGCGCTACGATATCCTTCGTCCAGAGAACCTTCACTAAAACCGCTACCAACTCCATATGCACCGTAGTAGGGGGCCCATTCTTCATTGTTACGGCTGTCCAGAGAACCTTCACTAAAACCGCTACCAACTTCATAGGCACCGTAGTAGGGGGCCCATTCTTCATTGTTACGGCTGTCCAGAGAACCTTCACTAAAACCGCTACCAACTCCATAGGCACCGTAGTAGGGGGCCTGTTCTTCGTTGTTACGACTGTCCAGAGAACCTTCACTAAAACCGCTACCCATTCCAGAGTCACCGTAATAGGGGGATTCAGCTATTCCACTGGCCGAAAAATCTTCACCATAGCAGCTAGAGTTATAACTACTGCTCCCCGAATAACTAACGTGTGAAACATGGCCCCGTTGATCCTCAGGGTTGCCAACCGGTCCGGATCGCAAAGATAGAAGGTGCTCGCTGTTCTGGTCAATGCCTTTAATACATAAAAAAAAAAAAATTATTATACAAAAAATTAAATTATTAGAGACAAGAAAAATTTAGAACATTTAAAATATCATTTTCATTTTAATATGAAAAGATATAATATATGTCCATTAATAAAACTGTACATTACCTGTGAGGTCGATCGACTCCTCGACGGTTGGGATCAAGACGACATCTGCGTCATCCAAATCCGTGACCATGCGCTGCTCCTCTTCAGGGAAGGGTGCATCAACAGATAAGACCCCTAGAAAAATTATTATATAAAAATTTAAATTATTAGAGACAAGAAAAATTTAGAACACTTAGAATATAATTTTCATTTTAATATGAAAAGATATAATATATGTCCATTAATATGTACATTACCTGTGAGGTCGATCGACTCCTCGACGGTTGGGATCAAGACGACATCTGCGTCATCCAAATCCGTGACCATTCGTTGCCCCTCTTCAGGGAAGGGTGCATCAACAGATAAGACCCCAAGGATCTTATCCATTAACTCACCTTCAACTGACTCCTGGGTTTCCTCCAGGAGAAATTGCATCTCCTCCTCAAATTCCTGCAGGAAGGCCGAATTCGGCAAATCCTGAAGGAATTCTGCGGAGGAGATGGAATTCAAAGCAAACGAAGACATTTTTTTTTTTTACTGAATTACTTTGGATACACTTGTTTTAGAAAAACTTGACTGTTGACTTTTGCTAAGTTTTGCGATCTTATATACTAATAAATTGCAACATAATCAATAAAAGGATTCCACAAGAATCCAAGAACAAATTTATAAAAGATTGCTAAGTAATCAGTTTAGTTCAAAGTATGGGTTTCTGATCGGGGGCGCTACTCATTTTGACAGAGGAGAGGGAACGTAAAAGAAAAATAAAGAACGAGTACGAAGTAACATACAAAAACAATGCCATGTAAAAATCGCAAATTAATCAATTTAATTTAAAGGTAAAGGTTTCTGATCGGGGGCGCTACTCATTTTGACAGAGGAGAGGGAACAATAAAATAAAGACTAGGAGTTGTGAATACAGCAACCAACCTCCAGCGGGCGGAGCTAAAAAACATTAGGTCACAATGATGAACAATGAGCATAAAGACTGTTCCCAGGTTTAATATAAATGTAGGATAAACTAATCCGTACATGAATCGATAGCTATGTAACTAGCATTGTATTATGGACTAAAATTAATTAGATAACAAAATCAAAAATATTTGTGAAGCATAAAATTGCGATAGGTCAGTACCTATATCAATGGCATTCTAAACAAACAAGTTCATTGCACACAGAGCACAATGCTCCCAGCTCATATTAAAATATAGAAGGCCTGAATATATTCATAGGCCAAACGATTAAATGCACTTCAGCACTTTACAAGCAGAAGCCACTAACGTACTGGAACTGAAACGAGATACGGTAGTGCAGCGACAAAACTGTCTAATATTTTTATCACTAACACAATTTTCATTCATGAAACTAAATATATTAATGCAGATATGCGTTAATATAGCAAACTAACAAACGTTTTAAATTCATCATTACACGGTAATGAAAATAAATAAGTACAATTGAGATGTACAAAATTAAATATTTAACAACTTAATATAGCAAATACATTTATGTAATGCTAAGAAGTCGCGCGCGCTTATTTCTTAATATTTAAAAAAAAAAAAAAAATTATTAGTTGGTGCATGAGTAAATAGCTAAGTATTGTTGAATATGACTAGCATTTAACCATGTACTACTGGGACTCTAAATAAAACAATTTGTATTGCAATAATGCAGAAACATATCCAAACATATATGTTTCTAAACAAATCATATAGTAAATGTTGACACATATGTAAACTAACTATTTTAACTAATTAAGGTATAATTATGGCCATAGCCTTAACAGGATGTATTAAGGTAAACTAAGAAATATTTATAAGAAAACTATATGATATGATCAAGAATTCCATTAAATATGTAAAAAGAAAAAAAAAATGGAATTTCTTCTCTTTCTCTTTACGATAGGCAATAAAGAGCGAAACCAATATAATGATTAGAATTGTCACACTGGTCCTGATGCTGGCAGCCAATGAAGCAGTCAACATCACACAGACATCAATTAATGATACAAGATTATTCTTTGAGAAGACAACTGATGCTTTGTTCTACAATGATGAATGGACGATAGTAGCCAAGTTTAAACCGCTACAGCTGAACGATTTCCTGGAGCTGACAAACAAATACATAATCAAGGCAAACACAATGTGCGAACAAATGAGCACCAATGTAAACGGACCCAGCATAAAAAGATCATGTATAGCAGCAACACGGGAGACCACGGCAATAATAGCCACACTACAGAAAAATGAAGAAATTATTAAGCGCACAATAAAGAGTAACCGACAAAAGAGATCACTCAATTTCATTGGAGAAGGATTCAACTGGGCTTTTGGACTGATGGACAATAATGAAAGAGAAACTATCTATAAACACCTGAATAATATTGATGAAAATGAACATAAAACATACGAAATAATGAAAAGACAAATTACGGTGATTTCATCAAATTATAACAAGATAGCAGAACCCTTACTGAATTCCTTGAAGGAAGTCGAAAATCTACAAAATGTGTTAAACATAACAATAAGAACACAAAAATACATAAATGAAAAAATAAACCAACAAGTTAGTCATTTACTATTCATGATGGATACCTTGGAAATTCAATCTACAATTAATGCAAACCTAATCGAAATTCAAGGACAACAGCAGATGGAAATGGCAATCATAGATGATCTATACAAGGGACGATTACACCCGACAATTATAGACCAGAGCGAGTTAGATGAAATGCTGACTAGTCTCACGTTAAGAGGAAAGGCGAAGTGGTTCATACAAAAATCATTCGAAATGCACCGTGCATCAACAGTACGAGTTTTCCCAGACACAGACGGCCTAATAATAGTCATCAAGACACCACTACCTGATGATTTGTTGTTCACATTATATAGAATTTACCCAATACCCACAAATATTAATGAAGAATGGGATGCATTGGTTAAAACAACATATGACTACATATCAGAAGCAGAAGACCGGAGCAAATACATAGGTCTATCGAATGAAGATCACAGCAAATGCATTTTGGTTAGCCAACATACGGACAAAGAAATTACACTATGCAAACGTCCAGGAACCATGCTAACAACTAGCAACACACTATGTGAAGTCGCGTTGATTCAACACAGAACAGATATTAAAGATACCTGTGAACATGTTGCAATCAAAAGGAGTTCTGGCCTAGTAGTTAAACTATGGACACCAAACACATGGTTGTATAAATTCAATACACCAGCCAGTTTCGAAGCAGTTTGTGGGTCAAATATAGCCACATTGACACTATCCGTCCTGGGTTGGATGTCCATAAATGAAGCTTGCAACATACACAACAAAGAAATGATACTGCCATACGAGTTTACACATCAAAGCATTAGGAATATAACATACAAGAAGGAAGAACATACGGTTATGATAGAAAATTTACAAGGCAATTGGTCATCATTATCATATTCAAATATATCACAAACATCGTTACCGATCTTGGAGTCAGATCACAGCAAAATAAGAGCAGCATTAAGAGATGGGCATCGTGATTTCGACGAAATATTACTACAATTAACTGATAACCAGGAACGCAAAGAATTACTTAATCGTCAAAATGAAATAACGAAAACCGGTATGTCGTACGGCATATTAATGCTGATACTAATAATAATAATAGCGGCATATGTATTATACATACATTACTACTCGACAATTAAAAATAAAGCAACAATAAAAGCCGATGAATTTAATACAAATAAATCACCAATAGCAACAATAGATGTAGAAGCGGCTAAGAAAAACCTTGAAATGGTGTCAAATACATTTCCCAGCAAGAAATCCCCACTCGAAAAAATCGGTTCATTGCGGAAATCAACAACGCAGAAACCAAACACCACAACACCCATAGCAAGTCAACGAACGAAGTCACATGAAATAGAAGCCAATACGTCAGAAACAACGACAACGCATCGAACTACTACCGCAGAACAGCAGCAGTCAGCAACGAAAACATCGAGACCAGGTTTTTATTATATATAACTGGAAATTACAACCCTTAATTTACTAATATCCATTAAATATTATATAAGTAAAGATTATAACTTCATAACTAATAGAACTTAACGTAATTTATACCACATAAAACAATGTAAAAAGAAAAAACTATTATTCTTTTTAATAATAATTTTCTCTTCAAAAAGCATTAAAATAATACAAAAGAAAAAAAACTAATATTCTTCTTAATAATAATAATTTTTTATACCCTACACTAAGAGTGAAAGGGTATATTCAGTTTGGTACGCCGTTTGTAACACCCAGAAGGAAGCATCTCCGGTATGGAAAAGTATATATATTCTTGATCAGCATGACCTCCTGAGTCGATTTAACGATGTCCGTCTGTCCGTCTGTCTGTCTGTCCGTCTGTCTGTCCGTCTGTCTGTCTGTCTGTTGAAATCCCTAAGACTTTTAAAATTGAAGAGCTAGAAAGCTAGAAACTTATAACTTAGATTACTAATATACCTACGCTGTATGTGCGAAAAAATTGGCGAGATCGGTCCATTGTGACCTATGATCCGACCACTTATGTTCAAATACCTCATATAAAATGTACATATAAAGATCAATTTTTATGTATACGTGCTTAGGTAAACTTTGTTGGTCAAATATATATTGACATCATGCTCAAATACATGATAATAATGTTTTCCGGCGAAAAGACTTGTGGTTCACAAAAAAAAAAATCGAAATTCGGTACACCTACCCATATGTAAATATGGGTATCAAATGAATGGAAATTCTTCAGCGATTGAATGTTTGTAGTTATTTTCAGGATTCGTATACTCTGGTGACCTATATATCACTTTGAATGGTAACCACACATATGTGTAGGGTATTTATAGTCGGCTTAGACCGACTATAATTTTGATAATCCTAACTATCATAATTACACCTACTTTAAAATTTCCCATGTGATCTAACCTTCCCAACTGGTTTTCTTTCAATAAGGGGGGGAGGTATGTTGTGTATCATAATCGTAGAGTTCACAGCTTACATATGATCCACTGTTGTGTATCATAATCGTGGAACTTACAGCGTGCTTATGATCCACAACGTAACATAACCAGTATATTTTTCTTTATGTCATACTTTTAGGGTTAAGCATTATGCATGTTAAACACAAACAGCATTTAATTGTCTTGGCGCACACAGCTTAACATAGCACAGGTATACACGCCCACGTTAAATAGGTCACTCAGATAAACGCTGACTTAGTTATTTTAGAATGATGAAATTACTCAATTTATTGTGAAATTATAAGAATAAGAGGTGTTAAGTAGAAGTTAAGTATAGACTAAGAATCAATTGTTTTCGATAAGCTGAACTGTCTACAAATAAGTGTTAAGTATAAGTATAACCAACTTTTAAAGCGAAATAAAGTGTCTTGAAGTAAAAAAGACTCGGTTGTTTTAAATAATATAAAAAAAGTAAAAAGGACTCAGTAAGTATAAATAGGATCAAGTTAAAGTCCTAGTAGAAGGACTTTTAACATACAACAGAAACAAGGTACTCAACAATTGAACGAGAATTTTTGGCAATAGTATGAGCCACAAAAAATTATAGAGCGTATTTGTTGGGGCGTCCATTCACGGTTTATACGGATCATCAACCACTGCGTAGCATAGCAAATTTAAAGGATCAAACGTCAAGGCTAGCCAGGTTCAGGCACAAATTATCAGAATACGAGTTCGAAATAATTTATAAACCTGGCAAAAAGAATTTAAATGCTGACGCATTAAGTAGGATTCCACAATTAGAAACAGAAATTGCGGCAGTTCAAACCCGTTCTAAAAATAAACCAAAGGCAATAGATCCACAACCGGACATCAGTAAGCCAGTCTTGGACGACACAGTAACGGATATGGATGGTGAAACAATCTCGAGTCAAGTATTAACCGATCCTGAAGAAATTAAAACAGTACTTAGAGACTTTCACGACTCGCCGTTAGGGGGTCATCAAGGCGCACTGAAAACATATTTTCGAATAAGAAAGCAATATAGGTGGAAGGGTATGCAAAAACAAATTAAAGAGTATGTAAAAAATTGCCCTAAATGTCAAGTTAACAAAAGTTCTAAGCTAACAAAAATGCCAATGGTCTTGACAGATACACCAACGCGCCCATTTGATAGAGTTTATATGGACTTAGTAGGAATTTTACCCGAGACAGTATCTGGCAATAAATACATTTTAACATTTCAAGACGATTTTTCAAAATATATGTGCTGTGTAGCAATACCAGACGCAGAAGCAAGCACAGTGACTAAAGCATTTTATGATGAAATTATAACACGCCACAATATCCCGAAAATTCTAGTAACTGACAATGGCTCTAATTTCGTGTCAAAGTTATTTTCTGATACATGCAAATTATTGGGTATTAAAAAAATTCACATTACACCCTATCACCCACAGTCCAATGGATCATTAGAACGTAGTCACAGACCATTAGCAGAATATTTGAGATGTTTTGCTAAGGAGGATGGTTCCAATTGGGATCAATGGTTAAATTCGGCAATGCATGTCCATAATAATACGATGCATGTATCAACTGGGCAAACACCTTTCCGAACACTATATGGTTATGATTCTGATATGCCAACTAATTTGAAACGTAAAGTTTCACCACTGTATAATGCCGATGATTATAACAAAATATTAAAATATCAAATACAGCGGGCGCATGAAATAGTGAGACAAAATCAAGAAAAGGTAAAAGAAAAATCTAAAACAAGCTACGATAAATCATTAAATCCCATTCAGTTTCAAATTGGGGAAATGGTTGTAATGAAGAATTAAAATAGGAAAAATAAATTTTCACCAATTTGGGTAGGGCCCTATAAGGTTTTGTCCGTCACTACCCCAGTGACAACGACAATATTAATAAAAGGAAAGGGAAAAAAAAAACACAACAATTTGTTGAAAAAATACCATAATTAGAAATTGATGTATTAATTGATAAAATGCGGAAATATATTTATAAATAAATTGCGAAAAGTTTAGTATTGTGTGATAATGAATAGGAAATAGGAAAACAGAAGAAAACGGTACCCACAGATCGCTATGTATTACTTAGGGTTAATTTACTAGCATGTGGCGGACCAAATTTAAAGGTTATGAAAACAAGAAATATTAGGAAAAATATAAATAAGAAAGAATTATAAATGATAACACGAGTTTTTTATACGAAATAAATGCGATAAAATATATTTGTACGAAATTGCGATATTGAACAAATAGCTAAGTACTGCTGAGCGTACATAACTAGCATAGTAATTTTGAATTGATAAGTGAATTATGAAATTATAGTTGAATTATTAATTTTAAATTAAAATATAATGAAAAGTAGATTATGATGAATTGAATTTTTAATAAATAAAGAATTATTAATTTATGTTATTTGCTGACGAGCAAATAAATGACAAGTAGGTTTTTTTTTTTTTTTTTAGAGCTAGAAAATGCTCCAAATGATATATAGGAAAAATATGATTGAATTAAAAGACTAGAAATAATATTATAAAAAATATATAAATACGTTTACTACGAATGAAAAATAGATTTTTAGAGCTACAATATGCTCCAAAAGAGATTATTATGATTGACTTAATTGATTAGAGAAATATTATAAAAATTATGAGAAAATGCATACAACAGTTGCAAAATGCATACAAGGCTTTTTAGAGTTAGCAAATGATCCCACTGTTATGTTGATATTTATATTATTAAAGCAGCTAAGTATTACTTCGGGTAATTTACTAGCCTGTGCAATAAATTATGAGTGTATGTTGAATGGAAGAAAAAAAAAATGTAGAAATTGAAGTTGAGGAAATGAATATATATAAAACAAAAATATAGTTAAAAGATATAAATTATTAAATAATATAATTGTATTAAGGATAGAAACAAATGAAAACGGCAATTACATTTTATGTAAGGATTCGATGTACTCTTCGAAAAGAATCGACATCCGTAAAACTTTATGCTAATCTTAAGCTATTAATTAAATAGTTTGAAATGAACAGCAGCAAATTGTTTTTAAGCATTTCACTAAATACGACGAATACTAGTCTGCAACTTGATCAATTGCATACGTGTATTACGAATCGTATTAGGTGAACTCGAGCGAAAACTTAAGATGATCACTTAAGTTTCGTTAGAGATTGCGATAGAATGAAAAATAAAAAAAAATAAAAATTGCATATATGTCGAATGAGCATTTTTTAAAATAAACAGCTTAAAAATAAGCTAAACTTCACAAGGTTTAAAACAAAAAAAAAAGTGGAAGATGTTTTACTAGTAGAATATGTTATTCAGATAAAATATATTCTGTTAGAATTATGAATAAATTAATATTTTTTTTTCTCTTCTGGAAAAATGTTTATGAAACAACAAAACCAATATACGTATTTATTATGCTGATTAGTTTAATAGATATTAAAATATAAAAATATAAACTTAAATAAATATGTTATATGACACATGTATTTTGTACATACCACAACTTATACTGTAAAATATTAACACAAACTATAAGATAATATCAAACTTCGTAATATAAGAGAATGTTAATTTATAAGAAAAATATGTTTTTTTTATTTTATAAAATTTAAAAGTACAATATTATAAAAGGTAATATATGAATGATAATTTTGATAGAGATATAACGATGTTATTATATTAATATAATTATGTTTTATAGACACTTAAATATGTGAGTGATTGTAATGATGAATACACGAAAATGATTAGATTTAAGTAAAAATAATTATAGCAACGAAATCTCATTGAATACTAAAAATATTGTGACAGTAATTAGATATGTTGAAAAATAAGTTGGCAATAATATGGCAAATCCTGCTCATTGTGAGGGTCCAGGTAGATTCAATTCACAGACCGACAGCGTTGGAGCAGCATTCACTCGTGTTCGATCGGAAAACAGATATAGGGATCTACAGGGCGGAGTGAACAGTAATCACGAAATTTGTTGTAACTGACTCAAGCGAACAATTGTAGTTAACAGATGACTTCGTGTCAAGGGTTCATGCACATTAAACGAACGGTTGCGGAAAACCTACGATACGCGTAAAACATACGGAAAACATATGCGTTAAACTACGTAAAACATATGATAGAGCAACAAGTAACGGTGATGGCCAGTAATTACGACAGGTTGTCCAGAACGTTGCAAGCAACCATTAAAGAGATAGAGGGGTTGCGTGTTGGAATGAACGCTACACTAGAGGAACTCACCAGAATCAATTGAATTCGCTATCATAGTATTGAAATAAAGAAGATTGTGAACACAAACCTGAAAAAGCTCCAGAAACAGAACCAGAAAGTTAGCTAGAATGAATCTGAGCATAGCATGTTGCACCCGGACGTTTTGGGCCAAGCGTTGCTGAGCGAATTAACAGTGGAACTGAAGATAATGTACGAATCAGAGTGGTTCTTAAAGAACATATTTACACATCGAAGCTAAAGCGACATCGCAATGTAGTGTCGGAAGCAAGTTAGACGGAGTCAGGAGCAGTCGGGACCCCGAGAAGTATCCTACTCAGGGGCTCCTAGATCTGTGAGATCGATGACGTCATCACTAACAAATAAGATGGTGCGAACCGCAGTCCGAAGGAAAGAAGACAAGCACAAGAACTCATATCTGGAACTTGAAGAACCAGTATCGCTACCACATATGAAGATCGATTAACCATGCCAATAGTGACGAGAGTTATGTTTACAGCAGAGCCCGCCATAATACCAACGGAGACCGACCACGATATCTTGACAACAACAGCTGTAATATATAGACAAGGTGATTGCGGAGCAGAAGTATGCGGTTATGTATGTATTAAGTATCGGTAGTATGTTTGTATTGTACAGTAGTGTAAGGTATTGGTATCAGATGTTAGTATAAGATTGTTGTAAGTCAAAAAACAAAATTTTTTTTTTGTAAGGGGGTGGAATGTTGCATTATGACAGTCACTCATAGCATGGCAGTTAATTGATATTTTTCTAGTGCGTATTTGCTGTTGCAAAATATTAATTGCTAAATATTTATAATATTATTATATGCATTCTAATTGTTGTTAAAACATAAAGTAAATGATGTTGGTTTGATGACACACCTTTTGGTCGTTGCCAAAATAAGCGGCGACAATTTACTTAGTCAGCAATTGTAACTATAAACCAAATTCGCAGCAGCGTCAAGTTGCTAGCTTGAAGAAAATAAGCACGTGGTGCAATTTGTTTGTAAACAAAGATGACTTCAATTCAATGACTTTGCGATGGTCTAAATTCAATTTCATCGCGGGTTGCTGATTATGCAAGAGTTGCTTTCACGGTCAGCGTTAAGAAGTCGTGTTATGGATCGAACTTGAGTTCTTTACGGAACTTGTGATTGGTTAAAATTATGCTTCTGGGCATAAGCAGCAAAACACAATGTGATTGGCCAAAATTATGTTTCTAGGCTGAAGCAGCAAAAGACACTGGAAAAGTAGCATTGAAACTTAGATTAAGTATTAGTATATAAGCTGTAGTTATCTAGTTTTTAAGGGAGTTGTTATTAGATTAAGAAGTGAGTCCAAGAAGTGGAACAAAGACAAAGGAAATAAAAATTATAAAGAGGATAAACTTGAAATGGAGTAAGTGTTATTATTTATTCAATGTCTTATTTTTAGGTGATAAAATAGGGACATTAACACTTCTGGGTGTTACAAACGGCGTACCAAACTGAATATACCCTTTCACTCTTACTGTAGGGTATAAAAATCATCCGAAGATCCTCCAATACCAGCTTTTTACATATTTTACAACACATAAATATTTTACAACTTTTTCGTCTATATCCAAACAATACTATTTGTCAACCATACATACTATATCGAACTTTCAATTAGTTTAAACTCGGCAATTACTGATGTGTTTTCAACAAGTCAGAATCAACTACTGGGATGTTGCATACCAGTAGTACTACTAGTTCAAACCTTATGCAGAGTAGGACAATTATCTTTTCCTATGACATCGCCATGTAAAAAATACCAGTTGGTTATATGAAAATAGGATCGATTTTTTACTAGTAGTGGTATTTTTTTAACTACTTATTTTACTAGATAATAACTAGTTGGTTACACTGCCGGGAAAGTCTTACGGATGTCGACTCTTTACGAAGAGTACATCGAATCCTTACATAAAATGTAATTGCCGTTCTCATTTGTTTCTATCCTTAATACAATTATATTATTTAATAATTTATTTCCTTTAACTATATTTTTGTTTTATATATATATTCATTTCCTCAACTTTAATTTCTACATTTTTCTTTTTTTTCTCCTTCTATTCAACATAAACTTATAATTTATTGCATATGCTTTAGCCACTGTGCTTGTTTCTCCATCTGGTATTGCTACACAGCACATATATTTTGAAAAATCGTCTTGAAATGTTAAAATGTATTTATTGCCAGATACTGTCTCGTGTAAAATTCCTACTAAGTCCATTGTAATGTTAGAATTATGATGGATTTATTATATTGGCTAATCAAGCCGAGAATGAAGGCAATTATGCCACTCTTTTTCTTGAATATTGAAACTAGTGCAAATAACTTACGCTACCAGATCAATTCTGGTTCTTTATTTGGGCTGTCGCCGTATTTATATCATAATCTTAAATTAATACACTCTTACATTATCCTACATATAGCAACATAGTTGCACCTAAAAAGTATGCGTATACATACTGTAAACAATGTCAACGTACGACCCTTCAAGGTCCGCTGCTCGCAGCATAGATTGTTTATGTCAGCACTTTTGGTACTGAGCAACAACCTCTGCTTAGCATGACTACAATGTCTTGGTCAACATTGTTACTGTTACAGTATGCTTACTATGCATATATACTACATCCTCACCCTTTAAAATGAGTAAATATTTGGATAAATTTTTTAAAATAAATACAAATTTGGCTTAAGATTATAAATTATAATTATTAAACAATATACTTAACATTTATTCCTAGCTTTAATCAAATTGTTATTATGTACAGTTGTTTCTATCTTATCCACTAATATAATACTAATATATATACTCCATCTTGAGCTATTATTTTATAGGGATCTTTGAAAGGTTTATCTAGTTTTTTTTTATTTCCTACTCTTACATAGACAAAATCATTTACATTAAAATCAGATTTATTTACATTTTTCTTAATATCTATTTGGCTATACTTATTTTTTATAAGATTATTTCTTGCCTGAGTTTGAGCAAAATTTAATTTTAATTTTAATTCATTGATATAATTATCTATGTTATAGATTACATTCTTGGAATTTATTATTTCACACGGTAAACTCGTTATTTTCCCGTAAACTAACTCAAATGGTGAATAATTAGTTGTGGACATTTGAAAGGTTTATCTAGTTTTTTCTTTTTTCCTACTCTTACATAGACAAAATCATTTACATTAAAATCAGATTTATTTACATTTTTCTTACTATCTATTTGGCTATACTTATTTTTTATAAGATAATTTCTTGCCTGAGTTTGAGCAAAATTTAATTTTAATTTTAATTAATTGACATAATCATCTATGTTATAGATTACATTCTTGGAATTTATTATTTCACACGGTAAACTCGTTATTTTCCCGTAAACTAACTTAAATGGTGAATAATTAGTTGTGGAATGCGGTGTAGAATTATAAGAGTATGTATAAAATGGTAAAAACTCGTCCCAATTTTCTTTCCCTTCTAAAGTCATTAAGTAATCATTCAGTACCCTATGATTTCTTTCAATTCATGATGAAATGGTGTCGAATGTACTTTTTTTATATTTAAAATTTTACATATGTTATTTAAAAGTTCATTTATAAATTCAGTTCCTTTATCTGTTTTTTGCTTTCTAAAGCAACCATATTTAAGAATAAACTTTTCTACTATTGTTCTTGCAACATTAACTGCATGTTTTGTTTCTAAAGGAAATGCCTCAATAAATTTCGTTAATTCACACTGAGTTGTCAAAATATACCTGAAACCGTTTGATGGTCTCAAGGGTCCAACTGTGTCTATTGCTACTACATCAAATGCTGATTTAGGATTGTCTGTTATTTCAAAATTTTCTCTTGTATATTTAATGATCTTTGTCCTATTGCAATTCTCACAATTATTTACATATTCTTTAACCATTTTATTGATATGTTTCCAAACATATTTCTGTTTTAACCTGGCAACACATCTATCGATACCACAAATTCCACCTATTTTCGTACTATGACATTATTTTATTAATCTCTGCATTTCTTGCTTACTAGTTATTCTCTTCGGGGGTTCATACAATAAAATTTTAACGCAATTTTCATTCTCAATATCTTTTTGCAGATTATTTATAATATTCTTAAATTCCTGGGTACCCAATTTAATTATTAATTCATTATTTTTCTGTTGCGCTACCTTTAATATATCATTATTTCTCAAATAGAATAATAACATCCTCAAAGCTAATTTTATCTCTAGCAATGATTTATCGTCAAATTCAACAATTATAGTTTCTTTTACTGCCTTTATGTCTAAGTTGCAACGTCTATTTAATAAAATTTCTAATTTCTTCAATCGCCTAGTGTATGATAGTGAAACACAGTCCCAAACGTGAAGGTGATCAGTCTTCATCTGTGGTTCTAAGGCTATACTGCTATCCCCTTTTTCTTTATGTTCTATATCTTCTTTTTCTTTAATTTCCTGTTCTGCTCTTTCTTTCATTCCCCTTGTTAATATATGTATCGAATGTGTGGGTATCATGTCTGCCAATTTCTTAGAGTCTAACTGTATTCTTGATAATGCGTCTGCGTTGGTATTCATTTTTCCTTGCTTAAATACTATCTCAAAATTGTAATCCATTAAATCTACTCTAATACGTGTTAGTTTAGATGATGGGTTTTTATGTGTAAAAAGACTCACTAACGGTCTATGATCCGTGTATACAATGAGTTTTCTGCCGTACAAATATTGTCTAAAATAGACAATATTTGAATAGCAAGTAACTCGTTTTCAATAATTGGTTTATTGTTATAGTTATATCTATTCTGGTTATTGTTATTATTATTCCTGTTTTGGTTATTATTATTAATATTATTATTATAATGATTATTGTTTCCATATTGATTATTATTATTGTTATTTCTATAATGATTATTATTATTGCTATTTCTAAAATGATTATTATTATTGTTATTTCTGTTATTTCAACCTCTAGCATACATAGTACTGTTCTCTACCCCTGCGGCAATCTGTATTGCTTCATTAAATTCCGTTGCTCTTGAAGCGAAGACAGTGGCTTTTATTCCATCATTCACCCCATTCATTTAATAAAACAACTATTTCTCTATTAGTTTCACCCTCTATTAGTTTCACTGCTCAGCAATTTGTAATTCGTTTAATGATGCTACTAACGTCTCTATTCTTCCAGCATAAGAATTCACAGATAAATTGCCCTGATATATTCGTAATGTATCCTTAACGGGTTTTTATTTGGCTTATAAATATCTTGCTTAAATCCTCAACCTTTTCTGGTCTTGGTTCTGTTAGCAATCTATTTTTTACCCTATCTGTCAATTTTGTTTGTAATATTAATTTAACCAATTTCGTTCTTTTTGTGTCATTTGCTAAAGTCTCTCCATAAAACGTAACTAAACCCAAGAAATTTGATAGCATTAAATACAGGCACTAGCTTATTAGCTGCCAATAACTCAAAAGTTTGCCATGATTTTTAATTTTGGTTTTAAGTGTTTTATTATTTCCTTTCTTATATTTTCAAATGCCTCTTTGGCTTTTGCTAATACTTTCAAGCTAGTCTTATCTCTAATTAAACTCCAAAGTTCATCTATTTCTTTATATTTCATGCTGATATATAAATCAGTATATTCCCTTTTTGGATTTTTCTTTAAATTCGCTAGAATTTTTCTCAATGCTCTAAATTCTTCTGTCATTTAATGCAATATTTTTGTGTTTATATTTTCATTTTATTATGTATTTTACCCATATATATATATATATATATATATATATATATATATATATATATATATATATATATATATATATATATCACTTAAACCGAACTCATATTAATGTTTTTCACGATATGTTTCTTAACATACTTTTTATAGTGGCTATTTACCTTAAACGCCAATAATATTAAAACTATGAAACTAGTGCAAATATCTTTCGCTACTGGTTCTTTATTTGGGCTGTCGCCGTATTTATATCATAATATTAAATTAATACACTCTTACATTATCCTAAAAAGTATGCGTATGCATACTGTAAACAATGTCAACGTACGACCGTTCAATGTCCGCTGCTCGCAGAATAGATTGTTTATGTCAGCACTTTTGGCACTGAGCAACAACCTCTGCTTAGCATGACTACAATGTCTTGGTCAACATTATTAATGTTACAGTATGCTTACTATGCATTGGTGTATCTGTCAAGACCATTGGCATTTTTGTTAGCTTAGAACTTTTGTTAACTTGACATTTAAAGCAATTTTTTACATACTCTTTAATTTGTTTTTGCATACCCTTCCACCTATATTGCTTTCTTATTCGAAAATATGTTTTCAGTGTGCCCTGATGAACCCCTAATGGCGAGTCGTGAAAATCTCTAATAACTGTTTTAATTTCTTCAGGATCAGTTAATAATTGACTCAAGATTGTTTCACCATCCATATCCATTACTGTGTCGTCCAAGACTGATTTACTGACGTCCGGTTGTGGATCTATTGCCTTTGGTGTAGTTTTAGAAGGGGTTTGAACTGCCGGAATTTCTGTCTCGTATTCTGATAATTTGTGCCTGAACCTGGCTAGCCTTGACGTTTGATTCTTTAAATTCGCTATGCCACGCAGTGGTTGATGATCCGTATAAACCGTGAATGGACGCCCCAACAAATATGCTCTATAATTTTTTGTGGCCCATACTATTGCCAAAAATTCTCTTTCAATAGTTGAGTACCTTGTTTTTGCGTCATTAAGAGCTCTATTTGCAAATGCGATAGGTCGATCAGAACCTGGCTCGCCCTGTGACAGCACTGCTCCTATAGCTTCTCCACTTGCATCTGTTGTCAATACAAATGGTTTAGAAAATTCTGGGTATGCTAGAACATTAGGTGAAATAATTGTTTCCTTAAGTTTTATAAATGAATCCTGCCACGAGTCTGTCCATTCAAAACTGGAATCCTTCCGCAACAGTTTATTAATTGGTAGTGTTAACTTTTTCATATTCTTAACAAATTTTCTGTAATAATTTACTAAACCTAAGAAGGCTTGTAGCTGTTTCTTGGTCCTGGGTACCGAAATATTTTTGACACATTCTATTTTATCGGGATCTGGCATTGCGCCTGATTCCGTGCATTTGTGACCTAAAAAAATTGCACGCCTTAAAAAATTGCATTTTTCCGTACTTAATTTCAAATTGTTTTCCCTCAATTTTTCTAACACCTTACATAGTCTAATTTTGTGCTCCATTAAGTTTTTCCATACATCGTCCAGATATACGAAACAATCAAGTCCCTGCAATCCTGTTAAAATGTGGTTCATTATTCTTTGAAACGTAGCGGGTGCCCCCGTCAATCCAAATGGCATCCTATAAAATTCAAAATGTCCCAAGCCCGTGCTGAATGCTGTTTTTTCTCAGTGGCGTCGTCCACTACAACTTGGTGATAACCTAATTGATCCAAAATTTCATCAATACGAGGTTTGGAAATACTTGTTTAATCGTTGCGTCGTTCAATTTTCTGAAATCTATTGCAAGTCTCCATTTTTTCTGTTCGTCCTTGCCACTCTTTTTAGGCACCAACAATACAGGTGAATTCCAAGGTGACATGCTTGGTGAAATAATCTCGACGTTTAATAATTTCTGCACCTGTTTTATGATTTCTCCTCTGTGAATATGTGGTAATTTATATTGTTTTCGGTTAATCGGAGGTCGGCCGTCTATTGTGGGGATTTCATGTTTTAAAATTGGTGTCTAACAGAAATACATCATAAAGTGTTACAATTTTATTTCTATTCCCATCTATAAAGGTTAATCCCTTTTCCACTACATTGATGATTGCGTGGTTCCATAGATTATCTCGTCCAAGTATACCGTCTGCCGGAACTCCCTGATCCTGCATTATTGTATGTAACGTCAGACTGAGCCTTCTATGTTCCATATGTTGAATTTCAATTGATCCTGCGGTGGTCACATGTCCCCCAAATGCTCCGCTCAGATCTTTTGTGTCTTTTAAATTTCTCTCTAGTTTATTATCTAATGCACTCCACTTTACCAAGCTAGAGTCTGCACCAGAATCTACGAGTAATATTAGTTTCCCATTTTTCGCTTCCTTACAAGAAATTTCTATAAAGGCATCATTTAATTTTGATATCTGTCTGAATTCCCCATGTCTACTATAAATAATGCGATTTTTCTTTGATTTTGTATATAAACTTAATTTTAATTCCTTATTATTTTCAATTTATTTACTAATATTTTTATTTATACTATCAATTCCTGAAGTAATCAGATCATTTAATTTCTTCTTATTTTCTTCTAAACATATCCTATTTATTATGCAATCATAAATTTTGTTGTTGTTGTTAATGCTATTATGCCAAAGTTAATACAATTAGTGAACAAAAATTATCTACCATTTTCCTACCATTGATAGCGAACGTATCCACTGCCGCGCACGGCGTCTGATTCACAATTACTATCTTCGTTGGCCTGATGTCGAACCTTGTCTTGGGTTCCCAGATAATTGGCCTATTCTGGGCCCCTAACAGTTTCCTTGGTTTCGGGTAGACTCAAAATTTTTCTTCGCGTAACAGTTTTCCAACGTATGGCCGTTTCTTGCACACCATTTACATTTATTTAAATCTTTCTTATTATTATTGTTATTTTTGTTATTATTATTTCCATTTCTCCTATCGTCATTATTATAGTTAATAAATAGTTAAAAAAATTGAATAATTGCTTAAGAGATCAAATTAAAACAATTTTGGATCACGCAGAAGACTTAGACGAACATAGAGGAAAACTAGTGGAAATTATTGAAAACCGGAATTACATATACACACCGGAAACCTCTAGAAGTGGCCGATTCAGGGCAGAGTATGGTAGTATCACATACTCAGCCCTGTTACTAACTCTAATTCTTGCTGTAGTAGTCTATTTCTATCTTCTAATTGTACAATTCTTTTTTGTGCATCTGTGATACTACCATACTCAGCCCTGAATCGGGCACTTCTAGAGGTTTCCGGTGTGTCTATGTAATTCCGATTTTCAATAATTTCTACTAGTTTTCCTCTTTTTTCGTCTAAGTGTTCTGCTTGATCCAAAATTGTTTTATTTTGATCTCTTAAGCAATTATTCAATTTTTTTAATTCAGTAAACTTTTTTGGTCAAATATATATTGACATTATGCTCAAATACATAAAAATAATGTTTTCCCACGAAACGACTTGTGGTTCCAAAAAAAAAATCGATATTCGGTACACCTACCCATTCGCAAATATGGGTATCAAATGAAATAATAACACCTACTTTAAAATTTCCCATGTGATCTAACCTTCTCAACTGGTTTTAATTCTGATTGAAGAGTTTCCATCAGTTAAGTTATTTTTTCCAACGAAACTATTCTAATTTTCCAAAATTTGTCCTCTATATAGAGCGTTTGATTCTAAAACCGGCTGAGCCGTTTTTATTTTTCTATATCATCACCTAAAATATGACATCTAATAAACACTTACTTCATTACCAGTTTATCCTTTTTTATAACTTTTTATTTCTTTTTACTGTTCAACTTATGAACTAACTTCTTAATCTAATAACAACTCTCTTAAAAACTAAATAACTGTAGCTTATATACTAGTATTTAATCTAATGCCACGCAGTGGTTGATGATCCGTATAAACCGTGAATGGACGCCCCAACAAATATGCTCTATAATTTTTTGTGGCCCATACTATTGCCAAAAATTCTCTTTCAATAGTTGAGTACCTTGTTTTTGCGTCATTAAGAGCTCTATTTGCAAATGCGATAGGTCGATCAGAACCTGGCTCGCCCTGTGACAGCACTGCTCCTATAGCTTCTCCACTTGCATCTGTTGTCAATACAAATGGTTTAGAAAATTCTGGGTATGCTAGAACATTAGGTGAAATAATTGCTTCCATAAGTTTTATAAATGAATCCTGCCACGAGTCTGTCCATTCAAAACTGGAATCCTTCCGCAACAGTTTATTAATTGGTAGTGTTAACTTTTTCATATTCTTAACAAATTTTCTGTAATAATTTACTAAACCTAAGAAGGCTTGTAGCTGTTTCTTGGTCCTGGGTACCGAAATATTTTTGACACATTCTATTTTATCGGGATCTGGCATTGCGCCTGATTCCGTGCATTTGTGACCTAAAAAAATTGCACGCCTTAAAAAATTGCATTTTTCCGTACTTAATTTCAAATTGTTTTCCCTCAATTTTTCTAACACCTTACATAGTCTAATTTTGTGCTCCATTAAGTTTTTCCATACATCGTCCAGATATACGAAACAATCAAGTCCCTGCAATCCTGTTAAAATGTGGTTCATTATTCTTTGAAACGTAGCGGATGCCCCCGTCAATCCAAATGGCATCCTATAAAATTCAAAATGTCCCAAGCCCGTGCTGAATGCTGTTTTTTCTCAGTGGCGTCGTCCACTACAACTTGGTGATAACCTAATTGATCCAAAATTTCATCAATACGAGGTTTGGAAATACTTGTTTAATCGTTGCGTCGTTCAATTTTCTGAAATCTATTGCAAGTCTCCATTTTTTCTGTTCGTCCTTGCCACTCTTTTTAGGCACCAACAATACAGGTGAATTCCAAGGTGACATGCTTGGTGAAATAATCTCGACGTTTAATAATTTCTGCACCTGTTTTATGATTTCTCCTCTGTGAATATGTGGTAATTTATATTGTTTTCGGTTAATCGGAGGTCGGCCGTCTATTGTGGGGATTTCATGTTTTAAAATTGGTGTCTAACAGAAATACATCATAAAGTGTTACAATTTTATTTCTATTCCCATCTATAAAGGTTAATCCCTTTTCCACTACATTGATGATTGCGTGGTTCCATAGATTATCTCGTCCAAGTATACCGTCTGCCGGAACTCCCTGATCCTGCATTATTGTATGTAACGTCAGACTGAGCCTTCTATGTTCCATATGTTGAATTTCAATTGATCCTGCGGTGGTCACATGTCCCCCAAATGCTCCGCTCAGATCTTTTGTGTCTTTTAAATTTCTCTCTAGTTTATTATCTAATGCACTCCACTTTACCAAGCTAGAGTCTGCACCAGAATCTACGAGTAATATTAGTTTCCCATTTTTCGCTTCCTTACAAGAAATTTCTATAAAGGCATCATTTAATTTTGATATCTGTCTGAATTCCCCATGTCTACTATAAATAATGCGATTTTTCTTTGATTTTGTATATAAACTTAATTTTAATTCCTTATTATTTTCAATTTATTTACTAATATTTTTATTTATACTATCAATTCCTGAAGTAATCAGATCATTTAATTTCTTCTTATTTTCTTCTAAACATATCCTATTTATTATGCAATCATAAATTTTGTTGTTGTTGTTAATGCTATTATGCCAAAGTTAATACAATTAGTGAACAAAAATTATCTACCATTTTCCTACCATTGATAGCGAACGTATCCACTGCCGCGCACGGCGTCTGATTCACAATTACTATCTTCGTTGGCCTGATGTCGAACCTTGTCTTGGGTTCCCAGATAATTGGCCTATTCTGGGCCCCTAACAGTTTCCTTGGTTTCGGGTAGACTCAAAATTTTTCTTCGCGTAACAGTTTTCCAACGTATGGCCGTTTCTTGCACACCATTTACATTTATTTAAATCTTTCTTATTATTATTGTTATTTTTGTTATTATTATTTCCATTTCTCCTATCGTCATTATTATAGTTAATAAATAGTTAAAAAAATTGAATAATTGCTTAAGAGATCAAATTAAAACAATTTTGGATCACGCAGAAGACTTAGACGAACATAGAGGAAAACTAGTGGAAATTATTGAAAACCGGAATTACATATACACACCGGAAACCTCTAGAAGTGGCCGATTCAGGGCAGAGTATGGTAGTATCACATACTCAGCCCTGTTACTAACTCTAATTCTTGCTGTAGTAGTCTATTTCTATCTTCTAATTGTACAATTCTTTTTTGTGCATCTGTGATACTACCATACTCAGCCCTGAATCGGGCACTTCTAGAGGTTTCCGGTGTGTCTATGTAATTCCGATTTTCAATAATTTCTACTAGTTTTCCTCTTTTTTCGTCTAAGTGTTCTGCTTGATCCAAAATTGTTTTATTTTGATCTCTTAAGCAATTATTCAATTTTTTTAATTCAGTAAACTTTTTTGGTCAAATATATATTGACATTATGCTCAAATACATAAAAATAATGTTTTCCCACGAAACGACTTGTGGTTCCAAAAAAAAAATCGATATTCGGTACACCTACCCATTCGCAAATATGGGTATCAAATGAAATAATAACACCTACTTTAAAATTTCCCATGTGATCTAACCTTCGCAACTGGTTTTAATTCTGATTGAAGAGTTTCCATCAGTTAAGTTATTTTTTCCAACGAAACTATTCTAATTTTCCAAAATTTGTCCTCTATATAGAGCGTTTGGTTCTAAAACCGGCTGAGCCGTTTTTATTTTTCTATATCATCACCTAAAATAAGACATCTAATAAACACTTACTTCATTACCAGTTTATCCTTTTTTATAACTTTTTATTTCTTTTTACTGTTCAACTTATGAACTAACTTCTTAATCTAATAACAACTCTCTTAAAAACTAAATAACTGTAGCTTATATACTAGTATTTAATCTAAGTTTCAATGCTACTTTTCCAGTGTCTTTTGCTGCTTCAGCCTAGAAACATAATTTTGGCCAATCAAAGTGTGTTTGCTGCTTTTGCCCAGAGGCATAATTTTAACCAATCACAAGTTCCGTAAAGAACTCAAGTTCGATCCGCAACTCGAGTTATTAACGCTGACCGTGAAAGGAACTCTTGCATAATTAGCAACCCGCAATGACATTGAATTTAGGCCATCGCAAAGTCATTGAATTGAAGTCATCTTTGTTTACAAACAAATTGCACCACGTGCTTATTTTCTTCAAGCTAGCAACTTGAATCTGCTGTGAATTTGGTTTATAGTTACAATTGCTGACTAAGTAAATTGTCGACGCTTATTTTGGCAACAACAGAAAAGTATTTCATCAAACCAACAACATTCACTTTTTGTTTTAACAGCAAAAAGAATGCATTTAATATTATTTTAAAAGATAGTAATTAATATTTAGCAACAGCAAATACCTACTAGCAAAATATCAATGAACTGCCACGATATGAGTGACTGTCATAATGCTGACTCTCAACACAGTGGGCGTCGTCATGTTAATACTCTGGACTCTAAATCGTTCAGCAGAGTTTTGTCCCATTGACTTTTTTTTTTTTTTAATGTGGGAGAAAAAAATAGAGCCACAGCACTCAGACAGGGTTATATCCATTGTGCTGTGACCCAGTTCCCTGGTTTTTAATGATACTTCTTAGATTCATTATTAATCTAAGAAGGCTATTGTGTGATAGAGAGTGAAGCTGATCCTCTCTCATCACGTCTGTGCAAAAGATCTGCCTTCTAATTCTAGAAAATGCTGGACAGTCACAGAGATAGTGCTCTGTGGTGCCAGTTTCTTCGTAGCAGGCAGAACATAAGGCGCTTTCGGCCAGGCCGATTGCGTTCATGTGTTTTTCACATGCGTTGTGTTCCGTTAGACGTCCCGTCAGTTTTCTGCACTCCTTTCTACTTAAGGAAAGTATAAACGAGGCCGATCTTTTGGTTATCGTCGGTGTCATGAGCTTGGAGAATCTGCATTTCGTCTCATTCAGCCATCTGCTCTTGTGTGCAGAGGCGACCCAAGAGCTGATGACGAATTTTCCCGTGGATGCAGGTAGTCCAAGCACAGGTTCTGGTCCAAATGGATTATTCTCAGATCCAGCTGTTGCTAGTTCGTCAGATGTTTCATTGCCCGAAACTCCTTTATGGCCCGGCACCCAAATCAGTTTCAGTGTATTGTATTCACCAACACAATTGAGACGTGATCTGCATTGACGTACAATTTTGGATGTGATGACCTGGTAGTTCAAAGCCATAAGAGCAGCCTGACTATCGCTGCAAACTGATATAGCCCTGTTCTGCCATCTATTATCCGCAATGTAGTCCATAGCCATAAGTATATCATAGACTTCGGCTTGAAATACCGAGGCATTGTCGCCTAAGGCGAAGTGAAGTCTGCGGTCATCCGGTTCCACAAACACTCCAGCACCAAATCCCTGATCGGTTCTGGAGCCGTCTGTGAAAATGCGGTGTGACCCTCTACCTGGCTCACAGTCAGGCGTTAGCTAGTCTTGAATGTCAGGTTGGCAGACCTCAAAATTTCGTCTTGGTAATATTTATGTTATCATTGCATCAGAGGGCATCTCCAGTAGACAGGTGTCTAATGGAGTGTCAAGTGCAATGTCAGATATATTCCAAGGAACATTAAACCAGAAACCACTTCGTTTTAGTCTCCAGCAGCCTTTCATGGCTTCGCCTCTGATGAAGATGTCAAGTGGTGGTAGGTTTAAGATTGCATTCAGTGCTGGACCAGGTGTAGTGGGAAAGGCAACCGTAACACCCAAACCACGGTTCTCTGAATCTTGGCAAGACTAGTTGTGAATATCACCGAAAAATACCGATGCAGAATATCATTGGTCTTATCAATGCCGTGTAAATCCATAAGGTTTTGCTCGGCGATAGTCCCCATGTCTTCCCAAAAATTCCTCTGCATTGCCAGAAGGCATTCAATGCTCGCGAAATTTTATTTTCAACATGTTTTGTCCAAAGTAATTTACTATCTAGAGTTAAACCCAGATATTTTACTTCGTTAGACAGAGGAATAGTGACACCCTTAAGTACTGGTAGAGATAATCCTGTCATTATTCTTTTCCTAGTGAAGAGAACAATCCCTGTTTTGTGAGGGTTGACGGAAAGTCCGTTTGCAGTACACCAGCTGTCAATTCGGTTCAATGAGTTTTGTGTTTTAACACAGACCTCATTGAGGGAAAAGCCTGTGGCAAGAATGGCAACATCATCTGCATAGGCCTGGGAATAGACACCTGGTCCACCGAGATCGTTGACTAGAGAGTCAACCAGCATACACCAGAGCAGGGGGAGAGAACGCCTCCTTGAGGACAACCTCTATTCACCCCTGCCATAATATACTGACCACACTCCGCCTCAGAAGTGATGGTCCTAAACATTAGCATTGACCTTAGCCATTTGACCAATGTTTCATCTATTCCGTGCCTTCTAGCTGCGTTACTCATTCCATCAAAAATCGCATTATCAAAAGCACCCTCGATGTCAACAAATATGCCCATCACGTACTGATCACATGAAGAAAAGCATGCTCGATCCGGGCAACCAGATGTTGCAATGCTGATCACAGGATTTTCCACGTTGGTAGGCATGTTGTCTTGATGATAGTGGGTACCTTGACAGCGATGTTTTTCTGATGTGCAACTCAACTAGTATTTCTAGACCCTTTAGTATGAAGGACATCATACTAATGGGTCTGAAGCTCTTGGCTATGGAATAGTTTTCTCTTCCAACTTTAGGAATGAAGGCTACTTTAACTAAACGCAAGGATGACGGAATGTATGCCCATGCGAGACTTGCTCTAAAGATCTTCTTTAGGCATGGTTGCATGACTGGGTAGATGCCATCCGGTCCAGGTGACTTGAAGCCATCAAAAGAGGCCACTGCGTATTGGATAGCTTCATCGTACACAACCAATCTGGCAACCTGCCAGTCATGTTTTGTCACATTAGAGTTGTTATTGCAGTCCCCAGTGCTGGGATTACAAAGTGGCCCTATGTGGATTTGATTTCCCGGAAAGTGAGTTTCAACTAGGACACTAAGTGCCTCTGTCTTAGACTCAGTATACGAGCCATCAGGTCTCCGCAGTGAGTCCAGTCGAGCAGTTCGGTCTCTTTTAAGAAACTTGACCAATCTGCTGGTCTCACTGCAGGATTCGATGCTACTGCAGAAGTCTTTATAAGAAACACTTTTCGATTTACGAATTCTTTTCTTATACTCTTTCTGCTTAGCTCGATAAAGAAACCAGTCAGAGTCTAAGTTGCTCCTTAGGGCCCTATTTAATTGCTTTCTGGAATCCTTGCGCAAGGTTTCAAGACAAGGGTTCCACCAAGGAACGGGAGGTCTAGATAACATTTTTCGTACCGGACATGTTCGTACAAAACTAGAATTTATGATATCGTTCATAACTTGAACGGACATCTCAATACTATCTTTGGTACGAATTCTGACAGGAATATTGAGGGAATTCTCAAGTTCATGTCTGAAGCGTGCCCAGTTAGTTTTTCTAGGTTTTCTTACCGTCATAGAGGGCAGCACCTCTCGGTCAGTATGAAACTCGATGTACCTGTGGTCCGATAAAGAATCCACTTTAAGAACCTTCCAGTTAAAGATTGACTCTCTCAGTCTACAGTTAGACAAAGTAAGGTCAATCACTTCCTGTCTTCTAGCAGTCAGAAACGTGGGTTTATTACCAGTGTTGTGAATGTTCAGATTGGAGGTCATGATGAAGTCAAGGAGTCTGGTACCTCGTGCGTTGCATTTACTGCTGCCCCAAACAGTGTGTTGAGCATTAGCGTCACAGCAAAGAATAAGGCCAGTCTCCTTAAGATCATAGTACTCTATGAGCTCAACATAGTACTCTATGAGCTCAACTGCCTCCTCCGCCAAAGGCGGAGGAGGCAGTAGTGAGTCATAGGGGAAGTAGCCTGAGGCGACAATCAGATGTTTCCATCCACAGTCGCTTTCATAGCTCACTTTGGCTGCCACCAGGTCTTGCCCACAGAATTGGGTTAACTTGGTGACAGCAAAGTGTTTCGATACTATAAGACAGCTTCTAGGCCTTGGGGCTTGCTCATAGTATAGTATGGTTTCACCACGTAGTTCACTAAAACTACAGATGCGTTTGTTATACACCCATAGTTCTTGAATAGCTGTGATGTGACTTGGTTGTCGATATGATCGAGATGATTGTTTTTTTTTCTCTGCGATCTTGTCAAACAAATTTTTGAATCATCTTGGTGCTCATGTCTCGTTATGTAGGATATTTTTGATTTCCGAATTGTTGATATCAGAAAACCTCGTGGTTAGATATTGCATCATTTCATCTCTTTGTAAGATTGAATACATAATAACTCGATTTTTTTTATACATATTTTCAAGGTCTATTTTGCATCTTGTATCTGGCAATTTTGGTTTGTTGTTGAAATTCAACAATTGCAATCTACTTGTATTTGGTATAACAACAAGTATGCGTTTTAGTGTGTCCTGCTTCGTTCTCAAATATGCTGCCAATCTGCTTCGTTTCTACGTTATTCGAATCTGCTGGACTTCTGCTACACTACTCCTTCTGTTGATAATACCAATAGCTCCTTCCACATATCCTCATTAAAGTCCCAAGACCCCTACGATCATCTATGCGTCTTCTGCGCTGTAGAGTTTTGGCCATTCTAAATAACAGTTTTTTTTTTGTACACTCGGATATTTTAAATTTACATGAATATTTTACAAGGTTAAGATAAGTTTTAAAGGGGTGTTGCTGAAATCTAATCAGCAAATATATGTTAGTTTCTTCGAAACCAAGCTGATCTTCTTACGAACCCTAGTAGATTTTCAATTGGAACTTCAACTATTTCTTTCAGTTCTCCAAATAACCTGTTCCCCATGTACTGGAGTCGACGCGTTTGGAGATTTGGACAGTCGCAAAGTAGATGTACGATTGAATATACTTCTTCAATATCTTTGCAGCTCCTGCAGTGGTCGGGCGCGGGGATGGCCAGTCTGTGCGCCATTGTGCCGATTGCACAATGTCCTGTCAGAACTCCGATGAGGGAGCGGATAGATGCTTTACTGTTATTTATCAGGCTTTTTGTTCTTTTTTCATTGGAGACGACGTGAGATAATGCAGTCGTCTCTGGATGGCCAGTTTGCGTTTGTTTTTTTCGTCGTTTTAAGGTCAATATGCCTTCTTAGGACACCTAATAGAATCCTAGTCGAAGAACATACATCCTCTATTCTACGTGCAGAACCCTGTCGCGCTAGCTCCTCGGCTTGTTCGTTCTCTTCTATATTGCTATGTCCGGGAACCCATCATATGGTTATCGCATGGGTTTGACTTAGTATGTTGAGTGATCGGCGACAATTGAGTACTGTGTTTGATTTTATGACCGCATAATACGCATAAATAACAACTTAATAAGAATCACTTATATCAACTGCTGTATTGCTACAATTTATCTTTACAACATTCGCTCACGAGATGCACTAGTTTACTATCAAATCACAACTGAAGTGCTGTGCCTCAGATTCGGCGGCCTTATATACTGCAGGCATCAGTTCGACAAGTTTCGACAAGCTTTGACTTGTTTCGAGAACCTTCTACTCGTTTCGTGAATAACGCATGCTATAGGCATCTCATTCGCACTCATGCGTATTGTGCTTATGTGCTTATCCTCCATCTCTTTCTCGCACATTGCTCAGTACGCTGAAAGATCCTCCGTCCCTTTCTAACACATTACTTAGTGCGCTGAATTGTTTAGCGTCTCATTTATTATTGTTGAATGCATGCACTATGGGCCATCCTTTCGTATATATATATATATATATATATATATATATATATATATATATATATACGAACAAGCTTTGACTTGTTTCGAAAACCTTCTACTCGTTTCGTGCATGACGCATGCTATAGGCATCTCATTCGCACTCATGCGTGTTGTGCTTATGTGCTGATCTTCCATCTCTTTCTCGCACATTGCTCAGTACGCTGAAAGATCTTCCGTCTCTTTCTAACACATTACTTAGTGCGCTGAATTGTTTTGCGTCTCATTTATTATTGTTGAATGCTTGCACTTTTCGTATATATATATATATATATATATATATATATATATCTATCTATCTATTTATATTTATCTATATATATATATATATATATATATATATATATATATATATATTATGAAAAAAATGGATTGGCTGAAAAAACATTTATATTCAGTCTTTTGACAATACCTCTTTTTAATGTTTAAACATCATAATGTATATTATAATATATTCTATTTTATTTATCTTTAAAAGGAATCCAATGCTTGAGTAGCAGAGATAATTGTTCCTGACATCAGCTTTATTCCAATAATGACATGATCATCGAAACTATCCACGAGTTTTAAAATTAACATTAATGTTTTATTTATATAAAAAGTTATTCAAAAAAATAAAAAATAAGTATCTATTACCACGTTTATCCATTTTAAATTTAAAATACAAACTTAAGTCGCAAATAAAACACGTACTCAAGCGCTTCAATATATATAATATAAATGATCGATTAGATACTTAAAACAATACATCTTCAATGAATTGAGTGCGTTAATAAAGCATTAACATTAACGTTCAGTAATGATCAAAAAGTGATAACGAACGCAAATAATGTTGAGAGTATGATAGAGGACTTTGATGAACAGTCGACGATTCTGGTCGAAGATTGTTTTGAAAATTTTGAAAAAAGCGCGGAAACTTATGCTTGGTCAGAAAATAGGGATATGCCTTTAAAAAATAAAGTGAGCAAACGCGAACATTGTCATAATTTTGGATCTGTAGATCATAAAAAAACGAGTTGGAAAAGTTAGCTCACATGTAGGGATGTCAATCCCGGGATTCAAATTTTTTAGCCCCGAAATTTCGGGATTGAAAAATAGTCCGAGATTGACATCCCTACTCACATGGGTAAGTTCGGTAACATGGGGCCTACACTTTTGGTGGGGATATTAAAGTGGGATATTTAATTGTATACCTTAATTTTAATGTTCTTAATTATGCTGAACCCAATCACCCTCAGAATATTATTCTTTTTTTTAAATGTACATGTTATATTCCCATAATTTAAAAAATTTCTATAAAATTATAAAATAACTAATAAAAAAATTTAGAAAAATGGGTGGTCCACGCCTATCTTTAAAATTTTGTAAGGCAAATATTTCATAAGTTTTCTTTTAATAATTTACGGCTCAAGTTTTCACTATGACAACCCGAGAAATAATGTAAACAAATGTGGGCGGATCACGCCCATTTTTGGATCACATAACAATAAGTTTTAAATTTGATAAGTACACGCAGCAAAAAAAATGCGGTCCCCCAAACATAATTTTGCAGTCATTAACATGTATGTTTGGAGTTTTATGTAAACATAATATATAATTGACTGATAAATCATTTGTAAACAGGGTTGTATTGAGACTTGAACAGTGTTGTAATGAGCTCTGACTTACATTATAATATCCCGGAAACATAAATATGTGCAAAATAAAACATGATTTTGAACGACCTGAATATAAATACACGGTAAAAAATATGGAATATTTTTTAAACCTTCTTTGGATTACAGATGATTTCAATACTTTTATGTCTAATTTTTAAACTTACCAATAGTTTACACCCATTTTTAAAATTTTTCAGATTTAAATTTAATATATTTCTTATTAAACATGGAAATGTAATTTTTTTAGTTTATAAAATAATCCAAATGGTTTAAAAATTTAAATTTAATCCGATTGTATTAAAATTTAAACTCAAATAGTTTATTTGTCTGTTTATTTAATAATTTTAAACCAAAAAGATTAAATTGTAAACCATACTTACTGAATTTGCTTCAGAATCGCAGATTCGAATATCGGCCAGGGAATTTTTTTTTATTTTTTTTTATTCTCTCTGATTTTTTTTCTGTAATAATAACTTACGAATTATGAAAAAAATTATTCAAAGATAATAAAAAAATTATAAAGCAACTAACTTTTGTCACATTAAATACTTCTAGCTATTGAAATTAATAACAATAAAAAAAATAAAATAAAAAAGTGAAGAAATAAGAATACAAAATAAAAAAAATAAAAAAAAAAAATAAAAATTAAAAAAAAAAAATTAGGACCATGGCCGAGATTCGGACCTGTGATAATATCGCTATGTTAGTAACATATAATTCAAAATACCTTTTTCGACGACAATATGTTTAAATAGCTCTAATAGTAAATGACTGTAAAGCTAGTTGGCGGTATGTTAGAAGATCTGTAGGAAACAAGGTGTGCGCTGATGACATGAAAATAATTTCGAAGGAGATGAAAAATAATTAAAGAGTGAACAAAGAGTTATTAATTATAAAAATAAAATAATAATGAAAATAATAAAAATATATTATTTATAATATAACATATATATTTTTTAAACTTTTTTTACAAAAACAAATCCGTATTTTTAATTTTTTTCATCATTAATTTTAATCCCGTAGGATTACATGCAAAGTAATACAACATGTATTACAAAGTATTACAAGCTTTTTCAATCTTTTAGGTTTATTACAATTTAATCTTATTTTGGTCGAGACACAATCCAAAAAAGTTTAAATAATAACCCAATATTTTTAACCGTGTATGTTTACACTGAAACATATCAGTTGTTTCAGTTCAAAAATTAATGGAAAGAAATCCTGAAAATAAAATAAAATTTTGTTTTTTTTATTTATTTTTATTAAAAATCTTTAAACATGCACAGTGGGAACTTATAATAATTGAATTCATACACAAATTTTTAAATGCATAAATATACTGCACTGCAAGTACAAGTAACAGCATCAAGGAATGTACAATTGCACCAGCAGACGCTAAACCAGACGATCCAGCACATAGCGTATAGCGTAGGCAAGGAATTCTTTTTATAAATATCATGCCAAATTCTGTTTGAAAATCGAAACACATATTTTTATTTGTGGTTTTTCATTTTAGTTTCAGAAATTAAATACTGCACTATATTATACTCTGTTACTATTTGTAATTTTTGTAACACAATTTATATATATATATATATATATATATATATATATATATATTATATATATATATATATATATATATATATATATATATATATATATATATATATATATATATATATATATATATTTAAATACTAGCTGGACCCGTGCACGACTCGTGCCAAGATTTTCTGAATTCAAAGATATGGAGCGATTTTATTAATATAAAAAACATTTTATTATTTATATGAGGGGCCCGTGCTTAGCTGTTGAAGTTTTTTTATTGGTTTTATAAATGTGGTAACCAAATAATTCTCCGCCAAAACAACTTTTCTCAAAGACAATTCTTTCTCAGACTGCGCTTCTCCGCAGAATTATTCCCAGTAGAAATCTTCCCCGTAAAATCCACATAGAACGCTTTCCCGTAGAATTCTCCACGTAGAATTCATCCCGGTAGAATTGTTCCCGGTAGAATTCTTCCCCGTAGGATTTTTCCCCGTAGAGTTTTTCCCAGTAGAAGTTTTAGTGTGGTGGGTTTTAATGTAGTAAGTTTCGGTGTGGTGAGTTTAGATGTGGTGAATTTTGGAGTGGTGAGTTTAATTGTGGTTAGTTTTGGTGTGGTGAGTTTTAGTGTGGTGAGTTTTAGTGTGATGAGTTTTAGTGTGGTGAGTTAAAGTGTGGTGATTTTTAGTGTGGTGAGTTTTAGTGTGGTGAATTATAGTGTGGTGGGTTTTAGTGTGGTGAATTTTAATGTGGCGTGTTTTAGTGTGGCGTGTTTTAGTGTAGCGAGTTTTAGTGTGGGGAATTTTAGGGTGAATTTTATTGTGGTGAGTTTTAGTGTGATGAATTTTAATGTGATGAATTTTATTGTGGTGAGTTTTAGTGTAGTAAATTTTAGTGTGGTGAGTTTTAGTGTGGTTACTTATAGTGTGGTGGGTTTTAGTGTGGTGAATTTTAGTGCGGTGAGTTTTAGTGTGGTGAGTTTTAGTGTGGCGAAATTTGAGTGTAGTGAGTTTTAATGTGGTGAGTTTTAGTGTGGTGAATTTTAATGTGGTGAAATTTTAGTGTAGTGAGTTTTAGTATGGTGAGTTTTAGTGTGGTGAAATTTTAGTGTGGTGAGTTTAAGTGTGGTGTTTTTAAGTGTGGTGAGTTTTAGTGTGGTCAATTATAGTGTGGTGGGTTTTAGTGTGGTGAATTTTAATGTGGAGTGTTTTAGTGTGGCGTGTTTTAGTGTAGCGAGTTTTAGTGTGGTGAATTTTATTGTGGTGAGTTTTAGTGTGATGAATTTTAATGTGATGAATTTTATTGTGGTGAGTTTTAGTATAGTGAATTTTAGGGTGGTGACTTTTAGTGTGGTTAATTATAGTGTGGTGGGTTTTAGTGTGGTGAATTTTAGTGCGGTGAGATTTAGTGTGGTGAGTTTTAGTGTGGTGAGTTTTAGTGTGGTGAGTTTTAGTGTGGTGAGTTTTAGTGTGGTGAATTATAGTGTGGTGGGTTTTAGTGTGGTGAATTTTAGTGTGGTGAGTATTAGTGTGGTGAGTTTGAGTGTGGTGAGTTTTAGTGTGGTGAGTTTTAGTGTGATGAATTTTAATGTGGCGTGTTTTAGTGTGGCGTGTTTTAGTGTAGCGAGTTTTAGTGTGCGGAATTTTAGGGTGAATTTTATTGTGGTGAGTTTTAGTGTGGCGAAATTTGAGTGTAGTGAGTTTTAATGTGGTGAGTTTTAGTGTGGTGAATTGGAAAAAGGATTGGCTGAAAAAACATTTATATTCAGTCTTTTGACAATACCTCTTTTTAATGTTTAAACATCATAATGTATATTATAATATATTCTATTTTATTTATCTTTAAAAGGAATCCAATGCTTGAGTAGCAGAGATAATTGTTCCTGACATCAGCTTTATTCCAATAATGACATGATCATCGAAACTATCCACGAGTTTTAAAATTAACATTAATGTTTTATTTATATAAAAAGTTATTCAAAAAAATAAAAAATAAGTATCTATTACCACGTTTATCCATTTTAAATTTAAAATACAAACTTAAGTCGCAAATAAAACACGTACTCAAGCGCTTCAATATATATAATATAAATGATCGATTAGATACTTAAAACAATACATCTTCAATGAATTGAGTGCGTTAATAAAGCATTAACATTAACGTTCAGTAATGATCAAAAAGTGATAACGAACGCAGATAATGTTGAGAGTATGATAGAGGACTTTGATGAACAGTCGACGATTCTGGTCGAAGATTGTTTTGAAAATTTTGAAAAAAGCGCGGAAACTTATGCTTGGTCAGAAAATAGGGATATGCCTTTAAAAAATAAAGTGAGCAAACGCGAACATTGTCATAATTTTGGATCTGTAGATCATAAAAAAACGAGTTGGAAAAGTTAGCTCACATGTAGGGATGTCAATCCCGGGATTCAAATTTTTTAGCCCCGAAATTTCGGGATTGAAAAATAGTCCGAGATTGACATCCCTACTCACATGGGTAAGTTCGGTAACATGGGGCCTACACATTTGGTGGGGATATTAATGTGGGATATTTAATTGTATACCTTAATTTTAATGTTCTTAATTATGCTGAACCCAATCACCCTCAGAATATTATTCTTTTTTTTAAATGTACATGTTATATTCCCATAATTTAAAAAATTTCTATAAAATTATAAAATAACTAATAAAAAAATTTAGAAAAATGGGTGGTCCACGCCTATCTTTAAAATTTTGTAAGGCAAATATTTCATAAGTTTGCTTTTAATAATTTACGGCTCAAGTTTTCACTATGACAACCTGAGAAATAATGTAAACAAATGTGGGCGGATCACGCCCATTTTTGGATCACATAACAATAAGTTTTAAATTTGATAAGTACACGCTGCAAAAAAAATGCGGTCCCCCAAACATAATTTTGCAGTCATTAACATGTATGTTTGGAGTTTTATGTAAACATAATATATAATTGACTGATAAATCATTTGTAAACAGGGTTGTATTGAGACTTGAACAGTGTTGTAATGAGCTCTGACTTACATTATAAAATCCCGGAAACATAAATATGTTCAAAATAAAACATGATTTTGAACGACCTGAATATAAATACACGGTAAAAAATATGGACTATTTTTTAAACCCTTCTTTGGATTACAGATGATTTCAATACTTTTATGTCTAATTTTTAAACTTACCAATTGTTTACACCCATTTTTAAAATTTTTCAGATTGAAATTTAATATATTTCTTATTAAACATGGAAATGTAATTTTTTTTAGTTTATAAAATAATCCAAATGGTTTAAAAATTTAAATTTAATCCGATTGTATTAAAATTTAAACTCAAATAGTTTATTTGTCTGTTTATTTAATAATTTTAAACCAAAAAGATTAAATTGTAAACCATACTTACTGAATTTGCTTCAGAATCGCAGGTTCGAATATCGGCCAGGGAATTTTTTTTTATTTTTTTTTTATTCTCTCTGATTTTTTTTCTGTAATAATTACTTACGAATTATGAAAAAAATTATTCAAAGATAATAAAAAAATTATAAAGCAACTAACTTTTGTCACATTAAATACTTCTAGCTATTGAAATTAATAACAATAAAAAAAATAAAATAAAAAAGTGAAGAAATAAGAATACAAAATAAAAAAAAATAAAAAAAAATTAGGACCATGGCCGAGATTCGAACCTGTGATAATATCGCTATGTTAGTAACATATAATTCAAAATACCTTTTTCGACGACAATATGTTTAAATAGCTCTAATAGTAAATGACTGTAAAGCTAGTTGGCGGTATGTTAGAAGATCTGTAGGAAACAAGGTGTGCGCTGATGACATGAAAATAATTTCGAAGGAGATGAAAAATAATTAAAGAGTGAACAAAGAGTTATTAATTATAAAAATAAAATAATAATGAAAATAATAAAAATATATTATTTATAATATAACATATATATTTTTTAAACTTTTTTTACAAAAACAAATCCGTATTTTTAATTTTTTTCATCATTAATTTTAATCCCGTAGGATTACATGCAAAGTAATACAACATGTATTACAAAGTATTACAAGCTTTTTCAATCTTTTAGGTTTATTACAATTTAATCTTATTTTGGTCGAGACACAATCCAAAAAAGTTTAAATAATAACCCAATATTTTTAACCGTGTATGTTTACACTGAAACATATCAGTTGTTTCAGTTCAAAAATTAATGGAAAGAAATCCTGAAAATAAAATAAAATTTTGTTTTTTTTATTTATTTTTATTAAAAATCTTTAAACATGCACAGTGGGAACTTATAATAATTGAATTCATACACAAATTTTTAAATGCATAAATATACTGCACTGCAAGTACAAGTAACAGCATCAAGGAATGTACAATTGCACCAGCAGACGCTAAACCAGACGATCCAGCACATAGCGTATAGCGTAGGCAAGGAATTCTTTTTATAAATATCATGCCAAATTCTGTTTGAAAATCGAAACACATATTTTTATTTGTGGTTTTTCATTTTAGTTTCAGAAATTAAATACTGCACTATATTATACTCTGTTACTATTTGTAATTTTTGTAACACAATTTATATATATATATATATATATATATATATATATATATATATATATATATATATATATATATATATATATATATATATATATATATTATATATATATATATATATATATATATATATATATATATATATTTAAATACTAGCTGGACCCGTGCACGACTCGTGCCAAGATTTTCTGAATTCAAAGATATGGAGCGATTTTATTAATATAAAAAACATTTTATTATTTATATGAGGGGCCCGTGCTTAGCTGTTGAAGTTTTTTTATTGGTTTTATAAATGTGGTAACCAAATAATTCTCCGCCAAAACAACTTTTCTCAAAGACAATTCTTTCTCAGACTGCGCTTCTCCGCAGAATTATTCCCAGTAGAAATCTTCCCCGTAAAATCCACATAGAACGCTTTCCCGTAGAATTCTCCACGTAGAATTCATCCCGGTAGAATTGTTCCCGGTAGAATTCTTCCCCGTAGGATTTTTCCCCGTAGAGTTTTTCCCAGTAGAAGTTTTAGTGTGGTGGGTTTTAATGTAGTAAGTTTCGGTGTGGTGAGTTTAGATGTGGTGAATTTTGGAGTGGTGAGTTTAATTGTGGTTAGTTTTGGTGTGGTGAGTTTTAGTGTGGTGAGTTTTAGTGTGATGAGTTTTAGTGTGGTGAGTTAAAGTGTGGTGATTTTTAGTGTGGTGAGTTTTAGTGTGGTGAATTATAGTGTGGTGGGTTTTAGTGTGGTGAATTTTAATGTGGCGTGTTTTAGTGTGGCGTGTTTTAGTGTAGCGAGTTTTAGTGTGGGGAATTTTAGGGTGAATTTTATTGTGGTGAGTTTTAGTGTGATGAATTTTAATGTGATGAATTTTATTGTGGTGAGTTTTAGTGTAGTAAATTTTAGTGTGGTGAGTTTTAGTGTGGTTACTTATAGTGTGGTGGGTTTTAGTGTGGTGAATTTTAGTGCGGTGAGTTTTAGTGTGGTGAGTTTTAGTGTGGCGAAATTTGAGTGTAGTGAGTTTTAATGTGGTGAGTTTTAGTGTGGTGAATTTTAATGTGGTGAAATTTTAGTGTAGTGAGTTTTAGTATGGTGAGTTTTAGTGTGGTGAAATTTTAGTGTGGTGAGTTTAAGTGTGGTGTTTTTAAGTGTGGTGAGTTTTAGTGTGGTCAATTATAGTGTGGTGGGTTTTAGTGTGGTGAATTTTAATGTGGAGTGTTTTAGTGTGGCGTGTTTTAGTGTAGCGAGTTTTAGTGTGGTGAATTTTATTGTGGTGAGTTTTAGTGTGATGAATTTTAATGTGATGAATTTTATTGTGGTGAGTTTTAGTATAGTGAATTTTAGGGTGGTGACTTTTAGTGTGGTTAATTATAGTGTGGTGGGTTTTAGTGTGGTGAATTTTAGTGCGGTGAGATTTAGTGTGGTGAGTTTTAGTGTGGTGAGTTTTAGTGTGGTGAGTTTTAGTGTGGTGAGTTTTAGTGTGGTGAATTATAGTGTGGTGGGTTTTAGTGTGGTGAATTTTAGTGTGGTGAGTATTAGTGTGGTGAGTTTGAGTGTGGTGAGTTTTAGTGTGGTGAGTTTTAGTGTGATGAATTTTAATGTGGCGTGTTTTAGTGTGGCGTGTTTTAGTGTAGCGAGTTTTAGTGTGCGGAATTTTAGGGTGAATTTTATTGTGGTGAGTTTTAGTGTGGCGAAATTTGAGTGTAGTGAGTTTTAATGTGGTGAGTTTTAGTGTGGTGAATTGGAAAAAGGATTGGCTGAAAAAACATTTATATTCAGTCTTTTGACAATACCTCTTTTTAATGTTTAAACATCATAATGTATATTATAATATATTCTATTTTATTTATCTTTAAAAGGAATCCAATGCTTGAGTAGCAGAGATAATTGTTCCTGACATCAGCTTTATTCCAATAATGACATGATCATCGAAACTATCCACGAGTTTTAAAATTAACATTAATGTTTTATTTATATAAAAAGTTATTCAAAAAAATAAAAAATAAGTATCTATTACCACGTTTATCCATTTTAAATTTAAAATACAAACTTAAGTCGCAAATAAAACACGTACTCAAGCGCTTCAATATATATAATATAAATGATCGATTAGATACTTAAAACAATACATCTTCAATGAATTGAGTGCGTTAATAAAGCATTAACATTAACGTTCAGTAATGATCAAAAAGTGATAACGAACGCAGATAATGTTGAGAGTATGATAGAGGACTTTGATGAACAGTCGACGATTCTGGTCGAAGATTGTTTTGAAAATTTTGAAAAAAGCGCGGAAACTTATGCTTGGTCAGAAAATAGGGATATGCCTTTAAAAAATAAAGTGAGCAAACGCGAACATTGTCATAATTTTGGATCTGTAGATCATAAAAAAACGAGTTGGAAAAGTTAGCTCACATGTAGGGATGTCAATCCCGGGATTCAAATTTTTTAGCCCCGAAATTTCGGGATTGAAAAATAGTCCGAGATTGACATCCCTACTCACATGGGTAAGTTCGGTAACATGGGGCCTACACATTTGGTGGGGATATTAATGTGGGATATTTAATTGTATACCTTAATTTTAATGTTCTTAATTATGCTGAACCCAATCACCCTCAGAATATTATTCTTTTTTTTAAATGTACATGTTATATTCCCATAATTTAAAAAATTTCTATAAAATTATAAAATAACTAATAAAAAAATTTAGAAAAATGGGTGGTCCACGCCTATCTTTAAAATTTTGTAAGGCAAATATTTCATAAGTTTGCTTTTAATAATTTACGGCTCAAGTTTTCACTATGACAACCTGAGAAATAATGTAAACAAATGTGGGCGGATCACGCCCATTTTTGGATCACATAACAATAAGTTTTAAATTTGATAAGTACACGCTGCAAAAAAAATGCGGTCCCCCAAACATAATTTTGCAGTCATTAACATGTATGTTTGGAGTTTTATGTAAACATAATATATAATTGACTGATAAATCATTTGTAAACAGGGTTGTATTGAGACTTGAACAGTGTTGTAATGAGCTCTGACTTACATTATAAAATCCCGGAAACATAAATATGTTCAAAATAAAACATGATTTTGAACGACCTGAATATAAATACACGGTAAAAAATATGGACTATTTTTTAAACCCTTCTTTGGATTACAGATGATTTCAATACTTTTATGTCTAATTTTTAAACTTACCAATTGTTTACACCCATTTTTAAAATTTTTCAGATTGAAATTTAATATATTTCTTATTAAACATGGAAATGTAATTTTTTTTAGTTTATAAAATAATCCAAATGGTTTAAAAATTTAAATTTAATCCGATTGTATTAAAATTTAAACTCAAATAGTTTATTTGTCTGTTTATTTAATAATTTTAAACCAAAAAGATTAAATTGTAAACCATACTTACTGAATTTGCTTCAGAATCGCAGGTTCGAATATCGGCCAGGGAATTTTTTTTTATTTTTTTTTTATTCTCTCTGATTTTTTTTCTGTAATAATTACTTACGAATTATGAAAAAAATTATTCAAAGATAATAAAAAAATTATAAAGCAACTAACTTTTGTCACATTAAATACTTCTAGCTATTGAAATTAATAACAATAAAAAAAATAAAATAAAAAAGTGAAGAAATAAGAATACAAAATAAAAAAAAATAAAAAAAAATTAGGACCATGGCCGAGATTCGAACCTGTGATAATATCGCTATGTTAGTAACATATAATTCAAAATACCTTTTTCGACGACAATATGTTTAAATAGCTCTAATAGTAAATGACTGTAAAGCTAGTTGGCGGTATGTTAGAAGATCTGTAGGAAACAAGGTGTGCGCTGATGACATGAAAATAATTTCGAAGGAGATGAAAAATAATTAAAGAGTGAACAAAGAGTTATTAATTATAAAAATAAAATAATAATGAAAATAATAAAAATATATTATTTATAATATAACATATATATTTTTTAAACTTTTTTTACAAAAACAAATCCGTATTTTTAATTTTTTTCATCATTAATTTTAATCCCGTAGGATTACATGCAAAGTAATACAACATGTATTACAAAGTATTACAAGCTTTTTTAATCTTTTAGGTTTATTACAATTTAATCTTATTTTGGTCGAGACACAATCCAAAAAAGTTTAAAAAATAACCCAATATTTTTAACCGTGTATGTTTACACTGAAACATATCAGTTGTTTCAGTTCAAAAATTAATGGAAAAAAATCCTGAAAATAAAATAAAATTTTGTTTTTTTTATTTATTTTTATTAAAAATCTTTAAACATGCACAGTGGGAACTTATAATAATTGAATTCATACACAAATTTTTAAATGCATAAATACACTGCACTGCAAGTACAAGTAACAGCATCAAGGAATGTACAATTGCACCAGCAGACGCTAAACCAGACGATCCAGGCTCGCTTTATATTTGGTACAGTCACAATTGATCTCAGCACAGCACATAGCGTATAGCGTAGGCAAGGAATTCTTTTTATAAATATCATGCCAAATTCTGTTTGAAAATCGAAACACATATTTTTATTTGTGGTTTTTCATTTTAGTTTCAGAAATTAAATACTGCACTATATTATACTCTGTTACTATTTGTAATTTTTGTAACACAATTTATATATATATATATATATATATATATATATATATATATATATATATATATATATATATAAATACTAGCTGGACCCGTGCACGACTCGTGCCAAGATTTTCTGAATTCAAAGATATGGAGCGATTTTATTAATATAAAAAACATTTTATTATTTATATGAGGGGCCCGTGCTTAGCTGTTGAAGTTTTTTTATTGGTTTTATAAATGTGGTAACCAAATAATTCTCCGCCAAAACAACTTTTCTCAAAGACAATTCTTTCTCAGACTGCGCTTCTCCGCAGAATTATTCCCAGTAGAAATCTTCCCCGTAAAATCCACATAGAACGCTTTCCCGTAGAATTCTCCACGTAGAATTCATCCCGGTAGAATTATTCCCGGTAGAATTCTTCCCCGTAGGATTTTTCCCCGTAGAGTTTTTCCCAGTAGAAGTTTTAGTGTGGTGCGTTTTAATGTAGTAAGTTTCGGTGTGGTGAGTTTAGATGTGGTGAATTTTGGAGTGGTGAGTTTAATTGTGGTTAGTTTTGGTGTGGTGAGTTTTAGTGTGGTGAGTTTTAGTGTGGTGAGTTTTAGTATGGTGAGTTTTAGTGTGGTGAACTTTTAGTGTGGTGAGTTTAAGTGTGGTGTTTTTAAGTGTGGTGAGTTTTAGTGAGGTCAATTATAGTGTGGTGGGTTTTAGTGTGGTGAATTTTAATGTGGCGTGTTTAGTGTGGCGTGTTTTAGTGTAGCGAGTTTTAGTGTGGTGAATTTTATTGTGGTGAGTTTTAGTGTGATGAATTTTTTTGTGGTGAGTTTTAATATAGTGAATTTTAGTGTGGTGAGTTTTATTGTGGTGAATTTTAGTGTGGTGAATTTTAGTGTGGTGAGTTTTAGTGTGGTGAATTATAGTGTGGTGGGTTTTAGTGTTGTGAATTTTAGTGTGAATTTTTCTGTGGTAAAAATTTCAAGAAAATCGGATCAGCCGTTTAGACGGAGAAGCGGAACAAACGTGATTGCTTTTGTTTTTTGTATTTTTGCTTTTGTTTTGTTTTGTGCTTTTTCTTTTTTGTTTTTAATTTTTTTTTTTTGTATTTGAGTTTATTGTTTCATGTTCGTAGCTGGTGAAAGTGCCGAGTTATATCGTATTGAAAGTTTAGGTTGTATGGGAGGTGCCACGCCTCTTTGTCCAATCCCGCCCATATATAGCCTATCATTCCTTCCAGACCATACCGCATCTGTGGTAAAAATTTCAAGAAAATCGGATCAGCCATGTATACGGAGAAGGGGAACAAACGTGATTGCTTTTGTTTTTGTATTTTTGCTTTTGATTTGTTTTGTTTTGTGCTTTTGCTTTTTTGTTTTTAAATTTTTTTTTTGTATTTGAGTTTTTTGTTTCATGTTCGTAGCTGGTGAAAGTGCCGAGTTATATCGTATTGAAAGTTAAGGTTGTATGAGAGGTGCCACGCCTCTTTGTCCAATCCCGCCCATATATAGCCTATCATTCCTTCCAGACCATACCGCATCTGTGGTAAAAATTTCAAGAAAATCGGATCTGCCGTTTAGACGGAGAAGCGGAACAAACGTACAAACGTACAAACGAACAAACAGATTTATTATATTAATAGGATATATATATATATATATATATATATTTAATTTACAAATAACAAAATTATTGCCGACGAGAACACGTACGAAGAAAATGCCGATCAACGAGTGTCAACTTTTTATACCTATACATACTTCAAACGACGACAAAAGAGACGTAGGTAGAAAATTCTGCTGAACGAGTGCCAACTTCGTATACAAGAAGAATGTTACAATAATACACTTATTTAAATCCAATTTCTTTTTTGTTTGTTTGTTTGTTTGTTTGTTTGTTTGTAAACATCAATATGTTCAAACGATGGCGTCGGTAGAAAATGCTGCTCAACGTTGCCAACTTCGTCAGTCGATAAATTATCGAATTAAGACGAGCGTTGCGAACATACGTTGTATTTAGATTTGATTAGCATTTTCTGTGTTTCGAAACATAGTTTTAACCAAGTAATTTGCCAAGAAATATTTTATTCAAATGCAATTAAAATTTTATGTTGGTATTGTAACATATTTATGGTAAATTTGACAGATTCTGATGGACAATATAATAATGTTTACACGTGAACAAAAATAAATACAATTTCGATTATAATTTAATTACACTTCGTTCCTAATACATGTATGGTAATTTCGTATTACTTTTTAATTACATTCAAACAAATCTTTTCTATCTGTGTATATCTTGAATAATTTTCGATTTATTCCTAATATAAAAGCGACATATATGGGAGGTGTGCGTGTCCGTTGACCGATTTGGCTCATTTCCAAAGGTTGTGAATTTAGATAAATTATTTTAGAGATTTAATTAAAACACACTTTTTAATTTTAAAGTTGAAATTACACTTTTATTGCTTTATTAACTTTATTACCTCCACTTGAGGTTGACTAAACTACAATCTTTTAAATTGCAACGAAAGGTCTTAACAATGCCTTCGTTGCAAGCTTTTCTTAAATTCTATTTTCATTATGTTCTAGTGAATTTTCACTTTCACTCAATTTTGGTGTACGTGACTTTTGAAGAAAGTCCGATTTGCAGTTTTTGGCTGACACCAATTGCGAAATATCAGAATTGTTGGCAAACGCTGCTTTACTTATTTTAACATAGCTCCCTAATCATGCAATGATAAATTATATTGCAAGCCTCTGTTAACTGTGCAAAGAAGTGTGGTCTAATAAAAGCTTTAGCGATTTGCCAAATTATTATCATTGTTGCCAACGTGAAGCGTTAATATTAAGAATAATAATAATTTTTTACTAGATATCTTAGGAATATTTTTGAATATATAGAAATGATGTTTTCTTAGAATTAATATTAGAATAATATTAAGAATAATAACGATAATATGTATATTTTAACATGGGGATAATAATGATAATATGTTATTTTAACAATTATAATATGTTTATTTTTTCTCAAGTTATCTATAAAAATATTTTTAAATATTTCAATGTGTTATAATAATAATAATGATGTAATAATCATATTTTTTTTTGTTTTTTCTATGTGTTTTTTTCGTGATTTTTTTTTTTTTATATACATTTTTATTATCTTTTATACTTTTTATACTTGTAATATCTGTTGTTTAATTTGTTAATACTTATAATGATAATCTAACCGAATTAATACTTGTGATCGAATTAATATATATATATATATATATATATATATATATATATATATATATGTATATATATATATATATATATATATATATATATATATATATATATATATATTATATATATATATATATATATATATATATATATATATATATATATATATATATATATATAAATATATATTTATATATATGTTTATAGATAAACTTGTGCAAATTATTTAACATATATGTGTTTTGCATGTGTATTGAGTGTGTCTGTTGGTTTTAAAATAACTATATTGATTTTATATTTGGTTTGGAGAGGTGTAAAAAATTACATGAGTGACTTTTATATGCCCTACTGTTCTCCTCTTGTTCTTGTGTGTGCTGGGACGGACTTGCCTTTTCATCTTCAATGGTTCGTTGTATGTAGTGCGTTGGGTCTGTTGGACTTCGATAGTTCTTGTGAAATTTGCAAACGGTGCTATCTCCAGTTGTTAAATGTCCACATTTCATCACCTAAAATAAGAAATCTAATAAATAACAACCCTTACTTCATTTTTATTTTTTTACTGTTCAACTTATGAACTAACTTCTTAATCTAATAACAACTCTCTTATAAACTAAATAACTAAATAACGTATATACTAATACTTAATCTAAGTTTCAGTCATACTTTTCCAGTGTCTTTTGTTGCTTCAGCCTAGAAACATAATTTTGGCCAATCACAGTGTGTTTTGCTGCTTTTGCCCAGAAGCATAAGTTTAACCAATCACAAGTTCCGTAAAGAACTCAAGTTCGATCCGCAACTCGAGTTCTTAACGCTGACCATGAAAGCAACTCTTGCATAATCAGCAACCCGCGATGACATTGAATTTAGGCCATCGCAAAGTCATTGAATTGAAGTAATCTTTATTTACAATCAAATTGCACCACGTGCTTATTTTCTTCAAGCTAGCAACTTGACTCTGCTGTAAATTTGGTTTATAGTTACAATTGCTGACTAAGTAAATTGTCGACGCTTATATTGACAATGACAAAAAAGAGTGTCATCAAACCAACAACTTTCACTTTTTGATTTAACATCAAAAATACTGCATTTAATATTATTTTAAAAGATGGTAATTAATATTTAGCAACAGCAAATACCCACTAGGAAAATATCAATGAACTGCCACGATATGCGTGCCTGTCATAATGCTGACTCTCAACATTCCTTCCCCCTTACAAAAATTTTTTTTTTTCGACTTACAACAATCTTATACTAATATCTCATACCAATACCTTACACTACTGTACAATACAAACATACAACCGATACTTAATACATACATAACCGCATACTTCTGCTCCGCAATCACCTTGTCAATGTATTACAGCTGTTGTTATCAAGATATCGTGGTCGGTCTCCGTTGGTATTATGGCGGGCTCTGCTGTAAACATAACTCTCGTCACTATTGGCATGGGTTAATCGATCTTCGTATGTGGTAGCGATACTGGTTCTTCAAGCCCCAGACATGCGTTCTTGTGCCTGTCTTCTTTCTTTCGGACTGCTGTTCGCACCTTCTTATTTGTTAGTGAAGCCGTCATCGATCTCACAGATTCAGGAGCCACTGAGTAGGATACTTCTCGGGGTCCCGATTGCTCTTGACTCCGTCTAACTTGCTTCCCACACTACATTGCGATGTCGCCTCGATGTGTAAATTTAATATGTTCTTTAATCATCTTCAGTTCCACTGTTAATTGGCTCAGCAACGCTTGACCCAAATCGTACGGGTGCAACATGCTATGCTCAGATTCATTTTAGCTAAGTTTCTGGTCTGCTGTTTCTGGAGCTTTTTCAGGTTAGTATTCACAATCTTCTTTATTTAAAAACTATGATAGCGAATTCAATTGATGCCATCTTCTTATGTGATTGTGTCCTAATTCTGGTGAGTTCCTCAAGTGTAGCGTTCCGTCCAACACGCAACCCCTCTATCTATTTCATTGTTGCTTGCAACGTTCTGGACAACCTGTCGTAATTACTTGCCATCACCGTTACTTGTTGCTCTATCATATGTTTTACGTAGTTTTACTCATATCGTAGGTTTTCTGCAACCGTTCGTTCCTTGTGCATGAACCCTGTGCCCTTGACAGGATGTCATCTGTTAACTACAATAGTTCGCTTGATTCAGTTACAACAAATTTCGTGATTCCTGTTCACTTCGCCCTGTAAATCCCTATACCTGTTTTCCGCTGAACATGAGTGGATGCTGCTCCAACGCTGTCAGTCTGCGAATTGAATCTACCTGGACCCTCGCAATGGGCAGGATAAGCCATATTATCGCTAACTTATTTTTCTAATAAAACTATATGTAATTACTGTCAAAAGTTGTATAGTTTTTTCGTTGCTATAGTTTTTACTTAAATCTAATCATTTTCGTGTATTTATCATTACAATCACTCACATATTTAAGTGTCTATAAAACATAATTATATTCATATAATAACATCGTTATATCTCTATCAAAATTATCATTCATATATTACCTTATATAATATTGTACTTTAAAATTTTATAAAATATGCTGTAGTATATACAAAACATATATGTGTTGAGAACAAAAAAAAACACATTTTTCTTATAACTTAACATTCTCTTATATTACGAAGTTTGGCATTATATTATAGTTTGTGTTAATATTTTACAATATAAGTTTTGGTATGTACAAAATACATGTGTCATATAACCAGGGCAGGTTTTTTTGGCACAAAATATAGTTAAAAATGGCAGGCAAAATGGCACAAAAAAATAGTAAAAATGGCACAAAAATAGGCAAAAAAGGCAAAAAAAGGCAAAAAAAAATGGCACAAAAATAGTCAAAAAATGGCACATAAATAGTCAAAAATGGCAAAAAAAAAAAAAAAAAAAAACTTTATAAAATTTTTCAATGAACTATTTTTGTTTACAATCATAGATTTCTCTTTTACATGGTCTAATATTTATTTCGTTAATTTCATTCACAAAATTAAGAACATACAAAAATAAGTACACAATAAAAGAAAAGGACTCTGGCAAAATTTAAAAAATTTTGCCAGAGTGTAAAAAAGGTTCTTTTAGGCAAAGTATATCAAAATTGGCAAATTTACAAAATAATTGAAAAAATGTCAAAAATGGAATTTTTTGGCAAAAGCCAAAAAAACTTGCCCTACATATAACATATTTATTTAAGTTTATATTTTTATATTTAATATATATTAAACTAAACAGCATAATAAATACGTATATTGGTTTTGTTGTTTCATAAACATTTTTCCAGAGAAAAAAATATTTATTTATTCATAATTCTAACAGAATATATTTTATCTGAATACCAGTAACACATCTTCCACTTTTTTTGTTTTAAACCTTGTGAAGTTTAGCTTATTTTGAAGCTGTTTATTTTAAAAAATGCTCATTCGACATATATGCAATTTTTATTTTAATTTATTTTTTATTCTATCGCAATCTCTGACGAAACTTAAGTGATCATCATAAGTTTTCGCTCGAGTTCACCTAATACGATTCGTAATACACGTATGCAATTGATCAAGTTGTTGACTAGTATTCGTCGTATTTAGTGAAATGCTTAAAAACAATTTGCTGCTGTTCTTTCAAACTATTTAATTAATAGCTTAAGATTAGCATAACCCTTCAGTGTAAGACTAGCCGTGAAGAAATCTGTACTAGAATATTAACTAGATGAAAATCTACTAGTTCATATTTTGACACAATATACCATGAGACTAGATTTAAAGTTAAAATCATCCGAAGATCCTCTAATACCAGCTTTTTACATATTTTACAACACATAAATATTTTACAACTTTTTCGTCTATATCCAAACAATACTATTTGTCAACCATACATACTATATCGAACTTTCAACTAGTTTTAACTTGGCAATTACTGATGTGTTTTCAACTAGTCAGAATCAACTACTGGGATGTTGCATACCAGTAGTACTACTAGTTCAAACCTTATGCAGAGTAGGACAATTGTCTTTTCCTATGACATCGCCATGTAAAAAATACCAGTTGGTATTTAGAATCGATTTTTAACTAGCAGTGGTATTTTTTTAACTACTTATTTTACTAGATAATAAGTAGTTGGTTACACTGCCGGGAAAGTCTTACGGATGTCGACTCTTTACGAAGAGTACATCGAATCCTTACATAAAATGTAATTGCCGTTCTCATTTGTTTCTATCCTTAATACAATTATATTATTTAATAATTTATTTCCTTTAACTATATTTTTGTTTTATTATATATTTCCTCAACTTCAATTTCTTCATTTTTCTTTTTTTTCTCCTTCTATTCAACATAAACTTATAATTTATTGCATATAGTAAATAAGTATTATTAGTAAATTACCCGAAGTAGTACTTAGCGGCTTTAATAAAATAAATTTCAATATAACACTTGGAGCATTTGCTAGCTCTTAAAAAATCGTGTATGCATTTTGTCGTAGTAATAATACTTATATACTTTTATAATATTTCTCTAATCAATTAATTCAATCATAATTTTTTATATCTCTTATGGAGCATATTCTAGCTCTAAAAATCTATTTTTCATTCGTAGTAAACGTATTTATATATTTTTATAATATTATTTCTAATCTTTTAATTCAATCATATTTTTCAAAAGTTCTATGCTATTTATCTTCGCTCGGCATTACTTAGCAATTTGTTCAATATCTCAATTTCATTTATTTCGTATAAAAACTCGTGGTATCATTTATAATTCCTTCTTATTTATATGTTTCCTAATATTTCTTGTTTTCATAATCTTTAAATTTAGTCCACCGCATGCTAGTAATTTAACCCTAAGTAATACTTAGCGATCTGTGGGTACCGTTTTCTTCTGTTTTAAATTTCGTAATCATTATTACACCATTGTAAACTTTTTGCACTTCATCAATTTCTAATTATGGTATTTTTTCAACAAATTGTTGTGTATTTTCTTTCCCTTTCCTTTCATTAATATAGTCGTTGTCACGGGGGTACTGACGGACAAAACCTTATAGGGCCCTACCCAAATTGGTGAACATTTATTTTTCCTATTTTGATTCTTTATTACAACCATTTCCCCAATTTGAAACTCCATGGGGTTTAATGATTTATGGTAGCTTGTTTTAGATTTTTCTAAACCAGTGGACACACGCATCGTATTATTATGGACATGCATTGCCGAGTTTAACCATTGATCCCAATAAAAACCATCCTCCTTATCAAAACATCTCAAATATTCAGCTAATGGTCTGTGACTACGTTCTAATGATCCATTGGCCTGGGTGTAATGTGCATTTTTTTAATACCCAATAATTTGCATGTATCGGAAAATAACTTTGACACGAAATTAGAGCCATTGTCAGTTACTAGAATTTTTGGAATATTGTGGCGTGTTATAATTTCATCATAAAATGCTTGCTTCTGGTCTGGTATTGCTACACAGCACATATATTTTGAAAAATCGTCTTGAAATGTTAAAATGTGTTTATTGCCAGATACTGTCTCGAGTAAAATTCCTACTAAGTCCATATAAACCTTATCAAATGGGCGCGTCGGTGTATCTGTCAAGACCATTGCCATTTTTGTTAGCTTAGAACTTTTGTTAACTTGACATTTAAAGCAATTTTTTACATACTCTTTAATTTGTTTTTGCATACCCTTCCACCTATATTGTTTTCTTATTCGAAAATATGTTTTCAGTGTGCCCTGATGAACCCCTAACGACGAGTCGTGAAAATCTCTAATATCTGTTTTAATTTTTTCAGGATCAGTTAATACTTGAATCAAGATTGTTTCACCATCCATAACCGTTACTGTGTCGTCCAGGACTGGTTTACCGACGTCCGGTTGTGGATCTATTGCCTTTGATGTAGTTTTAGAACGGGTTTGAACTGCCGGAATTTCTGTTTCTAATTGTGAAATCCTACTTAATGAGTCAGCATTTAAATTCTTTTTGCCATGTTTATAAATTATTTCGAACTCGTATTCTGATAATTTGTGCCTGAACCTGGCTAGCCTTGACGTTTGATCCTTTAAATTCGCTATGCCACGCAGTGGTTGATGATCTGTATAAAACGTGAATGGACGCCCCAACAAATACGCTCTTTAATTTTTTATGACCCATACTATTGCCAAAAATTCTCGTTCAATAGTTGAGTACCTTGTTTCTGCGTCGTTAAGAGCTCTACTTGCATATGCGATAGGTCGATCAGAACCTGGCTCGCCCTGTGACAGCACTGCTCCTATAGCTTCTCCACTTGCATCTGTTGTCAATACAAATGGTTTTGAAAAATCTGGGTATGCTAAAACATTAGGTGAAATAATTGCTTCCTTAAGTTTTATAAATGAATCCTGGCACTTGTCTGTCCATTCAAAACTGGCATCCTTCCGCAACAGTTTATTAATCGGTAGTGTTAACTTTTCCATATTCTTAAAAAAATTTCTGTAATAATTTACTAAACCTAAGAAGACTTGCAGCTGTTTCTTGTTCCTGGGTACCGAAATATTTTTGACACATTCTATTTTATCGGGATCTGGCATTGCGCCTGATTCCGTGCATTTGTGACCTAAAAAATTGCACGCCTTAAAAAATTACATTTTTCCGTACTTAATTTCAAATTGTTTTCTCTCAAGTTTTCTATCACCTTACATAGTCTAATTTTGTGCTCCTTTAAGTTTTTCCATACACCACTATATCGTCCAGATATACGAAACAATCAAGTCCCTGCAATCCTGTTAAAATGTGGTTCATTATTCTTTGAAACGTAGCGGGTGCCCCCGTCAATCCAAATGGCATTCTATGTCCCAAGCCCATGCTGAACGCTGTTTTTTCTCAGTGGCGTTCGTCCACTAGCACTTGGTGATAACCTAATTAAAAATTTCATCAATAAGAGGTATTGGAAATACTTGTTTAATCGTTGTGTCGTTCAATCTGAAATCTATTACTAGTCACCATTTTTTCTGTCCGTCCTTTCCACTCTTTTTAGGCACCAACAATAGTGGTGAATTCCAAGGTAACATGCTTGGTGAAATAATATCGTCGTATAATAATTTCTGCACCTCTGTTTGTTGATTTCCCCTCGGTGAATATGTGGTAATTTATATTGTTTTCGGTTAATCGGAGGTTGGCCGTCTATTGTGGGGATTTCATGTTTTAAATTTGGTGTATACGATAGCTCATCCCCCTCTAACAGAAATACATAATGGTATGACGCACATATTTTTTCTATGGATGCCTTCTGTACAACATTTGCATTAGGATCCAGTTTCAATGTGTCAAATAGTTTGCATATTCTGTGTTGTATGTTTATGCTTTGTACGCTATTCATTGTGCCACTCACTGGTTCCATAAATTTATTATAATTTGAAAATTTGAGCTGTATGTTCTTATTCAATATTATATCTTTTTCTGTTGAGTTTAACAATGAAACGTAAACACTAATTTTTCTCACATTTGATATGGTTTCTCCGATATAAACTACTGGTGAAATTTCCTGTTTTGAATTATTACTACGGGGATCTTGGTTCGTAGTGGTAGTCTGGCGATACCTTTAGATCTTACTATTATTTTTATTTCTTCACTGTATAATATTTTGTATATTTTTTCTAGTGATCTGAGAGATAGGGTTACGATTTTATTTCTATTCCCAGCTTTAAAGGTTAATCCCTTTTCCACTGCATTTATGATTGCAGTGGAAGTATACCGTCTGTCGGAACTCCCTGATCCTGCATTATTGTATGTAACGTCAGACTGAGCCTTCTATGTTTCATATGTTGAATTTCAATTGATCCTGCGGTGGTCACATGTCTCTCAAATGCTCCGATCAGATCTTTTGTGTCTTTTAAATTTCTCTCTAGTTTATTATCTAATGCACTCCACTTTACCAAGCTAGAGTCTGCACCAGAATCTACGAGTAATATTAGTTTCCCATTTTTCGCTTCCTTACAAGGAATTTCTATAAAGGTATCATTTTATATGCGATTTTTCTTTGATTTTGTATATAAACTTAATTTTAATTCCTTAAAATTTTCAATATATTTACTAATATTTTTATTTATACTATCAATTCCTGAAGTAATCAGATCATTTAATTTCTTCTTGTTTTCTTCTATACATATCCTATTTATTATGCAATCATATTTTTTTTTGTTGTTAATGCTATTATGCCAAAGACGTTCAACGTTAATACAATTAGTGAACAAAAATTATCTACCATTTTCCTACCATTGATAGCGAACGTATCCACTGCCGCGCACAGCGTCTGATTTACAATTCCTATCTTCGTTGGCCTGATGTCGCAACTTGTCTTGGGTTCCCAGATAATTGGCCTATTCTGGGCCCCTAACACTTTCCCTGGTTTCGGGTAGATTCAAAATTTTTCTTCGCGTAACAGTTTTCCAGCAATAAATGACACCTTAGAAACACTAAACACGTTTCACAAACAAATTCAGTTCACCCACGAAATTGAAAAAGATGGAAAAATACCATATCTAGACTCTTCATTAATCAGAATTGACAACACTATTAAACTTGACTGGTACCAAAAGCCGACAGCCTCAGGAAGAATCAATATGCACTCTAAACACCCAAAACACATAATAATGAACACAGCGTATAACTTTATAAGAAGAGTATTAAAAATACAATTTCACAAGAACAATTTCACAAGAAGAATATCAGAAAAATTCAAAAAAATCTACATAAAAATGACTTTAAATACCAAACGACGAGGACAAAATTAATATTGCACTAAAAACAGACAACACATTAAAAAAACTATTCACAAAGACAAAAACCAAATTGGACAAAATGGAGAAATCAAACGTTATCTATCAAATACCATGGAACGGAGACGGATCCAACTTATGCAATAAAGTATATGTTGGAACAACAAATCAAAATTAAGGACAAGAATTTCTGCACACAAATCTGACTACAAAATAAGGAATAGAACAAGTGACCAAAAAACTGCGCAAGCAGCCCACTATACCACAATGCGACACTCGCCGAACATAGAAGTGGTAAAGATTTTACAACAAGAATCACATTACAAGAAACGATACACAACAGAGATCCTTCACATAATCAACACTCCCACGGACAAATGAATGAACTACAAAACGCACACTGAGAATTGCACTCAAAACTACAGACACATCATAACAAAGCACAAAAAGATCAAAATTTAGTAACAGCAACAGTGTCGATATAAGCAGACGTTGAATTACCTTAATTGTAAGATCTATTTGTTTAATTGTTTTACATGAATGTTTTCGAACCAATGTTGTCATTTAATTAATATATTGTTGTCATATTTCATTGTTGTAGGCTTAATAATTTCCTAAAGACGGACACTGAAGGTGTCCGAAATATTTGAAAAAATTAAAAACAAATTAATTTAAAAAAACAAAAACGATTTTTTTTTTCTACATTAACCAACCTGACCTCGAGCCTGACGAAACACAACTTATTAAAACTAAAAGGTCGATAAAAATAAATATTAATATTTTCTCAAGAATTGTTGAATTTATTAAAGATTTTTTTTTTTAAACTGATAATATTATTTTAAAAATGATTTTATTTTCAAATACAAATTTATAAATCTCTTTTGAAAGTTTAAATAAATTACAAAATAATTAAAATTTGTAGCCTTAATTTTTTTTATTCCCTTGTGTTTGTTTTTAGATTTTAATTCCCTTTTTTTTCATATATATATTTTTTATATCTTTTTATTATTTTTTTTATCTTCTCTTTTTTTAATTAAAATTTTTATTCCTTCTTTCTTTATTAATTTAAATTCCCTTTTTTTATATTGTTTTTTTTCTCTTCTTATTTTTTTTCTGTAAATTTTTTTTTTTCTTCTCTTTTTTTATATATATATATATATTTTATATTATTTTTTAAATACCCCTTTTTTTCATATATATATATATATATATATATATATATATATATATATATATATATATATATATATATATATATATATATATATATATATATATATATATATATATATATATATATTTTTTTTTTTTTTTTTATCTCCTTTTTATTATCTTTTTTTTTCTATAATATATTGAGAATGCCCTTTTCTTCCCATAGAAAAAAAATGGATTACTAAATGTTCACTTACCTATACTCTTGCTACCGATGAACCAAATGGTAATTCCGATGCTGGCTTTCTTCATTACTTGATGTTGGCTCTGCTTCCTCTGTAAGCTCTCGTGTCAGGTCCACCCTTAATTCGGCCAGATGTATTGAATTTTTTTTTTTACAAATCAACCAACGCTCAGAGGATGCCCCCTATTCATGCAATGCACAGTGTTGATCGTAAGAATGGAGGAGGGAAATATGAAGTAGTGTCGGTGAATGTTTGTTTTGAACTTGCCAATATCAAAAATGTCAGGAAAAACGGACGCACGGAGATTGTTCCACAAACGTGTCGTGCGACTGAAGAACGAATTCTCTCTATAATGCGTGGTTCTGATGAGAGTCGTGTGGACTACGAAGGGGTGGGCGTGGTTTGATGCCCGAGTAGAACGAGAAAACACACGACCAGGTGGAATCAGGCCATGTATTTCACTCGAACACTTACCGTCGTAATACCTATAAAACAGGCTTACACAACCAACGGTCCTTCGGTGCTCAAGAGAACCAATAGACGATGAGATGTTTTCATCCCCTATTAAATATATCGCACGTTGTTGAATTCGATCCAGGAACTCCAAGGAGGATTTTGAAGCTCCTGCCCAAATGTGCGAATTGAATTCCATTTTAGGCCGTATATAGGTAGTGTAGACAGTGCGCAGGTCAGCAGGAGTGAAGTATGTTTTACACCGTTTTAAAAAACCGAGACACTTGGCCGCTTCTTTCGACACATTAAGTATGTGATCATTCCAACGGAGATCACATTGAATTGATATGCCCAGAACGTCAAGAGCAGCTGACTGCGCAATAATCACAGCACCCATATTGAGGGGTGGGAGGGGTGAATGCATTCTTTTGTGGGATATCAGACTACATTGGGTCTTGCTGGCATTAAAATCTACTCTATTTGCAACACCCCACTCGGAGATTGATTTAAGGTCATTATTGAGCGTGTCATTCATAGTGCGTCTTTTACTCTCAATCTCCAATGAGTTTGGGCGCTTGTTGAACGAGTATGAATGACAAATGTTACTGTCATCTGCAAAGGAATAAATTGGTTTCTGGGTCAATGACAGAGGGTCATTGATAAATACCAGAAATAGGGACGGGGATAGGACGGAACCCTGCGGAACTCCAGAATTGATGGAATGTTGTTCTGAAAGAACACCATCCATCGCAACTCGTATTGAACGACCCTGGAGAAAACTCGATATCCATCGAGTAAATGATTCGCCGACACCAAATGCAATTAGTTTTGAAACGAGGGCTTTACGCAACACTCGATCAAAAGCCTTGGAAATATCGAGAGCAACAGTCTGGCTCTCCCCGAAAAGGTGAACACAATTATTCCACTTTTCGGAGAGGACCGCCATCAAGTCACCTGTGGATCTGGCCCTACGGAAACCATATTGGCGGTCACTGAGCAATTCGTTGTGCTCAAGATAGTTCACAAGAGTTCGCAGAGCATATTGCAATGGATCGGTAATTGGCAGGGTTCGTAGCTTCGCCCTTTTTCGGAACTGGCTGGACATTGGCAACCTGCCAACAAGATGGAAAAACTCCTGTCGTGTAGGAGATGGTGAAAAGGTTACGCAACGGACAAGCCAACGTTAACGCACACTTCTTCTGATTTTTCACCCTTTATACAAATGACCAGAAATTTTTACTACATCTGTGGTAGAGTAGGACCTTTTTGCGCGCGTTTGTTCGTGAAGAAACTTTACGCGCGAGATCACGGCATTACAGCGATTCCTAGCCTGTATGAGAAGTCTTTCTGTGTCAGCATTCTTGTTAGAGTGCCAATTATGAAAGGCTTCCTCTTTCGACCTGACTGCAATCCTGCAAGACTCATTAAACCTAGAGTGGTCTTTGGGTTTAATGCTAATCTTTTTAGAAGGTATGAAGAACCGCATACCTAATAAATGTTGAACCTCAGACTTAAGATCATCAAAGCTCTGTCCCCCTTCTGCCAATGTTTTTTTGATTCTTGAATGATCGGAGATTTTAACGACCTGTAGTCCATTTTGTAAACAAATCCCCCAATAAAATTGTGTGATTATGCTTCCGGAGAGTCAGGGTGTTCGTGTCTTTTTCCTCCGTTTCATATACAAGACTTACTTCCTTGTTGCTTATAACATACTTCTCTTTTACAATTAGGGATCCGAACCCGGCTAAAAACACCGTTTCTACGGATTCACCGCATGTCGCATCGAAAACCATTTCTTCACGAAACTTGAACAGCCATCTATTCGATACTTCAGTTTTTAAAATGAAACCTTTACTGACGATCACTACCACTTTTACACACTCTGATGATTCCCCTGGACTGTATTGCAATAAGTTAACTTCACACTTATGACTGTCCTTGGTGAAGACCTTTCCAGGATGTTTACAAAATAATCGCTCGTTCCAAAATTCTTACTGTGAACTCAAGTTTCGAAATGTGGGTGTTGGTATTCGAATTCCATTTCCCCTGTTTATCTAAATCTTCGTTTAATGACCCCTGAAGTAGTCCTATCTCTTTTAACGCTCTCATTACTGGTTTCGATAGTTAATTTTAATTACTAGCCATTACCGTAACTTGATTCCTTAGAAATTCATATGTTTTGCTATTACGTGTATCATTGAGGTGCCCGTGAATAGTCTCTGAATCCTTTTCGTTCATTACTCCAAACGCCCACTGCATCATATCCCCTACGAAGTCGAGCGATCTTCGAGATCTTCTGTTATTGAAAATATGCTTTATAATATCCTCAATTCTCTGGAGAGTTTCCATTATGGCATCCGTTTCTTGAAAGGGTGCTAGACATGCTTTGATAAAATCAGTGTTGTTGAGTTTTCTACAGGTATCCGCCGCACTCTTCCTAAATTTCCTAGTCATCAAAAGAATGTCACCGAAATTTATTGACTGGAATTTTGTAGCAATGGTCTACTCATCTTTATAAAATACAGTTTTAGCACTGTAATAAAAGAAAGTGGGGTGTCTCTTAATTTGTCCACTATTACCTTAGTCGATAAGGAGGCTGAAATCGAGCTGCATAGAACCCAAATCCAGATGCTGTTCAGTCTAACCTGTATATGTAAAAGTATTTATGTATCCCTGATATGTATAAATATATATAAAAACAATAATATACTCTATCCTATCAAATCCTAAATTAGTCTTTCTTTTCCGTTTTAATTCTCTGAATTTACCAATACTATCTATGATCAAATGGTTGAACTCATATCGCTTGTCATTTATTCTACTGGATTCCCACTTTTTATTTTCTGATTTATGAATTATACTACTTAATTATTACAACAAATAAAAAAAAAATACATATATATATATATATATATATATATATATATATATATATATATATATATATATATATATATATATATATATATATATATGAGACGGAAGATCATTCAGCGCACTGAGGCAGTGTGCGAGAAAGAGATGGAAGATCAGCGCATTAAAACACATGAGTGCGAATGAGATGCCAATAGCATGCGTCATTCACGAAACGAGTAGAAGGTTCTCGAAGCACATCGAAGCTTGTCGAAACGTGTCGAACTGATGCATGCAGTATATAAGGGAGCCGCAGCACATCAGTTGTGATTTGATAGTGAACTAGTGCGTCTCGTGAGTGTACATTGTTAAGCTTAATTGTATAGATTCAGCAGTTGATATAAGTGATTATTCTTTAAGTTGTTATTTTAATAAATAAAGTTCATTAATACTAATTGAAATAATACTAGTTAAAACCAAATATTAGTGCGTTTTTATTTTGTACACAATCCAGCGATACGAACTCGTAGAACAGTTTTCCGTAGACTGAATTTTCGGAACATTGGTGTCAGAAGTGGGATTGTGATACAAAATGGTTAAATTTGAACAACTTAAAGTCGACCAGCTAAAGAAGGACCTATCCATTCGTAATCTTCCAACTGCTGGTACGAAAGTAGAGCCGCAAAAGCACCTAATGGACGAATTAGAGGCGCAGGGCATTGATCTTACGAATTTTGAAGTGGAAGTTGCAGCACCGTCATCGAAAAATCTGGACACAAAGGAGAAAGTACAGACCCAAGTGTTTGATATGAACCAGTTGATCGGAGCTATGCAACAATAATTTCAGATAATGGCTCAAGAAAATTCCAGACAGTCTCTAGAAAATTCAAAACAGCTTAAAGAAAATTCCAACAAAATGGAACAGAAACTTCAAGAAAATTCGAAACAGCAATTAGAAAGTTCTAATCAACTGCAAACTGAAATTAAGCAGCAGATGCAGGAGCATTCAAAGCAGCTTTTGGAAGTTTTTAATACACTCCATTGCAAAGTGATGGAGCTAGAAACGCATGTAAATGACATGGAAGTGAACATTGATGAAAAAATGCAAAGATTAGAAAACGGACTGTTCCAGAAAGTGATCAAATCAGTTATTTAGCGGTTATGGCTGCACTGCAGCGAAAATATGGCAGTGATCACATGAAACAGATATACCGAATGGAGCTGAAGGGCAGATTGCAACGAAATGGCGAAACTTTGCAGGCGTATGCAGCGGACGTGGAGAGGCTTACGCATTTGTCGTATGCAGATTCAACGAGCGATTTCATAGAAAAGTGCAAGATCGAAGCTTTTGTTGATGGCATACGCGATCAGGAGACAAAACGTGCAACAGTGATTGCGCCCAAGGTAACATTTATGGAAACCATAGCTCTAACACAGTAGACAGCAAATGCGTTGTGCCGATATGCTCCAAAGGCTCGTAGAATTGATGTGGAGAACGATGATTTATTTCAAGTAGTGTGCCAAGCAGTTAAAGCAGGCGTCAAAACCGAACACACATAAGCCAACAAAGATACGCAATTCAAAGTTAAATGTTACAACTGTGATATATATGGGCATATGGCACGTGACTGTCGTAAAAAACGCAAACGCTCAATAAATCAATCTGCAGATGAACCCAGACATGAAGAAAGACAGGATCATGTCCAAAATAGCGTAAATTTTAATCAAGCTTTAAACTAAAACGAGTCAGTTCTGCGGGGCACGATCTGACTCCCATAACCGATTGCCGCAAAATCTCCATTTCACAAATAGCTCGAAAGCCTAATAGTTTAACTGTCAAGGGGCTAATTGATTGTGTAGCATATATGGTAAATTTGGATACAGGAGCTTCACACTCAATAATAAGAAGTAACCTTGTTAGGGACGAAATAGAGCCGCTTATCGGAATAAGATTGCAAACAGCGACAGTTGAAGAGGCTCCAATTAGAGGAAAAATTACCAAGGATATCACTACTGGCACTACGACAGTTAAGCATGATATTATAGTGGCGGAAATAGTAGACGAAATAATACTTGGCATGGACTTCATGATAAGTAACGGTTTCACACTAGATTTAACAAGGAAAATTTTGAGTTATGTCAACACGGAGATCCAACTAAACATTGATTGTGACCAATGCCCGAAAATCAAACAAGTTATTGCTCATAAAAATAGAAAAATACCATCTAATTCAGAAGCAATTGTTTGGGAAAAATTAAATGGAGATTGTGGGATAAGCAAGTTGTGGGTTATAGAAGCGAATGATGAGCAAATGAGCAGAAGTAATATTGTTGTCGGAAGAACATTAGTAGAAGCGACAAAAGACAAAGTTGTTCCAATAAGAGTTCTCAACATGGAAAACTCGTCCAAATTAATTAAAAAGGGAACAGTATAGGCCAGTGTCAAGAGGCATCAGCGATTATAAATTGTGAGTCAAATCCATCAAGAGACTACGGCACATCGCAAATAAACAAACAATCTACTCACAGGTTTATAAATGAGTGGACGATGGATTTGACTGCCAAAGAACAGAGTAAAGTGCAAAAGATAATTGACAAATATTGGAGTATATTTGCTGAAAAAGACCAAAAGAATGGCCGAACTGCCACTGTAAAACATCGAATAGACACTGGTGATTCTAAGCCAATTCGTCAAGCACCAAGAAGGGTATCACTTGCGAAAACAAAGGAAGTATCACATTTGGTTGAAGGAATACACACAAATGGCGTGGTGAAACCAACTGAGAGTCCATGGAGTTAACCAGTAGTATTGGTGAAAAAGAAAGACGGTTGTACTCGGTTCTGCGTTGATTACCGAAAGCTTAATGATGTCACCAAGAAAGAAAGTTATCCATTACCCAGAATCGATGACACCTTGGATACTCTATCTAATGCTAAGTGGTTTTCAACGTTGGACTTGCAAAGCGGTTACTGGCAAGTAGAAATCGATAAGAAATATTGAGAGAAGACCGCATTCAGTACTGGAGAAGGACTATTGTAATTTTTGGTAATGCCGTTTGGACTATGCAATGCCCCAGTAACATTCGAGCGGTACATGAAGCACGTATTAAAATGTTTACACTGGAAAACAGCGCATTTCAATGGGATGATGATCAAGAAAGGGTGTTTTTGAAATTAAAAGATCTACTGTGCTCGGCACCAATTCTTGCGTATCCAATTCCTGGTGAGAAATTTATACTTGATACGGATGCAAGCGGATACGGAATAGGCGGAGTTCTCTCTCAAGTGATCAATGGGCAGGAAAAAGTGATCGCATACTACAGTAAAACATTGTCCAAGCCCGAGCGAAATTACTGTGTCACCAGGAGGGAGCTTTTTGCTGTAATTGAAAGTGTGAAAAATTTTCATAAGTATCTGTACGGACAACAGTTTCACTTGAGAACCGATCACGCAGCACTACGATGGTTACTTCAGTTCAAAGATCCGGAAGGCCAAATTGCGCGTTGGATAGAACGATTACAGAGCTACGATTTCTCAATCGAACATCGTAAAGGAGGAAATCATGGAAATGCAGATGCTCTGTCCCGAAGACCGTGTAAACTTCAATGCAGACATTGTTTAAGAGCAGAAGGAAAATAAAACATAATTGACATTCGTCTGCTGAATGTTTTACCCGATGAAAAATGGACTCCGGAACAAATTCAAATCGATCAAAAGAGTGATTCCGACCTCGCAAAAATCATGATTTTCAAGGAACAGCACAGAAAACCATCATGGGAAGATATAGCTGCGGACAGTCCAATAACTAATGCTTACTGGGCACAGTGGCAGAGCTTAAAGCTGCAAGAAGGTTGCTTATATCGTTTATGGGAAAATGAAGATGGCACATCAGCTCGAACTTTGATTGTTGTTCCCAATTCAAAAATAAAAGAGATATTAGCGGAATACCATGGTGGATCTAGTGGTGGTCATTTGGGCATTAATAACAACGGTCGAGAAGGTAAAGAAACGTTTTTATTGGATTGGATGCCAAGAGTCAGTCGCCGATTGGATTCGCAGTTGTCCGCAATGTGTACCAGCAAAAGGACCAACCGTCAGAAGTCGCGGCAGGATGCATCAGTACAACGTGGGAACACCATTCGAGCGTATTGCCATGGATGTCGCCAGGCCGTTTCCAATCAGTGTCGTCATTGACTATTTCAGCAAGTGGCGTCAAGTGTATCCCATGCCGAATCAAGAAGCCACAACAGTTGCTGATGCATTAGTTAACAACTGGGTAAGCCGTTTTGGAGTACCGTTGGAATTGCATTCAGATCAAGGAAGAAATTTTGAGTCTGCAGTTTTTAAGGAAGTATGTAAAGTCCTCAACATACACAAAACACGAACAACGCCTTTGAACCCGCAATCAGACGGCAAGGTGGAGAGATTCAATCGGACTTTAGAAGAGTATCTCAGAAAAGTGGTTGATAAAAATCAAAAAGATTGGGATACACACATGCCACTATTTCTCATGGCTTATCGAACGGCGGTTCATGATACCACAGTAGCTTCACCATCTAAAATTGTTTTTGGAACAGACTTAAGATTACCTGTGGATTTAAAGTTTGGAGCGAGTCCTTCAGCTGAAATTCCTATACAAAATTATGTTTCCAGAAAAAGTGAAGAAATGAACGAAGTTCATCAATTTTAAGACAGCGTACATAATTTGCGAGCGATAAGATGAAGGCCAGATACGACTTGCGCACAAATTCAGAGAGATTTACGGAAGGAGAGCTTGTTTTGCTCTATAACCCGCAAAGGAAGAAAGGCTTATCCCCTAAGCTACAAACACACTGGGAAGGACCATATAAGATAATTAAAAGAATTAACGATGTAGTGTATCGGATTCAGTATACTGCGGGCGTTAGACGAAAAATGAAAGTAGTACATTTAGAAAGGTTGGCGCCGTATAGAGAGAGAGAGGATTAACATCTGTTCGGGACGAACAGATTTAGGTGGTCGGCAGTGTTACGAAAAGATGTAATTTGCCCCATAGTGCAAGCAATCAACAATAATTAATGAGACGCAAGACAATTCAGCTCACTAAGCATGTGTTAGAAAGAGACGGAAGATCATTCAGCGCACTGAGGCAGTGTGCGAGAAAGAGATGGAAGATCAGCGCATTAAAACACATGAGTGCGAATGAGATGCCAATAGCATGCGTCATTCACGAAACGAGTAGAAGGTTCTCGAAACACGTCGAAGCTTGTGGAAACGTGTTGAACTGATGCATGCAGTATATAAGGGAGCCGAATCTGAGGTACAGCACATCAGTTGTGATTTGATAGTGAACTAGTGCGTCTCGTGAGTGAACATTGTTAAGCTTAATTGTGTAGATTCAGCAGTTGATATAAGTGATTATTCTTTAAGTTGTTATTTAAATAAAGTTAATTAATACTAGTTGAAATAATACTAGTTAAAACCAAATATTAGTGCGTTTTTATTTTGTACACAATCCAGCGATACGAACTCGTAGAACAGTTTTCCGTAGACAGAATTTTCGTAACAATATATATATATATATATATATATATATATATATATATATATATATATATATATATGTATATATATAAGGTGCAATTACTCGTTCGTTGTATGTATTGTTGGAGCATAACGCGCGTCACACGAAAAAATGATCAAGAACGCGCGGATGGCTGTTTTTTTAATTTCTATCCTAATAAAGATAGGTATTTATTCTTAAAGATAATTCTTTGGGAAACCGCGTGGCATACTCACTTTTGTGGTACCCTACACCGATAAACTACATTTAAAAAGGAACTTTGTTGAATATTTTGTAAAATTGAAAATTGAAAAATTGAAATTAAATATAATATATATATTTTTGATCGATATAACCTTGGTTAATTTGTGTATACATATTCCGTCCATTGTCCATGATTTAAGACTGTTGAACCATCAAAGAACTCAACACTCTACTAAGGAATAAAAAATCCTTTTTTTTTCAATTTTAATGTTGTGAATTTGTGTTCCATTGTACATTAATATTTCAAAATATTTTTAAAAATGTAAAGGGTTGGCTATATATATTAAAATAATTAAAACCACTTACCTGATCCAGCCATGATTAAATAATAACAATGATTAATTATTAGATACACAAAATCACAAATAATATTTTATTTCTAACTTTCTTCACTTTTTCACATTATTTGACACATTTACAACAAATTAAATTTTAAGTAAACAAGTAAGTACCGTTATAATTAGGGCTGTGCGATAAATTGTTTTAAAGGAAATACTGATTAATCGCAATCACGATTAATAAATTATTCGATTAATTGTATTGTTTAATTAACCGAAAATTAAATTAATTGGTTTATTAAAACTTTTAATTAATGAAAATACTTTTTATTTGAGAACATAGAAATTGCTGTTTAAAAAGATATCCAAAACAAAGTTTTGTTATAAAAAAACAAAAAATTACAAATGCCGAAAAAGATACGTAACAAGTATAATATAGTTATTTATAATCATGCCAATAACAAAACATATTGTTATCGGTATTGATCACCTTTAATATAATACACAAATTGAATTTTGTTTCCAAAGGGTACTGAGATATGTACACCTTCCTAAAATCAGAGACCAAAAATAATTAATTTTTTTAAATTTATATGTAAAAAGTCATTGTAAGAAATGATGGCACTGTAAAACAAATGGTACCATTAGATAACATTCGATGAACATTTTTAATTTATTGTCTTATTTTTATTATAGGACTGTTAAATTTTAAAGTATTTTTTAATAATTATATTTGAGAAATATAAATAAAAGTTTGATTAATATTATTTAAGTCAAAAATAATTATTTTTGATAAATACTTTCAAAATTCAAATATAATTTTTATTTTAGATACATATTTATTAAAACCAAAATTAATTATTATTTTTGATATATATATGTAAAAAAAGTCTTTACTCTTACCAAAAAATCTCCAAACAAACAAACAAATTGGCTGAACTTTAGATAACCGGATGAAGTGAAATATTTTTTCTTCAAACTATCCCCCATGTTTGGGTCCCAGACTAAATTGGGGCTCGGTCGAACTTGTGGTACCCCAGATAAATCGAAACTTTATACACGTACCTATATGAACATGTAGGTACTGAAATGAAAGATATTGATCTCACGATTAATATGTTATTATGTTCATGATCCGATAACCCCAGTAACCTCAGGACCCTTTTTAGTTTTAACAACTGAGTTCATTTTATACACGAATAATACTTTTGTATTTATGTTTTAAAAAATAAAAAAATTTATATTTTATAAAAGAATTTCGTCTGCGGCGCTTCTTCGATATTACTTGCCAACGAAATATTATAATTAACTGTTGGGCCACTTCTAGAAAATTTTAAAAAAACCTTTCAGCGTTACCTATTCATTTCAAAATTTTCTTCGTCATTTTAATAAATAATTAAATATTTTTCTCAACAATCAGTATTTCATTTTAATTTTATTTTTTACATAATTACAAATCCAAAGCTTTGGTTATTAGATCATAAAAATAACCATAAATTACAAATGTGGCATTATTACATTTCATTTGAGTACCTATATGATCAAATATGTAGATGCACCGGATATCGTTTTTTCTAGGGTACCACAGATCCGACCGCACCCTATATTTTTTTTGTTTTTTAAGCAAATAAAACGGTTGATTTAAAGAAAAAAAGTTGATTTAAAGAAGTACAGTTGTATAAAATATAAAGTACAGAAAATATAAAAAAGGGCGCAAAATAAATTGTTGGGGCGCATTTTAGAAAAAAATGGAAAAAAGGCGCAAACAAATCAATCGACCCCCCCCCCCCCAAATCATACTCCTGGATCCGCCCCTGATACATCCCATCGACATTTGGATGCCCATACAATGGAATGGAACAAATTATGTCTGCACAGGGCGATGAGAACGCTCACGTACTACAGGAGTCTGATCCTGTATCGAAAATGAGTCGAGTACACAGCCGCTGTTAGACGAGCGCAATCATCAGCTGTAGCTTGAACAACATCAACAACAACGGAGTTATCATAGGCATCAGCTACATCACACAAACACCAACCAGAAAACACATCTAGTCGGTTACAACGAACGCAGTTTTTAGTGGAAAGAGATGCAAATGTGTTTGCGCCAAACGATCTAATTACCAAGAAGAGCGAGTTGAAGGCACGTGTCGAGGATTCACGTATTCAAGGTATGCAAAATCAAGAGTAGTCTAATGAATTATAAAAGCTTATTATACTTTACTTTAATTCATTTTGCAGACATACAACGCATGAATTGCAGCAGAGACACGAAACATTAAAAGCCAAGTCGAATATTTTGGATGACAAGCAACAGCACGAACAATGAAAAATTTATGTTATCAGCTGCAGCGGTTGATGAAGCGCTCAAGGAACTGGAGCAGTTCTATCCGTTGTGCATTGTGCATGGACAACAGTAAAGGTAGTGCATTTTATTTTTTTTTGTTTTTACTAATTTTAAAAATATTTTTTTTCAATTTTAATGTTGTGAATTTGTGTTCCATTGTACATTAATATTTCAAAATATTTTTAAAAATGTAAAGGGTTGGCTATATATATTAAAATAATTAAAACCAGCCATGATTAAATAATAAGCCATGATTAAATAATAAATAATAACAATGATTAATTATTAGATACACAAAATCACAAATAATATTTTATTTCTAACTTTCTTCACTTTTTCACATTATTTGACACATTTACAACAAATTAAATTTTAAGTAAACAAGTAAGTACCGTTATAATTAGGGCTGTGCGATAAATTGTTTTAAAGGAAATACTGATTAATCGCAATCACGATTAATAAATTATTCGATTAATTGTATTGTTTAATTAACCGAAAATTAAATTAATTGGTTTATTAAAACTTTTAATTAATGAAAATACTTTTTATTTGAGAACATAGAAATTGCTGTTTAAAAAGATATCCAAAACAAAGTTTTGTTATAAAAAAACAAAAAATTACAAATGCCGAAAAAGATACGTAACAAGTATAATATAGTTATTTATAATCATGCCAATAACAAAACATATTGTTATCGGTATTGATCACCTTTAATATAATACACAAATTGAATTTTGTTTCCAAAGGGTACTGAGATATGTACACCTTCCTAAAATCAGAGACCAAAAATAATTAATTTTTTTAAATTTATATGTAAAAAGTCATTGTAAGAAATGATGGCACTGTAAAACAAATGGTACCATTAGATAACATTCGATGAACATTTTTAATTTATTGTCTTATTTTTATTATAGGACTGTTAAATTTTAAAGTATTTTTTAATAATTATATTTGAGAAATATAAATAAAAGTTTGATTAATATTATTTAAGTCAAAAATAATTATTTTTGATAAATACTTTCAAAATTCAAATATAATTTTTATTTTAGATACATATTTATTAAAACCAAAATTAATTATTATTTTTGATATATATATGTAAAAAAAGTCTTTACTCTTACCAAAAAATCTCCAAACAAACAAACAAATTGGCTGAACTTTAGATAACCGGATGAAGTGAAATATTTTTTCTTCAAACTATCCCCCATGTTTGGGTCCCAGACTAAATTGGGGCTCGGTCGAACTTGTGGTACCCCAGATAAATCGAAACTTTATACACGTACCTATATGAACATGTAGGTACTGAAATGAAAGATATTGATCTCACGATTAATATGTTATTATGTTCATGATCCGATAACCCCAGTAACCTCAGGACCCTTTTTAGTTTTAACAACTGAGTTCATTTTATACACGAATAATACTTTTGTATTTATGTTTTAAAAAATAAAAAAATTTATATTTTATAAAAGAATTTCGTCTGCGGCGCTTCTTCGATATTACTTGCCAACGAAATATTATAATTAACTGTTGGGCCACTTCTAGAAAATTTAAAAAAAACCTTTCAGCGTTACCTATTCATTTCAAAATTTTCTTCGTCATTTTAATAAATAATTAAATATTTTTCTCAACAATCAGTATTTCATTTTAATTTTATTTTTTACATAATTACAAATCCAAAGCTTTGGTTATTAGATCATAAAAATAACCATAAATTACAAATGTGGCATTATTACATTTCATTTGAGTACCTATATGATCAAATATGTAGATGCACCGGATATCGTTTTTTCTAGGGTACCACAGATCCGACCGCACCCTATATTTTTTTTGTTTTTTAAGCAAATAAAACGGTTGATTTAAAGAAAAAAAGTTGATTTAAAGAAGTACAGTTGTATAAAATATAAAGTACAGAAAATATAAAAAAGGGCGCAAAATAAATTGTTGGGGCGCATTTTAGAAAAAAATGGAAAAAAGGCGCAAACAAATCAATCGACCCCCCCCCCCCCCAAATCATACTCCTGGATCCGCCCCTGATACATCCCATCGACATTTGGATGCCCATACAATGGAATGGAACAAATTATGTCTGCACAGGGCGATGAGAACGCTCACGTACTACAGGAGTCTGATCCTGTATCGAAAATGAGTCGAGTACACAGCCGCTGTTAGACGAGCGCAATCATCAGCTGTAGCTTGAACAACATCAACAACAACGGAGTTATCATAGGCATCAGCTACATCACACAAACACCAACCAGAAAACACATCTAGTCGGTTACAACGAACGCAGTTTTTAGTGGAAAGAGATGCAAATGTGTTTGCGCCAAACGATCTAATTACCAAGAAGAGCGAGTTGAAGGCACGTGTCGAGGATTCACGTATTCAAGGTATGCAAAATCAAGAGTAGTCTAATGAATTATAAAAGCTTATTATACTTTACTTTAATTCATTTTGCAGACATACAACGCATGAATTGCAGCAGAGACACGAAACATTAAAAGCCAAGTCGAATATTTTGGATGACAAGCAACAGCACGAACAATGAAAAATTTATGTTATCAGCTGCAGCGGTTGATGAAGCGCTCAAGGAACTGGAGCAGTTCTATCCGTTGTGCATTGTGCATGGACAACAGTAAAGGTAGTGCATTTTATTTTTTTTTGTTTTTACTAATTTTAAAAATATTTAATTCTTTTATTTTCGGAAACTTGCTGCAAGATATCAAGGAAAAACGTGAACTCTTCACCACATTTGCACATTCCCTACTTCATGATTCTCAATGGTATTTTATGGCGCAAAGACGAGCAACTGCCGAACTTTATGATTCTCAACAAGTGCTTCCAGTTCAGCATATTTTTAAAGCTAGATTTAGCCTTTTATTTTTGTGTTTAGCTTTAAATTTTGGGACTAATTTATTTAGCCTTTTTTAAATTTTCAAAATCTTAATAAAATTTAGTAAATAATGGCATCTTAATTTGAAATATTTTTCAACATACAACCATGAATTTGTAAAAAATTTAGTTTTTTTTCGAATATCCTAAAATTAAGAACAACCTGATGTCAACAGTATTGATTTTCGATGATCGTGGTAGCATTTTAAATATATTGAAAAATGTTCAGCCATAAAGTTTGATTTAGATGGTTGCAGTGACAAAAACGCCTTTTATAAAACCAGTGTGGACCATGCAGAATTCCTATATTTTTGTGAAGTGCATTATAGAACGAAAAAGCCTCCCAAATGAGTTTAGCAATGATGATCTAGAAATGTTGGATTTTCTATCCATTCAATTTTTCAGAAATACATATTTAGAAATACATATCTAATTAAAAAATATTTCTGTTTTTTTTTAATTTCCAAATATACAGAAATATCTTAAAAATCAGTATTTGAACGCAATTCACTGTTTTGAGAAGTATAAAAGCAGAGTTGAAACATGTAAAACAACTAATCATTATACGAATTGTTTTTATTTAAATTGTACATGAATTTATGTGATTTTTTAAATATATTGAAAATTTGAAGTATTAAAACTTAATAGTACTGATTAATTGTACTTACTTTTAGGTGTAATTGTGAAAATTGACTATTTACTGACATATTTGATTTATTTTTTATTTTATGAACACTTTGAAAATTGTATTGAAATATTGAAAATTAAAAGAAATTTTATATCCTCAACAAATTTTGACATTGGAAATTTATTGTATATATTTTATAAACTTACATTTATTTATTGATATTTTATTGGAAAATTGGAATTGTAGTGACAATATACAAATTATATTGTTTTTGTTAAACTGAAATATTTCATTGGTTTTCTAGTATTATTTCTAATAATATACATAGAAAAATAATAAAAAATATTCAGCTTTTTTTTAGCTGCCTTTTCTATTTTTTTTTTTAGTGGGTCTTGTATTATTGCATTTACTTAGATAATAGAACAATTAGCCATTTACGAGTTACACTAAATTTTGTTTTCTTATTAAAAAAAAAAAACAAATATCCCTCCCTACTCGGGATTTAGGGGAAATTTCTGCTTAAGTCATACCTCAATAAATGCTTACTATCATCCCCAAAATAACATGATAAAAGCCCAACTAGATGTTTGTATTAACTAAATCTACTGGTCATAAATGCCCCGCAATAACCGCTCATCCAAGTGTTTGTACTTCTAAACCTATTGGTAATGAATGCCCCTCAATAAATGCGTATCTGAGTCTTGTCTCTGCTAAACATTATGCTTCCACCTATTGCTTATATTTCTGGGTCTGCTTTACCTACTGGTCTGCCGGTAAAACCGAATTAAAAATATTCGCATTTTATTCTACCCCAAAAAAAAAATACGAAACTGCAAGATCTGTATTATTTCGCCAGCTATGAACGCTCGCTTTACTTATGACATAAATACGTTCGTACAAATGGCATATGTGCTGCAGCATGAAATACTTTGGTGGAATGACCATTATCAAGGTTTGATGGCTTGCGCTAATAATGTAGGTCAGTAAGACAATTGTTGGTTTGCGTTATCCGCATTGAATACGACAATTTTATGACGAATTTTCATTTAATTTTATATGAAGGCAATTCGTTACCATTGCTCCTTCAATAAAACGGTGAAGATCAGTTCTCAGCGATGATGAGTCTGCACCTGCGAAATTGACACCGCATTTTTAATGAATTTTGCGACTTCGCCGAATCCCATGTTGCCCTGTATTTCCTCAGTCTCTATATTATATATACGTTTTAAACAATCATTAGCCCCATCGCATCGGATATTTTCATTCGGTTTCGGATTTATCGATCATATGATCAAATTCGAAGTTCTGAAATAGGGCATCACAGGTTCAGTCGGAACGGATTTTTTGACAAATTTTTGACACTTTTTCTACGAATGCATTGTTGTGTCGGAATGTAAATCTTTGTGTGAACAAATCTTTTGTTTCTTCCTGTGATTCGTGCTAATGTGATATAATTACAAATACAGCGCCCGCGGCTGCATTCCGCTGCAACTCTATCCGCTGGCTATACTCGTCGACAATGAGGTGACGCTCACTGCCGCATTTTCAGCATGCGATGGAGCTGGTTCTGCACGAGGCGGTCGAGGCAAACAGTCCAGCAAACTCACATTGCTGCTCAGCACACTTTTTATGAGATATCGCTCTGTCCATATGTTTACTCGATGGCCGGCAATCCGAAGAATCTCTTGCAGCAGTGTCCAGTAAATATACAGTCAACCATCCAGGCCCGTATCCAGGATTTACGTTCGGGGGGGAGGTTTTTGAAAAATATATTAATATTTAAGAGAGAGTTCCAGAAAATACATCCGCGTATACCAATTAATTATTGTTATTTTTATGCATTCGGATTATGTATTTTCAAATCATAAATTTATTTTGTAATATTTCCTGCCAAAAATAATGACTCTCAATATGTTCATGAAAAACTATAATAAAACGTTTTTCTTCAAATATATAAATTATATCGACCTTCCAAAAATTGGTTATTTTACATAGGAAATAATAACATTTAAAAAATTCCAAGGAAGTATACTAATATTATGATGGATTGTACGTTTTTAAAATTTTTAATTTATGGTTATAATTTGAAATAGGATCGTCCGATCCGCATTAAAATTTGACCGGATATAAAGAATCTAAAAATGAAATAACATTGAAAACAGTCTTAGTCGAATTGGTATATTCTCCTGCATTTAAAATTTGGAAAATATTAATTTATATCTTTTTATATTATAGAGGGAAAAGGAAATCATTGAGTATATTGATCACTATAAAGTTTAACTAGGATATGCGTCATTAGTAATTTGTTTGTCAAATTGAAACATTTTGAGACTTTCGAATACCCAACTATAAAAAAAAGTGCAATAACGTAGTTGGGTTCTAGGAATATTTAAAAAAAGTCTCATTCTATGAAATCGAGCTTCGAACATAAAGGTCACATCATATAAATTTTAAAAAATTGAGTTAATTGAAAACATGAAGAAAAAATCAAAATCCTTCCTTAGGATTTTGTAATAATTTGATAGAAGCAGAAATCGGAACCTTTTCGAGTTTTGAAATCGGAACCGTTATTAAAAAATGTGTGGAACCGTAATCGGAACCCATATAATTTGTTTGAAATTTCTGAATTTTAAATGAAATTTTCTAAATTCAATTGATGTCTTTTGAATATCAAATAGAATTTCTGAATTTCAATTTATTGATTTCAATTGATGTCTAATAATCTGTTTTTAATTTAAATATCCCTACGTTTCTCAAAATAAAAAAAAACAGCATTCAGTGCTGTGTAAACCCGCTTTTACTAAACGACCCGAAAATTAAATAAATTTTTAAATTTATTATTTAATTTAATATAATTCCTCAATTGTTATTTAATGTATTTAATTACTATTTTAATTGATATACACTGGGGGGTCTAGGGTTCGGAATCTCAGTGTCAATCTAAATTGCGAAATATTGCAATTGTTTAGAAACACTGCTTTGCTTATTTTAGCATAGGCCCAAAATCATGCATTGAAAAATTATTGCAAGCCTCTGTTAATTGTGCAAGCTAACATAAAATAAGTGTGGTCTAAGCAAAGCTTTAGAGATTTGCCAAATTATTACCATTGTTGCCAACGTAAAGCGTTCAACATATGTACAGCAACATCCAAAATTGTGTGAATAGTAAAGATACATACGTTATGGAAAAATATGTAAGTCTAATTCACAACACTTGTCTACTCATACACTATGGTGGTGCGGTTCAGTGTGGCTTTCACAAAATTCTGAAACGTGGTCTTGCGATATCTATCCAAGCCTTACTACAAACAAAGAAGAACGATACAGATTGCAAATGTAAAATTCGTTTCGTATCCAGACATTTTTTGTAAATTTTTGACCCTATGAAAAACACTTGCGATTACAGCGTATATTCTTCGTTTCTCATAGAATTCTACGCATAAGGAAAATCGACGATCTGGTCACTTAACGAAATGCATTTCAACCCTCGATAATCATGTCGCAAAACGTTGACTACAAACAGGAGATAAAGCAACTTTCTACTAGACCTTTAAGCAGAAACAATTTGCATCCATTTCTTGATAAGGACGGTTGTCTGCACTTCAACGGGCGACTCGAGTTCGATGAAATACCGTCAACTATCAACACATCATGGCGGTGTTACACGTATGCAGAATTTCATATGAAGAAATACTGGGTGTCAAACGCACATCAGCTCACGCAGACAGTAATAAAGCACTGCCTAACCTGCTTTAAATATACGGCTAAATCAGCAGAGCAGCTTATGGGAAGTCTACCAGCTGTACGGGTCACACCAACGAGACCATTTTTACACAGTGGCGTTGATTATGCTTGTCCCATTGATGTCAAGCAATCGTCACTATGCAATGCCAAAATCTCTAAAGGGTATATTTATGTGTTTCTTTGTATGGTGACCAAGGATATACACTTAGAGACGGTGTCCAGTTGGTCGACGGCCGCATTCTTGTCTGCCTTTCGTAAGATTGTGTCACGCCGAGGCAAATGTACACACATTTATGCGGACTGTGTTAGAAATTTTGTTGGTGCCAGTAACGAATTACAAATAATGCATCAGCGCAACTTCTCATCATTACCAGAATAACTCAGGGCAATTCTTGCTAGCGAACTTTATTCCTCCTGCATCACAACACTTTGATGGGTTGTGGGAGGTGGGCGTGAAGTCAATCATATTTCATTAAAAACGCACCATTAAGGAATTGTTTACGTTGCCAGTACAAATGGAGGCATGCTTAAATTCGCGGCCTCTTAGCCCGCTCAACGAAAATGTTGAAAACTGCGATGCACTGACGCAACGAGTGCGGCCAAAATTAAAAAAAAGAAATATTTTAAGTACAAAATCTGATGATGAGGTTCTTTAAACAATACTTAAAAACATAGAAATCAGAAAAAATTAATTAAAAAAAATTTGTTTTTGAGCCACACGGTTACTCCAAAGTCAAACATAAAATTGAAATTCAACAATTTTAATACTTGAAGTTTCGATGAGTGTAATTATTATTTCTTACTTGTAAATATATAAATATTATACATTAAATTAAAATATAGAATTTCTTCTATCTAACGATGCTTCTATTTTAATTATATTTCAAACAAGTAATATGTGTAGTTACTTTGAAAACAATACTCAAAAGTGAAACCAAAGAAAACAAACAAATACATCAAAAAACATATCTCCAATAATTTTCTAAAATAATTATAAAACTATGTACAATATATGCCAAAAAGTTAAACTTAAAAAAACATTTTTGCAGTGGTGAAAATACGTAAAATCTTACCATTTTGAAAATGTATTTGGTGACTTTTCGTTCTACAACGAAAAGTGCGTGCGTGGCATCTCGCGTGGCATCTGTGCGTGGCATCTCGCACATAATCTAAACATTAAAAATACCATACCTTTGACCTCCTAAATCATTAAAATCGAAACAAAGGATTATATATGGGCCATTCCACACCAAATCGACCAAAAAAAGTCAAATTTGAGATTTTACCGATTTAAATGAAATTTTGGAAACTGATAAAGGCTAACGAGACATGAACTACCTATGTTTTCTATATTTTTTCCGACTACTACTTCCAGAGATACAGTGGCTCAAAGTTGTAAAAAAAGGGCCAAAAATCTCTTTTGTATGGTTGTTCATATCTCTGGAACTAGAAATGCTAGAAATTTCATTGATGGCTCGTCTTAAGGCTTCTAAACGTGAACATCTGGCCAGTGGTCATTATCCTTGCACTTCAAAATTGATGTCCTTAAAAAGGACCCTTTTTAAAATTGTAAAAAAATCCTTAGTTTTCGTCAATTTATTATAAATATTCATGCAAAATTTCAAGATGGTATTTTGATGGAATCATATTTTAAAAATTATTTTTTTAAATTTTTTCAATATTTTTTGTATTGAAAAAAAATATATATTTTTTTATTAAGTAAAATTTGCAATAATTTTTCAATGTATTTGTAACTCTAATTTCGAAAATGGCGTCAGTTTCATTAAATTGTCTCTAAGGACATCAAAATTAATCAATATAGAAGTGCAAGGATAATGACCACGGGCCAGATGTTCACGTTTAGAAGTTACAACTTATTTTTTCTGAAAGCTTGTTCTATTAGCTTTAAATCGAGCCATCAATGGAGTATTTAGCATTTCTAGTTCCAGAGATATTTAAATATGAACAACCATACAAAGTGATTTTTGGCCTTTTTTTGCCAACTTTGAGCCACTGTATCTCCGGAAGTAGTGGTCGGAAAAAATAAAAAAAAAATGGTTGGTGCATGTCTCAATGCCCTTTATCAAATTTCATTAAAATCGAAGAAGGTGAGTTCCAACCGCTGGTCGATTTGGTGTGGAATGGCAGATATATAAAATTCTAATCGTCACGTAGAAGAGCTTTTTTTCACATTATCGGCCGAAGTGAAATTAAAAAAAAAAATTGTCACGCGCTTTATTTTCGCAAAAAAAAATACCAAAATTAAAAATAAGCGGCGCTCGGACCCGTGGTGACCTTGAAAAATCAAAAACTGGTGCACCCACTTAAAAGTACATATGGGTACTCAAATAAATGGTAATTCACGATTCCAAATCTGTAATTATTTTTAGGATCCGTCAATCCTAGCGGCCCCTGCACCAATTTATGTTATTTCAATGAGCCACTGAGTGACGGATCTTAAAAACAATTACAGATTTGGAATCGTGAGGAAATTGCCTTTTGAGTACCCATATGTATAAAAATCGCCCAAAGTGGGCAAAAGTTCACCCTAACGTCAAAATTGGCGCTCTTGTTCTCGTTTGCGATGAAAGATGTCCACCAGGTAAATGGCCATTAGCGCGCGTAAGTTCATTCTGGGCAAGATGGTTTAATTACTGCCGGTTGCATAAAAGTTTTAACTGTGAGTTAAAGTGTCAACTCGTTGTTTAATTGAAATTTACGTTGCATAAAATTTTTTATCACTTTAACTATCAGTTATGTTGTTGGAAATTAAAGTTGCAGGAAAAATTCTTAATTCACTTGTTATACTTTTTGTAGGGTAAAGTTGCAGGAAAAATTCTTATTTGATATTGGACACCCTTTTTTATTACGGTTTTAAAAATACTTTTATTGATTAATCTCTGCCTGACGTGACTTAAACTATTTAAAATTGAAGCGAAAGTTATTAACATTTCCTTCGCTGTTATTTTCACTTAAATTCTAATTTCACTATGTTCTAGAGAGTTTTCACTTAATTTTGGTGTACATGACTTTTATAAAAGTTCGAATTGTAATTTATTGGTGGCACCAATTGCGAAATATAGCAATTGTTGTGAAACTCTGCTTTGAAACAAAGCTTTAGGGCTTTGCTTAGAACACAAAATATTTTTGAATATTTGAATGTGTTTCAATAATAATAATATTTTTTTTGATAGATTTATTTTTTTCTTATATATATATATATATATATATATATATATATATATATATATATATATATATATATATATATATATATATATATATATATTGTAACGAACTTTCCAGAGTATGTTCAGCGGTGTCCAGGGTTCGTACAAAAAATTCAACTTTTGCTTGGTTTCGGTATATTACTTTATTATCTTGTAAATTCAAATTATTTATTGTTCTTTTTCGGGAATCGTTATTCCTCTCGATGTACTTGGTTATTTTTCTCGGTGCACTATGGGAATTACTATTCCTCTCAATGCTTATGGGAATTGTTATTCCACTAAGTGTACTAGGTTATTTTTCTCGGTGCACTATGGGAATTGCTATTCCTCTCAATGCTTATGGGAATTGTTATTCCTCTAAGTGTACTAGGGGAATTGGTATTCCTCTTGAGCCCGGTTTTTACTGTTGGGAATTGATCTTCCTCGGAGGCCTGGATTAGACTGACTTCTGCTGCACCAAGGATCTCCTTTTATACACCCCCATCCGGTGTATGCTGTACGATCACAGTAAATCGTTGTTGTTGCCGTCATCATTAGAATTGCTTTTGCGTAATGTTGCCCGTTGCAGCATCTGCATCGCCTACAGCATCTATGTTGTTGTTTCTGCAGCATAAGATATATGCTGTGTCGTATACACTTCGTGTATGCTTCATGTTGCAACCAACATGCTGCTTTGCATGGTGCGCTGCATACTGTATGATGCAGTTGCGTTGTATCATGCAGTTGCGTTGTATCATGCAGTTGCGTAGTATCATGCAGTTGCGTGTATGATATGGTTTATTTAAATATTTTATTTCACTTGTTTTGTTTCTGTTTCTTAGTATTCAGTTTATTTTATAATATTTCAGTTTATTTTATAATATTTAATAATTATTAAAAATACATATATATAAAGGCATATAAATACATATATACATATATATGTGCGCTACAATATACATATATATATATATATATATATATATATATATATATATATATATATATATATATATATATATACATATATATATATATATATATATATTTGTATGTTTTTATGTTTTGTTTTTTTTTTTTGTTAATATCTTTTGTTTATACTTGTGTAATATTTTTTAATACTTATAATGATAATCTAACCGATTTAATACTTGTAATTGTATGATAAATAATATATACATATATGTATATACATAAACTTTTGCAAATTATTCTATTTATATATGCTTTGTATGTGTATGGAATCTTTGTGTGTTTATTGGTATTTTAAAATGAATTTATTGATTTTATATTTGGTTTAGAGAGGTGTAAAGAATTACATGAGTGACTTTTGTATGTCCTAATGTTGGTCCAGATTTCTCCTCTTGTTCTTCTGTGTGTTGGGTCGGATTTGCATTGTTCATCTTCAATGGTTCGTTGTATGTAGTGTGTTGGATCTGTTGTGCTTCGATAATTCTCTTTGAATTGGCAAATGGTGTTATCTCTAGTGGACGTCGTCTTGTTGAGATGTTGGACTCTAAGTCGTTAAAAAGAGCTTTGGTTTAAGATTTGTTCGAGATTAGTGTTCTTTTCTACGATCTTGTCAAAATTTTTAAACATCTTGGTGCTCATGTCGCGTTATGTAGAATGTTATAGATTTCTGAATTGTTTATATCAGAAAAACTCGTGGTTCGATATTGCATCGCTTCTACCCTATGTAAGGTTGAAAACATAATAATAACATTTTATATATATATATATATATATATATATATATATATATATATATATATATATATATATATATATATATATATATATATATATATATATATATATACGTTTTCAAATATGCTGGCACTCTGCTTCATTTCTTTGTTTTTCTATATTCGAATCTGCTGGGCCTCTGCTTCTACTTTTTGATAACATCAAGAGCTCCTTCCACATGTCCCCATTAAAGTCCCAAGGCCACAATGATCATTTCAGCCAGCCCTGTAGAGTGTTGGCCATTCTTAATAACAGGTTTTGTGCAATCGGGATATTTTAAATTTACATTAATCTTTTATAAACAGTAATTTTAATTTTGTTTAAATTATTCCAAATGTGTGGTGTTATATTATTTCTTAAATATATTGTTACGAAAATTCAGTCTACGTAAAACTATTCTACAAGTTCGTATCTCTGGATTGTGTACAAAATGAAAATCACACTTATATTTGGTTTTAACTAGTATTATTTCAACAAGTATTAATTAACTTTATTTATTTAAAAAACAACTTTAATAAAAATAACTTATAACAACTGCTGTATTACTACAATTTATCTTAACAATATTCGCTCACGAGATGCACTAGTTCACTATCAAATCACAACTGAAGTGCTGTGCCTCAGATGCGGCTCCCTTATTAATGCATCAGTTCGACACGTTTCGACAAGCATCGACTTGTTTCGAGAACCTTCTACTCGTTTCGTGAATGATGCATTCTATTGGCATCACATTCGCCCTCATGTGTTTTAATGCGCTGATCATCCATCTCTTTCTCGCAGACTGCCTCAGTGCGCTGAATGATCTTCCGTCTCTTTCTAACACATGCTTAGTGCGCTGAATTGTCTTGCGTCTCATTAATTATTGTTGATTGCTTGCACTATGGGGCAAATTACATCTTTTCGTAACACTGCCCTCTACCTAAATCTGTTCATCCCGAACAGAGGTTAATCCTCTCTTCTCTATATGGCGTCAATCTGTCTAAATGTACAACTTTCATTTTTCGTCTATCGCCTGTAGTATTCTGAATCCGATACACGACATCGTTAATTCTTTTAGTTATTTTGTATGGTTCTTCCCAGTGTGTTTGTAGCTTAGGGGATAAACCTATCTTCCTGTGTGGGTTATAGAGCAAAACAAGTTCTCCATCCGTAAATCCCTCGGAATTTGAGCGCAAGTCATATCTGGCATTCATCATATCACTCGCAAATTGTGTACGCTGCCTTACAAACTGATGCACTTCGTTCATTTCTTCACTTTTTCTGGAAATAGAATCGGGTACAGGAATTCCAGCTGAAGGACTCGCACCGAACTTTAAATGCGCAGGTAATCTTAAGTCTGTTCCAAACACAATTTTTGCAGGTGGAGCAACTGTGGTGTCATGAACCGCCGTTCGATATGCCATGAGAAACAGTGGTATGTGTGTATCCCAATTTTTTGATTTTTATCAACCACTTTTCCACTAAGCAACCATCTTGCAGTTTTAAGAACTGCCACTGTGCCCAGTACGCCTTAGTTATTGGGTTGTCGGAAGCTATCTCTTCCCATGATGGCTTTCTTTGCTGTTCCTTGAACATCATGATTTTTTAAAATCGGGATCACTCTTATGATCGATTTGAATTTGTTCCGGAGTCCATTTTTCATCGGGTAATACATTCGGCAGACGAATGTCAATTATGTTTTCTTTTCCTTCTGCTCTTAAACAATGTCTGCATTCAAGTTTACACGGTCGTCGGGACAGAGCATCTGCATTTCCATGATGACCTCCTTTACGATTTTCATCAAAGAATGCATACATTTCAGTCTGAATTCTTTTTTGGCAAAAAAGAATTCAAAAAACACTGAATGCATTTATTTTTTGTAATTCATTTGTTTTTGTAATTTGTCAGAAAAATAAGCGTTACAATATTAAAGTCGTAAAATCCCGCATTTTCCGGAATTTTTGTTGTTATTGACATTTTAATGAAAATATATCATTGCTATTGGAAAATTATGAGAGTATATTTTATTAAAATCTGCGTTTTCACAAACAATTACAATGAATAATTACAATGAATTGGACAACTTCGTGGCAAACATTTTCGGGAATTATGGGATCGTGGGACTAGAAGCTCTTATTTGTCAGCGATACACATAAGGCAAATTCTGTGAAACTCAAAATTCGTATTTTGAAGCAGCGCAGCGTCAACAGTGTTGATGTTGCGCATTTTTGTTTAGTAGAGAAGTACTTATTTGAAGTCCCATTCTTTTCAATTTTTTAGATGAATGTATTCTCAAAAGAATGCGTTCTTTAACAACTATGGTATGAGATCACTTTTTCTTGGCCATTGATCACTTGAGAGAGAACTTCGCCTATTCCGTATCCACTTGCATCCATATCAAGTACAAATTTTTCACCTGGAATTGGGTACGCAAGAATTGGTACCGAGCACAGTAAATCTTTTAATTTTAAAAACGCCTTTTCTTGATCATCGTCCCATTGAAATGAGCGGTTCTTTCTTTTAAACTCATGCAGACTGCTAGCAATATTGGCAAAACCTGGAACAAATCGCCTGTAGTATGTACAGAGCCCCAAGAAACTTCGTAGGTCATGTAGCTTTTGCGGTCTGAGCCACTCCTTTACTGCAACTATTTTATCTTCATCGGTATGCACTCCTTCCGTGGTAACTCGATGACCCAGATACTTGACTTCTTTCGTGGACTCAATTGTCGACCCGCATTTTCCAATCGAAGGAATACTTCCTCTAAATTTCTAAGCTGCTCGCCAAAGTCCTTTCCCATGACAATTATGTCATCAAGGTATACCAGGCAAGTTTTCCAGTGTAGACCTTTCAAGACATGCTCCATTAATCGCTCGAATGTGGCTGGGGCATTACATAGTCCAAACGGCATTACCAAAAATTGCAATAATCCATCGTCAGTAGTCTTCCATGCGGTATTTTCTCTTTCTTATCGATTTCTACTTGCCAGTAATTTGCCAATAACATTTTTGATTAATTTTGACGTGTTTTTTAAATTAAGAACTCTTATAGGTACAATTCTTTCTTTCTCCGCCTCAACAAGTGTTCTTCCTACCACTATGTTACTTTTATACAACTCTTCGTTTACTTCAACAACCCACAACTTGCTTATCCCACAATCTCCATTTAATTTCGCCCAAACAATTGCTTCTGAATTAGGTGCTATTTTTCTATTTTTATGAGCGATAACTTGTTTAATTTTCGGGCTCTGGTCACAATCAATGTTTATTTGGATCTCTGTGTTGGCATAACTCAAAATTTTTCTTGTTAAATCTAGTGTGAAACCGTTCCTTATTATGAAGTCCATGCCAAGTATTATTTCGTCTACTATTTCCGCCACTATAAAATCATTCTTAATTGTCGTAGTACCAATCGTAATTTCCTTGGTAATATTTCCTCTGATAGGGGTCTCTTCGCCCTGTTGCTGTTTGCAATCTTATTTATATAAGCGGCTCTACTTCGTCCTTAACCAGGTTACTTCTTATTTTTAAGTGTGAAGCTGCCGTGTCCAATGTTACGTTAGGATGAAATGGCTGCTACATGCACACTTAGACCAAAAGAGGTCCATTATGATACCAGAGATCTAATCCTGCTACGTATAAACGCTACGTATAAATTTTATTTCAATGTTTTTCAATATCGTTCAGGTTACCTAAGATGTAATGGCCGAAGCATTTGTTCCTTTTGTGTGAGAGGGCTGGGCAAGTACAGAGGAGATGCAGAGTGGTTTCCTCCTCCTCCTCGTCGATACAGCTCCTACAGAAGTCAGGAGCTTGCACACCTAACCTTTTTGCGTGTCTACCTATTATAACGTGGCCAGTGATAACACAAACCATTGTGCTAATATCCTTCCTATTTGTCATAAGGAGTTGTTTAGATCTCTTCAAGTCTAACTTATACCATACTTTTTAAGTGGTGGAGCAGGTTGTACCACCCGCCCACCTCTTGTTTGTTTTCGTTAATGTGTATTGCTCCAGAATGAGTTTACAAGTTGATAAGGGAATACCCAGATTACTCATCTCAGGCTGAATGTTCAGTGTGGTCCCCTTTCTAGCTAGTTCGTCGGCATTCTCATTTCCTTCGATGTACCTGTACCCTGGCACCCAAGACAGGTGTATATTGAACTGGTTTGCCATCTCCAGCAGAGATGCGAGGTAATCGTGGGCAACTTTCGACGTGAGGGACTCGGATATAACTGATTTGATGGCGGCTTGACTATCGATGAAAATACTAATATCATTTACGGATATTATATTCCATCTTAGCCAGGTAAGAACCTCTTTAATAGTCATGACTTCCGCTTGAAATACACTACAGTAGTCCGGCAGACGGAAGGCTATACCTAAGTTTAGTTGTTCATAGAAAACACCACATCATACCTTACCGTCCAGATTAGAGCCGTCAGTATAGAATTCAAGAGTGTCTCCAGTTGTTAAAGTGTCTCCTTCCCAGTCTTCTCTAGAGGGTAGCCGCGGTAGCTCAGTGGTTAGTGCGTTGGACTGCGAGCCGAAAGGTCCTCGGTTCAAGCCTGGACTGGGGCTAACAACATCTTTTCATAGAAACATATTTCTATACCGCGCTACCTCTCGGCAGTAAATGGCAAACCTACGAGAGTAAAACATTGCCTATGAAAAGCTTTCACCCGCCGTTCGGATTCGGCAATAAACTGTAGGTCCCACCAATTTGAGTACAAATATAACACGCACAGCTCAAAATGGTGAGAGAGCTCGGCCGAAGTTCTAAACAGGACTGTAGCGCCAAACTATTATTATTATTATAAGCCCTTTTTGATTCTTTCTTGAATGTTTGGTTTCCAGGAAATTTTACTGTCCAGGATTAAGCCTAGATATTTTGCGGAATCTTTGAATTCAAGATTTACTCCCTTTAGGACTGGTGGGTTGATATGTGGAATCTTGTATTTCCTGGTGAATAGCACTAGTTCTGGTTTGGATGGGTTCACCCACAATCCACAGGTTTTGGTCCAGTTAGAAAGTTGTCTTAGACCAAACTGAGTCAGGACTCTTAGAGTGAATAGATGTTTCCCGGAGACCATTAATGCAACGTCATCCGCATATGCAATAACATTACAGCCCCCTTCCTGTAGTTTGAACAGTAGTTCATTCACTACAATGTTCTAAAGAAGGGGAGATAGCACTCCACCCTGTGATGTACCTCTACTAACAAAATGTTTGACAGTGGAGTGTCCCAGTTTAGAGTTTATAACCCTGCTTGTCAGTATTTGATGTTTAAACGTACTTAAAGACTTCTCCACTCCCAGTTTTATTAGTGCGCTTGTTATAGCATTTGGTGTGATGTTGTTAAATGCTCCCTCTATGTCTAAAAACGTAACCAATGTGTATTCTTTATAGTCTAAGGATTTCTCAATTTCTGAAACTAATTGGTGCAGAGCTGTTTCCACAGATTTACCCTTGCAGTATGCATGCTGTGCCTGTGACATTTTCGAAGGTCCAATACTACTACAATACTACTCTCAAGAGTTTTTAGACAAATGAAAGATAGACTGATTGGTCTTAGGTCTTTAGGAGAACTATGGGAACCTTTTCTTGCTTTGGGAATGAAAACTACTTTTACCTCCCTCCACTTTAAGGGAATATATGTTAGGTCTAAACAACCCTTAAAAATTACAGTTAGCCATCCTGCAGTGTCTGCTGTAACTCAGCGGGAATAACCCCGTCAGGTCGTGGAGATTTATAATGTTTAAAACTACTGATAGACCAGTTGAGTTTGTCGTTAGTAATTATCTTCTCTGGGACTAGTAACTCCGACCTGGAAGGACTTTCACAGGTAGGGAGAGATAGACCAGAGAGATGTTTTGTACTTCCAGGGAAGTGAGTGTCCATAAGAAGTTCAATGGATTCGGTACAGGATGTTGTCCAGGTACCATCAGGATATGTAAGATAACTTGGAATGGTGGGACTAGTGGATAGTTTTCCTTAGTCTCGATTTTTCCTTAGTCTTCATTTATTTTCCCACAGAATAGTCTCCATAAGTCGCGCTTGGCTTTCCTGATTGCCGATTTATATGTCCGAAGACTGACCTTGTAGCACTCCCAGTCATGTAATAGTCTAGTGTACTTAGCTTTATTAAAAATTGCCCTACTATTACTACGCAGGGTTCTGATGTTAGGTGTTGTGTATCATAATCGTAGAGTTCACAGCTTACATATGATCCACTGTTGTGTATCATAATCGTGGAACTTACAGCGTGCTTATGATCCACAACATAACATAACCAGTATATTTTTCTTTATGGCATACTTTTAGGGTTAAGCATTATGCATGTTAAACACAAACAGCATTTAATTGTCTTGGCGCACACAGCTTAACATAGCACAGGTATACACGCCCACGTTAAATAGGTCACTCAGATAAACGCTGACTTAGTTATTTTAGAATGATAAAAGTACTCAATTTATTGTGAAATTATAAATACGCTGACTAAGTTATTTTAGCATGATGAAATTACTCAATTTATTGTGAAATTATAAGAATACGAGGTGTTAAGTAGAAGTTAAGTATAGACTAAGAATCAATTGTTTTCGATAAGCTGAACTGTCTACAAATAAGTGTTAAGTATAAGTGTAACCAACTTTTAAAGCGAAATAAAGTGTCTTAAAGTAAAAAAGACCCGGTTGTTTTAAATAATATAAAGAAAGTAAAAAGGACTCAGTAAGTATAAATAGGATCAAGTTAAAGTCCTAGTAGAAGGACTTTTAACATACAACATTTTGGCGCAGCCGGTTTTCGGACCATACATCAACTTCCAAGGGACGAGAAGGATTGATGGAGATTAATATTGGAAGAAATAACTATTTTGGATCATGGAAAATATTTTTTTGTATTTGTAAGTATTGTGAAAAATAGTGGATACAAAAAATATGTGCGGTAAAAAAAAAAAAAAAGTTGTGAATTTGTGATATAAAACAAAAGAAATATTTAAGAATTTTAATAAGCAAAAAATAATGGAATTATGAAAATTGACATTTGTAAAAATAAAATAAAGAACAATTGAAAATTTTGAAATAAATTGTGGAATAAAATAAACTTTTAATAAAACTGTGAAATAAAATTGTGAAATGAATTACATAAATTATAAAATTTTATAAATCAGGAAATTAAATAAGTAAACTAAATTTTTTATAAAATTGATTAATTGATATATTGAAGAACATTTTTAAAGTAATTGTGAAACATTAGTAATTAGTTTGAGACATTTAATGATAATGACTAATAAATTTGTTAATTTAAATAAATTGAATAAAATAAGAATTTTGATACAGCAATGTTTTTATAATGTCGCGAAATTAATTAAAGAACAAAACTGGAAAATTAAAAAAAAATAAATAAATTGAACAAATATGTTAATTTAGGATTCATAAATAATATGTTGATATGATTTTGAAATATAGATTAAAAAGGTTAAATAATGAAACATAAAATGTGATAAATAAGGTCGTAAAAAATTTAATAGATAAATGAAATAATGGTTAAAAGTTGATTTAATATGAAACTAGTAAAAACAAAATAAATAATTTATTTAAGAAAGGTATAGTTAATTATATGATTAAGTAAATGGAAAAATAAGAAACACTAATAATGGGTACTGAAAATGTATTGAAACGCGTTCATTACGTTGTTCCTTACTTTTCTGGGGCAGAATCTCCATTATTAGAAACAGAATTATATAAATTTATTGAATGCTGTGAAACAGCTAAGCTTAAAATTAAGGAATCAGATAATGAGGAATTTATTAAATGCGTTAGGTTACGTTTGGAGGGAGATGCCTATAAATTAGTAAGGACAAAACAGTTTCAAAAAATAGAAGAATTATACGAGTTGTTAAAAAATACGTACTTAAATGAAATTTCTTTAGAATTAGTACTAGAAGAGATTAAAAAGGCTTATCAAAATACTAACGAGAGTTTGAGAATGTTTGGTAGACGATTAGATGAGTTGCAATCCATGGCTTTGGAAATTGCAAGAAAAAAATACAGTAAAAAGATAAGTGAGGATGAAGTATTCAGATTAGAATTACAGAGCTCAGTGTTGATCTCTTTTAAAGTAGGGGTGAAGGATCCAACTATAAAGGTTGTATTGTTGGGTAGTAAGTCAGAAACATTAGATGCATTGTTCGAAGAAGCTTTAAATGTACAGGCTGTTATGCAGCGAAGTCCAAGATCGGAAGAGGATGAATTTAATTATATGGAAAAAACACAGTCAAGCGTTATATCGGAAAATAAATTGCAACAAATAAATAATGAAAGCAACTATAAAAGAAGTGTTCCAACATGTTCATTTTGTAGTAAATTGGGGCATACTAGGGATGAATGTATTATTAGAAAAAATACGCCTTTCTGCTACGAATGTGGAACTTATGGTCACGAATCTAATTGGATATGTGCGAATAATAATAGTAATATAAGACAGAAAGAGTTAGGAATTGTAGATAAGACGTCGGAGGAGACTGTGATCAAATTTACTACTCCATTGCATTTCCATAGAACAGAGGAGACCAATGAATTAAAATATGAGGAAGAAGAAGGTGATCGCATAATATGCAGTGGGCATGGAGATAGCTTGGGTTTATCTAATGTAAGTGACGTTTTCATTGAAGTACCTTGCGAGGCAGCTAAAAATGGAAGACTTATTTTACTGGTAGACTCAGGAGCTGATGCCAGTATAGTAAAAGAAAATGCAATGACAAATTTGCCAGACTTTAACGAAAATATACAAAAGGATTTAAAAGGAGCTTTTGGTGGGTGTGTTAGAACATTAGGTTCCACCAAAGTCCAACATAGGAACATAGGGCGCTTAAGTTTATTGCTACATGTAGTGTCACTTAAACAAGGTGTACCAGCTGATGGAATAATCGGACGTGACAATTTATGGAATCGATCTGTAATAAATGCGATAGACAAAACAATAACATTCTTTGATAAACATAAAAACCATATTATAAAAGCAGACAGAAATACAAAATATTTTTTACAATCAACAAATTAAAATTCAAGCGAGAACCGCAAAGATAGTATCATTACGTTTAAAAACAAAAATTCCAATAGTGTTAATACATAAATAAGAAATTTTTCCAGGAGTATATTTGGGCGAAAGCATATCGAATGTTAGCAAAAATAGAGTTTATGTTTCAGTTTTAAATGCTACGGAAACAGAAATTATAATAGACAGTACTTTTAAACCAAAATTTTCGAATTTTAATCAGTATAAAGAATCGGATACCAATAATTCTACAATAAATAGCATAAATTCAGTAAACATTACAAACAGAATTAATAAATTATTAGAAGAAATGAAAATTGATGAGACTTTAAATAAAGACGAAATCACATCTTTACAAAATATGTGTATTTCGTATCATGATGTTTTTCATTTAGACGGCGATGAATTAACATACATGCCAGCGCTTAAACATGAAATAGCAACACAGTGGAACCAGCCACCGATAAACCAAAAGCAATACAAATTGCCACACACTCATAGAGATGAAATCAACAGACAGGTTAATAAAATGTTGGATGACGGCATTATATCGCCAAGCATATCACCCTGGAATTCACCGATGTTGTTGGTTCCTAAAAAGAGCGGCAAGGACGGTAACAAAAAGTGGAGGCTGGTAATAGATTTTCGTAAATTGAACGACGTGACAATAAAACAAGTATTTCCGATTCCTCGAATCGACGAAATATTAGACCAATTAGGTCACAGTCGCTATTTTTCAACTTTAGACTTGGCAAGTGGTTATCATCAGGTACTAGTTGAAGAAGGGGATAATGAAAAAAACAGCTTTTAGTACAGGACTGGGTCATTTCGAATTTAACAGAATGCCATTTGGCTTAACAGGTGCACCAGCTACCTTCCAAAGAATAATGAACCACATATTAACAGGTTTACAGGGTATAGATTGCTTTGTTTATCTTGATGATATAGTGGTGTATGGAAAAAATTTAGCTGAACATGAGCTTAGGCTGAGTAGAGTATTGCAGAAATTAAGGGAACACAATCTAAAATTAAATACAGAAAAATGTCAGTTTTTGCGTCGCGAAGTTGTCTATTTAGGACATAAATGTACGGAGCTAGGTGCTCTGCCAGACCCCTCTAAAGTTGAATGCGTAAAAAATATTCCGGTGCCGAGAATAAAAAAAGGAGGGGAAGCGTTTTTGGGATTAATTAATTATTATAGAAAATTTATAAGCAATATGGCAAAATTGTCATTTCCAATTAATAAATTACTTAGAAAAGATGTTAAATTCACTTGGACAGACGATTGTCAAAGTTCAAAGTAATGAAGCAATAGGCGCGGTACTATCGCAAGGCAAAGTAGGGAGAGACCGACCAATAGCATTTGCTAGTAGAGCATTAAATGGAGCAAAAAAAAATTACTCCACCATTGAAAAGGAATTTTTAGCTATAGTCTGGGCAACGAAAAATTTTAGAGCTTATCTTCTAGGTCGACATTTTCAAATTTATACAGATCATCAACCATTACGTAACACAGCAAATCTTAAAGATCAGACATCAAGGTTAGCCCGTTTCAGGCATAAATTATCAGAATATGATTACGAAATATCTTACAAACCAGGTAAACAGAATTTGAACGCAGATGCTTTAAGTAGAATTCCACATCCAGAACCAGATATTACTGCGGTCCAAACACGGTCTAAGACCACACAGAATAAATTAGATAATACAATTTCAAAAACCAAAAAACAAGTGAGCACGCCAGTACTGGATGAAATAACAACAGACACCAAGAACGAATTAAACTCAAGTCTACTATTAACTGACCCAGAGGAAATTAAAACTGTTATAAAAGACTTTCATGACTCAGCATTAGGAGGTCACCAGGGCGCACTGAAAACATATTTTAGAATCAGAAAACAATTTAAGTGGAAAGGTATGCAGAAACAAATAAAAGATTACGTTAAGATCTGTCAGAAATGCCAAGTAAATAAAAGTTCTAGGCTTACTAAAATGCCAATGATTTTAACTGATACGCCTGTACGACCATTCGATAAAGTATACATGGATCTTGTTGGTATTTTACCGGAAACTATATCTGGAAATAAATATATATTAACTTTTCAAGATGATTTTTCAAAATATATGTGCTTCGTAGCTATCCCAGACGCAGAAGCAAGTACTGTAGCAAAGGCATTTTACGACGAAATTATTACAAGACATAAGATACCAAAAGTATTGATAACCGACAATGGTTCGAATTTTGTTTCAAAATTATTTTCGGACACGTGTAAATTGTTAGGAATTAAAAAGTTACATATTACGCCATATCATCCACAGGCCAACGGCTCTTTGGAACGAAGCCACCGACCATTAGCAGAGTATTTACGAAGTTTTGCGAAAGAGGATGGATCAAACTGGGACCAGTGGTTAAATACAGCAATGCATGTACACAATAATACAATGCATATGTCCACCGGGCAAACGCCTTTCCGTACTTTATACGGTTACGATTTTGAAATGCCATCCAATCTTAAACGCAAATGCTCACCAGTATATAATACCGATGATAGCAACAAGCTATTAAAATACCAAATTCAACGCACACACGAAATCGTGCGACAAAATCAAGCCAGAGCCAAAGAAAAATCTAAGCAAAGCTATGATAGCTCAGTACACCCAATAATATTCAAAATAGGCGATAAAATTTTACTAAAAAATCAAAATAGGAAAAATAAATTTTCACCAGTTTGGGTAGGACCCTACGAGGTACTTTCAATAATAAGCCCTGTAACGACTGAGATTTGTATCAAGGGTAAAGCGAAAAAATTTCATAATAATTTGTTAAAAGCATACAACAGTATAGTTACGTAGAATGAAATAAACACTGTCTGCAACAAGAACCAATAATTTTTAACATCATTGAAATAAAGTCAAATAGTTAGTGCAGGACAGAATAGCTAAGTATTACATATTGAAATTAAATTGAAACTACAAAATAAATAAAGAATAGAGAAAAACTATATATTTTTTTTAAATGTAGATATTAAATAAATTAATTTTAAATAATTTATAAAATCCAAACAATGTCATGTAATATTGCCAAAATACAAATCGCAGAGAAAATAGCTATGTATTAATTGAAGATGACTAGCATTGAATATAAACAAATAACAAAATCATATTATTATTTGAGGAATGAATTTGCAAGGTATAAAAATTACGTTGTCATTAAAATTGTGATAGGTCAGTACCTACCTCAATGGCATTTTAAACAAACAGGTTCATTGCGCATAGAGCGAAATGCTCCCAGCTCATATTAATATAGAAGGCTTGAATATATTCATATGCTAAACGATTAAATGCACTTCAGCACTTTACAGGCAGAAGCCACTAACATACTGGAACTGAAACGAGATACGGTAGTGCAGCGACAAAACTGCCTAATATTTTTTATCATTAACACAATTTTCATTCATGAAACTAAATATATTAATGTAGATATGCGTTAATATAGCAAACTAACAAACGTTTTAAATTCATCATTACACGGTAATGAAAATAAATAAGTACAATTGAGATGTACAAAATTAAATATTTAACAACTTAATACAGCAAATACATTTATGTAATGCTAAGAAGTCGCGCGCGATTATTTCTTAATATTTAAAAAAATTATTAGTTGGTGCATGAGTAAATAGCTAAGTATTGTTGAATATGACTAGCATTTAACCATGTACTACTGGGACTCTAAATAAAACAATTTGTATTGCAATAATGCAGAAACATATCCAAACATATATGTTCCTAAACAAAATCATATAGTAAATGTTGACACATATGCAAATTAACTATTATAACTAATTAAGGTATAATTATGGCCATAGCCTTAACAGGATGTATTAAGGTAAAATAAGAAATATTTATAAGAAAACTATATGATATGATCAAGGATTCCATTAAATATGTAAAAAAAAAATGGAATTTCTTCTCTTTCTCTTTACGATAGGCAATAAAGAGCGAAACCAATATAATGATTAGAATTGTCACACTGGTCCTGATGCTGGCAGCCAATGAAGCAGTCAACATCACACAGACATCAATTAATGATACAAGATTATTCTTTGAGAAGACAACCGATGCATTGTTCTACAATGATGAATGGACGATAGTAGCCAAGTTTAAACCGCTACAACTGAACGATTTCCTGGAGCTGACATACAAATACATAATCACGGCAAACACAATGTGCGAACAAATGAGCACCAATGTAAACGGACCCAGCATAAAAAGATCATGTATAGCAGCAACACGGGAGACCACGGCAATAATAGCCACACTACAGAAAAATGAAGAAATTATTAAGCGCACAATAAAGAGTAACCGACAAAAGAGATCACTCAATTTCATTGGAGAAGGACTCAACTGGGCTTTTTGGACAATAATGAAAGAGAAACTATCTATAAATACCTGAATAATATTGATGAAAATGAACATAAAACATACGAAATAATGAAAAGACAAATTACGGTGATTTCATCAAATTATAACAAGATAGCAGAACCCTTACTGAATTCCTTGAAGGAAGTCGAAAATCTGCAAAATGTGTTAAACATAACAATAAGAACACAAAAATACATAAATGAAAAAATAAACCAACAAGTTAGTCATTTACTATTCATGATGGATACCTTGGAAATTCAAACTACAATTAATGCAAACCTAATCGAAATTCAAGGACAACAGCAGATGGAAATGGCAATCATAGATGATCTATACAAGGGACGATTACACCCGACAATTATAGACCAGAGCGAGTTAGATGAAATGCTGACTAGTCTCACGTTAAGAGGAAAGGCGAAGTGGTTCATACAAAAATCATTCGAAATGCACCGTGCATCAACAGTACGAGTTTTCCCAGACACAGACGGCCTAATAATAGTCATCAAGACACCACTACCTGATGATTTGCTGTTCACATTATATAGAATTTACCCAATACCCACAAATATTAATGAAGAATGGGATGCATTGGTTAAAACAACATATGACTACATATCAGAAGCAGAAGACCGGAGCAAATACATAGGTCTATCGAATGAAGATCACAGCAAATGCATTTTGGTTAGCCAACATACGGACAAAGAAATTACACTATGCAAACGTCCAGGAACCATGCTAACAACTAGCAACACACTATGTGAAGTCGCGCTGATTCAACACAGAACAGATATTAAAGATACCTGTGAACATGTTGCAATCAAAAGAAGTTCTGGCCTAGTAGTTAAACTATGGTCACCAAACACATGGTTGTATAAATTCAATACACCAGCCTTTTTCGAAGCAGTTTGTGGGTCAAATATAGCCACATTGACACTATCCGGCCTGGGTTGGATGTCCATAAATGAAGCTTGCAACATACACAACAAAGAAATGATACTGCCATACGAGTTTACACATCAAAGCATTAGGAATATAACATACAAGAAGGAAGAACATACGGTTATGATAGAAAATTTACAAGGCAATTGGTCATCATTATTGATCTTGGTGTCAGATCACAGCAAAATAAGAGCAGCATTAAGAGATGGGCATCGTGATTTCGACGAAATATTACTACAATTAACTGATAACCAGGAACGCAAAGAATAACTTAATCGTCAAAATGAAATAACGAAAACCGGTATATCGTACGGCATATTAATGCTGATACTAATAATAGTAATAGCGGCATATGTATTATACATACATTACTACTCGACAATTAAAAATAAAGCAACAATAAAAGCCGATGAATTTAATACAAATAAATCACCAATAGCAACAATAGATGTAGAAGCGGCTAAGAAAAACCTTGAAATGGTGTCAAATACATTTCCCAGCAAGAAATCCCCACTCGAAAAAATCGGTTCATTGCGGAAATCAACAACACAGAAACCAAACACCACCACACCCATAGCAAGTCAACGAACGAAGTCACATGAAATAGAAGCCAATATGTCAGAAACAACGACAACGCATCGAACTACTACCGCAGAACAGCAGCAGTCAGCAACGAAAACATCGGGACCAGGTTTTTATTATATATAACTGGAAATTACAACTCTTAATTTACTAATATCCATTAAATATTATATAAGTAAAGATCATAACTTCATAACTAATAGAACTTAACGTAATTTATACCACATAAAACAATGTAAAAAGAACAAACTATTATTCTTTTTAATAATAATTTTCTCTTCAGAAATAATTAAAATAATACAAAAAAAAAACTATTATTCTTCTTAATAATAATATATATTTTTTTTCAATAAGGGGGGAGGTATGTTGTGTATCATAATCGTAGAGTTCACAGCTTACATATGATCCACTGTTGTGTATCATAATCGTGGAACTTACAGCGTGCTTATGATCCACAACATAACATAACCAGTATATTTTTCTTTATGGCATACTTTTAGGGTTAAGCATTATGCATGTTAAACACAAACAGCATTTAATTGTCTTGGAGCACACAGCTTAACATAGCACAGGTATACACGCCCACGTTAAATAGGTCACTCAGATAAACGCTGACTTAGTTATTTTAGAATGATGAAAGTACTCAATTTATTGTGAAATTATAAATACGCTGACTAAGTTATTTTAGCATGATGAAATTACTCAATTTATTGTGAAATTATAAGAATACGAGGTGTTAAGTAGAAGTTAAGTATAGACTAAGAATCAATTGTTTTCGATAAGCTGAACTGTCTACAAATAAGTGTTAAGTATAAGTGTAACCAACTTTTAAAGCGAAATAAAGTGTCTTAAAGTAAAAAAGACCCGGTTGTTTTAAATAATATAAAGAAAGTAAAAAGGACTCAGTAAGTATAAATAGGATCAAGTTAAAGTCCTAGTAGAAGGACTTTTAACATACAACATAGGTGACCACCAGTGTGGTCGAATGTTGAGTATATCTGTGAGTTTGTCTACAAGTAGGTCAAGGTCCGCTACACCATAAGAAGTTTTCGGATTTATGATCGACAGATTTGCTGTCACGATTTCATTGTATCGTGCCCAGTTCGTTTTCCTGTAATTCAGAGAAAGGGGTGGACCTGGTGACTGATCGTTTATACTAAACTGAATACAACGATGGTCAGAAAAAGAGTGCTCATTTGACACTTTCCAGTCTATGACTTTTTGCGATGTTAAGTCGGAGATAAGTGTAATGTCTAAGACTACTCTCCTATTTTTTGTAATAAAGGTTGGTTCCGAAGGATACGGAGCATTAGTGCTATCGGCCCCCACAGACCTATCAATCATTGTGACGTCGACCTCATCGTCCGTATCCGACAACAATGACTCCTCGTCGACAAATAGATGGATCGTGTCCAATGTTACCATATATACTGTACAATCAATGAGTCCTTCGACAGATAAAACGAATGCACTTTTCTATGAAATCACTCGTTGAATCTGCATACGACAAATGGGCAAGACGTCCGCTGTTTCCGCTGTTTGAACGCTGAAGTTCCATCGTAAATAGGCGACTTTAGCCTCGTACCACTAACATAATGCCGTGTGGGTCCATTTAACTGCAATATATCGAAGTTCTTTTGATTTTCTGCAGCTTTCTGTCGATTCCATGATATTTCTCATAAACGATATTTTCCAATCTTTGAATCTTATCGTCTACACTCTCTTTCATGTCATTTACATGCGCCTCAAACTCCTTTACTTTAACATGGAGCGTATTCGAAACTTCCAGAAGTTGCTTCGAATGTTCCTGAATCTTTTCCTCCATTTTTATTTGATGTTTGTTGGAATTCTCTAGAAGCTCTGCTTTGAGCTGATTGGAATTTTCTTGAGCTTTCTGCTCCATTTTGTTGGAATTTTTTCAAATTCCCGCTTCATGTGAAAATTTAAGTGGTTTGAATTTTCCTGCATAGCCGCGATCAATTGTCTCATATGAAAACCTGGGAACCGTACTTTTTCTTCTGTATCCACATTTTTTGATGACGGGGCTGCAGCTTCGACTTCAAAATCGTGTTATGCGAGGTTAATGCCTATGACTCTAATTCTTCTATTAGGCGCTTTTGCAGCTCTACTTTTGTTCCAACAGTTGCCAGATCACAAATCGCCAGCTCTTTCTTTAGTTGTCGACTTAAAGTTGATGGATTTTAACCATTTTGTATCAGAATCCCAGTTCTGACAACAATGTTTCGAAAATTCAGTCTACGTAAAATTATTCTACAAGCTCGTATCTCTGGATTGTGTACAAAATGAAAAACACACTAATATTTGGTTTTAACTAATATTATTTCAACTAGTATTAATTATTTTTATTTATTTAAATAACAACTTTAATAACAATCACTTATAACAACTGCTGTATTGCTACAATTTATCTTAACAATGTTCGCACACGAGATGCACTAGTTCACTATCAAATCAGAACTGAAGTGCTGTGCCTCAGATGCCGCTCCCCTATATACTGCATGCATCAGTTCCACAGATTTCGACAAGCTTCTACTTGTTTCGAGAACCTTTTACTCGTTTCGTGAATGACGCATGCTATTGACATCTCATTCGCACTCATGTGTTTTAATGGGCTGATCTTCCATCTTTTTCTCGCACACTGCCTCAGTGCGCTGAATGATCTTCCGTCTCTTGAAAGTGGAAGTGGTTTTTGACCCCCTTTTGGGGGTCAGGGACCACTGAGAGTGGTACCATTCGATTTCCCTAGATGTCTGCTACCGATTTCAGCAATAAAATTTTTTTCGGTCTTTTTATCACTTTCCGCCCACTTTTGCCCACCCACCCACTTTTGTCCACCTACATTTTTCCAACCACTTCCGACCAACTCCTACATCAAGCAAACGAACGGACAGACAAATTAACAAGCGATCAAATGAATAATCGTCAATCGAACAAACGACCGAACGAGCTACTCGAAGCTCGAACAACGATCGAGCAATCGAGCTACTCGAACAACGAACGAGCAATCGAGCTACTCGAAAAACGAGCTACTCGAATAGCTCGAACAAACGAACGAACAAATTACCCGGGTAGCTCAAACATTTAATACCCGGGTTTTTCGAGTATTTGAACAACCCGGGTATTACCCGGGTAGCTCGAAAAACCCGGGAAGCCCGGGTACTCGGGTAATCGAGAGCTCTGATAGATATATATATATACATATATATATATATATATATATATATATATATATATATATATATATATATATATATATATATATATGTATATATATATATATATATATATATGTAGGATTGAGCTCCACGACGTTTAAATAAATCACACGATAATTTATATTTTCTATAAAAGTTTATTATATAAAAACAAATAAAGTTTTCATCAATTAAATGTCATTGTTTTTTTTTTATTTTTTTTTTCTCTGCGTTACAATTTATATTTTTACTGTTTTTTATGACTCAACTCTTTTCTTAACTCAACTCTAGTCCAAAACCGGTATGAGCCCCCATTTGTAGTATTGAGCTCCACGACGTTTAAATAAATCACACGATAATTTATATTTTCTATAAAAGTTTATTATATAAAAACAAATCGTCGTATGTTGCGAGCTTAATGGCTGCCGTCGTGATACTGTCTGTCCATATTCTCAAAATTCTATCACTTCAATTCATTCGTCCGTCTTACACCACTCCCACATATATATATATATATATATATATATATATATATATATATATATATATATATATATATATATATATATATATATATATATATATATATATATATATATATATATATATATATATATATATATATATATATATATATATATATATTTCTGTTGAATGATTTAATATAACGTAGAATGTTAGGAAAAAAAAGTCAAATTAATTTTTACCTCTCCATTTTTAATTTCCTTTTTTATAATTGCCCTTTTGCACATTTTCCTATTTTTTTCCTCTTTATAGTGTTTAATACCTGTATTTTACTGACGAACTTTAGTTTTTAAAAATTATTTAATTCGAAATGCAAATTTTTATATTTCTTTTGAATATTAGAGAAAAAAAGTAAAATTAATTTTACCCCTGCCATTTTTAATTTCCTTTTTATTTATCTTTTAATTCCCCTTTTTTTTATTTTCATATTTTTTTTTCTCTTTATAAATTTAATGTTTAATACCGCTTTTTTTTATATATTTATCCCTTTGTAGGTTTTTATATATTTTTTTATATAAACACCCTGTCAAAAACTTAAAGTAATTTTTAATCTATTACATTCCTCTTTTTTTTCTACATAAATTAAAAATTTAAAGCGTGAATACTATTTTAAATAAATGCTCAATATGCAAATTTTTCCATTTTTATTTCGTTTCTTAACTTTAGCACACAACAGCAAAAATGCTGAAAACCGTGTATTATTGTGTTTTTATAACAAATTTATTTTTCTAATAACTAGTAATGCCTCATTTAGCTTGAATACATTCAAATATTCCTTTATTCAAAGAATTTATTAAATTTTTTAATGAATTACCATCCATCACTTCCCACTCCCTTAAAATTGCATTCTTAGGGTTAGCATTGGTATTATATTTTCGATTTACAACATAAACTGATAGTGTAAGTATATCCCACATATTTTTAATTAAGTTTAAGTCAGGAGAGCACAACGGTCGGTCTAGATCTGATATATTTTTTGATTGTAGCCAACCCTTCACGCCTAGCCTGAAACACTTTCCACCCAAAAGTCGTGGGAGAACTTAACTGATTTAAGAATATGTTTCGGACATCCCCTCCGAGTATTTTAAGACTAAAATAAAAAAAATCGTAGGCAGGTTTTTTAAAATATCGCGGTTTCAATTTTTTTTGTGCGGTTTTTTGAAAATATTTGTTTGATAACAATTTTTTTTTTTTTTTTTGGCTCAAACTATTAACTTTAGCTACTAAAACAACCCATACAAATTTCACATAATTTGTCCATCGTTATGGGTCATAATTAGTGGTAAGAAGTGCGAAAACATAGTTTTTTTCAAAAATAGTCCTTTTTTGAGCCTTATATCCTTAAATACCATTAAATGGTCTTTACACGGATTAACATGCATAAAAGTATGTACCAAACAAATCAAAAACTAAACCGCTATCTTTAATAGTTGAGAAGATATTACAAATCAAAGTCAAATTTTCGTGAAAATTTTGTCAAAAAACGTTCATGTTTTAGTAAACCATAAATAATTATGTTTTAACTTATCAATTTGCAAATTTGAGCCACATTTTCTAAAAGTAGACTTTGTTAGCTACATGCTCGAATAAAAATCTAACATCCACCTGTGAATATTTCCAAAGATATTGTGATCAGAAACTCACCCTTTTTATAGTTTTTTATTTTAAATTTGTATTGTTTTACTTTGTTGGGACCAGAATCTATAATAATGAGGTGGTATGCTTATACTTTTCTGGCAAACGATTTAAAAAAATAAATCTTTTATTATAAGTATAGAGTATAAAAATGAACTTAAACATTCACCAGCAAAATCGCGGAAAAGTGTGCCTTCTTTGCTTTAGAAAAAAAAATTATAATCGTACATATTAAAGGAAATATAGTTAGTTTAATCAGAAGACTCATAGAATATAACGATATTGATAACAGACTGCCAACTGGCATTTGTAGCTGTTGTTTAAAAAGAATTCACCGTAATGGTTTTAATAACACCACGAACTTGCCGAATTTTGATGAACTTCCACAAATTAAAATATTGACTAAAACAAGCAATTGCGACTGCATAGTTTGCAACATTGCTAACAAGCCTATATTGCAGGAAAAAATTCAAAATCTAACCAGAAGTAAGTTAATTTAAAAATGCATTTTAACAACAATTCATTTAACACACAAATATTTAAGGTCTATAGAGAAATCAATAGTATCGAGATTCAGATATTTGGAAAATCCAAACCAGGAAATAAGGTGCAAAATTTGCTTTTCAATAATAGATAGAGGAAAATCGCACAAGTGCAATTTATCTACCAGATTGGATAATCTAATTCAATGTGTGAAGGAATCTCCTTCAAATGGAAAAGATAAATTTACTTCTACATTACTAAAGTCAAAAATTATGGAAGACGGCGAAGTAGGTAAGACCAACATTAATGTAGCACTGATACAACGCTATGGTGGATCACCATTACAAGTAACACTCAACTCAGCTCAGAAAAAAAAACATTACTTTCCGCAAGCGATATGATGAATATTAAAAATAACTTTAATCTGAGCTAAAAACAACTATTGGAATATCTTCAATACTTAGAGAATCTTGTAATAACAGAAAACTGATTGAACCCAAATTAAAAGAAAAATTGTCGGATATAAGTCACAGTCTTGATAAATACTTTGTTGCTGATAAATTTAATTTTGTAAATATTAAAGCAAAATCTACATCCTATTTTGAAGATGTTGTTATTTACTGCAAAAGTCTCGATGCTTTAATTGACTACGTGAACCAAAAAAGGAATTGTGAGAATGTTCATCTGAAGTTTGGTATTGATGGTGGTGGTGACTTCCTAAAGTTATGTTTATCAATACAATCTACTGAAGTTGCAGTCCATGTGGTCAATTCAAGAAATAATTGTAATGAAGGCACAACAAAAAAAATATTTAAAGATTCTGGGGTAAAAAAATTGTTTATTCTCGGATTGGTGCAGACAAACCACTAAAATTTTGAGAACGTGTCGCAACTGTGGCACAAAATCGACATTAATAAATTTAATGGGACTATAGCAACCGATTTAAAGCTCCGATTTAAAGCTTGCTAATATAATAGTTGATATTATGTCTCACAGTAGCCAACACCCATGTACGTGGTGTAATGCTAAGAAAAACGAATTGAGTGAACGTGGAATTTTAAGAACTATTGGAAATACACATTATCTGAACTGGAAAAAATCGGGTGCAGTGCATTTGATGGCAAAGGATTTTAATAATTGTATTCATTCGCCGATAATCACAGGAGATTATGAGACAAGTTTTTTAGAAGTAATTCCTCCGCCTGAACTACATTTAATGATTGGTGTCGTCAATAAATTGTTCACACATATGTTGACTGAGGACGATGAAGTAACTATGAAGTGGGCTAAATTATGCAACGTTGAACGTGATATGCGTCATGGAACCCCAGCATTGGAAACTCATGCAAGAAACTTCTTGATCACATTGATATATTGCGTATAAATAGCACAATAAACTGTTTGAAATATGTGCAAGCATTCGACGACTTTAAATCAGTTGTACATGCATGTTTCGGACAAGTATTAGATCCAAATTTTAAGATGTATATCACTAAGTTCAAGAACAGTTATCTCGATTTGAAAATATATATAACGCCAAAAGTCCATGCAGTCTTTTTTCACGTATCAGAATTTTGTGACATAAAGTGTATGGCGTTGGGATATTTTAGCGAACAGGCAATGGAATCATTCCATTTCGAATTTAAGACTATTTGGCAAAGGTTCAAAGTTTGCAAAAGTCATCCAGAATACGCTAACCGTTTACTACGAGCATTATGTGAATTCAACAGTCTTCATGTTTAAATTATATGTATTACTTTATACTTGATATCATTTAAAATAGTTGAAATAAAAACTATAAAAAAGGTGAGTTTCTGATCACAATATCTTTGGAAATATTCACAGGTGGATGTTAGATTTTTATTCGAGCATGTAGCTAACAAAGTCTACTTTTAGAAAATGTGGCTCAAATTTGCAAATTGATAAGTTAAAACATAATTATTTATGGTTTACTAAAACATGAACGTTTTTTTGACAAAATTTTCACGAAAATTTGACTTTGATTTGTAATATCTTCTCAACTATTAAAGATAGCGGTTTAGTTTTTGATTTGTTTGGTACATACTTTTATGCATGTTAATCCGTGTAAAGACCATTTAATGGTATTTAAGGATATAAGGCTCAAAAAAGGACTATTTTTGAAAAAAACTATGTTTTCGCACTTCTTACCACTAATTATGACCCATAACGATGGACAAATTATGTGAAATTTGTATGGGTTGTTTTAGTGGCTAAAGTTAATAGTTTGAGCCAAAAAAAAAAAAAAAATTGTTATCAAAAAAATATTTCCAAAAAACCGCACAAAAAAAATGGAAACCGCGATATTTTAAAAAACCTGCCTACGATTTTTTTTATTTTAGTCTTAAAATACTCGGAGGGGATGTCTGAAACATATTCTTAAATCAGTTAAGTTCTCCCACGACTTTTGGGTGGAAAGTGTTTCAGGCTAGGCGTGCCTTAGTTCCGTACTGGTGTGAATTGCGGCATTATCCTCCACAATCCATTGTTTTGTACGATTTTGTTGTTAAAAAAAAATCAAACTTGAAGAACCATCGCCAAAATTTCTCGCAGAGAAATATTCAGTTTCCTTTCATAAATCAGGCCAATATTCATTATAGCCGTCGAGACCATAAAAAAACACAGTATGGCTGATAAAATGTAATTTAAATTATAAACCTTAGACCAATCTGCTTTCAAATTATTTTTAGCAAATCGTGGAGAGCAGTTTTATGACGCTTTAGCAATCATGGCACAGTCTCTAATTTTTTGCAATAAATATCTAGGGCTTACTTAATCACTCTACAAACTGTCGATTTGGAATTTTTTTTGGTTAGAGTAACACCCAGTTGTGCGCAATTTAGTGGGAGAATTCCTAGATTTTTTAACAAAAAATACTTTTTTCAAATGTGTGCAACAGTTATGAAACGACAAAATTTTAATTATTGGGCGATTTTATATCTGTTTGTTTTTGTTCATCTGTTGATTGTAACAAAACGCCCACCAAGTTAAATGCACTCTAAGAAATCTGATTTAGGAGTAGTGAATTTGCTACATTTATTTTAGTTAATATACTCATTTCTTTCAAATGAAAACACTAATACGTCCGTAAAATAAACATCTGACTTGTTTTTCATGACAAATATTTATTTTACACAAATGAACTGTTTTGAGCTGAATCGCACTTTTAAAATAGTAAATTTTCAGATTCTGCAATGTTTTGTAAACACATTGAAGTGTGTACAAATGCCGTCTAGCACACACCCGTTTAAGCGTAACAAGATCATTAACTGACGCGAACGCTCTTGTCTGCGCTGTTTTAGAAGACTCCACAGAAAAGAAAACTTGCATATTTTAAATAAAATAAATATGCAAGGCGCGGATTGTTGGTGAATGTGAATTTTATTTGTGTGCAATTGTAATGACATCTCCCAAGATGTTCATTCATGTTTGCGGACATTCGTTAAACAGTTGTGAACTTTTTCATATTGTGTACAAAATTTATTTCACATTTACTGAGCCCGCCCCGTTGCGATGATATAAAGTTTTCTAATAATATTTAACCTTGGAAAACTACCCGTTCTGTTGTGGTTTTTTTTTCACGCATTATGTTAATAAATACAGGGTTTTGTGTAATTTTTACACTCATAAAAATGTATTTTGAGACTACAGATGTGTACTAGTTTCACATACTTTTTAGTGTAAATTTTATTTTTACACATTTGTTGGAATTTACCACATTAATAAGAGGAAACCGGTTTCCTACACTGAGGGAAATAAGTAATAAAATTAAATAAAAAAGTAATAAATTTAAATACTTTTCGACACGTTTTTCACCAGTTGTCTTTTTTTTATTTAAATTAAATACTTTTTATTTAAAATTGAAGTAAATACTATTTATTTAAATTTATTACGTACGTAATAAAATTTGAACTAAATACTTTTTATTTAAATTTATTACGTAGGTAATAAAATTTGATCTAAATACTATTTATTACTTTTTATTAAGAAATTTTTATCACTCACGGTGGTTCTATAGGTGGGACACATTACCACGTATTACATAATTTTATCGTGATTACTTTCAAAAAACAAACTTTAATAATGTTGAAAATATTTCTAAAATATATTTTTTTTTAAATAATTAATTTAATTGCGTACGTAATAACATTAAATACTTTTTATTTAATTTGAATTTAAATACGCAAGTAATATATTTTTGTATAGAGTAACTTTTTTTATTACAGAAGTATTTAAATCAAATTTAAATAGATTTTATTTAATTTTATTACGTCACTTTTTTCTTAGTGTACATTTATTATAGTAAATTTTTCTTAAAGTGTGGGAAAGAGAAATTATGTTTTTTTACATTATTTTTATTTTACAGGGTGCTCAACAATCTTAAATGATCATATTTGTAAAAAACTAAAAGTGTGCTATAGTTATGAAACACACTTTATATCCCTTGGTTATTTTTTATGTCTGTTAAAAATTGAGTATTTAATGAATATATATATTTGTTTTCATTTTATTTATTTTACTAATATGTTTCCTTTTTTTCAATTCAATTCTTAAAACATTTTTTTTCCTTTTTAATTTTAACTGCACTGAATCTTTTTTTTTAATTTTAAATCTCTTTTTTTTATCTGTTAAAAATTTAATATTTACTACCTATATATTTTTTTCCTTTTATTTATTTTACTAATATGTCTTTTTAACTCAATTCTTAAAACATTTTTATTTCTTTTTTTAATATAATGTAATTAAAAAAAGATTATATTAATGTTTTGCGTGTAAATATATGATTAGAGAAGCGAATTATTTTCTAAATATGTTTAATATTTTATTATATTATTTTCATGTACTTATATAACTCACAAAATATGATACTACTTACTGGCATGACGGTAAAATTGAATTATATTTATTTGCATTGTTTGTGGTATCTGTAGAGAGCAGTAAATAAATTTGCGTTTAAATATTTGATCTTGTTTATTCAAACTCCACAAAAATTATAAAATGAAAATTAAAATATTTAAGACAAAACGAAATTTAAAATTCAAATAACAATTGACAACAATTAATATAGTGTTTTAAAGTTAAATTATATATATAATTCAAGTGGAAATTTAAAGTATTAAATGTACCTACAATACTTTCGCTACAGTATCAAAAAAAAAAAACTGCAAGGCCTGCATTTATATGCCAGCTATGAACGCTCGCTTTACGTATGATATACATACATTCGTACAAATATGATCGAATATTATGTGCTTCCCAAGACATTTTTGAAAAAAAGCTGGCTTCCTTTATCAGCATTTACGCAGAAAACTTGTATGTTAAAGCCTACCCAAAAAGCAAAAGCATTTTTCTGTAAGTTTTGGTTTTGAAAGGTATTTTTATAGCTAGAAATCGGAAGGGAAAGGTAGCCTGTGAGTAGCAGGCAAACACGTTGTATAGGAATTTCTGTTTTGAAATTTTAAAAAGCTTCTTCATAGTAGGTAAAGGAAAGGTAGCCTTCGAATAGCATGCAAACACATTGTATAGGAATTTTGATTTTAAATTTTAAAAAGCTTCTTCATAGTAGGAAAATTAAAGGGAAACAAATTGTATATGAATTTCTGTTTTGAAAGTTTAAAAGCTTGATCAACAAGTTATCGACAGAAAATTTTGTTTACTATATTTCTGTTTTGAAGTTTTAAACGATAATCAACAAGTTGTCGACAGAAAATTTAAATATTATAAAATTTGGTGTATTGCAGAAGATTATTGCTGATATCAAAATAATTATCAAAAGTGCCCAGCAAATGGTTCTAACCGTCGTGTTCGCCCGAAACAAAACCTTCTTGCTGTACAAAAACAAACACATGTTGTTTTTAATTCACACGTGATTTGTTATTGCTTTCTGAAATCACTATTTTTAGTAAAATTGCGAACACAATAACAATAACGATTTTTTTGCAAACAATGCGGAGTTCTCCAGAAAACATATGCGAATTCAACAATACAGAATCGAAGCGATTGAGTTTTTCGCGAAAATATAACATACAAAATTCGTCGGTGTTATTGTACAAAAAGAAGTTTTTGGTACTGTGGGATGGATTGGCACTCATGATTTATATGTTTATGCTCTCTATCTTTACCTACCATTTTGCATACACCTGTTTGACTACCATACCCTACCTATGCCTGCCATTTCCCTAACAATTTTGTTTTCATACTATAGCAGAGAACTAGCAGCTTTTGTCCACATTCCCACCTTTGCCTACCACAAAGCTTCATATAAAATGTGATTTCAATGCGTATAGGTGGCTTGTTTGCCTGCGTGCTTCGAACCATTTTCCTGCTTACAATTTTTCTGGGGTTCAATATAAAACACTTGGGTGGAATGACCATTTTCAAGGGTGATGGCTTGCGTTATTAATATCAGTAATGCAATTGTTGGTTTGCATTATCTGTATTGAATACGATAATTTTATTACTAGCTTTGATTTAATTTTAAATGAATGCAATTGGTTGCATGTGTCTAATTTATTTCTTGTCCTAAATTATATTTATCTAATTTTTAAGTTATAAGTTTTTCTCCTCAATTAAGTCTATATATATATATATATTTTTTATTACTAAATTCTTTTTTTTTATAAATATTTCTTGTTTAATTTTCCTCATTTTCTCTCTAAATGACGATTTATTTAATGTTTTATTTTATGATTTCTCTATATTTTATTTTTAGATCTTTTTTTCCACCTTAGTGGAATTTTTTTTTTACTTTCTATCGTAATATTGCAATTTCCGAATTTAATTGTCAATGCTTAGCAAATTGGTTTTACATAGTTACACTTATGGTTTCTGTTATAATATTTTTTGTTGTAATGCCATACACTAATCGGGATATGCCTTTAACAGATTATTATCAATTTTCTTGTCCTTGTTTTTGACCAATATCGTTGAGGTCACTGGCCAACTTCCCTCTACGACCACGTAAGGTCCCTTCCAAATTTGAGAGAATTTATTCTTCCTAGTTTGGTTTTTCATTAAAAACATGTCGTGGTTTGAATTGTATAGGGTTTAGGTTCTTGTCGTATTGTTTTTTCGACTACTCCTTGACCCTACATTGAATTTGCCTCGTGTGATCGCTGTATTTGATAATTTAGTACCTTATTGTAATCGTCTGCGTTATACAATGGTGAACATTTACGCTTCAAATTCGTACACAGACAAAAAAAATCATAAATTATAAACACCGTTAATTGAGACACCGTTTAGAATATATATTGAAAAAATCATTCTATTTATGACCTATTCTTCGTATATACGAATCGCATAATTTGAGCGAAATTTATATAATAAACGCGTTCATAATTGTTATGAATTGCGTTCATTAAGGTATTCATATGACTCAAAGCAGCGCAGTCTCCACGTCACGTGCAATTCACCCGAGCATAAAGGCGACACTGAAAAATAAAAAACCAGTCCACTAAAGGAGAATAGAAAATACAACACAAAGTAGGTAGGTAGGTATTTGAGTATGTGTGTATGGTCGTATGTGTGATCTGCAACTTTTGACCATGCTATAAATAGATATTTTTATTTACGGATCAATCAAAGCGCGTCATGCCGCATGACACACAGTGATTCTTTTGTCGCGACGCGTCGATAGTCGATGATAGCAGATACAATTCTAAGTTATTATTATTCCTATGTCATTTCGTACAAATAAACCGAATCGTTTCCTTTGTTGTTTACAACTCCAAAGAAACGTGCGCCGCAGGTACTTAACATCACGTAAAAACAAACAGCAGCAATATGCAGCAAGAGTAGATATAAAATAAAATGTAAGTAGTTAAAAAATAAATAAATTAAAATAATAAAATAAAATAAAGAAACTAATAAAATACAAAAAAAAATAATACAAGAAAATAAAAAATATATTTTTTTTTATTTTTAAATAGTTTAAAGTTCATAAATATCATGAATTTTTTCATAAATATTATGAAAGCGTTCATCAATATTATGAACTTATTCATTACGGTTTTATGAACGATTCATAAACTGGATGAATTTGGTCATTGGTTGAGTAATAATGAAAAATTCATAGAATTAATGAACAAATTCATAAATAATATGAACTTTTCTTCATACAACGTACGAAATGGTGTTTGACCCGTCGCCGTATGCACGGTGTTATTATGAACATGCATTGCAGAACGTAACCATTGGTCCCCATTGGTTTGACCCATCCTCTTTAGCAAAACTACGCAAATATTCAGCTATTGGACGATGGTTTCGTTCCTATGACCCAACAGAAAACGGAAGTGCATGTTCAAATGGAAATTCCAAAAAGTGCGAAATAGGCGTTATTTTTAAATATTGAAATATTGTACTTTATTTATATATTTACACATTGTTTCTAAAAATTATTGTTTTATTTTAATAAATCACAGTAGGCAAATTCCGGTTTCCGAACGGGAAGAACAGTTCTATATGGACATTTTCACTACAACTTTTTTGTTCTAAAAATACTTTTATTTTTAAAAATGATGTACCTTATTTGTATATTTATACTTTTTTTCAAAAGTTTTTAGTTTTTTCAAAATAAATCACAGAACAATTGCGGATGGAACAAAACGTCCGTATGGAAATTTACACTACATTTTTTTCTACAAATAATTTTATATCTGACAATATTAATAGTCATTATTACGAAATCAGAAGTGAAGTACGATTTAAATTTTGGGCCCAGTTAAAATACATTTAGGAAATGCATATTTCTGACATAACCTAGTCATGAAAATAGGTTATCAAGTATAATCTGTTGATAAATGAATATCAATTTTTCTGTCGTGCTTTCGACAATTAAATTACCTTTCCGATGTTATATCTCATCTTAGAACCAAATGATTTATTTCTTTTGAAAAAATCAATGAAAAAGTCTAAATTTGTATAATTATGTTTGTAAATTTCAAAATTACGAACATTTAAAAAAAGGAGGAAATCAGAAGGTTCGAAGATGCTAACGCAAAGATAAATAAAAGATAAACCTATACCGACTGTGTTCCAGATGGTTTTTATTAATGTGCTTGCATAAACATTATATAACACCACTGATAGTGGTGATGCCATTTTCTAAATTGGGGCTCCGTGAAAAATAACCATTTACTTTTACAGTGACTCTTCGTCGCAACAAAAAGGACAGAAATAGCTTAAGAATATTTTTTGGGGAATCCCCATTTATTTAACTCTTTTATAACATGCGTTGCTATGACCCTATCAAATGCCTTTTCGAGATCCTCTGACAGAATTACATTATGCCTTTTTTTCTAATATAGATTTTTTTTTATCTTTGTCTCCAGAGTATGACATAATGTGTGGACACCATGGTTACAAAGGTAATTTAATTGTCTAAAACATGTGTTAAAAATATTTATTAACAGATTATCCTGTATAACCATCTACATTTATTTTTAGTACATTCTGTATTTATTTAAAAGACAAGAAAATTTTTAAAATTGTCTTAATTATGTATTACGTCAGTGTAACAAATATATTTTCTTGATAATGGAAGATGGAAGCACAACAAAATATGCAATCTTTATCAATTTCAGTTCTGGCGACACAGAGGTATCACAAGACTGTAAGTATGAATTTTATCTTGTACCAAATATGGATAATATAAACAATTGCCAAAAATTCTTTCTCTATAGTAGAATAGAGTGTTTCCGCATCGTTAAGAGTCCTACTGGCAAACGCGATCGGACGGTCGCTTCCAACTTCACCTTGCGACAGAACCGCGCCAATCGCTTCGTTACTGGCGTCTGTCGGGTTCGTTAATATCCGGATATGCTTGTATGGGTGGTGACATAATTGCTTCTTTGAGTTTTAAAAATGAATTTTGACAATTGTCATTCCATAGGAAATTATCAAACAGTTTATTGGTAATGAATACTTCGCCATACCTCCTATAAATTTTCTGTAATAATTAATTAAGCCTAAAAATGCCTGAACTTCCCTCCTATTTTTCAAAACTGAAATATTTTTTACACACTCAACTTTGGCTGGGATAAGTACTGCATCAAACTCAGAACACGTATGGCCCAAATATATAACTTCGCGCCTTAAAAACTGAAATTTCTTTGTATTTAATTTCAAATTATGTTCTTTTAGGCTCTGCAATATCTTGCATAGCCTATGCTCGTGTTCTTTTAAATTATTTCCACATACCACTATGTCATCTTAATAAACGAAACAGTCAATACCCTGTAAACCCGTTAGTAAGTGGGTTATTATTCTTTGAAAAGTGGCCGGTGCCCCTGTTAAACCGAATGGCATTCTGTTAAATTTTTAAATGACCAAGGCCTGTACTGAAAGCAGTTTTTTCTTTGTTGTTATCTTACACTTAAACCTAATGGTAACCACTTGCTAAATCTAGTGTAGAAAAATACCGACTATGACCTAGCTGGTCTAAAATCTCATCTATTCGTGGTATAGGAAATACCTGTATGATGGTAACGTCATTTAATTTAAGGAAACCTATAACCAGTCTCCATTTTCTTATTGCCATTCTTATCGCTCTTTTTAAGTACTAATAATAATAGAAAATTCCAAGGCGACATACTTGGTGAAATAATTCAATCGTCTAACATCTTTGAAACTTCTCTATTAATCTCATTTCTATGCGTATAGGAAGTTTATACTGTTTCTGATTTATTGGTGGCTGATTCCACTGTGTGGGTATTTCATGTTTTAATACCGGAGTTAATGTTAATTCATTCCATTCCAAATGAAAAACGTCATGATATGACAAGCAAATATTCGATTCGTCGATCTATACATTTCCTAATAATCTATCAATTCTATTTCTAATATTATACGAGTTTACTGTATTTATTGTGAAACTTTCTTTTGTTGCTTCTTTGTATTTATTAACATTGGAAAATTGTGGCCTGTAAACTGCTATTAATGGTCACCTCTTTATCGGTGGCATTTAAAATTGATGCATATACTCTAGTCCTTCTAACATTGTTAAACTTAAAATTTGGTACTTAATCCAGATAAGTGTCAGTCTATGGTATTTTCTCGAAAGAGAAACAATATAGAGTATAACTATTTGTTAAAAGAGGAAAATGTTAGTCGAGTACATATAGTAAAGGATATAGGTCTGTTTGTTGATCTCACTTTATCGTTCAAACTTCATATTGAACAAAAATGTAAAAAAGCCTCTTCATTGCTTGGTTTTATCAAGCGCTGGGCTAAAGAATTTAATAGTCCTTTGACTACATTAACTCTATATAATACTCTAGTACGTTGTCATCTAGAATATGCTAGTCAAGTATGGTCTCCTTTTTATAAAGTGCACACTGATCGTATCGAACGTATACAAAAATACTTTGTACGATTCGCTCTCAAGGGTTTAAATTGGGTTGATAATTACAATCTTCCACCATACGAGGATCGGCTGAAGCTATTAAACTTGAAATCACTTGAAGATCGCAAAAAAATGCTGATGTAATCTATATACATTACTGGTAAATTGGATTCACCAGAGCTTCTACGATACCTTTAACCAAAATCATAGAAGTAGTAGAAATGGTGATTCTATCTTCCATTTAGTAGAACAAATTATGTTGTATCATCACCTTTTAACCGTATGTGTAATATAGTTAATAATTGCACACATTTTAATGTTAATCTGTCAAAAAGTCAACTCAAATGTAGATTGAAGCTTTAATAATATTGTAGATATTTTAACAACTGCATGCGTTTTTTACGAGCCCAACTTCTATTAGTGGTTAAATTTTTTCAAGCATTTATTCTTTGAAAGTGCAAGCTAGCTGTATTAGATTATTATGAACTGTCTCCCAAATATACTTCCGGATAAATTTCCTGTTTGTGTAACAAAACGATAGGAATTCTTGTTTTTAGCGGCAATGATACAACTATGCCGTTCTGGGCTGAACCCTGATTTGCTGATTGAAATTAATATTTTCTAAGTCTTGTAATGATTTTAATGGAAATTTAACAATGTGATTTTTGTCTTCATCAAAAATTTAATATTTTTATTCAACGCATTTAGTATTGATCTGTTCCAGAGATTGTCACGCCCGACTATTCCTGGTACCCCTTGTTCAAATGACACAACGTGTAGCATTAAACTCAGGTTTTCTATACTTGTGTGCTGAATCTGGTTGGAACCTAACGTTCTAACGTATCCTCCAAAAGCACTACTCAAATTCGGCAAATATGCCATCCTTTTTTCTTCATTTAGGCTTTGTTAATGTCCCTATTTTATCACCTAACCAGTTGGGAAGGTTAGATCACATGGGAAATTTTAAAGTAGGTGTAATTATGATAGTTAGGATTATCAAAATTATAGTTGGTCTAAGCCGACTATAAATACCCTACACATATGTGTGGTTACCATTCAAAGTGATATATAGGTCACCAGGGTATACGAATCCTGAAAATAACTACAAACATTCAATCGCTGAAGAATTTCCATTCATTTGTAAATATTACAAATGGGTAGGTGTACCGAATTTCAATTTTTTTTTTTGTGAACCACAAGTCTTTTCGCCGGAAAACATTATTATCATGTATTTGATCATGATATCGATATATATTTGACCAAAAAAAGTTTACCTAAGCACGTATACATAAAAATTGATCTTTATATGTACATTTTATATGAGGTATTTGAACATAAGTGGTCGGATCATAGGTCACAATGGACCGATCTCGCACATACAGCGTAGGTATATTAGTAATCTAAGTTATAAGTTTCATATATCTAGCTCTTCAATTTTAAAAGTCTTAGGGATTTCAACAGACAGACAGACAGACGGACAGACGGACATCGCTAAATCGACTCAGGAGGTCATGCTGATCAAGAATATATATACTTTTCCATACCGGAGATGCTTCCTTCTGGGTGTTACAAACGGCGTACCAAGCTGAATATACCCTTTCACTCTTAGTGTAGGGTATAAAAATAAGACATTTAATAAATAATAACACTTACTCCGTTTCAAGTTTATTCTGTTTATAATTTTTTATTTCCTTTTACTGTTCCACTTCATGGACTCACTTCTTAATCTAAATAACAACTCTCTTAAAAACTAAATAACTGCAGCTTATATACTAATACTTAATATAAGTTTCAATGCTACTTTTCCAGTGTCTTTTGCTGCTTCAGCCTAGAAACATAATTTTGGCCAATCACAGTGTGTTTTGCTGCTTATGCCCAGAAGCATAATTTTAACCAATCACAAGTTCCGTAAAGAACTCAAGTTCGATCCACAACTCGACTTCTTAACGCTGACCGTGAAAGCAACTCTTGCATAATCAGCAACCCGCGATGACATTGAATTTAGACCATCGCAAAGTCATTGAATTGAAGTCATCTTTGTTTACAAACAAATTGCACCACGTGCTTATTTTCTTCAAGCTAGCAACTTGACGCTGCTGCGAATTTGGTTTATAGTTACAATTGCTGACTAAGTAAATTGTCGCCGCTTACTTGGCAACGACCAAAAGGTGTGTCATCAAACCAACATCATTTACTTTATGTTTTAACAACAATTAGAATGCATATAATATTATTTAAATATTTAGCAACAGCAAATACCCACTAGAAAAATATCAATGAACTGCCATGCTATGAGTGACTGTCATAATGCTAACTCTCAATATTCATCCCCCCTTACAAAAAAAAAAATGGTTTTTCGACTTACAACAATCTTATACTAACATCTGATACCAATACCTTACACTACTGTACAATACAAACATACTACCGATACTTAATACATACATAACCGCATACTTCAGCTCCACAATCACCTTGTCTATATATTACAGCTGTTGTTGTCAAGATATCGTGGTCGGTCTCCGTTGGTTAAATGGCGGGCTCTGCTGTAAACATAACTCTCGTCACTATTGGCATGGTAAATCGATCTTCATATGTGGTAGCGATACTGGTTCTTCAAGTTCCAGGTATGAGTTCTTGTGCTTGTCTTCTTTCCTTCGGACTGCGGTTCGCACCATCTTATTTGTTAGTGATGACGTCATCGATCTCACAGATCTAGGAGCCCCTGAGTACGATACTTCTCGGGATCCCGACTGCTCCTGACTCCGTCTAACTTGCTTCCGACACTACATTGCGATGTCGCTTTAGCTTCGATGTGTAATTCGTACATTATCTTCAGTTCCACTGTTAATTCGCTCAGCAACGCTTGGCCCAAAACGTCCGGGTGCAACATGCTATACTTAGATTCATTCTAGCTAACTTTCTGGTTCTGTTTCTGGAGCTTTTTCAGGTTTGTGTTCACAATCTTCTTTATTTCAAAACTATGATAGCGAATTCAATTGATGCCATCTCCTTATGTGATTGTGTTTAATTCTGGTGAGTTCCTCTAGTGTAGCGTTCATTCCTACACGCAACCCCTCTATCTCTTTAATGGTTGCTTGCAACGTTCTGGACAACCTGTCGTAATTACTGGCCATCACCGTTACTTGTTGCTCTATCATATGTTTTACATAGTTTTACTCATATCGTAGGTTTTCTGCAACCGTTCGTTCCTTGTGCATGAACCCTGTGCCCTTGACAGGATGTCATCTGTTAACTACAATAGTTCGCTTGATTCAGTTACAACAAATTTCGTGATTCCTGTTCACTTCGCCCTGTAAATCCCTATACCTGTTTTCCGCTCGAACATGAGTGGATGCTGCTCCAACGCTGTCGGTCTGTGAATTGAATCTACCTGGACCCTCACAATGAGCAGGATTAGCCATATTATTGCCAACTTATTTTTCAACATATCTAATTACTGTCACAATATTTTTAGTATTCAATGAGATTTCGTTGCTATAATTATTTTTACTTAAATCTAATCATTTTCGTGTATTCATCATTACAATCACTCACATATTTAAGTGTCTATAAAACATAATTATATTAATATAATAACATCGTTATATCTCTATCAAAATTATCATTCATATATTACCTTATATAATATTGTACTTTAAAATTTTATAAAATAAAAAAATAAACACATTTTTCTTATAAATTAACATTCTCTTATATTTCGAAGTTTGATATTATCTTATAGTTTGTGTCAATATTTTACAGTATAAGTTGTGGTATGTACAAAATACATGTGTCATATAACATATTTATTTAAGTTTATATTTTTATATTTTAATATCTATTAAACTAATCAGCATAATAAATACGTATATTGGTTTTGTTGTTTCATAAACATTTTTCCAGAAGAGAAAAATATTAATTTATTCATACTTCTAACAGAATATATTTTATCTGAATAACATATTCTACTAGTAAAACTTCTTCCACTTTTTTTTGTTTTAAACCTTGTGAAGTTTAGCTTATTTTTAAGCTGTTTATTTTAAAAAATGCTCATTCGACATATTGCAATTTTTATTTTTATTTATTTTTTTCTATCGCAATCTCTAACGAAACTTAAGTGATCATCTTAAGTTTTCGCTCGAGTTCACCTAATACGATTCGTAATACACGTTTGCAATTGATCAAGTTGCAGACTAGTATTCGTCGTATTTAGTGAAATGCTTAAAAACAATTTGCTGCTGTTCTTTTCAAACTATTTAATTAATAGCTTAAGATTAGCATAAAGTTTTACGGATGTCGACTCTTTTCGAAGAGTACATCGAATCCTTACATAAAATGTAATTGCCGTTTTCATTTGTTTCTATCCTTAATACAATTATATTATTTAATAATTTATATCTTTTAACTATATTTTTGTTTTATATATATTCATTTCCTCAACTTCAATTTAAACTCATAATTTATTGCACAGGCTAGTAAATTACCCGAAGTAATACTTAGCTGCTTTAATAAAATAAATATCAACATAACAATTGGATCATTTGCTAACTCTAAAAAGCCTTGTATGCATTTTGCAACTGTTGTATGCATTTTCTCATAATTTTTATAATATTTCTCTAATCAATTAAGTCAATCATAATAATCTCTTTTGGAGCATATTCTAGCTCTAAAAATCTATTTTTCATTCGTAGTTAACGTATTTATATATTTTTTATAATATTATTTCTAGTCTTTTAATTCAATCATATTTTTCCTATATATCATTTGGAGCATTTTCTAGCTCTAAAAAAAAAAAACCTACTTGTCATTTATTTGCTCGTCAGCAATTAACATAAATTAATAATTCTTTATTTATTAAAAATTCAATTCATCATAATCTACTTTTCATTATATTTTAATTTAAAATTAATAATTCAAAATTTCTATGCTAGTTATCTACGCTCAGCAGTACTTAGCTATTTGTTCAATATCGCAATTTCGTACAAATATATTTTATCGCATTTATTTCGTATTAAAAACTCGTGTTATCATTTATAATTCTTTCTTATTTATATTTTTCCTAATATTTCTTGTTTTCATAACCTTTAAATTTGGTCCGCCACATGCTAGTAAATTAACCCTAAGTAATACATAGCGATCTGTGGGTACCGTTTTCTTATGTTTTCCTATTTCCTATTCATTATCACACAATACTAAACTTTTCGCAATTTATTTATAAATATATTTCCGCATTTTATCAATTAATACATCAATTTCTAATTATGGTATTTTTTCAACAAATTGTTGTGTATTTTCTTTCCCTTTCCTTTTATTAATATTGTCGTTGTCACTGGGGTAGTGACCGACAAAACCTTATAGGGCCCTACCCAAATTGGTGAAAATTTATTTTTCCTATTTTGATTCTTCATTACAACCATTTCCCCAATTTGTAACTGAATGGGATTTAATGATTTATCGTAGCTTGTTTTAGATTTTTCTTTTATCTTTTCTTGATTTTGTCTCACTATTTCATGCGCCCGCTGTATTTGATATTTTAATATTTTGTTATAATCATCGGCATTATACAGTGGTGAAACTTTACGTTTCAAATTAGTTGGCATATCAGAATCATAACCATATATTGTTCGGAAAGGTGTTTGCCCAGTTGACACATGCATCGTATTATTATGGACATGCATTGCCGAATTTAACCATTGATCCCAATTGAAACCATCCTCCTTAGCAAAACATCTCAAATATTCTGCTAATGGTCTGTGACTACGTTCTAATGATCCATTGGCCTGTGGGTGATAGGGTGTAATGTGCATTTTTTTAATACCCAATAATTTGCATGTATCAGAAAATAACTTTGACACGAATTTAGAGCCATTGTCAGTTACTAGAATTTTCGGAATATTGTGGCGTGTTATAATTTCATGATAAAATGCTTTAGCCACTGTGCTTGCTTTTGCGTCTGGTATTGCTACACAGCACATATATTTTGAAAAATCGTCTTGAAATGTTAAAATGTATTTATTGCCAGATACTGTCTCGGGTAAAATTCCTACTAAGTCCATATAAACTTTATCAAATGGGCGCGTTGGTGTATCTGTCAAGACCATTGGCATTTTTGTTAGCTTATGCCCGTAACTTCAACTCATAGTTAAGGAGTAAAAACACCGGATAGGTAAGAGATATCTGTTCGGTACGAACACCAATAGATATCTACTCGTTGAAGTTACGGGCATTAGAACTTTTGTTAACTTGACATTTAGGGCAATTTTTTACATACTCTTTAATTTGTTTTGCATACACTTCCAGTGTGCCTTGATGACCCCCTAACGGCGAGTCGTGAAAGTCTCTAAGTACTGTTTTAATTTCTTCAGGATCGGTTAATACTTGACTCGAGATTGTTTCACCATCCATATCCGTTAATGTGTCATCCAAGACTGGCTTACTGATGTCCGGTTGTGGATCTATTGCCTTTGGTTTATTTTTAGAACGGGTTTGAACTGCCGCAATTTCTGTTTCTAATTGTGGAATCCTACTTAATGCGTCAGCATTTAAATTCTTTTTGCCAGGTTTATAAATTATTTCGAACTCGTATTCTGATAATTTGTGCCTGAACCTGGCTAGCCTTGACGTTTGATCCTTTAAATTCGCTATGCTACGCAGTGGTTGATGATCCGTATAAACCGTGAATGGACGCCCCAACAAATACGCTCTATAATTTTTTGTGGCCCATACTATTGCCAAAAATTCTCGTTCAATTGTTGAGTACCTTGTTTCTGCGTCATTCAGAGCTCTACTTCCTTCCGCAACAGTTTATTAATCGGTAGTGTTAACCTTGCCATATTCTTAACGAATTTTCTGTAATAATTTACTAAACCTAAGAAGGCTTGTACCTGTTTCGTGGTCTTGGGTACCGGAATATTTTTTAAAAATTCTATTTTATCGGGATCTGGCATTGCGCCTGACTCCGTGCATTTGTGCCCTAAATATACTACTTCACGCCTTAAAAAATTGCATTTTTCTGTATTTAATTTTAAATTATTTTCCCTCAATTTTTCTAACACCTTACATAGTCTAATTTCGTGCTCCATTATGTTTTTTCCATACACAACTATATCGTCTAGATATACGAAACAATCAAGTCCCTGCAATCCTGTTAAAATGTGGTTCATTATTCTTTGAAACGTAGCGGGTGCCCCCGTCAATCCAAATGGCATCCTATTAAATTCAAAATGTCCCAAGCCCGTGCTGAACGCTGTTTTTTCTCTGTGGTGTTCATCCACTAGCACTTGGTGATAACCACTTGCAAGATCTAATGTTGAAAAATACCTACTGTGACCTAATTGATCCAAAATTTCATCAATACGAGGTATTGGAAATACTTGCTTAATCGTTGCGTCGTTCAATTTTCTGAAATCTATTACCAGTCTCCATTTTGTCTGTCCGTCCTTGCCACTCTTTTTAGGTACCAACAATAGTGGTGAATTCCAAGGCGACGTGCTTGGTGATATAATATCGTCGTCTAATAACTTCTGCACCTGTTTGTTGATTTCTTCTCTGTGAATATGTGGTAATTTATATTGTTTTCGGTTGATCGGAGGTTGGCCGTCTATTGTGGGGATTTCATGTTTTAAAACAGGTGTATATGATAGCTCATCCCCCTCTAACAGAAATACATCATGGTATGACGCACATATTTTTTCTATGGATGCCTTCTCTTCAACATTTGCATTTGGATCCAATTTTAATGAGTCAAATAGTTTGCATATTCTGTGTCGTATCTTTATGCTTTGTACGATATTCATTGTGCCACTCACTGGTTCCATAAATTTATTATAATTTGAAAATTTGAGCTGTATGTTCTTATTCAATATTATATCTTTTTCTGTTGAGTTTAACACTGAAATGTAAACACTATTTTTTTCTCACATTTGATATGGTTTCTCCGATATAAACTCCTGGCGAAATTTCTTGTTTTTGAATTATTACTACGGGGATCTTGGTTCGTAGTGGTAATCTGGCGATACCTTTAGATCTTGCTGTTATTTTTATTTCTTCACTGTATAATATTTTATTTATTTCATCTAGTGATCTGAGTGGTAGTGTTACAATTTTATTTTTGTTTCTGTATATAAAGGTTAATCCCTTTTCCACTGCATTGATGATTGCGTGGTTCCATAGATTATCTCGTCCAAGTATACCGTCTGCCGGAACTCCCTGATCCTGCATTATTGTATGTAACGTCAGACTGAGCCTTCTATGTTCCATATGTTGAATTTCAATTGATCCTGCGGTGGTCACATGTCCCCCAAATGCTCCGCTCAGATCTTTTGTGTCTTTTAAATTTCTCTCTAGTTTATTATCTAATGCACTTCACTTTACTAAGCTAGAGTCTGCACCAGAATCTACGAGTAATATTAGTTTCCCATTTTTCGCTTCCTTACAAGAAATTTCTATAAAGGAATCATTTAATTTTGATATCTGTCTGAATTCCCCATGTCTACTATAAATAATGCGATTTTTCTTTGATTTTGTATATAAACTTAATTTTAATTCCTTATTATTTTCAATTTATTTACTAATATTTTTATTTATACTATCAATTCCTGAAGTAATCAGATCATTTAATTTCTTCTTATTTTCTTCTGTACATATCCTATTTGTTATGCAATCATACATTTTTTTGTTGTTGTTGTTAATGCTATTATGCCAAAGTTAATACAATTAGTGAGCAAAAATTATCTACCATTTTCCTACCATTGATAGCGAACGTATCCACTGCCGCGCACGGCGTCTGATTCACAATTACTATCTTCGTTGGCCTGATGTCGCAACTTGTCTTGGGTTCCCAGATACTTGGCCTATTCTGGGCCCCTAACAGTTTTCTTGGTTTCGGGTAGACTCAAAATTTTTCTTCGCGTAACAGTTTTCCAACGTATGCCCGATTCTTGCACACCATTTACATTTATTTAAATCTTTCTTATTATTATTGTTATTTTTGTTATTATTATTTCCATTTCTCCTATCGTCATTATTATTATTACGTTGACGACTATTACTATTGGTATTACCATTATTATTGTTATAGTTATTTCCATTGTCGTAATTATTATTTCTATTATTATTATTATTGTTATTTTTCCTATTATTGTTGTTATATCATCTAGTATTATTGTTATTATTATAATTCCTATTATTTCCATTATTAATATAATACCCATTGTTGTGGTTATTATTACCGGGAGCATTATAATTGCTATTATTAGATTGCGTATTATTCGTGAAGCCATCATTATAGTTGTTATTTTGCGTTTTTTGTTTACTTGTAAATTGCTACTCTGGTTCATTGTACCCATAGGTCTCACATTCTTGACAGTATGGAGTATTTTTTCGACTGATGCACTCGTCCCGCGTGTGTCCTACATTACCGCAAAATGAACAAGGGTTTTCAACTTTATTCCTTTCGTTTGTGTTTTTTATACCGATTTCTCCACATGTGGGGTGTGAGGCTCTGCTAAAAAGCACCTCTGCGGCACTATGCGATGTTTCTCTTACACGCCCACTTTGTATCGTCTCCAACGTTTCTACCGCTTCCTCTATCAGTGAATCTAGTGAGTCCGCCTTATTATTTAGCATGTGTATTTTCAGTGTGCTGTCCTTAAGGCCTACCCTAAAAGTCTTTTGTATGGATTTGTCTAATTCTATTAGCATAGCTTCGTCCCCTCTGCCATTATATTTTTCTTTTATTAATTCTACCGCCTTTGTTTTTAGTACATTTAGGCGTCTTGCAAAAGGTCGAATTTCTTCGGTAGATCTTTGATATGCCTCCTTTATTTCATTTATCACTGAGTCTAATGTTACGGTTTTAAGATATGTCCTCTTTATTAAAGTATATAATTCATCTAATCCGCTAAATTGAATACCTTTTACTAGGTCGAATGCATCTCCATACATTCTTAGCTTACACACACGATAAAAATTCTTGAAACTCTGTTTCTTTTGTTGACTTTACCGCTAAATCACATCCTTGTATGAATTTACATACTTCTGAGGGTAAATCATTGGAGTACGTGCCTGAGAACATCGGAACCAAATGGTTCACCATTTTTGCAATATGTTCGATACCCATTTTAAATTCCGGGAAATTTATTTTTTCTGTGTGACTTATTTCACTGTTATTTACAGCTTCCTTATGTATCAATGAGTCGTTGGTTACTAACTCTAATTCTTGCTGTAGTAGTCTATTTCTATCTTCTAATTGTACAATTCTTTTTTGTGCATCTGTGATACTACCATACTCAGCCCTGAATCGGGCACTTCTAGAGGTTTCCGGTGTGTCTATGTAATGCCGGTTTTCAATAATTTCCACTAGTTTTCCTCTATTTTCGTCTAAGTGTTCTGCGTGATCCTAAATTGTTTTAATTTGATCTCTTAAGCAATTATTCATTTTTTTTAATTCTGTTAACTCTGTCTCTAATTTTTCTTTCTCTGTTATGCTAAAATCTGTCTTAGCTTCTATTATTTCTAAAAATGATAAGAATATTATGTCTGCTTCTTCTATTCTCGTGACAGCAGTGGTTCTAATCTTTGCTCTAACTAGCTGAATGTAGTCTTTTGAACCGTTTATTCTTTTAATCTCTGTCCACAAACGTTCAATGAAAAGTCCAATTTCTCCATTTAATTTTGTTGTTTTATGTTGTGCTTTTTTTAATTCTGATTGAAGAGTTTACATTAAACGTATCAGTTTAATATATTTTTTCCAACGAAACTATTCTAATTTTCCAAAATTGTTTATATTTTTATAATTTTTCTTCTATCCAGAGTGTTTGGTTCTAAAACCGGCTGCGCCAATGTTAATGTCCCTATTTTATCACCTAAAAATAAGACATTTAATAAATAATAACACTTACTCCGTTTCAAGTTTATTCTGTTTATAATTTTTTATTTCCTTTTACTGTTCCACTTCTTGGACTCACTTCTTAATCTAAATAACAACTCTCTTAAAAACTAAATAACTGCAGCTTATATACTAATACCTAATCTAAGTTTCAATGTTACTTTTCCAGTGTCTTTTGCTGCTTCAGCCTAGAAACATAATTTTGGCCAATCACAGTGTGTTTTGCTGCTTATGTCCAGAAGCATAATTTTAACCAATCACAAGTTCCGTAAAGAACTCATGTTCGATCCACAACTCGACTTCTAAACGCTGGCCGTGAAAGCAACTCTTGCATAATCAGCAACCCGCGATGACATTGAATTTAGACCATCGCAAAGTCATTGAAGACATCTTTGTTTACAAACAAATTGCACCACGTGCTTATTTTCTTCAAGCTAGCAACTTGACGCTGCTGCGAATTTGGTTTATAGTTACAATTGCTGACTAAGTAAATTGTCGCCGCTTACTTAGCAACGACCAAAAGGTGTGTCATCAAACCAACATCATTTACTTTATGTTTTAACAACAATTAGAATGCATATAATATTATTTAAATATTTAGCAATTAATATTTAGCAACAGCAAATACCCACTAGAAAAATATCAATGAACTGCCATACTATGAGTGACTGTCATAATGCTAACTCTCAACAGCTTGCCTCAGCTCCAGATTTCACAATCAGAGTAAGTTTTCCATTCTTTGCTGCCTCGCAAGGTACTTCAATGAACACATCACTCGTATTGGATATCTCGAAACACTCTCCATGTCGGTTAAATATTTTACGATGTTCGCCTAATTGTAAAGCTAATTTAATTTACCTTGACATCAATTTACTCTTAAAATTATTAACAATTGGAGACAATTTAATTTTACAAATTGCAGAGGAAATCCCCAATTGGTGGGGAATTTTAGTCTTAGTGGGTAATCGGGGAATGGTCTACTTTTGGCAGGGAATTTCAAATTAGTATCTGTAACATTTTCTGCATTTTTAAGGATTGGAATATGGGGGTTATTCAAAATTTTGATCGAATTTCATATGAACATTTTAAAACAAACATTTTTACTTTTAGATTCAATATCGTAGTACAATAAATAATAATGAAATGAATTTAAACAGCATGCTTTGACTTCAACGCTTTCAATTTGTTTGGAAAATAATAAATTTGAAATCGTTTGTTTAGAATTTTGCAGGTATAATCGGATTCCATCGAAAACTGGAACATACCTTTATATTCCAATCATGTAAGAGATCATAATTTGGCTTCTAAAAAACACAATCTATTAAATAATATTTCTCGATCTAGATAAATTCCTTTAACATTTTGTAAAAATATCTGATGTTATGTTTTTAAATAAAGGATACATATTTACATAATGCATGGTTTCCATACTATCTTTCGTTATCCCCAAATCGATATCACTCAGTGTTTTTTTTTTTGTTATAAATGAGTGAATACAATATAATATTGTTTTATAACAAACTGACATTCAAAATAATATTCAAATTTAAAAAAAATATTGAACAAACGTGTAGTCATTCTGCTGCTGTTGCATTGGAAATGTCCAATTATGATTTTTCTTAAAATTTTGAACATTAGTAGGCAGTGTCCATTACTATGATGAAGAGATTGGCCCAGAAGGAAATCCCATATAATGGACACAAATATAACTGTTGAAGGGAGACACCACAAAATTAGAACATTTTATTTGACATTTATTTGTTTTAAAATGATACAAGACACGTAACCCCTCCCACAGTCGGTTGTCGTCGTCGAATTCGCTCCCCAGCACCCATCAGCGAGACTTTCGGTTTGAAATGATGAAACCGATGAGACGCTGGAGAAAGAGCGATGATGGGCTCCAGTGAGTTGCGGACTCTGCGCACAGCGATTCCTCAAGAAGAGTTTATGCACAAAAGTTTGGTTTTTAATTTGTAAAATTGTTTGACAATCAATTTATCAAAATTTTAATGTCAATGTGAAATAGAAAAATTCAAACAAAAAACATATGTTTGTACTAGCAAGCTAGAAAAGTGATATCGATTTATAGGAAAAGTTAAAACATTTGAACTTTTGCTATCACTCGCTATCACTCGTTATCCCTCAATATCATCGGGGGATATCGTTTTCTATAAAAAGGTGTTGTATGTACTCGTTTCTTTCTAGCATTAATATTTCTTGTTTGAACTGATTTGTATTTCATCTCTGTTTAGCGAAATGGTGATGACGAGTGATAGCGAAAGATAGTATGGAAACCATGCATAATGTAAGACCTGCCCCTTAATATTCAGTTGAAAAAATATTGTTTTCAGTATTTTAATTATTGTGATTATTGGGAATATAAATTTTGAAACTAAAAATATCAATGACAAAAAAAAATTTAAAATAATATATATTTACAATTGCACATTTGTTTATAATATAATAGTTTGGCGCTGCAGTCCTATATAGAACTTCGGCCGAGCTCTCTCACAATTTGAGCAATGCGTGTTATATTTGTACTCTAATTGGGAGGACCTACAGTTTATTCAGTGATGCCAACTTTGTAGGTTTCCCGCTAAATCTGGTGGGTTTCAAGAAATAAAACGCGAAAAAAAATTGTACGGTGGACAGTGGGGTTTTTGGTGTGTTTTTAGTATTTAGCGGCTTTTTATACCCTACACTAAGAGTGAAAGGGTATATTCAGTTTGGTACGCCGTGTAACACCCAGAAGGAAGTTTGTAACACCCAGAAGGAAGCGGTATGGAAAAGTATATATATTCTTGATCAGCATGACCTCCTGAGTCGATTTAGCGATGTCCGTCTGTCCGTCTGTCTGTCTGTCCGTCTGTCCGTCTGTCTGTCTGTCTGTTGAAATCCCTATTAATTGATAAATGAAACTTATAACTTAGATTACTAATATACCTACGCTGTATGTGCGAAAAAATTGGCGAGATCGGTCCATTGTGACCTATGATCCGACCACTTATGTTCAAATACCTCATATAAAATGTACATATAAAGATCAATTTTTATGTATACGTGCTTAGGTAAACTTTTTTGGTCAAATATATATTGATATCATGCTCAAATACATTATAATAATGTTTTCCGGCAAAAAGACTTGTGGTTCACAAAAAAAAAAAATCGAAATTCGGTACACCTACCCATTTGTAAATATGGGTATCAAATGAATGGAAATTCTTCAGCGATTGAATGTTTGTAGTTATTTTCAGGATTCGTATACCCTGGTGACCTATATATCACTTTGAATGGTAACCACACATATGTGTAGGGTATTTATAGTCGGCTTAGACCGACTATAATTTTGATAATCCTAACTATCATAATTACACCTACTTTAAAATTTCCCATGTGATCTAACCTTCCCAACTGGTTTAATTATATTTTTTATATTGTTTAACTTTTCCTTGAACAGCAACACAGAGGTGATTGTAGCTTTTAGGACCGAAGTTCCTAACGGTTCGATTGTATAAAGACGGATTCGGGCCTAATCCATTTCAGGATGTGGTGCATTTCGTTATGTTTTCTATTCCTTAAACTCTGTAACTTGGTATTTAAATAAAATAAGAAAAGCAGTTTCTACAATATGCATATCGTCGAGGTGGATAATTTTTACAAAAACTTTTTTTTATAAATTTTTGTTAATACTACAAAAATACCATGTTCTCATTAATGTATGTCAATGTCAGTCTAACAGAAATCGTCGTATATAAAAGTATTTTTGTAAACCTATTATTGAAAAAGTAGTTGGTGACTTCTACAATGACGATATGTTCGAATTAAATTAAGAATAATCGCGAAATAGACAATACTTGAACCGATGCTACAATGAATCGCATTTTTCTCGGATTGAGTTTAAGAATTATTCGACAATTCTATGTGCTTCAGACTGAAGTGGCAGACTGAAGTCAGTTTTGTCTGAATAATTTTGTTGTCCTTATTTGTTACACTAAGTTCCTAGTTAAATGTAAATGCAAATAAAATCAATGTAAAACCATCTGTCTTTTATTAAATTAATTTTCTTCAATTACTGAAAAGAACAATGAATATATTAAATAATTAAAAAAAATACATATCTTATACACTCAATAAAAATATTTTTAAATACCTAAAATTGATAGGGGTCATATTGTGCAGAAGGGTTAAAAAATACATATTTATGACCAAATCATATTTGTCAAGTAAAGTAAAATACATTATTATTTTAATGTAGCCGCGGTAGCTCAGTGGTTAGTGCGTTGGACTGCGAGCCGAAAGGTCCCGGGTTCAAGTCTGGACTGGGGCTAACAACATCTTTTCATAGAAACATTTTTCTATACCGCGCTACCTCTCGTCAGTAAATGGCAAACCTACGAGAGTAAAACATTGCCTATGAAAAGCTCTCACCCGCCGTTCGGATTCGGCAATAAACTGTAGGTTTCACAACTTTGAGTACAAATATAACACGCACAGCTCAAAATGGTGAGAGAGCTAGGCCGAAGTTCGATACAGGACTGTAGCGCCAAACTATTATATTATTATTATATTATTTTAATGTAACATACTTTCGTTATTTGTCATTGTGAACAAACACTGTATAAAATTTTAAAAATGTATAAAAACGGTGGGTTTTGCTTTAAAAAAACGGGTTTCTTGCCACGATTTGGTGGGTTTTGGTTTTGAAAACTTGGCAACACTGAGTTTATTGCCGAATCCGAACGGCGCTGAGATCAATCATGTTTGGCGCCAAAGTTGTTTGTTGTGTTATTAATTACATACATAATAAAAATATTTAATAATGGATTTTGAAAAAATACCAAATTTGAGAGAATTTATTCTTCCTAGTTTGGTTTTTCATTAAAAACATGTCGTGGTTTGAATTGTATAGGGTTTAGGTTCTTGTCGTATTGTTTTTTCGACTACTCCTTGGCCCTACATTGAATTTGCCTTACGATCTCGTGTGATCGCTGTATTTGGTAATTTAGTACCTTATTGTAATCCTCTGCGTTATACAATGGTGAACATTTACGCTTCAAATTCGTACACAGAAAAAAAATTCATAAATGGAATAAACGCCGTTAATTGCGACACCGTTCATAATATATATTGAAAAAATCATTCTATTTCTGAACTATTCTTCGTATATACGAATCGCACAATTTGAGCGAAATTTATATAATTAACGCGTTCATAATTGTTATGAATTGCGTTCATTAAGGTATTCATATGACTCAAAGCAGCGCAGTCTCCACGTCACGTGCAATTCAGCCGAGCATAAAGGCGATACTGAAATATAAAAAAATAAGTCCTCTAAAGGAGAATAGAAAATACAACACAAAGTAGGTGGGTAGGTATTTGAGTATGTGTGTATGGACGTATGGGTGACCTGCAACTTTTGACCATGCTCCCAGCAATAACACTACCAGTCATATGAGCAGTAATATTACAAGAACAAAACTGAAAGTTTCAGTAAAAGTTTCTATTACATTGTTAAGAGCGTCGGGATAAAATTGACCGAAACTTTTGTGTACGTGTGAATTTTTATCTCTTTCTCACTCATCTGAAATGAGATACAATTGAATATATGTTTATCACTGTTCCTTTGGTAATAAGTGACGATTAAATTACTTGTAAATTGACGAAAGATATAAAATAAAATGTAAGTAGTTAAAAAATAAATAAATTAAAATAATAAAATAAAATAAAGAAAGTAATAAAATTCAAAAAAAATAATACAAGAAAATAAAAAAATATATTTTTATTAACTTTTTTTTCTGTGTAGGCATGTCGAATTCAAACACATACAACGTATGAAATGGTGTTTGACCCGTCGACGTATGCACGGTGTTATTATGAACATGCATTGCAGAACGTAACCATTGGTCCTAGTTTGACCCATCCTCTTTAGCAAAACTACGCAAATCTTCAGCTAGTAGACGATGGTTTCGTTCCAATGACACATTAGCCTCTGGATGGTAAGGTGATATATGTAATTTTTGAATTCCTAATAATTTACATGTATCCGAAAATAGTTTGGAAACGAAATTCGATCCATTGCCTGTTACCAATACTTTTGGTACTCACAAAAAAAAAAATTACCACTCTTTTTAGGTACTAATAATAATAGAAAATTCCAAGGCGACATACTTGGTGAAATAATTCAATCGTCTAACATCTTTGATACTTCTCTATTAATCTCATTTCTATGCGTATGAGGAAGTTTATACAGTTTCTGATTTATTGGTGGCTGATTCCACTGTGTGGGTATTTCATGTTTTAATACCGGAATTAATGTTAATTCATTCCATTCCAAATGAAAAATGTCATGATATGACAAGCAAATATTCGATTCGTCGATCTATACATTTCGTAATAATCTATCAATTCTATTTTTAATATTATACGAGTTTACTGTATTTATTGTGGAACTGTTTTTTGTTGCTTCTTTGTATTTATTAACATTGGAAAATTGTGGCTTGAAATCGCTATGAATGGTCTTCTCTTTATCGGTGGCATTTAAAATTGATGCATATACTCTAGTCCTTCTAACATTTGTTAAACTGTCTGCCAAATATACTTCCGGCTAAATTTCCTGTTTGTGTTAGAAAGCGATAGGAATTCTTGTTTTTAGCGGCAATTATACAACTACGGCCGTTCTAGGCTGAACCCTGATTTACTGATCGAAATTAATATTTTCTATGTCTTGTAATGATTTAAATGGAAATTTAACAATGTGATTTTTGTCTTCATCAAAAATTTAATATTATTATTCACCGCATTTAGTATTGATCTGTTCCAGAGATTTTCACGCCCGACTATTCCTGGCACCCCTTGTTCAAATGACACAACGTGTAGCATTAAACTCAGGTTTTTCTATACTTGTGTGCTGAATCTTGTTGGAACCTAACGTTCTAACGTATCCACCAAAAGTACAACTCAAATCTTTTTGAATATTTTTATTAAAATACGGCAAATATGCCATCCTATTTTCTTTAATTAGGCTTGCCTCAGCTCCAGAATTCACAATCAGAGTAAGTTTTCCATTCTTTACTGCCTCGCAAGGTATACAATGAACCCATCACTCGTATCGGATATCTCGAAACACTCTCCTTCGGTTAAATATTTTACGATGTACGTAAAATATTCCTTGACATCAATTTACTCTTAAAATTATTAACAATTGGAGACAATTTAATTTTACAAGTTGTGCATTTATTATACACTTCTGATCAGTGATGACAACTGCAGGGGAAATCCCCAATTGGTGGGGAATTTTAGTCTTAGTGGTTAATCGGGGAATGGTCTACTTTTGGCGGGGAATTTCAAATTAGTATCTGTAACATTTTCTCCATTTTTAAGGATTGGAATATGGGAGCATATTCAAAATTTTGATCGAATTTCATATGAATATTTTAAAAAAAACATTTTTACTTTATTTAGAATTTTGCAGGTGTAATCGATCGGATTCGATCGAAAACTGGAACATACCTCTATATTCCAATCATGTAAGAGATCATAATTTGGCTTCTAATAAACACAATCTATTAAATATATTTCTAGATCCTTTAACATTTTATAAAAATATCTGATGATATGTTTTTAAATAAAGGATACATATTTACTTCATGCATGGTTTCCATACTATCTTTCGTTATCCCCAAATCGATATCACTCAGTGTTTTTTTTGTTATAAATGAGTGAATACAATATAATATTGTTTTATAACAAACTGACATTCAAAATAATATTCAAATTTTAAAAAATATTGAACAAACGTGCAGTCATTCTGCTGCTGTTGCATTGGAAATGTCCAATTATGATTTTTCTTAAAATTATGAACATTAGTAGGCAGTAGTAGCCGCGGTAGCTCAGTGATTAGTGCGTTGGACTGCGAGCCGAAAGGTCCCCGGTTCAAGCCTGGACTGGGGCTAACAACATCTTTTCATAGAAACATTTTTCTATACCGCGCTACCTCTCGGCAGTAAATGGCAAACCTACGAGAGTAAAAATTGCCTATGAAAAAGCTCTCACCCCCCGTTCGGATTCGGCAATAAACTGTAGGTCCCACCACTTTGAGTACAAATATAACACGCACAGCTCAAAATGGTGAGAGAGCTCGGCCTAAGTTCTTATAGAGCTGTAGTGCCAAACTATTATTATTATTATTATTAGTAGGCAGTGTCCATTACTATGATGAAGAGATTGGCCCAGAAGGAAATCCCATATAATGGACACAAATATAACTGTTGAAGGGAGACACCACAAAATTAGAACATTTTATTTGACATTTATTTGTTTTAAAATGATACAAGACACACAGTCGGTTGTCGTCGTCGAATTCGCTCCACAGCACCCATTAGCGAGACTTTCGGTTTGAAAGTTTGGTTTTTAATTTGTAAAATTGTTTGACAATCAATTTATCAAAATTTTAATGTCAATGTGAAATAGAAAAATGTAAAAAAAAACATATGTTTGTTATAGCAAGCTAGAAAAGTGATATCGATTTATAGGAAAAGTTAAAACATTTGAACTTTTGCTATCACTCGCTATCACTCGTTATCCCTCAATATCATCGGGGGCAGGGTTTCCGTTATGCGACTAAAGTGGCAAAATGCGACCTTTTTATTGCCATGAGACCATGAGACGACTTTTCAAAAATTACCTTAGTTTGCGACTTTATAGAATTTTAGAATGACTTTTGAGACTATTTAGATTTATTTAAATTATTTCAGAAAATTTTATTAAAATAGACCTCTAAGACATTTTGAAAGTTGCGGACCATAAGTTTTCATATTCGGATATTGTAGTCAAAGCAAATAATGTAAAAAAACCGTAAATTTAAAAATTCCCCGATTTGTGACAAATAACCTAACAAGTTGTCAGTTATAAGTAATCGATCATGGCGTTAACAAAAAATTCTAAAAAGTGGGAAAACAAATTGTGGACATTTTGTTTAGCAAACCGTTCTATATCGAATGTAATTATTGCAGAGATATAAGGTGTATCCCAGGAAACTGATATAAATATGACCATTCGGTTTCGAGAGACCATCTTCATTAATAGTGAACGTAGATCATGTCGACAATCAGGATTTATGAATCGTAAATTTGCGATGAAATTAATGTGTAGAATCTAAACCCAACAATCAATAGGAGATGTGGCAAAAATTCATGTGTTTCACATTTGCCCAATCTCAGAAAGTAAATATCAGATTTAAATTGAGATCATTTATATTTCCAAATAAAAGTGATCAAATGTGATCAATATTGAAATATTGAAATTTTGTAAAACTAAAAAGTTTTTCATTTGTGATATGATTTTTCTTTATGTTAATTTTTTTAGTTATGAATAAAAGAAAAAGTAAAAAAAAATTGTTTATTATCGAAAACAAGTAAAATCACGAAAAGACAAGATACTGATCGTTTTGAGATTCTTACAACCCCGGATCATTAAGTCAAAAGAACAAATAATGTATTTAGAAATTATTTCTTTATATTTTATTTTAATTGAAAACTCAGAATTGCTTAGTATATTATATAATTTTTGAGTACAAGGCGTATGCCATAATTTTTTCTTATAAAAATATTGGAATTATCTGGAATTCGGTGGCAAATATGAAATATTAGTACCTTTGTTTTTTTTATAAATTAATTATTTTTGTTACGCTACATTGTTAATAAATAAAGACAAAAAATACATTTTGCGGTAACCCTTTAACGGTAACCCTGATCGGGGGATATCGCTTGCTATATAAAGGTGTTGTATGTACTCGTTTCTTTCTAGCATTCATATTTCTGGTTTGAACTGATTTGTATTTCATTGACCGGGTGCGCCTTTTTTTTACACTTTTTCAAAATTATCAACGGTAACCCTGATCGGGGGATATCGCTTGCTATATAAAGGTGTTGTATGTACTCGTTTCTTTCTAGCATTCATATTTCTGGTTTGAACTGATTTGTATTTCATCTCTGTTTAGCGAAATGGTGATGACGAGTGATAGCGAAAGATAGTATGGAAACCATGCATAATGTAAGACCTGCTAATTTAATGAACACCTGTCCCTTAATAGTGAAAAAAAATATCGTTTTCAGTATTTTATGAATTTTTGTGATTATTGGGAATATAAATTTTGAAACTATCAATGACAAAAATGTAGTAAAAAACTGATAAAAAAAAATTTAAAATAATATATATTTACAATTGCACATTTGTTTAAAATATAGTAGTTTGGAGCTACAGTCCTATATAGAACTGCGTCCGAGCTCTCTCACAATTTAAGCAATGCGTGTTATATTTGTACTCTAATTGGGGGGGACCTACAGTTTATTCAGTGATGCCAACTTTGTAGGTTTCCCGCTAAATCTGGTGGGTTTCAAGAAATAAAACGCGAAAAAAAATTGTACGGTGGATAGTGGGTTTTTTGGTGGGTTTTTAGTATTTTTTTTTTTTATTAAATTTAACTTAATTTATATTTTTTATATTGTTTAACTTTTCCTTCAACAGCAACACAGAGGTGATTGTAGCTTTTAGGACCGAAGTTCCTAACGGTTCGATTGTATAAAGACGGATTCGGGTCTCATCCATTTCAGGATGTGGTACATTTCGTTATGTTTTCTATTCCTTAAACTCTGTAACTTGGTATTTAAATAAAATAAGAAAAGAATTTTCTACAATATGCATATCGTCGATGTGGATAATTTTCACAAAAACTTTTTTTTTTTATATATTTTTGTTAATACTATAAAAATACCATGTTCTCATTAATGTATGCCAATGTCAGTCTAATAGAAACCGTCGTATATAAAAGTATTTTTTTAAACCTATTATTGGAAAAGTAGTTGGTGACTTCTACAATGACGATATGTTCGAATTAAATTAAGAATAATCGCGAAATAGACAAATCTTAAACCGATGCTACAATGAATCGCATTTTTCTCGGATTGAGTTTAAGAATTATACGACAATTCTAAGTGCTTCGAGACATGGCAGACTGAAGTCAGTTTTGTCTGAATAATTTTGTTGTCCTTAATTGTTAAACTAAGTTCCTAGTTAAATGTAAATGCAAATAAAATCAATGTAAAAACATCTGTCTTTTATTAAATTAATTTCGTTCAATTTCTGAAAAATAATAAAATAATAAAAAAAATACATATTTTATACACTCAATAAAAATATTTTTAAATACCTAAAATCGATAGGGATCATATTGACCCAATTTGTGCAGAAGGGTTTAAAAATACATATTCATTACCAGATCAAGTAAAATAAAATACGTTATTATTTTAATGTAACATTCTTACGTTATTTGTCATTGTGAACAAACCCTGTATAAAAATTTTAAAAATGTATAAAAACGGTGGGTTTTGCTTAAAAAAACGGGTTTCTTGCCACGATTTGGTGGGTTTTGGTTATGAAAACTTGGCAACACTGAGTTTATTGCCGAATCCGAACAGCGGGTGAGACCTTTTCATACACAAAGAAAAATTTAAATGACATACATGTTCAAATCAATCATGTTTGGCGCCAAAGTTGTTTGTTGTGTTATTAATTACATACATAATAAAAATATTTAATAATGGATTTTGAAAAAATCAATTATGTGCATGGCAAAAATTACGTACGTTATAAAAATTTCCAATTATACAAAAACAAAATATTAATTATGTTTATGATTTTATTGTCTAATAATGTTATTAAAAAAAAAAATTTTTGTTTATAAACAAATGCAAATTGCAATTTAATTTAGTTGGTTTATGATAAAAACTTCCGGTACAGATTGCTGCTGAGCAGGAGCATAGCTCTAGGGAAGATTATCTTGTGCAAAAATAAGGCGTCGAGAAAAATTTTTTGTATAGAGATTTCCGAAGACGATCCAAGGGCATAGGCGCAAGATTTCATCGCCAGTAAACTGCAATCCATAAACACAATAATTATAAAAAATATATATATTAAATAATGAAAACATACCCGTCCGCGAATGTCCAAGTTCCACGGAACGAAATGAACAATGAAATGAACGGATGAAATGAACATATATTATTGTAATCTGCAATTAAATAAATTTAACTGTTATAAACATGAAATAGTGAAAGCTTACCTGCTGAAAATTTTAAATTTTTTGGAGATTTGATCTGTTGTTGTGTCCTTTATTTTTTTTTCATTAATAAATGTTAATGACACATTTTTGGGTTTACAATTTTCGTCATTAATTTTGTATTGTTTATCATTAATATTTTTAACAATGTACATTGTATAAATTTAAAATGTATATAATTGAAATATCCGTTGTTCAGTTTTCTTTGTGTAGGCAAGGTTTTACACTCGTAGGTTTGCCATTTACTGGGAGAGGTAGCTTCGCATAGATAAATGTTTTATGTGAAAAAGATGTTGGCAGTCACTGAGGATCGAACCGCGGACCTTTCGACTCGTAGTCGAACGCACCAGCGACTTTTCTCCCTAAGTCCAACGCAACTAACCAGACGAGCTACCGACGCACAGTGTGCCCAAACGCACATAAATCGGGTGAAATTCAGTATGAAGATAACATCAGTAAAGTTGAGATTTTTTCATGAAATTTTTTTAAAAAATTGTAAAAAATCCAAAAGTAATCCGATTTTTAAAATTCTTTTGTTTATAAAAAGCTTACATCGAGATCTAAAGAAAATGTGCTTAAAGAAATGTGCTTAAAAAGTGGGAAAACAAATTGTGGACATTTTGTTTAGCAAACCGTTCTATATCGTATGTAATTTTTGCAGAGATATAAGGTGTATCCCAGGAAACTGATATAAATATGACCATTCGGTTTCGAGAGACCATCTTCATTAATAGTGAACGTAGATCATGTCGACAATCAGGATTTATGAATCGTAAATTTGCGATGAAATTAATGTGTAGAATCTAAACCCAACAATCAAGAGGAGATGTAGCAAAAATTCATGTGCTTCACATTTGCCCAATCTCAGAAAGTAAATATCAGATTTAAATTGAGATCATTTGTATTTCCAAATAAAAGTGATCAAATGTGATCAATATTGAAATTTTTGTAAAACTAAAAAGTCCTTCATTTGAGATATGATTTTTCTTTATGTTAATTTTTTTAGTTATGAATAAAAGAAAAAGTAAAAAAAAATTGTTTATTATCGAAAACAAGTAAAATCACGATAAGACAACACGGATAAGATACTGATCGTTTTCAGATTCTTACAACCCCGGATCATTAAGTCAAAAGAACAAATAATGTATTTAGAAATGATTTCTTTATATTTTATTTTAATTGAAAACTCAGAATTGCTTGGTATATTATATAATTTTTGAGTACAAGGCGTATGACATAATTTTTTCTTATAAAAATATTGGAATTATCTGGAATTCGGTGGCAAATATGAAATATTTGTACCTTTGTTTTTTTTTATAAATTAATTATTTTTGTTACGCTACATTGTTAATAAATAAAGACAAAAAATACATTTTGCGCCTTTTTTTTACACTTTTTCAAAATTATCAACGGTAACCCTGATCGGGGGATATCGCTTGCTATATAAAGGTGTTGTATGTACTCGTTTCTTTCTAGCATTCATATTTCTGGTTTGAACTGATTTGTATTTCATCTCTGTTTAGCGAAATGGTGATGACGAGTGATAGCGAAAGATAGTATGGAAACCATGCATAATGTAAGACCTGCTAATTTAATGTAACACCTGCCCCTTAATAGAGAAAAAAAATATTGTTTTCAGTATTTTATTCATTTTTGTGATTATTGGGAATATAAATTTTGAAACTAAAAATATCAATGACAAAAATGTAGTAAAAAACTGATAAAAAAAAATTTAAAATAATATATATTTACAATTGCACATTTGTTTAAAATATAGTAGTTTGGAGCTACAGTCCTATATAGAACATCGGCCGAGCTCTCTCACAATTTGAGCAATGCGTGTTATATTTGTACTCTAATTGGGGGGACCTACAGTTTATTCAGTGATGCCAACTTTGTAGGTTTCCCGCTAAATCTGGTGGGTTTCAAGAAATAAAACGCGAAAAATTGTACGGTGGATAGTGGGTTTTTGGTGGGTTTTTAGTATTTTTTTTTTTTATTAAATTTAACTTAATTTATATTTTTTATATTGTTTAACTTTTCCTTCAACAGCAACACAGAGGTGATTGTAGCTTTTAGGACTGAAGTTCCTAACGGTTCGATTGTATAAAGACGGATTCGGGTCTAATCCATTTCAGGATGTGGTACATTTCGTTATGTTTTCTATTCCTTAAACTCTGTAACTTGGTATTTAAATAAAATAAGAAAAGAATTTTCTGCAATATGCATATCGTCGAGGTGGATAATTTTTACAAAAACTTTTTTTTTTTATATATTTTTGTTAATACTATAAAAATACCATGTTCTCATTAATGTATGTCAATGTCAGTCTAATAGAAACCGTCGTATATAAAAGTATTTTTGTAAACCTATTATTGAAAAAGTAGTTGGTGTCTTCTACAATGACGATATGTTCAAATTAAATTAAGAATAATCGCGAAATAGACAAATCTTAAACCGATGCTACAATGAATCGCATTTTTCTCGGATTGAGTTTAAGAATTATACGACAATTCTAAGTGCTTCGAGACATGGCAGACTGAAGTCAGTTTTGTCTGAATAATTTTGTTGTCCTTAATTGTTAAACTAAGTTCCTAGTTAAATGTAAATGCAAATAAAATCAATGTAAAAACATCTGTCTTTTATTAAATTAATTTCCTTCAATTTCTGAAAAATAATAAAATAATAAAAAAATACATATTTTATACACTCAATAAAAATATTTTTAAATACCTAAAATCGATAGGGATCATATTGACCCAATTTGTGCAAAAGGGTTTAAAAATACATATTCATTACCAGATCATATTTGTCAAGTAAAATAAAATACGTTATTATTTTAATGTAACATTCTTACGTTATTTGTCATTGTGAACAAACCCTGTATAAAAATTTTAAAAATGTATAAAAAAGGTGGGTTTTGCTTAAAAAAACGGGTTTCTTGCCACGATTTGGTGGGTTTTGGTTTTGAAAACTTGGCAACACTGAGTTTATTGCCGAATCCAAACGGCGGGTGAGAGCTTTTCATACACAGAGAAAAATTTAAATGACATACATGTTCAAATCAATCATGTTTGGCGCCAAAGTTGTTTGTTGTGTTATTAATTACATACATAATAAAAATATTTAATAATGGATTTTGAAAAAATCAATTATGTGCATGGCAAAAATTACGTACGTTATAAAAATTTCCAATTATACAAAAACAAAATATTAATTATGTTTATGATTTTATTGTCTAATAATGTTATTAAAAAAAAAAAATTGTTTATAAGCAAATGCAAATTGCAATTTAATTTAGTTGGTTTATGATGAAAACTTCCGGTACAGATTGCTGCTGAGCAGAAGCATAGCTCTAGGGAAGATTATCTTGTGCAAAAATAAGGCGTCGAGAAAAATTTTTGTATAGAGTTTTCCGAAGACGATCCAAGGGCATAGTCGCAAGATTTCATCGCCAGTAAACTGCAATCCATAAACACAATAATTATAAAAATATATATATTAAATAATGAAAACATACCCGTCCGCGAATGTCCAAGTTCCACGGAACGAAATGAACAACGAAATGAACGGATGAAATAAACATATATTATTGTAATCTGCAATTAAACCAATTAAATAAATTTAACTGTTATAAACATGAAATAGTGAAAGCTTACCTGCTGAAATTTTTAAATTTTTTGGAGATTTGATCTGTTGTTGTGTCCTTTATTTTTTTTCATTAATAAATGTTAATGACACATTTTTGGGTTTACAATGTTCGTCATTAATTTTGTATTGTTTATCATTAATATTTTTAACAATGTACATTGTATAAATTTAAAATGTATATAATTGAAATATCCGTTGTTCAGTTTTCTTTGTGTAGGCAAGGTTTTACTCTCGTAGGTTTGCCATTTACTGGGAGAGGTAGCTTCGCATAGATAAATGTTTTATGTGAAAAAGATGTTGGCAGTCACTGAGGATCGAACCGCGTACCTTTCGACTCGTAGTCGAACGCACCAGCGACTTTTCTCCCTTAGTCCAACGCAACTAACCAGACGAGCTACCGACGCACAGTGTGCCCAAACGCTCACAAATCGGGTGAAATTCAGTATGGAGATAACATCAGTAAAGTTGAGATTTTTTCATGAAATTTTTTTAAAAAATTGTAAAAAATCCAAAAGTTATCCGATTTTTAAAATTCTTTTGTTTATAAAAAGCTTACATCGAGATCTAAAGAAAATGTGCTTACGTTAGAAAAATCTTTATTAGTTTTAAAGATATAGACTGAAACATATTTTTTTTTAATTTTTGAAGACTTTACTTTACATATTTATACATAGACTAGCTGGACCCGTGCACGACTCGTGCCAAGATTTTGTGAATTCATAGATATAAAGCGATTTTATTATTATAAAAAAACATTATTTTTTATATCAGGGCCCCGTGCTTCGCTGTGGAAGTTTTTATTGGTTTTATAAATGTAGTAACCAAATAGTAATTCTCCGCCAAAACAACTTTTCTCAAAGACAATTCAGACAGTAGAATATTTCGCCGTAGAATTCTTCCCAGTATAAATCTTCGCCGTAAAATTCTTCCCCATAGAACGCTTTACCGTAGAATTCTTCCCGGTAGAACTCTTCCCGGTAGAATTCTTCCCCGTAGAGTTTTTCCCAGTAGAAGTTTTAGTGTAGTTAGTTTTAATGTGGTGAGTTTTAGTGTGTTGAATTCTTAGTTTAGTGAATTTTTAGTGTGGTGAGTTTTAGTGTGGTGAGTTTTAGTGTGGTGAATTTTTAGTATAGTGAGTTTTAATGTGGTGAGTTTTATTGTGGTGAATTTTAGTGCGGTGAGTTTTAGTGTGGTGAGTTTCGGTGTGGTGAGTTTTAGTATGGTGAGTTTTAGTGTGGTGAGTTTTAGTGTGGTGAATTTTTAGTGTGGTGAGTTTTAGTGTGGTGAGCTTTATTGTGTTGAGTTTTAGTGTGGTGAGTTTTAGTGTGGTGAATTTTGGTGTGGTGAGTTTTAGTGTGGTGAGTTTTGGTGTGGTAAGTTTTAGTATGGAGAATTTTTAGTGTGGTGAGTTTTAGCGTAGTGAGTTTTATTGTGGTGAGTTTTAGTGTGGTGAGTTTTGGTGTGGTGAGTTTTAGTGTGGTGAATTTTAGTTTTTTGTTTCATCTTCTTAGCTTGTGTATGTGCCGAGTTATGTCGTTTTGAAAGTTTAGGTTGTATGGGAGGTGCCACGCCCCTTTGTCCAATCGCGCCCATATATAGCCTATGTCACCCTCCGGACTCTATAGTATCCTGGTGCAAAATTCAGAAATTCAGATAAATCGGTTCAGCGGTTTAGGCGTGATGCTGGAACAAACAGACAGACAGACCGACAGACTGACAGACGGACGGACCAAGAGTTTTATATATATAGATTTATACAAAATATTTGTATGGGACTTTTATAAACAATTAACACATAAATAATAAAGTGAAAAAGTTTTTACGCCCCTTTGTCCAATCGCCCCCATATATAGCCTATGTCACTCTCCGGACTCCATAGTATCCTGGTGCAAAATTTCAGATGAATCGGTTCAGCGGTTTAGGCGTGATGCTGGAACAAACAAACAGACAGACAGACAGACCGACAGACTGACTGACAGACGGACCAAGAGTTTTATATATATAGATTTATACAAAATATTTGTATGGGACTTTTAAAAACAATTAACACATAAATAATAAAGTGAAAAAGTTTTTAAATATATCAAGTGGTTTAGTATTCTGGTGTAGACAATTTTGTATGGGAAATTATGTAAAACTAACATTGAATTTAATTGAACATATCTAAATAATAGTTAACCCTATCATCATGAAACTTTTGCCGATTAAATACTAACTTTATATACTTCGAACTTATAAAATATAATGTGGTAATATATACATTTTACAGGTAGATTTAATGGTTTTATGACAAGTCCTTTTAAAAAATGTATAAAAAAAATTTATTCGACGGGAAAAAAATAAGTAAGGTAAAAAAATGTTTATGTTAATTTATGTTAATTAATATGACATTTTGCACACATATGTAAGGTAAATATATAAGTGTTTGGTATCATTGAAAAGAAAAGATTTCAAGAAATCTATGTGGTGAATATAAAGGCAATCGGTATATAGTTTATAAACACTTTTTTTGAAAAAGAAGAAAAATAAAAAATAAAAAAAATTGAAAAAAAATAAAATTTGATTGAATATATTAGAGATGGGAGCGTGCGCACGAGAAGCACGATAAAACACGGGATTTTAAAAGACACGAAGAAACACGGAAAAATACGACAAAACATGAAAAAAGCACGGAACCACAATTTTAAAAATCTTGGAACCCGAATCGGAACCGATATTCCAATAGGTTTTAGTCCCTGTAGTAAATAATTCAAAAATTAAGTTTGATACTGTTTTATTATCTTAAATCCATAAGTAAAACTAAAACAACAGATTTTTAAGAAAAGGTTAAAATACCACGAAATTTTTATTTTCTGAAGCTGGAAGTAAGGGTTTTTTTTTTAAATTGGGGTAGAAACTATAAAAAAAATCTTTAATGGGCGCGTGCCTGATTTTGGAGGCACGGACACGACATCAACTAGCACGCACGGAGATTTGCACGCACGAACTCAGATTTTCGGGCGTGACACGAAAAAAGCACGGCACGCGCCCATCTCTAGAATATATCTCAATTACTATTAACCTTATCGTCATGAAACTTTTACCTAATATACAATAATTTTTTGTATTTATGCTTTATTAAAACATTTTTGGAATATATATATATTATAAAGTGAGATATAAAACTGAGTATTTTTGGAAAAAATGCTGCCCTGCACATATACTTCGCCGGGCAAAAAATAAGTAAAGGTAAAAAATACGTAGAAATAATTCGTTCTTAAAATTTGACTTTTTGACTTGAAAAAATTTAAAAACTTTAACTTTGACGAGTGTTGCCAGATTGGTTAAATATATTTTGGATAAGTTTTATCATTTAGAAGATTGTCAGTAATGTTATTTATCAAAAAAATATAATAAAAGTACATGTTACTGAAGAAAAAAAATACTTACGGAGATTTGCGTAAAAGTCCAATTTTCCAAAAAAAAAATTAAAAAATGGGCAATAAAAAAAAATTTGGACTTTACAATTTTATATTTACTAAACCACTTGAGATATTTAAAACAGTTTCAGTTTATGATTTATGTGTTAATTGTTTATAAAAGTCCCATACAAATATTCTGATTTCATGATAAAATGTTAAATCTATGTATAAATAATCTTCAAAAATTAAAAAAAAAATACTGTTCCAGTCTATATCTTTAATACTAATAAAGATATTTTATCATGTAAGCACATTTTCTTTAGATCTCAATGTAAGCTTTTCATAAACAAAAGAATTTTAAAAATCGGATAACTTTCGGATAAAAATTTATCATGAAAAAAATCTCAACTTTTCTGATATTTATCTCCATTACCATTAAAGATACAAACTCCGAAAATACTGACTTTCACCCGATTTATGAGCGTTTGGGCACACTATGCGACGCTTGTTTTATGTTAGCTCCTATTCCAAATATTTTTATCATCAGAAATTGCCTATTTTCAATACTATTTTAAATCATGTTCATGATCCATTTTTTCAGTCATATTATAGTCAATATTTCACATATATTTAATATTTCATATTAACTGAGTACTAATTGTATATCTATCTGTCTGTAAAGTTTAAAGGAATTCGAACATTTTGATTTGGAACTATAATAATGATAATAGTTTGGCGCTACAGTTTTATAAGAACTTAGGTCGAGCTCTCTCATCACTTTGAGCTGTGCGTGTCATATTTGTACTCAAAGTGGTGGGACTTACAGTTTATTACGGACTCCGAACGGCGGGTGAGAGCTTTTCATAGGCAATGTTTTACTCTTGTAGGCTTGCCATTTACTACCGAGAGGTAGCTCGGTATAGAAAAATGTTTCTACACACACAGAAAAAAACTGTCGTTTTGGGTTGTTTTTCGACAGTTTTCAGTGCTGAAATAGAACCCACAGTAAGTTACTGTTGAAAAAACTGTTGAATGTGTCAAATATACAGATAGCAGTTGCTACTGTCGATCCGACAGTTGCTGTGGTCGACTCCATATCGACAGTCGTCTACAGTCGTTTTAACAGTTGAAGCTTTTAATATTTTAGACAAGCCTACTTTTTACATTTTATTATTTCTTATAAAGTAGAAAATAACGTTTTTACTAAAATAAGTTTTAATTATTTTATGTTTTATTAAATGTTTTGCAAGATAAATAAATTTAGTTTTTAATCGATTAAACGGTAATTACATACATTTAAATTACATTTATCAATTTTGAATATAAAATACACAAAAAATAGGTATAAATTGATTTATATTTGGTATTAAGGACCATTTGTTTTCCATGTGTTTAAATCTGGATTGAACCCAACGTATACATATCAGGACTTCCAGGAACAAATACATTATTAGGCCATCCCCGAAATCAGCAAGCATTTGAACCATATGACCCACTGACGCTAGTTTCACTTCAACGCGCTTAAATGCATACTAAGTGCTGAGGAACTGTAACTTTCTGAAAGAATCTCTATCTGTAAAACTAGATACGCATCCTTATGCGTATTCAACTTAAAAAAAAATAGTTTCTTTGAGATTTGTCCAGAACACAACTCTGTCATTGAACTATTTTTTGTAGTTTGGTCCTCGGAAAAACAACATGTCCGGCACTTAGGGTTTCGACAAATCACAAAGAAACTAATTTGTGAAAATATTTGTGTCCAATAACGTAATTGAGTTCTGTAAAAATGCCAATTTGTTCCAATGATGCTTTTCTAATTTTATGTATAGTGATTCTTCCAAAACTGAAACTAGCGTATCATTGCGCGATCGAACAATCACCTATTGAGAACGAATTTGAGTGATAAGTTAGCAATCAGTTGAACTATACATAACATTATTGTTTTAAAATGCATTTTTGCTGTGAAAAATATTTTTCTACCGACCCGTTAGAAATCTCACAAACATTTTCATTGAGGACTGGAGGACAGTCATAAAATTCGACTCAATGATGTCGTTATTTGGTTGGTCGATATGGACACCAGAGTTGGAAATATTTGTCACAGCACTGCATGTACTTACATTGATATCTGTATTATATATATATAGTTTGGCACAACAGTCCTATAAGAACTTAGGCCGAGCTCTTTCACCATTTTGAGCTGTGCGTGTTATATTTGTACTCAAAGTGGTGGGACCTACAGTTTATTGCCGAATCCGAACGGCGGGTGAGAGCTTTTCATAGGCAATGTTTTACTCTCGTAGGTTTGCCATTTACTGCCTAGAGGTAGCGCGGTATAGAAAAATGTTGCTATGAAAAGATGTTGTTAGCCCCAGCCCAGGTTTGAACCGGGGACCTTTCGGATCGCAGTCCAACGCACTAACCACCGAGCTACCGCGGCTACGTATTATTGATTCCCTTTTTTCGTGGAATTTTTAAGATCAAAAGAAAAACGAAATTGTCATTGAATTCTCATCGTTCAATTTTTCGTTAAATTTTTAAAGTAACAGTAGTCTAACAGTTTTAACCAAAAACGACCAGGAGAAGTGTCGATTTTTTCAAAGTAAAATAACACTTGGTAATTGTCGATTTTCAACCGTATATATCTGTGTGTGTATGAAAAGATGTTGTTATCCCCAGCCCAGGCTTGAACCGCGGACCTTTCGGCTCGTAGTCCAACGCACTAACCTTGAGCTACCGACGCTGGAACTATAGACTTTTGAAATATTTATTTAAGCTACACACACAGAGAATGGTGAACTGCAGCCGTTCACCATACTCCTTGGCCACATATATCAAGCTTGGTCCACCCATACACCAGCCGCTACAGCATACCAACAACCCCATCATATTTTCATCAAGAACCAAAGGCACAACCAAAGACATAAAGCAGGTGGTCGCCGAGCAGTGCAAATAATTAGTCTCGCCTCAAGGCGGACAATGAGTAGCGGAGATGGAGCTGTTAAGCTTTGCAGCGAGATCTTGGACAGCTTAAGTCTGGCACAAAGCGATCCGAATCCTGTGGTGCGTGGATTTGGATCGAGTTTCTTATGTGATTCATTTGATGTAGCATGACTCCTCAAGAATGTTGACGTCAGGTAAAGAAATTGATTTAAAACAAACACGATTTTCACAGCAACTACTTCATCATCATACCGCTCGAGGGAATGCTCGGATTTTAACGCATCATACCTATGCTGCCTAGCGATCTTTCCACGTGAGATTAGCCATACGTCCTTTCTTTGGCAACTACTCCATGGAAATATATGAGACCGTCTTCGCCTACTTCTCGGATACATTGCGCTTGTAGTTTCTGGAGAATCGGTCGTTCTTACCGACGATATTTTGGAGGTACTGGTAACAAATCGACTGTGGGATGTCATACGAAACATGATGAATCCGAAGCCAAACTATTAATATTTTTTATGATTTAGATTAAAAATAAAACGAAATTGTCAATAATAACCTTTTATTAGTTTTAAAAAATAAATAGGCATTTTTAAACATGTTAAAGAATGAACTGTCAAAACGACAGTAGACGACTGTCTATAAGTAGTCGACCACAGCAATTGTTGGATCGACAGTAGCTACTGTTAGCTGTATATATGACATGTAGGTTACACGACAATTTCTAAAAAAACATATTAAATGAATAACATATTCCGTAATATTTGTTCTATGGATTATTTAGATTTTTATTAAAAATGTAATAAAAAAACTATTTATTCTCAGTGTATTTAAATTATATTTCTGCGGGGAGTTTTATAGTCAATTGGGGAATTTTGCTAAGAATATCGGGGAAATGAAAATATTAGTTGGCTCACAGCTTCTGATGATAAAACGCACATTACGCTAATAATAAAAAAAAAAATTTAAATTACTTTATTATACTCGCCCCTGTACGGAATGTATCCACAGACTTGTCGGTCGTTTGATCTACAATTCCCAAATTTTAAGGACCCTTATTTATATCATTCTTCTTATTCGGGATTTATATCATCATTATAAATTATTTGTCCAAATTCATCTGCTAAATTTTTGCTTTGCTTATTGATGTTTGAAATAGTTTCTTCCTCATGGTTCTCGCTACATAAGAGCTTCCACATTTAGAGCTTCATCTAACAATGCATCTAATGTGTCTGACTTGCTACTAAACATTATAATTTTTATTGTTGGATCCCGAACTCCAACTTTGAAAGAAGTCAGAACTGAATCCACACGGTTAAACATTTTGGACTAATTTTTAATTCATGAATTGTATTACAGGCAAGTCTGAAAATTTGGTTACAGTTTAAAATGCTTTTGATGAAAGTTCCAATAGCAAAATTTGGAGTAAGCTCGGAGCAGAAGTCTACTACGAGCACTTGGTGGAAGTTGTGCGTCATTTTTCCATTTTTATTAAAATTTAATATTCTAAGAATATTTTATACTACAGTAATGTACTTATATTTAATACAAATTATATAAAAATCTGTAATTTGTAATACAAGCGTATTACATTATATTTTATGATGTGTTAAATACTTTTATTTTTAATTTACGTTGAATTAAAAAATTCTCTGTTTCTCACCATTGAAAATATTACAAATTGTTTAGAATACAACTTCAGATTATAAATTTATTTTAATACTTGACATGCATTAAATTTTTATTCTAGTGTGGTCATATATGTAAGTTAGTTTGTATTAAAAATGTGTCAAAAATGTCTAACCGTGCAATAACTCTAATCTGAACAAGTCATCAATACCTAAACACAAAAAAAAAGATCTTGTTTGGTGCAAACAAATACTTGAAGTGTTTGGAATATTACTTGCAACAACCAATTTAAAAGATTTATAGCAAATGGTTAAATTATTACTCGCAAAAACATGTTCAAGTTGTATCAAACTATATACATTTTATTCTCTTTTGCTGAAAACACTATTGATTACTCAAAAGTGTTTCCCATAAATAGTTCTATTGCTTCCAAACAGAATATTAAACCAATTTTCTGATTAACAGCTAAAACTTCATGATCTACAATGAGTATTACACAAAATCTTCTAATTTGTCTGAGAAATATATGTACATCAATTACAAATTATATAAAACAATTTGCAATATTAATCCTATGCATTTTTCATTTGCTCATTTATTAAAAGACTCAAAATAAAATGATACTAAAGATTTGTAAAACAAACTATTCAATAAAAACCTCCTGGGTGCACTTGTCGAGGTTCGGCATAGCACTACAAATGATTGCTTTCGTTAATACTCGTGGAAATACTTCGCAACCAAGTGTTTCGAGCAAACACTTTAATTAATTATTATTTGAGGCAATTAACAAGTGTTTATTCCAAACGCTAAGTAAAATGCACCATTTATGACAAATAAATGCAGTATTTACCAGAAGCAAAGAATGTGTTTAGGAGGAACACTTATGAAGTGTTTAATGAAAACAATTAAAGTGTTTAAGACTAATAAATGAGTATATGTAACAAATACTAATAATTTGAAATGTTTGCAGAAAGCACTTATTATTTATGGCAAATTATATGAAATTAAAAGTATTAAGTGAAAAATATATTCACTTACTACAAACATTTGATATTGTATGTATGTTTTTGTGTGTATGTTTTTTCTGTACTTTTTACTGGCGATCTCTAATGCCATGAATTGTAATCCATATAACCGTCTGGCAAATGCTCTCAACTTTTCTCCACTATTTTTATATGTTTGTCTAATCTCTAGTATTACTGAATCTAAGGAAACTACTTCTAAGTATGTATTTTTTAGCAAATTGTATAAATCTATTTTTTCTTAATTTCTTGACCTTACTAAGTATCCCCATTCAATCGCAACCTAACGCATTTAATAAATTTTTTATTTTCTGATTCTTGAATTCCTAACTTCGCGGTTTTACAACCATCAATAAGTCCATAAATTTCTGTTTTTAATAATGGTGAATCCATTCCAGAAAAGCAGGGAACAATATAACGTACGAGTTTCAATATATTTTCTGTACCCATATTGATTGTCGACAGTGTAATTTACTATTTCTTAATTTGTTTCGTGGTATATTTAACCTTTGTTTACTGTTAATTATGACTTTTTGTTTTTATATATATATATATATATATATATATATATATATATATATATATATATATATATATATATATATATATATATATATATATATATATATATATATATATATATATATATTGTTACGAAAATTCAGTCTACGGAAAATTGTTCTTTGAGTTCGTATCGCTGGATTGTGTACAAAATAAAAACACACTAATATTTGGTTTTAACTGGTATTATTTCAACTAGTATTAATTAACTTTATTTACTTAAATAACAACTTAATAACAATCACTTATAACCTCTGCTTTATTAATACAATTTATCTTTACAATGTTCGCTCACGAGATGCACTAGTTCACTATCAAATCACAACTGAAGTGCTGTAACTCAGATGCGGCTCCCTTATATACTGCATGCATCAGTTCGACAAGCTTCGACTTGTTTCGAGAACCTTCTACTCGTTTCGTGAAGGACGCATGCTATTGGCATCTCATTCGCACTCATGTGTTTTAATGTGCTGATCTTCCATCTCTTTCTCGCACATTTCTCAGTAAATAACAACTTAATAACAATCACTTATAACAACTGCTGTATTACTACAATTTATCTTTACAATGTTCGCTCACGAGATGCACTAGTTCACTATCAAATCACAACTGAAGTGCTGTACCTCTGATGCGGCTCCCTTATATACTGCATGCATTAGTTCAACACGTTTCGACAAGCTTCGACTTGTTTCGAGAACCTTCTACTCGTTTCGTGAATGACGTATGCTATTGGCATCTCATTCGCACTCATGTGTTTTAATGTGCTAATCTTCCATCTCTTTCTCGCACATTGCTCAGTACGCTGAATGATCTTCCGACTCTTTCTAACACATTGCATAGTGCGCTGAATTGTCTTGCGTCTCATTTATTATTGTTGAATGCTTGTACAGTGTAACACTTTTAGTAACACTGCCCTCCATTAACATCTGTTCATCCCTATGTCCTGACGGCTGTTCTTTTTGCGGATACACATTGCTTACATCTGTGAATCCAGTAGGCGGCTGACTTCTGATATCCGACCCAATAGAAATGCTTCCTGACTTCTTCAATCGTTTTATTAATGCTCAAGTGACATCCATTGGTTCCACAATGGCATTTCAGTACTAAAGCTTTTATTTTTGACTTGGGAACAACAATCATGGCAGATCTGCCATTTTCACTTTTCCACACACGGTAAAAACAACCATTTTGTAGCTTCAGGCTTTGCCACTGCGCCCAGTAAGCCCTGCTTGTTGGACTGTTGGATGCTAACTCTTTCCATAATGGTTTTCTTTGTTGTTCCTTGAACGTCCGAATTTTTGCGATGTCGGGGTCCATCTTTTGATCATTTCGTATTTGCTCTAGACTCCATTGATCATCTGGCACTACACCCAATGAACGAATGTGAATTATGTTCGTTTTTTCATCTTCTCTCCGGCATTCTCCGGATTCCATTGTACACACTCGTACTGACACAGTGCCTGAATTTCCAAGATGGCAACTGGTGTTATTCGGACTATCCTCAGATCTCTTTTCTGGTCTGTATCTCTTTGGTGGTTGCACAATTACACATTTACGTTTTTCACGACAGTCGCGTGCCATATGCCCATATTTTCCGCAATTGTAGCATTTACCTTTCAATTGTGTGTTTCCGTTGGCAACATAATGTTCGGATTTAACGCTGGCTTTGGACGCTCTACTTACTCCTTGACACATATTTTTTCTCTCCTCATCTTGTACACGTGTCTCCGTCGCTGGTCGGCACAATGTAGACGCTATCTCCTGCGTAAGCGCTGTGGTGACCGTTTCCATAAATGTCACCTTTGGATTAGTCATTGTTGGCCGTTTTGTCTCAGGACTCCGTATGCCATAAACGAATGCATTTATCTTGCACATTTCCAAGAAATCACAGGCTGAATCGGAATACGCCAAATGTGCAAGTCTCTCAACATCCGCAGCATATTCCTGCAACGATTCGCAATTTTTTTGCCTTCGGAACTTCAGCTGTATTCTGTAAATAGGTGCCATGTGGTCACTGCCGTATTTTCGTTGCAAAGCACTCATGAACGCTGAATAACTGTTTATGTCACTTTTTGGAATAGTCTGCAATACTTCGGCTGCGCCTCCTTTAAGCGCCACGATAAGTGCGGCTACGCTGTCCTCATTGTTCCATCGATTACTTACAGCCGTGCTCTCAAATTGCAGCTTGAAAATGTTGAACGCTGTGGTTCCATCGTATATCGGCGACTTTAACCTTGTACCACTGACAACATGTTGTGAGGGTCCATTTATTTGCAACACTTCAAAATCTTTTTGCATTTTCTGGAGCTTCTGATCAATACCATTAATTTTATCATCAACGCTAACTTCCATATCCCTTACATGCTCCTCAAGATCTTTTACTTTGCTATGAAGTGTATTAGAAACTTCCAGAAGCTGTTTCGAATGTTCCTGCATTTGTTGCTCCATTTTTACTTGATGTTGGTTAGAATTTTCCAGAAGTTCTGTTTTAAGTTGATTGGAATTTTCTTGAAGTTCTGTTTTAAGTTGATTGGAATTTGCTTGAAGCTTCTGTTCCATTTTGTTGGCATTTTCTTGGAGCTGTTTTGAATTTTCTAGAAGCTGTTGTTGTATTGCTCCGAGCAACTGGCTCATATCAAAACTTTGAGACTGTACTTTTTGCTCCGTGTCCACACTTTTCGATGACGTTGTTGCATTCTTCCATTAGACGCTTTTGTAGCTCTACTTTCGTACCTACAGTTGGAAGATTATAAATCGCCAGTTCCTGCTTTAGCTGGTCGACTTTAAGTTGTTCGAATTTAACCATTTTGTATCACAATCCCACTTCTGACACCAATGTAACGAAAATTCAGTCTACGGAAAACTGTCCTCCAAGTTCGTATCGCTGGATTGTGTACAAAATAAAAACACTCTTATGTTTGGTTTAAATTATAACAATTAACTTTATTAATTCACTTTAATAAACAACTTTACTAATTACAAATTCTAACAACTGCTACATGTCCACAATTTAACTTGACATTTATCACACGAGATACACTCGATCATTTTACAATCACTACTGAAGTGCTGTACCTCTGATGCGTCTCCCTTATATACTGCATGCATCAGTTCGACACGTTTCGATAAGCTACGAATTGTTTCGAGAACCTTCTACTCGTTTACTGAATGACGCATGTTATTGGCATCTCATTCGCACTCATGTGTTTTAATGCGCTGATCTTCCATCTCTTTCTCACATACTGTCTCAGTGCGCTGAATGATCTTCCGTCTCTTTCTAACACATGCTTAGTGCGCTGAATTGCCTTGCGTCTTATTAATTATTGTTGATTGCTCGCACTATGGGGCAAATTACATCTTTTCGTAACACTGCCCTCCACCTAAATCTGTTCGTCCCGAACAGATGTTAATCCTCTCTCTCTCTATACGGCGCCAACCTTTCTAAATGTACTACTTTCATTTTTCGTCTAACGCCCGCAGTATTCTGAATCCGATACACTACATCATTAATTCTTTTAATTATCTTATATGGTCCTTCCCAGTGTGTTTGTAACTTAGGGGATAAGCCTTTCTTCCTTTGTGGGTTATAGAGCAAAACAAGTTCTCCTTCCGTAGATCCCTCTGAATTTGTGCGCAAGTCGTATCTGGCCTTCATCTTATTTTTTTTTTTTTTTTTTACAAATTAACCAACGCTCAGGGGATGCCCCCTATTCATGCAATGCACAGTGTTGATCGTAAGAAGGGATGATAGGTTAAATGGAAGGGGGAAAGATGGAGTAGTGTCGGTGAATGTTTGTTTTGAACTTGCCAATATCAAAAATGTCGGGAAAAACAGACGCAGGGAGATTGTTCCACAAACGTATCGTGCGACTGAAGAACGAATTCTCTCGGTAATGCGTGGTTTTATTGAGAGCCTACGAAGGAGTGAACTACGAAGGGGTGGCTTGGTTCGATGTCCGAGTAGAACGAGAGGACACATGACCTGGTGGAATCAGGCCATGTATTTCCCTCGAACACTTACCATTGTTATACCTATAGAACAGGCTTACACACCCTACGGTCCTTCGGTGCTCAAGAGAACCAATAGAGGATGAAATATTTTCATCCCCTATTGCACGTTGTTGGATTCGATCCAGGAACTACAAAGATTTTGAAGCCCTGCCCATATGTGGAAACATAATCGTGAATAGGAATTCCAGCTACAGGACTCGCACCAAACTTTAAATCCGCAGGTAATCTTAAGTCTGTTCCAAAAACAATTTTAGATGGTGAAGCTGCTGTGGTATCATGAACCGCCGTCCGATAAGTCATGAGGAATAAAGGTATGTGTGTATCCCAATCTTTTTGAGTTTTATCAACCACTTTTCTGAGATACTCTTCCAAAGTCCGATTGAATCTCTCTACCATGCCATCAGATTGCGGGTGCAATGGCGTTGTTCGTGTTTTGTGTATGTTGAGGACTTTGCATACTTTTTTAAATACAGCAGACTCAAAATTTCTTCCTTGATCTGAATGCAATTCCAACGGTACTCCAAAACGGCTTACCAAGTTGTTAAATAACGCATCCGCAACTGTTGTGGCTTCTTGATTTGGCATGGGGTACACTTCAGGCCACTTGCTGAAGTAGTCAATGACGACAAGCACATACTTATTACCCGCATCACTGATTGGAAATGGTCCGGCGACATCAATGGCGATACGTTCGAATGGTGCTACCACGTTGTACTGATGCATCCTGCCGCGACTTCTGACTGTTGGTCCTTTTGCTGGTAAACATTGCGGACAACTGCGGATCCAATGGGCGACTGAATCTTGGCATCCAATTCAATAAAAACGTTTTTTTACTTTTTCGACCGTTTTATTTATGTCCAAGAGTCCTCCACTTGATCCACCATGGTATTCCGCTAATATCTCTATTGTTTTTGACTTAGGAACAACAATCAAACTTCGAGCGGACATGCCATCTTCACTTTCCCATACACGATATAGGCAACCATCTTGTAGCTTTAAGCTCTGCCACTGAGCCCAGTACGCCTTAGTTATTGGGCTGTCGGAAGCTATCTCTTCCCATGATAGTTTTCTTTGCTGTTCCTTAAACATCATGATTTTTGTAAGATCAGGATCACTCTTTTGATCGATTTGAATTTGTTCCGGAGTCCATTTATCATCGGGTAAAACATTCAGCAAACGAATGTCAATTATGTTTTATTTTCCTTCTGCTCTTAAACAATGTCTGCATTGAAGTTTACACGGTCGTCGGGACAGAGCATCTGCATTTCCATGATGACCTCCTTTACGATGTTCGATAGTGAAATCGTAGCTCTGTAATCGTTCTATCCAACGCGCAATTTAGCCTTCCGGATCTTTGAACCATCGTAGTGCAGCGTGATCGGTTCACAAGTGAAACTGTTGTCCGTACAGATACTTATGGAAATTTTTCACACTTTCAATTACAGCAAGAAGCTCCCTCCTGGTGACACAGTCATTTCGCTCGGGCTTGGACAATGTTTTACTGTAGTATGCGATCACTTTTTCCTGCCCATTGATAACTTGAGAGAGAACTCCGCATATTCCGTATCCACTTGCATCAGTATCAAGTATAAATTTCTTACCTGGAATAGCGTACGCAAGAATTGGTGCCGAGCACAGTAGTTCTTTTAATTTCAAAAACGCCTTTTCTTGATCATCGCCCCATTGAAATGCGCGGTTCTTTCTTGTTAACTCGTGAAGACGACTTGCAACATTGGAAAAACCCGGAACAAATCGCCTGTAGTATGTACATAGCCCCAAGAAACTCCGTAGGTCATGTAGGTTCTGTGGTCTGGGCCACTCCTTTACCGCAACTATTTTATCCTCGTCGGTATGTACACCTTCTGTGGTAACTCGATGACCCAGATACTTGACTTCTTTCTTGAAAAGTGAGCATTTCTTTGGGCTAAGTTTCAGACCCGCAGTTTCCAATCGAGGAAAAACTTCTTCTAGATTTCTTAGATGTTCGCTGAAAACCTTGCCCATAACAATTATGTCATCGAGGTATACCAGGCATGTTTCCAGTGTAAACCTTTTAATACGTGCTCCATTAACCGCTCGAATGTTGCTGGGGCATTGCACAGTCCAAACGGCATTGTCAGAAATTGCCATAGTCCATCGCCAGTACTGAATGCAGTCTTCTCCCGATCGTTCTTATCGATTTCTACTTGCCAGTAACCGCTTTGCAAGTCCAACGTTGAAAACCACTTAGCATTAGATAGTGTATCCAAGGTGTCATCGATTCTGGGCAGTGGAGAACTATATTTCTTGGTGACATCATTAAGTTTTCGGTAATCAACGCAGAACCGAGTACCACCGTCCTTCTCTTTCACCAATACTATTGGTGAACTCCATGGACTCTCAGATGGTTCCACCACGCTATTTGTGTGCATTTCTTCAACCAAATGTGATACTTCGTCTCTTTTCGCAAATGGTACCCTTCTTGGTGCTTGACGAATTGGGTTAGAATCACCAGTGTCTATTCCATGTTTTACAATGGCAGTTCTGCCGTCCTTTTGGTCCTTTTCAGCAAATATATACCGATATTTGTCAATTAGCTGTTGCACTTGACTTTTTTCTTTGGCAGCCAAATCCTGCGTCCACTCATTTTTAAACTTGTGAGTAGATTGTTTATTTGCGGTGTAACATAGTCCTTTGATGTATTTGACACGCAATTTATAATCGCTGATGCCTCTTGACACTGGTCTACCACTGTTTCCTTTTTGATTAATTTTGACGAGTTTTCCAAATTGAGAACTCTTATAGGTACAATTCTGTCTTTCTCCGCCTCAACAAGTGTTCTTCCTACCACTATGTTACTTTTATACAGCTCTTCGTTTGCTTCAATAACCCACAACTTTCTTATCCCACAATCTCCATTTAATTTCGCCCAAACAATTGCTTCTGAATTAGGTGGTATTTTTCTATTTTTGTAAGCAATAACTTGTTTCATTTTCGGGCTCTGGTCACAATCAATATTTAGTTGGATCTCCGTGTTGGCATAATTCAAAATTTGTCTTGTTAAATCAAGTGTGAAACCGTTCTTTATCATGAAGTCCATGCCAAGTATTATTTCGTCTACTATTTCTGCCACAATAAAATCATGCTTAACTGTCGTAGTACCAATCGTGTACCAATCTTGGTAATCTTTCCTCTGATAGGGGCCTCTTCACCTGTAGCTGTTTGTAATTTTATTCCTATAAGCGGCTCTACTTCGTCCTTAACCAGGTTACTTCTTATTATTGAGTGTTAAGCTCCCGTATCCAATGTTACCATATATGCTGTACAATCAATGAGTCCTTCGACAGTTAAGCTATTTGGCTTTCGAGCAATTTGTGAAATGGAGATTCTGGGGCAATCAGTTATGGGAGTCAGATCGTGCCCCGCAGAATTGACTCGTTTTAGTTTAGAGAATGATTCAAATTTACGTTATTTTGGACATGATCCTGGGTTTCTTCATGTCGGGGTTCATTTGCAAATGGATTCATTGAGCGCTTGCGTTTTTTTACGACAGTCACGTGCCATATGCCCATATGTATCACAGTTGTAGCATTTACCTTTAAATTGGGTGTCTCGGTTGGCAGCAGTGTAATCTGGTTTAGCTTCACTTTTTAACGCTTGGCAAATTACCTGAAGTAGGTCTTCAATCTTCACATCTAGTTTACGGATGCGTAGTTGCTGTCTCCTGTGTTAGCGCTGTGGTTACAGTTTCCGTAAATTGTCACTGTGGCACGTCTTGTTTCCGGATCACGTACGCCGTCAACGAAGGCTTCGATCATGCACTTTTCTATGAAATCACTCGTTGAATCTGCATACGACAAATGCACAAGCCTCTCGACGTCCGCTGCGTACGCCTGCAATGTTTCACCATTTCTTTGCATTCGGCACTTTATATATACATATACATATATACATAACCGCTAAATAACTGTTTCGATCACTTTCTGGAATAGTCTGCAAAACTTCGGCTGCGTCTCCTTTTAACGCCACGATAAGTACGGCTACGCTGTTCTCATTGTTCCATCGATTGCTTACAGCCGTGGTCTCAAATTGCAGCTTGAAAATGTTGAACGCTGTGGTTCCATCGTAAATCGGCGATTTTAGCCTCGTACCAGTAACAACATGCTGTGTAGGTACACTTATCTGTAGTAAAATGACATCTTCTTGTATTTTCTGTAGCTTTTTGTCGAAACCATTTTTCAACTTTTCAAATTTGTCATCAATGTCCACTACAATGTCATTTACATGTGCCTCAAGTTCGTTTACTTTGCCATGGAGTGTATTAGAAACTTCCAGAAGCTGCTTAGAATGTTCCTGCATCTGTTGCTCAATTTTTACTTGATGTTGGTTTGAATTCTCTAGAAGTTTCTGTTCCATTTTGCTGGAATTTTCTTGTAGTTCTATTTTAAGTTGACTTGAATTTTCTTGAAGTTTATGTTCCATTTTGATGGAATTTTCTTGTATTTCTGTTTTAAGTTGATTTGAATTTTCTTGAACTTGCTGTTCCATTTTGATGGAATTTTCTTGTATTTCTGTTTTAAGTTGATTTGAATTTTCTTGAAGTTTCTGTTCCATTTTGCTGGAATTGTTTTGAAGTTCTATTTAAAGTTTTTCTTCAATCTGGTTCGAAATTTCTAGAAGCTGTTGTTGTATAGCTCCGAGCAACTTAACAACTTAAAGAATAATAACAACTTAAAGAATAATCACTTATATCAACTGCTGAATTACTACAATTTATCTTTACAATGTTCGCTCACGAGACGCACTAGTTCACTATTAAATCACAACTGAAGTGAAGTAACTCTGATGCGGCTCCCTTATATACTGCATGCATCAGTTCGACACGTTTCGACAAGCTACGACTTGTTTCGAGAACTTTCAACTCGATTCGTGAATGACGCATGCTATTGGCATTTCATTCGCACTCATGTTTTTTAATGCGCTGATCTTCCATCTCTTTCTCACACACTGTCTCAGTGCGCTGAATGATCTTCCGTCTCTTTCTAACACATGCTTAGTGCGCTGAATTGCCTTGCGTCTCATTAATTAATAATATATATTGTAACGAAAAGATGTAATTTATATATATATATATATATATATATATATATATATATATATATATATATATATATATATATATATATATATATATATATATATATATATATATATATTGTAGTAAAATAGTAGAACGATAAACGCCTAAAGTGATCGTTCTTCAAGTGTGAAAAGTTCGACCATCAATTCAATTATTGTCCCAATAAAGCGGTTGCAACTATTTTGCAAAAAGATGAGTGTATTAAGCATATTGATTACAGGCAAATGGTAAGTGTCGCTTTTAAAATAGAAGAGATTGGAAATCCACATTTTGAACCTTACTTTTGTATTTTTGATTCCGGAAGTCCCCATAGTTTCGTTAGACGGTCAGTAGCAATAGCTGCAAATTCGAAATTTTTATTTAACAATGAGCAGCCAACAGATTATAAGGGAATTGGAAATGTTAAACTGACTTCTTTTGGTAAATTGGTAGGATATTGGTAGGACACATAAAATGTATCCTAGCTGATGAGGTTTTGCCATTTCCAATACTGTTGGGCCGAGATTTTCTTACATTATGTAATATTTTTTTATACATAAATAAATAATATTGTCAAAATACAAATAAAATTCCTGAATATGATTCTAATAAAATAAACAAACAGAATTTTACTAATTGTATGATTTTGACGTTAGTGCGAATGAAATTGAAAAGGCTTTTGAACAAATTTTGTAATATAGAGATATCTGATTCGATTGAATGTGATATTGATGTTAATCCTAAGTTACCTTTAAATTTGGCAGAACATTTTAAAACCTTATTTATAACCAAATACATTAATAATTTGAGTGATAAGTTGCCTAAAAATAGTTACAAGGCACAAATTGTTTTGAATTCTCGATCTCCAACATTTTGTGCGTCTAGACGTCTTTCTTTTGCATAAAAGCAAGAAGTCAATGAAATTATTAGAGAGCTTTTAGATCAAAATATTATTAGGTATAGTAACTCTTCTTATACATTACCAATTGTATTAACAAAGAAAAAAACGGGTGAAACTAGAATGTGCATTGATTATAGAAATTTGAATAAGATGACAGCTAAAGATAAGTATCCTTATAGAAGACTGCTTGGAATATTTAGAAGGAAAATTTTATTTTACGATGTTAGATTTAAAATCAGGATTTTATCATGTAGAAATGGATGAAGATTCTATTGGATATACATCTTTTGTTGTTCCAAGTGACCAGTTTGAATTCTTGAGAATGCCCAATGGACCTGCTATTTTTCAGAGATATATAACACAAATATTAAGAGTTTTTATTGAAAAAAATGAGATTATTGTTTATATGGATGATATAGTGATTGGAAGCCGTACGATGGAAGAACATATTGAATTAGTTAGTCGGGTGTTAGAACGGTTATCTCGACATAATTTGAAATTAAAATTGAATAAGTGTAAATTTAGGTACACCGAAATTGAATATTTAGGTTATAACGTGTCTTGATTAGGAATTAGCCCATCGCAAAATCATATTAAAGCAATTTTGAACTACCCGATTTCTAAATGCAAGAGAGCAATCGTTCTTTGGTCTTTGCTCATAATTTAGAAAATTTGTGAAATCGTTCTCTTTAATAGCAGGCCCGCTATATAACCTATTGAAAAATGAAACAACCGTTCGTATTGAATTCCGAGTGTATGGAAGCAATTGAGAATTTGAAGGGAATATTAACCGATAATCCGGTATTATGTATTTATAATCCAAAAAAAGATACTGAACTACACTGTGACGCAAGCTCTTATGGTTTCGGTTCAATTTTACTTCAGAAACAGGAAGATAAGAAATTTCATCCTGTAGTATTCTTTTCTAAACGAACGTCAGACCCCGAAAACGTTATCATAGTTTTGAATTGGAAACATTGGCAGTAATTTACGCAATCTGTCATTTTCAGGTATATTTGCAGGGTATAAAATTTAAAATTATGACAGATTGTAACTCATTAACACTAACACTTAATAAAAAACTGATTAATAGCCGGATTGCAAGATGGGCACTCGAACTGGAAAATTTTGATTATAGTATACACCATTGTCCTGGTGATAAGATGTCTCACGTTGACGCATTGAGTAGAAGTCATCTGGAGAGCTAGACGATTATAGCTGTAGTAGATAGTGAAGATATAGATTTTCAGTTACAAGCAATGGAATCACGCGAATTAGATTTAATTAACTTAAAAAATCGATTAGAAAATGAAAATATGCATAAGTTTTGTATGAATAATGGTGCAATATATAGAAAAGACGATGATAATTATAGATTATACGTTCCAAAAGAACTCGAAACAGAAATTATAAGAACAATACATGAAAAGTGTAGTCATTTAGGAGTGGTAAAATGTAACCAAAAAATTAAGGAATGTTATTGGTTTCCTAGCATGAAAGAAAAAATTGAAAATTTTAAAGTGTTCTTTAAAGTGTTCTCAATGCCGCATAAACCCAACGACAGGGTGTTACATAACATTCCGAAAGATCCAATGCCATTCCATACAATACATTTAGACCATCTAGGTCCACTACCATCTCTGCAATCTAAACGAAAACATTTATTAGTAGTTGTCGACGCATTCACTGAGTTTCTAATGATATACCCGGTTTTAACGACAAGTAGCAGAGAAATTATAGCTTCATTAAATAGGTATTTTGAATATTATAGTCGACCAGTTAGGTGCATCACAGACAGGGTTCTCTGAGTTTATGACCGATAAAAATATATCTCATGTAAAGGTAGCAGTTCATTCTCCTCAAGCCAATGGGCAAGTTGAGAGAGTTAATCGTTCTTGTTGGCAAAGCTAAGCGAGCCTTGATTGCATTTTGATTGGGTTAAACAATTAGTGAAAATAGAATTCTCGCTCAACAATACGATACATAGATCTATTGGCATTACACCTAGTGTTGTGAATTAGCGCATACATTTTTCTTTTCTTTATGGTTCTTCACTATTCATTCAGTTTTGGATGTTTCTGTACATATGTTGAGCGCATCATGTTTTTATATCATGTTGTACTCATGTTGTACAGCAACATGTTCATAGCATTGTCCCATCGCTTCACGTTGGCAACAATGATAATAATTTGGCAAAGCGCTAAGCTTTGCATAGAACACACCTCTTTCAGGTTAGCTTGCACAGTTAACAGAAGCTGGCAATAATTTGGCAAAGCGCTAAAGCTTTACTTAGACCACACCTCTTTCAAGAGGCTTGCAATACAATTTTCCATTGCATAATTTTGGGTCTATGTTAAAATAAGCAAAGCAGCGATTGCCAATAATTCTGATATTTCGCAATTGGTGTCAGCCAAAAACTGCAAGTCGGACTTTCTTCAAAAGTCACGTACACCAAAATTGAGTGAAAGTGAAAACTCACTAGAACATAGTTAGAATAGAATTTAAGAAAAGCTTGCAACGAAGGTATTGTTAATACCTTTCGTTGCAATTTAAAAGATTGTAGTTTAACCAACCTCAAGTGAAGGTTCTAAAATAGTAAAAGTTTCTTTTCAATAGTAAATTTAATAAAAGTGTCTTTTAAACTCTAAAAATAAAAAAGTGTCTTTTGATTAATTAAATTGTTGAATAAATAAATGTAAAATAAATCAACTCTAATTTTACAACTCTCTAACTTAACAACATTTGGTGCAGCCGGTACGTCGGTACCAACCTCTCAAGGACCGAGAGATAGGAAGAAGGAAGGACGAAGGAGGAAGGACCCTAAAATAAAATGGTAAGTGTTTGAATTTTTTTTTTTTTTTAAGATATAAAAATAGAAAAGGATAGTTTTCATTTTTTTTACGACTAGTGTTTTAGAAGTTAAAAAAAAGAAGAGGGACTATTTTACAACGGAATATAGTTAAAATATAAATTTATTTTTAAAATTTAAGTGAATATTGTTAATATTCAATAGAATCAATTAACATTCAATGAACAATAAATAAATAAAATAACACTGAGATTCCGAACTACGGACCCTCCAGTGTATAACAATTGAAAAATAAAGATTTTAAAAAACTTTTTTTTTAATTTAAAAAGGAAAATTAACATTTTCAAATAAATAAATCGAAATAACACTGAGATTCCAAACAACGGACACTCCAGTGTATAACAAATAAAAACTAAATGATTTGATTTAATTTTAAAGCGCGTGAACACAGCACTGATTGCTGTTATGATTTTAAAAATAACAAAAAATTTATATAAAAAAAAAACATTGTATGTTAAATTTTTTTTACAATATACATATAATTTTTTTTTATTTGGAAAAATAAAATTATTTTTATTTTTCCAATGTTATAGAAAACAGATTAAAAAAAAAAATACTTGAAAATAAATTTGAAAAAAAAATATAGTTTATAGTTAAACTTCATGAATGCCAAAATTGATTTCGTTGTTGTTTGGGTAACATTTTTGTTTCATTGAAATTTTCAATTACAATTAAACGAAATTTATTTTTTTTAATTAAAAGGTAAAGTTTTAAATTAATTGAAAATATTTAATGGCAGATGCTAATGAAGTAAATGCGTATATTCAAAAGCAATCAAGCGAATTGGACTGATTTGTTGAAAAATTATGGTCGCAATTTGTACCAACAATACTAAATAAAGATAGTAAGGCATTATTAAAAGATAATAGATCTAGAATTCTGCATTTATCTAAATTATAGGAGGCAGATAAAATAGTAGAAGAGTTACTAAATTTCCAGAATTTAAAAATTAAATCTGTTTTAGCAGAAAATTGTGAATTAGAAAGATTAGTTGACGTGTTGAGAAAACGTTTAAACGACTACTGTTTAAAACGTACAGCAGAGTTAGAAGAAACAGGTAAAATAGAAGAGGAAAACATAAAATTAAGAAATTTATTGAACAAAAAGAATATTTCTGAGGAATCAATAAATAATTCGGTCAGACGCCAGGCAAGGGAGGAGTACGCGATGTTGGAGGAGGCGAACAACAAAATACAGGAGTTGAACGCGCGTATTAGATATTTGAACGAGGAGGTTAAGACAGCGCACGAGACATCCTTATACTACAAGGATACCATAGAAAGTGACGACATCACAACACAGGGCAACCTGGGATTAGGCGAAGTCGCAAAATTTGTTAAAAATGCGGTGCCAGATTTTGCAGGTGCAGACTCATCATCGCTGAGGACGGATCTTCACCGTTTTATTGAAGGATGTGAAGTGGTGAGGGCAGAACTGAAGCCTTCGTTTACAGGGAGATGATTTTGACTTAGTAAGTTCAAAGGAGTTTGACACAATAGATGATTTATACAATCTGTTAAGGAATACGTACTTGAAATATAGGTCAGTAGATGCCATTAAATATGACATTAGAAAGGCATCTCAGTATCCGGGGGAAAGTATTAGATCTTTCACGATTAAATGTAAATATAATGATACGAATGACGAAGTGTTCGTTAATGAATTGAATAATTTAGTTAAAAGCTCATTTAAGTTATGACTTCGGGATTAAACTTTGCGAATGCTCATGTTGAGCAGTAAGCAAACAACACTGGAGAAATTGGTGGAAGAGGCATTGGACCATGCGATGATACACAGAGAATCAGCTGAGTTAACGGGCATAGACAAGTTTGGAGTTCATTTCAATGAGCCCTCATCGGCCTTCATGTCAAATAATCGTAATGCATCAGGTGGCCAAGGCAATGAAAAAGAGGAGACGGAAGAGAAAACACAAAATGTAAGTATGAAGCAGCCTACACCTACATGTTCTTTTTGCAAGAAGAAGGGACATCTGAGGGATGAATGTCATACACGGAGAAACACTCCGTATTGCAGTGACTGTCGTACTTATGGACATGAACAGTGTGCAGATCGTTCGGGTCGGAATGTTTTTCCAGGACATACTGCTCCCCAAGGAAGTCAGCCACCCGTACCTCAGGTAAATGGTCAAGGTGGTATCGAGAACCAAGGCGGGGGTGCTCTAGGATTGAGATGCGATTGGTGCCATAGAGGGGGACACGTCGAGGGGGATTGTCGTGTTAAACGTGATACACAAGTTTTTCATGGAAATAATGGTAATGGGAATTTTGCAAACAGGCCTGCTAAATATTGCACTTGGTGCAGGAAGGACGGACATGTTATTATGAATTGTTATGCCAAACGCAAATATGATGCATGGTACCATAATAGCACTCTGCAGGGAAACTACCAGGCGCCCAGTCAAGGCCACTAAACTGGGGACCCTTAGCAAATAGTGTAGTAAGGCCAGTAGTTGTAGAAGTTCCAAATAGCACACTACAACAAAATAAAACAGCGAATTTTATTAACGTAGAAAATGTAGAACAAAAAGTTAAAATACATATTAATGAAGATAGAAATATTCCAACAAAAACATATAATGAACTAAATAGTAATAATACACAACTTGACACGAATAATGCACTGAATATAGGAATTAAGGAAATTAAAAATAAACAAATTATAAAAAAAAAAACAAATAAAGTAAAGAAAGTAAAACCAATTGAATCGGAAGTTAAAAATATTAAAATCAAGAATAATAAAATCAAAAGTAAATCAAATAGAAAGGAAGTCGTAATTAACTGCCCTGAAAATCTGGGAATTGTAGATCAAACGTCTGGCAAGACTGTGGATACCTTCCGTACAGGGGCGAGTATAATTTGTAATGTAGTAATTTCAATATTTCTTTTTATTATTAGCGTTATGTGCGTTTTATCGTCAGAAGTGTATAATAAATGCACGATTTGTAAAATTAAATTGTCTTCAATTGCTAATAATTTTAAGAGTAAATTTATGTCGAGAAAACTAAAATTAACTTCACAATTAGGCATGCATCGTAAAATATTTTACCGGCATGGAGAGTGTTTCAAGATATCCCATACGAGTGATGTGTTCATTGAAGTACCTTGCGAGGCAGCAAGAAATGGAAAACTTACTCTGTTAGTGGATTCTGGAGCTGAGGCCAGCCTGATTAAAGAAAATAGGATGGCACATTTGCCGAATTTTAATAAAAATATTCAGAAAGATCTGAGTGGTGCTTTTAGTGGATATGTTAGAACCTTAGGCTCCACTAAGATTCAGCACACAAACATAGAAAACCTGAGTTTACCGCTACACATTGTGTCACTTGAACAAGGGATACCAGAAGATGGAATAGTCGGGCGTGACAATCTCTGGAACAGATCTATAATAAATGCGTTAAATAAAAAAATTACATTTTTTGATGAAGACAAAAATCATCTTGTTAAATTTCCAATAAAATCATTACAAGACATAGAAAATATAAATTTTAATCAACAAATCAGGGTACAGCCCAGAACGGCCATGGTTGTATCACTGCCGTTAAGAACAAGAATTCCTATAGTTTTGTTGCACAAACAGGAAATTCAGCCAGGAGTATATTTGGGAGAGAGTTTTACAAACGTTAGAAGAAATAGAGTATATGCATCAATTTTAAATGCCACCGATAAGGAGGTAACCATTGATAGCAATTTCAAGCCACAATTTTCAATTTTTAACAAATATAAAGAAACAACAAAGGCGAGTTCTACAATAAATACAATAAACTCAGTTAATATAAAAAATAGAATTGATAGATTATTAGGGAATGTAAAGATCGATGAATCATTAAATAAAGAAGAAATTGCATCTTTGCAAAATATTTGCTTATCATATCATGACGTTTTTCATTTGGAAGGGGATGAATAAACATTCAATCCGATATTAAAACATGAAATACCCACACAATGGAATCAGCCACCAATTAATCAGAAACAGTATAAACTTCCTCATATGCATAAAATGAGATTAATAGACAAATATTAAAGATGTTAAAAGATGGAATTATTTCACCAAGCATGTCCCCTTGGAATTCCCCATTATTATTGGTACCTAAAAAGGGCGATAAAGATGGCAATAAGAAATGGAGACTGGTTATAGATTTCCGAAAATTAAATAACGTCACCATCAAACAGGTATTTCCGATACCACGAATAGATGAGATTCTAGACCAGTTAGGTCATAGTCGGTATTTTTCAATACTAGATTTAGCAAGTGGTTACCATCAGGTTCTAGTGGAAGATAGTGACAAAGAAAAAACTGCTTTCAGTACAGGTCTTGGTCATTTCGAATTTAACAGAATGCCATTCGGTCTAACAGGGGCACCTGCCACTTTTCAAATGATAATGAACCACACACTAACAGGTTTACATGGTATTGACTGTTTCGTTTAATTAGATGACATAGTGGTTTATGGAAATATTTTAGCAGAACACGAGCATAAGCTATGCAACGTTTTGCAAAAGCTGAGAGAACATAATTTGAAATTAAATACAGAAAAATGTCAGTTTTTGCGACGCGAGGTTATATATTTAGAACATAAGTGTTCTGAGTTAGCTTAAAAAGGACGCTAAGTTCAGCTGGAATGACAATTGTCAGAATTCGTTTTTAAAAGTTAAACAGGCAATTATGTCACCACCCATACTAGCGTATCCGGATTTTAACGAACCCTTTTTGCTCACGACAGACGCCAGCAACGAAGCAATTGGCGCGGTTCTTTCGCAAGGTGAAGTTGGAAGCGACCGTCCGATCGCGTTTGCCAGTAGGTCTCTAAACGATGCGGAAAAACGCTATTCTACTATAGAAAAAGAATTTTTTAAAATTGTATGGGCAACAAAAAATTTTAGGGCATATCTTTTGGGAAGACCATTTAAAATTTATACAGATCATCAGCCCCTAAAGGGTATAGCAAACTTAAAAGATCAGACATCACGTCTTGCGCGTTTCCGACACAAATTATCGGAATATGATTTCGAAATTCATTATAAACCGGGAAAAAGTAATTTAAACGCGGATGCGTTTAGCCGCATACCGAATAATACTAAAAAAGTAGTTGTAGTACAAACACGTTCGAAAACCATAAAAAGAGACAAGGAAGACGATAAGAAACAGTCAGAATGCGCTTCTGACGATTTGATAACAAAGGAAAATGACAATATAATAATTCCAACTGAACCTCGGGACATAGAGACGGTAATTAAAGATTTTCACGATTCACCGTTAGGTGGTCACCAAGGGGGCGTAAAAACATTTTTAAGAATTCGGCAACTGTACCGATGGAAGGGTATGCAGAAGCAAATAAAGGATTATGTGAAAAATTGTTCAAAATGTCAGCATTCTTCAACGAAATAGTTACACGCCACAATATACCCAAAGTATTGGTAACAGACAATGGATCGAACTTCGTTTCCAATCTATTTTCGGATACATGTAAATTGTTAGGAATTAAAAAATTACATATAACACCCTACCATTCGCAGGCTAATGGGTCATTGGAACGAAGTCATCGTCCACTAGCTGAATATTTACGTAGTTTTGCTAAAGAGAATGCGTCAAACTGGGACCAATGGTTAAATTCTGCAATGCATGTTCATAATAACACGGTACAAACGTCGACGGGTCAAACACCATTACGTACGTTGTACGGGTTTGACTTCGACATGCCTACGAATTTTAAGCGTAAATGTTCACCTTTATATAACGCAGAAGACTACAATAAGGTACTAAAGTACCAAATACAGCGATCACACGAGATCGTCAGGCAAAATCAATGTAGGGCAAATACGACAAGAACCTCAACCCTATACAATTCAAACCTCACGACATGGTTTCAATGAAAAACCAAACTAGGAAGAATAAGTACTCTCCAATTTGGAAGGGACCCTACGTGGTCGTAGAGGGATGTGGGCCAGTGACCACGACGATATTGATCAAAAACAAAGATAAGAAAATTCACAATAATTTGTTAAAGGCATATCACAAATAGTGTATGCCGTTAAAACTAAAAATTATAACTCGTCATTTAGAGGAAAAAATAAATATAAATAGTTTAGGAAAACAGTAAGTAAAAAACAAAGGAAAATTATAGTAATAAAAAAAAAGAAGAAGAAGAAGGACATATTAAAAACAATAATTTAGTAATAAAAAAATATATATATATTTAACTATTTTAGGAAAAGAACTTTTAATTTTAAAGTTAGTTAATCATCAATTGAGAAAAGAAATAAATTAAGCACATGCAACTAATTGCATTAATTTAAATTTAAATCAATATTAGTCATAAAATTGTCGAATTCAATACAGATAATGCAAAACCAACAATTGCATTACTGACCTATATTAATAGCGCGAGCTATCAAACCTTGAAAAGGGTCATTCCCCCAAGTGTTTCATGCTGAAGCACATATGCAATTTGTACGAACGTATGTATATCATACACTAAGCAAGAGTTAATAGCTGACATATAAATGCAGATCTTTTTTTTTTGATACCATAAACAATGCAAATAAATATAATTCAATTTTACCGTCATGCCAGTAGGAAGTTTCATATAATGTGACTTATATAAGTACACAAAATTAATATAATAAAATATTAAACATATTTAGAAAATAAATCGCAACTCTAATTATATTTATGTACATGCAGAGAAATTATAGGTACTTTTGTATATTAATATAATTCAATTTGAATAAGTTTGAATATAACAAATAAATTTTAAATGAATTTGAAGAACTTACTTATAATAATTTAAATTTCTTAAAGAAAAATAAAAAAATATCAGTTAGTATTAAAATTAAAAAAAGAGAGATATATAAATATTTAGTACAGTTAAAATTAAAAAAATATATTAGTAGAATAAATTAAATGTAAAAAAAAAACAGGTAATAAATAAAAGCAAAGAATTTAAAATAAAAAAATCGATTTATAAATTAAATTATTTAGTGTAGTTGAAATAAAAAAAAAGTTTTAATAATTGAATTGAAAAAATAAAAGAGGAAACATATTAGTAAAATAAATAAAATGAATAAAATATATGTATAGGTATTAAATATTATTTTTTTTTTAAAAGAAATTTTTAAATTTTAAAGAAAAAAAAGGAGAAAAAAATATAATAAGCAGAGATAAAAAAAAAAACAAAACAAAAAAAATAATAAAAATGAAAAAAAATGGGGAATTAAATTAAAGAAATTTTAATTAAAGAGAAGAAAAAAAAAAGAAAATAATATTAACTATTCAATTTTTAAAGAGAAAAAAAGAGATAAAAAATATATATGAAAAAAAAATATGTAAAAAAAAGGAGAACTAAAATTAAAAAAAAGGAGGTATAAACATTTTTATTAAAGAGAAAAAAAAGAAGAATATAAGAAGAGAAGAAAAAAAATATATAGATAGAAAAAAAAGAAGAGAAAAATATATATAAATAACGGTATTAACTATTAATTGAAACAAAAATTAAGGGTATTAAAAAAAAAAAAAATAATAATACTATTAATAATAATAAAAAAATAGAAACGGAAATATATATATATATATATATATATATATATATATATATATATATATATATATATGAAAAAAATAAGGGGTATTAGAATAAAAAAATATATATATATAATATTTTTTATCTAACATTTTATTTAAAAAAAAAGAGATATACAAATTTGTATTCGAAATTAAATAAATTTTTAAAAAACTGAATTTAATCAGATTAAAAAAAGAATAAAAAAAAGAAGAAGATTTAAAATAATAAATATATGTATATACAATATATTTAATGTACAATATATTCTATATATATATATATTTATATAAAAAAAAATTTATGAAATAAAAAAAAAATTATATGAAATATATTTTTTTTTTAATTTTTGCGCATTGAAGGGGGATTGAGTCCGCCGCATTGAGTCCCTCCGCATATAAGACGACGATCTGAGCCATTGGGCTAAATACATAATTACACTAAAATTACACTATGTTAATAAAGGCGAGTACTACACTAAATAGTAATACTTCAAATAATGTGCACACTATATTTCAAGTAATTTAAGTATATTAAAATCAATCATTTAGCACACGTCATGTAACATGAACAATTATATATTATACGGAAATTATATTAAGATCACATAAATTAGTACCACACCAGTAGTGTGACACCACATATTTGAAATAGTTTAAAATACTTGTTTGTAAAACTTGTTGTAAAATCGTAAATTTAAAATATCCGAGTGCACAAAAAATTGTTATTTAGAATGACCAACAGCGCTGGATACTCAGAAGACGCATAGATAATCGTTGGGGTCTTGGGACTTTAGTGGGGACATGTGGAAGGAGCTCCGGGTGTTATCAACAAGAAGAAGAAGTGAAGCAGAGGTCCAACAGATTCAAATAAAGTAAAGAAAAACGAAGAAATGAAGCAGAGTGGCAGCATATTTGAAGACGTAGAAGAATGCACTAGGAGCAAACTTGTTGTTATACCAAGCACAAGCAGATTACAGTGATTGAATTTTAATCATAAAACTACAACTGCCAGAAACAAGATGCAGAAAACAAAAAAAAAGTCAAATTATTATGTCTTCCATCGCACATATAGAAGAAGCGATGCAGTAACGATTTTCTGATATCAACAATTCAGAAATCTATAGGCTGCATAAAGTGACATGAGCAGCAAGATGTTTTCAAAATGTTTGACAAGATCGTAGAAAAGAACACTCATCTCGAACGAAGTCAACCAAGTCAACGGGACCAAAGCTCTCTTTAACGACTAAGAATCCAGCGTATAAACATGACGACGTCTACTGGAGATAACACCATTAGGAAATTCCACAAGAACCATCGAAGCCCAACAGATCCAACACACTACATACAACGAAACATTGAAGAGGAACAAGGCAAATCCGACCCAACACACAGAAGAGCAAGAGGAGAAATCTGGTCCAACAGTAGGGCATACAAAAGTCACTCATGTAATTATTTACACCTCTCTAACCCAAATATAAAATCAATATATTCATTTTATAATACCAACAAACACACACACTCAATACACATGCAAAACACGTATAAGTGAAATAAATTGAACAAGTTTATCTATATACATATATATATGTATAATAATTATCATCTAATTACAAATATGAAATTGGTTATATTCTCATTATATGAACAAATATTACACAAGTATAAAACAAAAGATATTTAAAAAAACAAATAATAACAATATATAAAAAAAGAGAAGAAAAAATATGTATAAAAAAGAAGTCAAAAAAAAAAAAAATAAAAAAAAAAAAAAAAAAATTAAAAAAAATATATATATTATTATCATTATTATTATTGAAATCCATTTAATTATTCAAACATATTTTTATAGATAACTTAAAAAAAAATAACATATTATATTTTATTATATTATTAATCTTAATATTAACTCTAAGAAAACATCATCTCTATATTTTCAACAATATATTTAGACATTTTGATAAAAATTATCATTAATCCTAACATTAATAATATTTTTTTTTCCATAAGGGGGTAGGAATGTTGTGAATTAGCGCGTACATTTTTCTTTTCTTTATGGTTCTTCACTATTCATTCAGTTTTGGACATATGTTGAGCGCATCATGTTTTTATATCATGTTGTACTCATGTTGTACAGCAACATGTTCATAGCATTGTCCCAACGCTTCACGTTGGCAACAATGATAATAATATGGCAAAGCGCTAAGAGGCTTGCAATACAATTTTCCATTGCATAATTTTGGGTCTATGTTAAAATAAGTAAAGCAGCGATTGCCAATAATTCTGCTATTTCGCAATTGGTGTCAGCCAAAAACTGTAAGTCGGACTTTCTTCAAAAGTCACGTACACCAAAATTGAGTTAAAGTTAAAACTCACTAGAACATAGTGAGAATAGAATTTAAGAAAAGCTTGCAACGAAGGTATCGTTAATACCTTTTGTTGCAATTTAAAAGATTGTAGTTTAACCAACCCCAAGTGGAGGTTCTAAAATAGTAAAAGTGTCTTTTCAATAGTAAATTTAATAAAAGTGTCTTTTAAACTCTAAAAATAAAAATGTGTCTTTTGATTAATTAAATTGTAGAATAAATAAATGTAAAATAAATCAACTCTAATTTTACAACTCTCTAACTTTACAACACTAGTAAAGCATTGTTTGGCATTGATCAGAGAGGGGAAGTAGTGGGTGAATTAAGTGAGTACTTAGAGACGTTCATTTCGCCAAAGGGTAGGGACGTAGATCAGCTACGAAATACAGCTGAAAAGAACATAGAAAAAACCTGTACAATTTGCGACGTAATGAAAACAAAAATGTGAAAGTAAATGTATTTAATGTTGGAGATTTTGTTGTTATTAGAAATGTGGACACTACCGTAGGGTTAAATAAAAAACTTCTGTCGAAGTTTATAGGTCCTTATGTAAAACATAAGACACTTCCGAATGATTGTTACGTAATAAGGGACATCGAAAACTGTCAGATAACGCAAATTCCTTAACTGTCGAAAACTGTCAGATAACGCAAATTCCTTATGATGGCGTGGTAGAAGCGTGTAATATCAAAATGTGGAAAATAAATAATTCTAATGATATACAAAGCGACATTTAACCATAATTAATTTAAATTTGTGTAAAATATATGTTAAAAATTGTTTTATAAGTATTATATTATATATTTTATAAGTATTTATCGTATATATGTATATATTTGGTGATCGAGATCGATTACATTAAGTCAGATTGGCCGAGTTGTAGTAGTAAAATATTAGTCGTAGAATAAAATGTTTTTAATACCTTATATATATATATATATATATATATATATATATATATATATATATATATATATATATATATATATATATATACATATATATATATATATATATATATATATATATCTATATATATATATATATATATATATATATATATATATATATATATATATATATATATATATCTATATATATATATATCTATATATATATATATATATATATATATATATATATCTATATATATATATATATATATATATATATATATATATATATATATATATATATATATCTATATATATATATATATATATATATATATATATATATATATATATATATATATATATATATATATATATATATAAAGGTCTTAAAATTGCATTCGCCGTTATTTTCCAAATTAACCAATCTAATTTAAAGTTACTAAAATATCAAATAGAACTTTGAAAACTGTTCCCAACAAACAAAGTTTGTCACAAGTAGTCCTGGCGTTTATCGCAAAAAGTATGAAGCAAGTTTAACTCTTAGTTGAGTCAAACCTGTACTCACGTAAACCTAGCGATTTTCATAAAATTATATAAAGACAAATTCAAATTTATCTCAATTTTTTGATTTTTATTGGTATCACAAATTCTTAAACATTTAAAAACCTTAATTTAGTAGGACTAAACATAACAAAATATAATGACACGGTGTAACATTATTTAACAGACCAAAAACAGTAATAGTGCGTTTAAATATAATTTTTTCAAAACGGCCATAAGAAATAACATTTTTACTGCAACAAAATTCATTTTATAAATAGAAACATAATGTGTTTTTCGGTCAGAGTATTTTACTTTTAAACGTTGTACCTAAATGAAACTGACGAATTATAATTAGCACCAACCAGTCTATATCAGTGCGTTAGTCGGATAATTTGGAATGATGTAATGTCAAAAATTTGCAGCAACACCCAACCGACGAGGCCCAGCATATAGCATCCCATAAGATCAAAACGTTTGACAATATGTTGCTGCTACAGTTTTTGTAGATAGGGAAAACCCATGTATTTGCAGAAGCCGTGCACGAGAAATGAGCGGTTAGAAGCCAAAGAGTGTGGTACATTTAATTGGAAACCTACGAGAGGAAATTAAAAAGTGTCTTAATGAAATATTTGCACACTTACAGGAAATCACAAGCGCTGACTTCAGCTTCAGCTCCTTGCCGAGACTGAGCCACTCAGCAATGTGATGAAAATGAGCGGTGGCTAAGAAGAGCGGCGTCACTAAGACCGCCACCATGAGAGAGAACGATTTCAGGAGAAGCGGCATCATTCAGCCGCGAAACATACACTCTTTGCTAAGCGGTGCCACAATATGATTGCGTATCCAGAGTATATTGCGCAGTGAGCCCTTCCAAAGTAGTAGTAATTTGAAAATTAGCTTTTAAGTAGATGGTAAATCGTAAATGGTAAATCGTAGATGGTAAATCGTAGATGGTAAATCGTAGATGGTAAATTGTAATTGTAGATTGCTGATGGTAAATAGTGGATTGTAAATGGTATATCACAAAAAGTAGGTGGTATGTGGTAAAGTAATAACCATTACCGTGTTAAACTTTTAAAGAAATTCTTTACGAAGTTATTGAAGATACAACTACACGGATAGAAAAGATTTGTTTGAATATGCTCGAATGTAATTATAACGTAATTCAAAATCACCATATTATTGGGAGTAATATCTAATTACATTATAATTTAATTGTATTATTATTTTGTTCAGATTGAAATATTATTATACGATATTTAAACATAAATTGCTTTAATCGCGGATTTACATGAATTTTCTATATTAATGTTTCTGTAGAAATATATATTTTTCATCAGATATTCATATATTTACGTTTGATATTTCTGCTATTTAACACACCCAACGTGAATAAAAGGTTCTTTGAATTATATGTATTGGGTTATTCGTGATTGATACTGGGTGACAACGAATTTAAAAATAATAGCATTATTTTGATTATATGTATGTTTGGCATTACGAAGTCACAATTAAATAACAACGCTGCATACTTTTAGCACTCAGTAGCACTCACATTAATACTTTTCATATAGTTCAAAAATTCTTTTTGGTGGAAGAATTTGTTCAAGTACCGCCAATTACTGTTAATTCCAGATAGTGACTGCTTGTGAAATATCTAATTTATCAGTAAATCACTGAACTCAAAATAGGAACAATAGATGGAAATCAAATAATTAAGTATAAATAAAATATGTGTAAAAAAAAAATAAAAGTTTAAGTTTATAAATAGAGAATATATAAATAAAAAAAAATGTAATTTAAAAAAAGGAAAAAAAAAACGAATATTTTGTAATGAAGAAATTAGCACTAAATTTACTATTTTTACATTAAAATTAAATGTAAACATATATATGTTTACATGTAAATAAAATCTTTTTCACATTCAAACATATATATGTTTGCAAGAACACCGAAAATTATTCATTCTGAACATAAATATGTTTGAACGAAAACAAAAATATGTTTGGCTGTTATTATAGTAATGTTTGAAAATGAAATAATACTTTTGTTTGCATAAAGCTCCAAATATATATGTAATGCCTGCAAAATTATGTTTGGCCCTATTTTTTGCAGCGTGTACTAATGAAATTGTTTAGTGCTAGTTAGAGTTGTTAATTCAAGTGTTCTATAAATACCGCATGGGAGGATTAGGGTCTCTGAAGAATTGTAGTGCCCCAAAACAAAAACAACAACAAATCCAATTAACAGTTTCTTGTTTTTGTGCAAATCTGATTAAAATAGATGTGCTCGCTCTGAGAAAACAGTAACAAATCCTGCAATTGTCGGGTTCAAGTGTAGGGTACAAATGGCAAAAACAACAAAAACAATACAGTAGATACAATAAGACTCAATACACTATATAACAACAATCAAAACAACAATACTACTAAAGTACAACAATAAACACATACAGAGAACACATCATCAACAGCTCTTCAAAGAAAAAGCTACCCAAAATTATGCAAGAACAAATTTCTAACCAGATACACTTGAAATAAAAAAAAAACTTTTTCGGAAATTTAAAATTGAATTTTTTACTAAGAATTTAATTTTTCACTAAAAATTCAATTTTTCACTAGAAATAAAATTTTTCACTAAAATTCAATTGTTCAGTGAAAATTCAATTTTTCACCAAAAATTCTACGTTTCACTAAAAATTCAATTTTTAAATAATAATTTAATTTTTTTTACTAAATATTCAATGTTTCACTAAAAATTCAATTTTTCACTAAAAAATCCAAATTTTCACTAAAAATTCAATTTTGCACAATAAATTAAAATTTTCACTAATAATTGTAAGGACACAAATTTGTGTACCCAAAATTTGAAAGAAAAGAATATTTCTTAGGAATCAATAAATAATTCGGTCAGACGCCAGGCAAGGGAGGAGTACGCGACGGAAGCGAACAACAAAATACAGGAGTTGAACGCGCGTATTAGATATTTGAACGAGGAGGTTAAGACAGCGCACGAGACATCCTTATACCACAAAGATACCATAGAAAGTGACGACATCACAACACAGGGCAACATGGGATTAGGCGAAGTCGCGAAATTTGTTAAAAATGCGGTGCCAGATTTTGCAGGTGCAGACTCATCATCGCTGAGGACGGATCTTCACCGTTTTATTGAAGGATGTGAAGTGGTGAGGGCAGAACTGAAGCCTTCAAAGGAGTTTGACACAATAGATGATTTATACAATCTGTTAAAGAATACGTACTTGAAATGTAGGTCAGTAGATGGCATTCAATATGACATTAGAAAGGCATCTCAGTATCCGGGGGAAAAGTATTAGATCTTTCTCAAGGCGTTTGGTTAACCTGCAGTCGGCAGCATTAAGCACGATTAAATGTAAATATAATGATACGAAAGACGACGTGTTCGTTAATGAATTGAATAATTTAGTTAAAAGCTCATTTAAGTTATGACTTCGGGATTAAACTTTGCGAATGCTCATGTTGAGCAGTAAGCAAACAACACTGGAGAAATTGGTGGAAGAGGCATTGGACCATGCGACGATACAAAGAGAGTCAGCTGAGTTAACGGGCATAGACAAGTTTGGAGTCCATTTCAATGAGCCCTCATCGGCCTTCATACCAAATAATCGTAATGCATCAGGTGGCCAAGGCAATGAAAAAGAGGAGACGGAAGAGAAAACACAAAATGTAAGTATGAAGCAGCCTACACCTACATGTTCTTTTTGCAAGAAGAAGGGACATCTGAGGGATGAATGTCATACACGGAGAAACACTCCGTATTACAGTGACTGTCGTACTTATGGACATGAACAGTGTGCAGATCGTTCGGGTCGGAATGTTTTTCCAGGACATACTGCTCCCCAAGAAAGTCAGCCACCCGTACCTCAGGTAAATGGTCAAGGTGGTATCGAGAACCAAGGCGGGGGTGCTCTAGGATTGAGATGCGATTGGTGCCATAGAGGGGGACACGTCGAGGGGGATTGTCGTGTTAAACGCGATACACAAGTTTTTCAAGGAAATAATGGTAATGGGAATTTTGCAAACAGGCCTGCTAAATATTGCACTTGGTGCAGAAAGGACGGACATGTTATTATGAATTTTATGCCAAACGCAAATATGATGCATGGTACAATAATAGCACTCCGCAGGGAAACTACCAGGCGCCCAGTCAAGGCCACTAAACTGGGGACCCTTAGCAAATAGTGTAGTAAGGCCAGTAGTTGTAGAAGTTCCAAATAGCACACTACAACAAAATAAAACAGCGAATTTTATTAACGCAGAAAATGTAGAACAAAAAGTTAAAATACATATTAATGAAGATAGAAATATTCCAACAAAAACATATAATGAACTAAATAGTAATAATACACAACTTGACACGAATAATGCACAGAATATAGGAATTAAGGAAATCAAAAATAAACAAATTATAAAAAAAAAACAAATAAAGTAAAGAAAGTAAAACCAATTGAATCGATAGTTAAAAATATTAAAATCAAGAATAATAAAATCAAAAGTAAATCAAATAGAAAGGAAGTCGTAATTAACTGCCCTGAAAATCTGGGAATTGTAGATCAAACGTCTGGCAAGACTGTGGATACATTACGTACAGGGGCGAGTATAATTTGTAATGAAGTAATTTCAATATTTCTTTTTATTATTAGCGTTATGTGCGTTTTATCGTCAGAAATGTATAATAAATTCACGATTTGTAAAATTAAATTGTCTTCAATTGCTAATAATTTTAAGAGTAAATTTATGTCGAGAAAACTAAAATTAACTTCACAATTAGGCATGCATCGTAAAATATTTTACCGGCATGGAGAGTGTTTCAAGATATCCCATACGAGTGATGTGTTCATTGAAGTACCTTGCGAGGCAGCAAAAAATGGAAAACTTACTCTGTTAGTGGATTCTGGAGCTGAGGCCAGCCTGATTAAAGAAAATAGGATGGCACATTTGCCGAATTTTAATAAAAATATTCAGAAAGATCTGAGTGGTGCTTTTGGTGGATATGTTAGAACCTTAGGCTCCATTAAGATTTAGCACACAAACATAGAAAACCCGAGTTTAACGCTACACATTGTGTCACTTGAACAAGGGATACCAGAAGATGGAATAGTCGGGCGTGACAATCTCTGGAACAGATCTATAATAAATGCGTTAAATAAAAAAATTACATTTTTTGATGAAGACAAAAATCATCTTGTTAAATTTCCAATAAAATCATTACAAGACATAGAAAATATAAATTTTAATCAACAAATCAGGGTACAGCCCAGAACGGCCATGGTTGTATCACTGCCGTTAAGAACAAGAATTCCTATAGTTTTGTTGCACAAACAGGAAATTCAGCCAGGAGTATATTTGGGAGAGAGTTTTACAAACGTTAGAAGAAATAGAGTATATGCATCAATTTTAAATGCCACCGATAAGGAGGTAACCATTGATAGCAATTTCAAGCCACAATTTTCAATTTTTAACAAATATAAAGAAACAACAAAGGCGAGTTCTACAATAAATACAATAAACTCGATTAATATAAAAAATAGAATTGATAGATTATTAGGGAATGTAAAGATCGATGAATCATTAAATAAAGAAGAAGTTGCATCTTTGCAAAATATTTGCTTATCATATCATGACGTTTTTCATTTGGAAGGGGATGAATTAACATTCACTCCGATATTAAAACATGAAATACCACACACAGTGGAATCAGCCACCAATTAATCAGAAACAGTATAAACTTCCTCATATGCATAAAATGAGATTAATAGACAAGTATCAAAGATGTTAAACGATGGAATTATTTCACCAAGCATGTCGCCTTGGAATTCCCCATTATTATTGGTACCTAAAAAGGGCGATAAAGATGGCAATAAGAAATGGAGACTGTTTATAGATTTCCGAAAATTAAATGACGTCACCATCACACAGGTATTTCCGATACCACGAATAGATGAGATTCTAGACCAGTTAGGTCATAGTCGGTATTTTTCAACACTTGATTTAGCAAGTGGTTACCATCAGGTTCTAGTTGAAGATAGTGACAAAGAAAAAACTGTTTTCAGTACAGGTCTTGGTCATTTCGAATTTAACAGAATGCCATTCGGTCTAACAGGGGCACCTGCCACTTTTCAAATGATAATGAACCACATTCTAACAGCTTTACAGGGTTTTGACTGTTTCGTTTATTTAGGTGATATAGTGGTTTATGGAAATAATTTAGCAGAACACGAGCATAGGCTATGCAAGGTTTTGCAAAAGCTGAGAGAACATAATTTGAAATTAAATACAGAAAAATGTCAGTTTTTGCGACGCGAGGTTATATATTTAGGACACAAGTGTTCTGAGTTAGGTGCCCTACCAGACCCAGCCAAAGTAGAGTGTGTAAAAAATATTCCAGTTCCGAAAAATCGGAAGGAAGTTCAAGCATTTTAAGGCTTAATTAATTATTACAGAAAATTTATAGGAGGTATGGCGAAACTGTCATTACCAATAAACTGTTTGCTTAAAAAGGACGCTAAGTTCAGCTGGAATGACAATTGTCAGAATTCGTTTTTAAAACTTAAGGAGGCAATTATGTCACCACCCATACTAGCGTGTTCGAATTTTAACGAACCCTTTTTGCTCACGACAGATGCCAGCAACGAAGCAATTGGCGCGGTTCTTTCGCAAGGTGAAGTTGGAAGCGACCGTCCGATCGCGTTTGCCAGTAGGTCTCTGAACGATGCAGAAACACGCTATTCTACTATAGAAAAAGAATTTTTGGCAATTGTATGGGCAACAAAAAATTTTAGGGCATATCTTTTGGGAAGACCATTTAAAATTTATACAGATCATCAGCCCCTAAAGGGTATAGCAAACTTAAAAGATCAGACATCACGTCTTGCGCGTTTCCGACACAAATTATCGGAATATGATTTCGAAATTCATTATAAACCGGGAAAAAGTAATTTAAACGCGGATGCGCTTAGCCGCATACCGAATAATACTGAAAAGTAGTTGTAGTACAAACACGTCCGAAAACCATGAAAAGAGACAAGGAAGACGATAAGAAACAGTCAGAATGCGATCCTGACTATTTGATAACAAAGGAAAATGACAATATAATAATTCTAACTGAACCTCGGGACATAGAGACGGTAATTAAAGATTTTCACGATTCACCGTTAGGTGGTCACCAAGGGGGCGTAAAAACATTTTTAAGAATTCGGCAACAGTACCGATGGAAGGGTATGCAGAAGCAAATAAAGGATTATGTGAAAAATTGTTCAAAATGTCAGGTAAACAAGAGTTCAAGGCTTACGAAGAGGCCAATGGTTCTAACTGATACGCCAGTCAGACCCTTTGACAAAGTGTACATGGACCTGATGGGTATTCTGCCTGAAACCATTTCAGGGAATAAATACATCTTAACGTTTCAGGACGATTTTTCAAAATGTATGTGCTCCGTGGCTATACCCGATGCGGAAGCCAACACCGTAGCAAAAGCATTCTTCAACGAAATAGTTAACGCCACAATATACCCAAAGTATTGGTAACAGACAATGGATCGAACTTCGTTTCCAATCTATTTTCGGATACATGTAAATTGTTAGGAATTAAAAAATTACATATAACACCCTACCATTCGCGAGCTAATGGGTCATTGGAACGAAGTCATCGTCCACTAGCTGAATATTTACGTAGTTTTGCTAAAGAGGATGCGTCAAACTGGGACCAATGGTTAAATTCTGCAATGCATGTTCATAATAACACGGTACAAACGTCGACGGGTCAAACACCATTACGTACGTTGTACGGGTTTGACTTCGACATGCCTACGAATTTAAAGCGTAAATGTTCACCTTTATATAACGCAGAAGACTACAATAAGGTACTAAAGTACCAAATACAGCGATCACACGAGATCGTCAGGCAAAATCAATGTAGGGCAAAGGAGGTGTCGAAAAAACAATACGACAAGAACCTCAACCCTATACAATTCAAACCACACGACATGGTTTTAATGAAAAACCAAACTAGGAAGAATAAGTACTCTCCAATTTGGAAGGGACCCTACGTGGTCGTAGAGGGAAGTGGGCCAGTGACCACGATGATATTGATCAAAAACAAAGATAAGAAAATTCACAATAATTTGTTAAAGGCATATCACAAATAGTGTATGCCGTTAAAACTAAAAATTATAACTCGTCATTTAGAGGAAAAAATAAATATAAATAGTTTAGGAAAACAGTAAGTAAAAAACAAAGGAAAATTATAGTAATAAAAAAAAAGAAGAAGAAGAAGGACATATTAAAAACAATAATTTAGTAATAAAAAAATATATATATATTTAACTATTTTAGGAAAAGAACTTTTAATTTTAAAGTTAGTTAATCATCAATTGAGAAAAGAAATAAATTAAGCACATGCAACTAATTGCATTAATTTAAATTTAAATCAATATTAGTCATAAAATTGTCGAATTCAATACAGATAATGCAAAACCAACAATTGCATTACTGACCTATATTAATAGCGCGAGCTATCAAACCTTGAAAAGTGTCATTCCCCCAAGTGTTTCATGCTGAAGCACATATGCAATTTGTACGAACGTATGTATATCATACACTAAGCAAGAGTTAATAGCTGACATATAAATGCAGATCTTTTTTTTTTGATACCATAAACAATGCAAATAAATATAATTCAATTTTACCGTCATGCCAGTAGGAAGTCACATTATATGGACTTATATAAGTACACAAAATTAATATAATAAAATATTAAACATATTTAGAAAATAAATCGCAACTCTAATTATATTTATGTACATGCAGAGAAATTATAGGTACTTTTGTATATTAATATAATTCAATTTGAATAAGTTTGAATATAACAAATAAATTTTAAATGAATTTGAAGAACTTACTTATAATAATTTAAATTTCTTAAAGAAAAATAAAAAAAATAACAGTTAGTATTAAAATTAAAAAAAGAGAGATATATAAATATTTAGTACAGTTAAAATTAAAAAAAATATATTAGTAGAATAAATTAAATGTAAAAAAAACAGGTAATAAATAAAAGCAAAGAATTTAAAATAAAAAAAAAACGATTTATACATTAAATTATTTAGTGTAGTTGAAATAAAAAAAAATTTTAATAATTGAATTGAAAAAATAAAAGAGGAAACATATTAGTAAAATAAATAAAATGAATAAAATATATGTATAGGTATTAAATATTATTTTTTTTTTTTAAAAGAAATTTTTAAATTTAAAAAAAAAAAGGAGAAAAAATATAATAAGCAGAGATAAAAAAAAGAAAACAAAAATAAATAATAAATATGAAAAAAAATGGGGAATTAAATTAAAAAAAATTTAATTAAAGAGAAGAAAAAAAAAGAAAATAATATTAACTATTCAATTTTTAAAGAGAAAAAAAGAGATAAAAAATATATATGAAAAAAAAAATATGTAAAAAAAAAGGAGAACTAAAATTAAAAAAAAGGAGGTATAAAAATGTTTATTAAAGAGAAAAAAAAGAAGAATATAAGAAGAGAAGAAAAAAAAATATATACAGAAAAAAAAGAAGAGAAAAAAATATATAAATAACGGTATTAACTATTAATTGAAACAAAAATTAAGGGTATTAAAAAAAAAATATTACTATTAATAATAATAAAAAATAGAAACGGAAAAAATATATATATATGAAAAAAATAAGGGGTATTAGAATTAAAAAAAATATATATTTTAATTTTTATCTAACATTTTATTAAAAAAAAAAAGAAATTTGTATTCGAAATTAAATAAATTTTCAAAAAACTAAATTTAATCAGACTAAAAAAAGAAGAAAAAAAGAAAAAGATTTAAAATAATAAATATATGTATATACAATATATTTAATGTACAATATATTCTATATACATATATATTTATATAAAAAAAAAAATTATGAAATAAAAAAAAAATTATATGAAATATATATATTTTTTTTAATTTTTGCGCATTGAAGGAGGATTGAGTCCGCCGCATTGAGTCCCTCCGCATATAAGACGACGATCTGAGCCATTGGGCTAAATACATAATTACACTAAAATTACACTATGTTAATAAAGGCGAGTACTACACTAAATAGTAATACTTCAAATAATGTGCACACTATATTTTAAGTAATTTAAGTATATTAAAATCAATCATTTAGCACACGCCATGTTACATGAACAATTATATATTATACGAAAATTATATTAAGATCACATAAATTAGTACCACACCAGTAGTGTGACACCACATATTTGAAATAGTTTAAAATACTTGTTTGTAAAACTTGTTGTAAAATCGTAAATTTAAAATATCCGAGTGCACAAAAAATTGTTATTTAGAATGACCAACAGCGCAGGATACTCAGAAGACGCATAGATAATCGTTGGGGTCTTGGGACTTTAGTGGGGACATGTGGAAGGAGCTCCGGATGTTATCAACAAGAAGAAGAAGTGAAGCAGAGGTCCAGCAGATTCAAATAAAGTAAAGAAAAACGAAGAAATGAAGCAGAGTGGCAGCATATTTGAAGACGTAGAAGGATGCACTAGGAGCAAACTTGTTGTTATACCAAGCACACGCAGATTGCAGTGATTGAATTTTAATCATAAAACTACAACTGCCAGAAACAAGATGCAGAAAACAATATTCAACATTGATCTTGAAAATGTATATAAAAAGTCAAATTATTATGTCTTCCATCGGACATATAGAAGAAGCGATGCAGTAACGATTTTCTGATATCAACAATTCAGAAATCTATAGGCTACATAAAGTGACATGAGCAGCAAGATGTTTTCAAAATGTTTGACAAGATCGCAGAAAAGAACACTCATCTCGAACGAAGTCAACCAAGTCAACGGGACCAAAGCTCTCTTTAACGACTAAGAATCCAGCGTATCAACATGACCACGTCTACTGGAGATAACACCATTAGGAAATTCCACAAGAACCATCGAAGCCCAACAGATCCAACACACTATATACAACGAAACATTGAAGAGGAACAAGGCAAATCCGACCCAACACACAGAAGAGCAAGAGGAGAAATCTGGTCCAAGAGCAGGGCATACAAAAGTCACTCATGTAATTATTTACACCTCTCTAACCCAAATATAAAATCAATATATTCATTTTAAAATACCAACAAACACACACACTCAATACACATGCAAAACACGTATAAGTAAAATAAATTGAACAAGTTTATCTATGTACATATATATATGTATAATAATTATCATCCAATTACAAATATGAAATTAGTTATATTCTCATTATAAGTATGAACAAATATTACACAAGTATAAAACAAAAGATATTTAAAAAAAAAAAATAATAACAATATATAAAAAAGAGAAGAAAAAATATGTATAAAAAAGAAGAAATCTAAAAAAAAAAAAAAAAAAAATTAAAAAAAAAAAAAAAAAAATATATATATATATATATATATATATATATATATATATTATTATCATTATTACTATTGAAACCCATTTAATTATTCAAACATATTTTTATAGATAACTTTAAAAAAAAATAACATATTATATTTATTACCACCATGTTAAAATAAGCATATTATTTTATTATATTATTAATCTTAATATTAACTCTAAGAAAACATCATTTCTATATTTTCAACAATATATTTAAGACATTTTGTTAAAAATTATCATTAATCCTAACATTAATAATAATTTTTTTCCATAAGGGGGGAGGGATGTTGTGAATTAGCGCGTACATTTTTCTTTTCTTTATGGTTCTTCACTATTCATTCAGTTTTGGATGTTGCTGTACATATGTTGAGCGCATCATGTTTTTATATCATGTTGTACAGCAACATGTTCATAGCATTGTCCCAACGCTTCACGTTGGCAACAATGATAATAATATGGCACAGCGCTAAGATTTGCATAAAACACACCTCTTTCAGGTTAGCTTGCACAGTTAACAGAAGCTGGCAATAATTTGGCAAGGCGCTAAAGCTTTACTTAGACCACACCTCTTTCAAAAGGCTTGACATACAATTTTCCATTGCATAATTTTGGGTATATGTTAAAATAAGTTAAGCAGCGATTGTCAACAATTCTGATATTTCACAATTGGTGTCAGCCAAAAACTGCAAGTCGGACTTTCTTCAAAAGTCACGTACACCAAAATTGAGTGAAAGTGAAAACTCACTAGAACATAGTGAGAATAGAATTTAAGAAAAGCTTGAAACGAAGGTATTGTTAATACCTTTCGTTGCAATTTAAAAGATTGTAGTTTAATCAACCTTAAGTGGAGGTTCTAAAATAGTAAAAGTGTCTTTTCAATAGTAAATTTAATAAAAGTGTCTTTTAAATTCTAAAAATAAAAATGTGTCTTTTGATTAATTAAATTGTAGAATAAATAAATGTAAAATAAATCAACTCTAATTTTACAACTCTCTAACTTTACAACACTAGTAAAGCATTGTTTGGCATTGATCAGAGAGGGGAAGTAGTGGGTTAATTAAGTGAGTACTTAGCGACGTTCATTTCGCCAAAGGGTAGGGACGTAGATCAGCTACGAAATACAGCTGAAAAGAACATAGAAAAAACCTGTACAATTTGCGACGTAATGAAAATAAAAATGTGAAAGTAAATGTATTTAATTTTGGAGATTTTGTTGTTATCAGAAATGTGGACACTACCGTAGGGTTAAATAAAAAACTTCTGTCGAAGTTTAAAGGTCCTTATGTAAAACATAAGACACTTCCGAATGATTGTTACGTAATAAGGGACATCGAAAACTGTCAGATAACGCAAATTCCTTATGATGGCGTGGTAGAAGCGTGTAATATCAAAATGTGGAAAATAAATAATTGTAATGATAGACAAAGCGACATTTAACCATAATTAATTTAAATTTGTGTAAAATATATGTTAAAAATTGTTTTATAAGTATTATATTATGTATTATATAAGTATTTATCGCATATATGTATATATTTGGTGATCGAGATCGATTACATTAAGTCAGATTGGCCGAGTTGTAGTAGTAAAATATTAGTCGTAGAATAAAATGTTTTTAAAACCTTATATATATATATATATATATATATATATATATATATATATATATATATATATATATATATATATATATATATACATATATATATATATATATATATATATATATATATATACATATATATATACATATATATATATATATATATATATATATATATATATAAATATAGATATATATATCTATATATATATATATATATATATATATATATATATATATATATATATATATATAAAGGTCTTAAAATTGCATTCGCTGTTATTTTCCAAATTAACCAATCTAATTTAAAGTTACTAAAATATCAAATAGAACTTTGAAAACTGTTCCCAACAAACAAAGTTTGTCACAAGTAGTCCGTTTATCGCAAAAAGTATGAAGCAAGTTTAACTCTTAGTTGAGTCAAACCTGTACTCATGTAAACCTAGCGATTTTCATAAAATTATATAAAGACAAATTCAAATTTATCTCAATTTTCTGATTTTTATTGGTATCACAAATTCTTAAACATTTAAAAACCTTAATTTAGTAGGACTAAACATAACCAAATATAATGACACGGTGTAACATTATTTAACAGACCAAAAACAGTAATAGTGCGTTTAAATATAATTTTTTCAAAACGGCCATAAGAAATAACATTTTTACTGCAACAAAATTCATTTTATAAATAGAAACATAATGTGTTTTTCGGTCAGAGTATTTTACTTTTAAACGTTGTACTTAAATGAAACTGACGAATTATAATTAGCACCAACCAGTCTATATCAGTGCGTTAGTCGGATAATTTGGACATGATGTAATGTCAAAAATTTGCAGCAACACCCAACCGACGAGGCCCAGCATATAGCATCCCATAAGATCAAAACGTTTGACAATATGTTGCTGCTACATGCGGTATTTATAGCTACAGGGAAAACCCATGTATTTGCAGAATCCGTGCACGAGAAGTGAGCGGTTAGAAGCCAAAGAGTGTGGTACATTTAATTGGAAACCTACGAGAAAAGTGTCTTAATGAAATATTTGCACACTTACAGGAAATCACAAGCGCTGACTTCAGCTTCAGCTCCTTGCCGAGACTGAGCCACTCAGCAATGTGATGAAAATGAGCGGTGGCTAAGAAGAGCGGCGTCACTAAGACCGCCACCATGAGAGAGAACGATTTCAGGAGAAGCGGCATCATTCAGCCGCGAAACATACACTCTTCGCTAAGCGGTGCCACAATATGATTGCGTATCCAGAGTATATTGCGCAGTGAGCCCTTCCAAAGTAGTAGTAATTTGAAAATTAGCTTTTAAGTAGATGGTAAATCGTAAATGGTAAATCGTAGATGGTAAATCGTAGATGGTAAATCGTAGATGGTAAATTGTAATTGTAGATTGCTGATGGTAAATAGTGGATTGTAAATGGTATATCACAAAAAGTAGGTGGTATGTGGTAAAGTAATAACCATTACCGTGTTAAACTTTTAAAGAAATTTATTACGAAGTTATTGAAGATACAACTACACGGATAGAAAAGATTTGTTTGAATATGCTCGAATGTAATTATAACGTAATTCAAAATCACCATATTATTGGGAGTAATATCTAATTACATTATAATTGAATTGTATTATTATTTTGTTCAGATTGAAATATTATTATACGATATTTAAACATAAATTGCTTTAATCGCGGATTTACATGAATTTTCTATATTAATGTTTCTGTAGAAATATATATTTTTCATCAGTTATTCATATATTTATGTTTGATATTTCTGCTATTTAACACACCCAACGTGAATAAAAGGTTCTTTGAATTATATGTATTGGGTTATTCGTGATTGATACTGGGTGACAACGAATTTAAAAATAATAGCATTATTTTGATTATATGTATGTTTGGCATTACGAAGTCACAATTAAATAACAACGCTGCATACTTTTAGCACTCAGTAACACTCACATTAATACTTTTCATATAGTTCAAACATTTTTTTTGGTGGAAGAATTTGTTCAAGTACCGCCAATTACTGTTAATACCAGATAGTGACTGCTTGTGAAATATCTAATTTATCAGTAAATCACTGAACTCAAAATAGGAACAATAGATGGAAATCAAATAATGAAGTATAAATAAAATATGTGTAAAAAAAAAATAAAAGTTTATGTTTATAAATAGAGAATATATAAATAAAAAAAAATGTAATTTAAAAAAAGGAAAAAAAAAACGAATATTGTGTAATGAAGAAATTAGCACTAAATTTACTATTTTTACATTAAAATTAAATGTAAACATATATATGTTTACATGTAAATAAAATGTTTTTCACATTCAAACATATATATGTTTGCAAGAACACCGAAAATTATTCATTCTGAACATAAATATGTTTGAACGAAAACAAAAATATGTTTGGCTGTTATTATAGTAATGTTTGAAAATGAAATAATACTTTTGTTTGCATAAAGCTCCAAATATATATGTAATGCCTGCAAAATTATGTTTGGCCCTATTTTTTGCAGCGTGTACTAATGAAATTGTTTAGAGCTAGTTAGAGTTGTTAATTCAAGTGTTCTATAAATACCGCATGGGAGGATTAGGGTCTCTGAAGAATTGTAGTGCCCCAAAACAAAAACAACAACAAATCCAATTAACAGTTTCTTGTTTTTGTGCAAATCTGATTAAAGTAGATGTGCTCGCACTGAGAAAACAGTAACAAATTCTACAATTGTCGGGTTCAAGTGTAGGGTACAAATGGCAAAAACAACAAAAACAATACAGTAGATACAATAAGACTCAATACACTATATAACAACAATCAAAACAACAATACTACTAAAGTACAACAATAAACACACACAGAGAACACATCATCAACAGCTCTTCAAAGAAAAAGCTACCCAAAATTATGCAAGAACAAATTTCTAACCATATACACTTAAAATAAAAAAAAAAAACTTCTTCGGAAATTTAAAATTAATTTTTTTTTTTCACTAAAAATTCAATTTTTCACTAAAAATTAAATTTTTCACTACTAAAAATCAAAATTTTCACTGAAAATTCCAGTTTTCACTAAAATAAGTTTTTCATTAAAAATTCAATTTTTTACTAAAAATTAAATTTTTTACTAAAAATTAAATTTTTCACTAAAAATTCCAGTTTTCACTAAAATAAGTTTTTCATTAAAAATTCAATTTTGCACTTAAAAATTCAATTTTTCACTAAAAATTCAATTTTGCACAATAAATTAAAATGTTCACTAATAATTGTGAGGACACAAATTTGTGTACCCCAAATTTGTACCCACATATTTTTTTATCTGAATTAAATTAGATTAATAATTAATTAATTGCAGTTATTGCTAAGTACGACAACAACAATTCTACGTACGCGCAACAATACCACAAACAAGAACAATTCCACGCACATGCAGCAATCCCGCAAGCAACAATAACGCTACGCATAAGCATCCAGTATACGCAAGCATAGGCTGTAATACAACAACATCAAATGAAGCAACAAAAACGCTACGCATTAGCATCAAGTATACGCAAGCATAGGCTGTAATGCAACAACATCAAATGAAGCAACAACCACTGCACAGACTACGCAACAACAAAGCACACGGCGATCGACACAAGAAAGAGTATAAAAGGAGACACAATTGCTGCAGTCAGGCAGTTCGATGCTGGCGACGACCTCGTACACATCAAACTCGTAGTAGTAGCGGTTGGAGGCATTAACTCCCCAAATGTAGTAGTAGCGGTTGAAGGCATTAACTCCCCAATTGTAGTTATAGTGGTTGGAGGCATTAACTCCCCAAATGTAGTAGTAGCGGTTGAAGGCATTAACTCCCCAATTGTAGTTATAGTGGTTGGAGGCATTAACTCCCCAAATAGTAGCGGTTGGAGGCATTAACTCCCCAATTATAGTTATAGCGAATCGAGGCATTAACTCGCCAAACTAGTATTAAATTACTTTAAGATTTAATAAGTATTTTATCATAGCGGCTGGAGGCATTAACTCCCCAAATAGTAGGAAGTAGTGGTTGGAGGCATTAACTCACCAAGTGTAGTTATAGCGGATCGAGGCATTAACTCGCCAAACTAGTATTAAGTTACTTTAAGATTTAATAAGTATTTTATTATAGCGGCTGGAGGCATTAACTCCCCAAACGTATTAATAGCGGATCGAGGCATTAACTCGCCAAACTAGTATTAAGCTTGAATAAGTATTATAAAATAGCGAATAAGATATTAAACCCACTGAAGGGACAATAAAGAAACTGAATAACAATACTTAAATAAAACTAATCTTTTCATTTATCTATTTTTCTGTAAACGAACCCTGGACAAAACCGGCGAGTATACCTCAGCCCGAGAAATTTCGTTACAGATGGCGCCCGAGCAGGGACTTTAATAAGTTTTAGAAATTAAAAGTAAGTAGCTGTAATTAAAATGGACACTTCGAGTCCTCGAAATATGATTTGCAAGATTTGCAACAACGAAAATGAACTCATCGTAACAACATTATGTAGCCATAATTTTCATCTGGATTGCTTCAACGATTATTTTCTAGAATCTCAAATTTGTTCGATCTGCAACGAGGACATAATTGTTTGGTTCAGCGAAAATAAAGAAGAAAATAATTAACAAATAAAATACAAAGGAAAGTGAAGTTAAATGTAAATAAAGGAAAAAAAGTGAAGATTATAAAATATTGAATTAATTAAGAAAACTGTGAATACAAGTACACCAGCAGTATACTGGCAGCAGCAACGACGATGCAGCAGCCAACGACGATGCATCAGCCAAAGATGATGCAGCAGCCAACGATGATGCATCAGCCACCGATGGTGCAACAACCAACGCTGATGCCTGATGCTACAAATGATGCGTTCATGCGAGACATGTACATGCAGTCTGTTATTGACAAGGTAAGGATGGTCGGTAAAGTATGAGGGTGGCCGAGATCCGATAGCGTTTATCGAACGCGTAGAAGTACTGGCCCAGATGTATAACGTTTGCATAGACCAGCTGCCGCTTTACATGGCTGAATTACCACGCGATAAGGCATTGAGTAATCGACAATGGGTTGAATGGAGAACCTTCAAGAGTGATCTACTTAAATTTTTCCTGCCACCTCACTACTTTGAATGTATAGAAGACGAGATCCGACAGCGACGCCAACGACAAAGGGAGTCGTTCAGTGACTACGTAGTTGCTATGCTAGACGTGATGAGCCACGCAGATTACGACGCTACGCAGCAGCTAGACAGGATATATGCAGGACTATCGATTATACATTCGGCGAAAAGATTTTACAAGTCTAGAGGAGTTAACCGAGATGGCAAAAGAATATGAGGAACTTCGCGACGAAAAGGAGCCCACCCGAGCCGTCCTACAGCCTAGGCAAAAAGAGCGACATTTTCAAGTTCGTGAAGCACATAAAGAGCATGCAAGCGCGCAGATAGGCACTCGGATGAAAGCGCGATGCGGAGAAACACGCTGAGTACAGATAAAGATCAGCGTGTGCAAGAATTTTGAAACAAGAGCTGAAAGCATTTGAAGAATTAAAAGGAGTTACTGACATAGCGGTACACAAGATTATGATGCATGATGATCGTCCGATTAAGCAGCGGTACTACCCGAAAAATCCGGAAATGCAGGCGATAATAGACAAAGAAATAGATAAATTGATCTATAAAGGATGTTTAGAACCATCTCATAGTCCTCATAGCGCACCAATCGTCTTGGTGAAGAAAAAGACAGGACAATGGAGGCTCTGCGTTGACTATCGTCAACTTAACGCACGATCAGTCCCCGACGCTTACCCCCTACCGCGCATACAACATATTTTAGACCGTCTACGCGACGCAAAATTCATCAGCACTTTAGACTTGAAGAACGGTTATTGGCAAATACCCATGGAGGAAAGCAGCAAACAGTACATGGCGTTTACCGTACCTGGGCGTGGTCTCTTTCAATGGCGCGTGATGCCGTTTGGCCTACATTCGGCCCCAGCTATGTTCCAACGAGCGCTCGATCAAGTAATTGGGGCAGAGATGGAACCGCACGCATTCGCCTACTTAGACGACATTATCGTGACAGGGCACACGTTCGAAGAGCATCTGGAGAACCTAAAAGAAGTATTCAGACGACTCAGGAAAGCAAAAATGCCGAAAAGTGTGAATTTTTCCGAAGTGAACTAAAATACCTTGGTCACGTAGTGAGCGATCAAGGAATACACACCGATCCAGACAAAATAGCAGCGATTAAAGAACTACAGCCACCAACAAATGTACGAGAACTACGACGATGCCTGGGAATTGCGTCATGGTACCGACGCTTCGTGCCAGAATTTGCGGACGTCGTGCACCCTTTGACGTCACTGTTACGCAAGGGTAAACATTGGAAGTGGGAAAGTTCACAGCAAGAAGCATTCGAAGCGCTTAAGGCGAGACTGACGGAAGCACCTATACTGGCGTGTCCAGACTTTAACCAACGATTCACATTGCAGACAGATGCAAGCGACTACGGGCTAGGCGCAGTCCTTACCCAAGTGTTTGAGTAAAGCCAAGTTAAATTACTCCGCCACAGAAAAAGAGTGTTTAGGAATTATTTGGGCAATACGGAAGATGCGTCCATACTTGGAGGGTTACGCATTCACGGTAATAACTGATCATCTATTGCTGAAGTGGTTAAACAGCATAGAAAGTCCATCAGGACGGATAGCGCGATGGGCGTTAGAACTGCAGCAGCACACATTCGACATTCAATATTGAAAAGGTAAGCTGAAAATGGTAGCAGACGCTCTCTCGCGGCAACCATTGGCAACTCTTGGTACAATTACTGACGAGTGCGAGAAAAGATGCGCGTGGCTAGAACAGCGCATAGCAGAAGTGAGAGGGAAACCAGAAAAATACGCTGATTATGTGTTTGAAGAAGGTCATCTATACCGCCACATACCATGACAGAATGGTGACGTAGACTGCGCGCCGTGGAAACTGTGTGTGCCGAGTTATCAGAGGGATAGAGTACTCAGAGAGAATCACGACGGACCGACCGCAGGGCATCTTGGGGTAAGGAAGACGATCGCACGCATAGCTAACAGGTACTACTGGCCTGGAATGTTCCGCCAGGTTAGTAAATACGTGCAGTGTTGCGAGGCGTGCCAAAAGTATAAAGCAAGCCAACAACAACCGGTGGGGAACATGTTGACGAAGATAGCAGAGGAGCCCTGGGCCATGCTATGTGCGGACTTCGTTGGACCATTGCCAAGATCAAAACATGGCAACACCATGATGCTGGTCACGTTCGACAAGTTTTCAAAGTGGACGGAGATGGTACCGCTACGAAAAGCAACCAGCGAAACACTCTGCAAAGCCTTCAGAGAAAGAATACTGGCGAGATTTGGAGTACCGAATGTGTTAATTACCGACAACGGGACACAATTTACAAGTCGAATGTTTCGAAAGTTCTTGGCTGAAATGGGCGTGAAACATCAATTTACAGCGCCATACACTCCGCAAGAAAATCCGACTGAAAGAGCAAACAGAACAGTCAAGACGATGATTACGCAGTTTGCAGGAGAAAATCAAAGACTTTGGGATGAACTGCTCCCAGAGCTGTCACGAGCTGTTCGAGGTATTTACAATTGTACGCCGAAACATGGAGCGAGCAGCACAGGACCAAACCAGACATTATAACCTGCGTCCGCGACCCTGGTCACCTAAGATCGGTCAACAGGTGTTAGTCAAACAACACAACTTATCCAAAGCAATTTTGCGGCCAAACTAGGCGCCAAATACGATGGACCATTTCGGGTGATAAATTTCGTATCACCGGTAATCGTGCAGCTTAAAAGAGCCGGCAGCAAGAAGATAAAAACGGCGCACGTGAATGAGCTGAACTTATTTCACACCGCAGAGGCTGACAGCGCAAAATCAAGAACGTTCGACAAAAACGGTGAAAATACCGTACGCGCAAACAGCGAGATACGCGCGCATTGCAGCAATATTACGCAGCAGTACGATGATTTGTACACAAATTGCATAATTGCACACGATAAAAATACCGTAAATAAACATTGCCACAAAATACGTTACAGAAATAAACAGTACGGCGAAATCACAAAAGACAAGGATCAGAGGTCAAAACGCGTCCGAACGCGAGTATGGCGAAACAAAAATGTTTCGCGCTACGCAGATGTTCCTAAATAGAATATCAAGTCCCCATAAAAGTTACGATGAAATTACCGTAAACAAAGGGAGCTTTGTCCAAAATATATTGAAACGCGAAAAGTATAAGTCATCATTAATGGCGGTAGGTACAAACGCCAAGAAATAGTAACACCGCTAAGAAAATGGACGTTACGGTGAAAAATTACCGTTCATAAACCTCCACGCCTTATTTTTAAACTACAGGTAGAAGTTCACGAATAAACGCTCTTGTGTGGAAAATCGAATGGCCAAAAATGTTCATACGGCAAATCATATTTAAATTAACGAATTTTTAGTTTTCAGATCACCCTGTCATTTTTGGAAGTGTTCCGAAACTTTAGAAAACTATCAGTTGAGCCAACATGACGATATAGATCAGCTGGCACCACGTGCTGATACGTCACCCACGCCAAAATGGAGAATCAGCTACTTAACGATGGGACACACTCAGCAAAATAAATAGGATTGCTAACGTATCAGTTCAGAAAAAGACATTTTAATTATATTTTATTTTTTAAAATATAGATCGACCACGTATGTAAAAATTTTTAACCGAAGTAAGGGGAGGATGTGAGGACACAAATTTGTGTACCCAAATTTGTACCCACATATTTTTTAATCTGAATTAAATTAGATTAATAATTAATTAATTGCAGTTATTGCTAAGTACGACAACCACAATTCTACGAAAATAAAGAAGAAAATAATTAACAAATGAAATACAAAGGAAAGTGAAGTTAAATGTAAATAAAGGAAAAAAAGTGAAGATTATAAAATATTGAATTAATAAAGAAAACTGTGAATATAAGTACACCAGCAGCAGCAACGACGATGCAGCAGCCAACGACGATGCATCAGCCAAAGATGATGCAGCAGCCAACGATGATGCATCAGCCACTGATGGTGCAACAACCAACGCTGATGCCTGATGCTACAAATGATGCGTTCATGCGAGACATGTACATGCAGTCTGTTATTGACAAGGTAAGGATGGTCGGTAAAGTATGAGGGTGGCCGAGATCCGATAGCGTTTATCGAACGCGTAGAAGTACTGGCCCAGATGTATAACGTTTGCATAGACCAGCTGCCGCTTTACATGGCTGAATTACCACGCGATAAGGTATTGAGTAATCGACAATGAGTTGAATGGAGAACCTTCAAGAGTGATCTACTTAAATTTTTCCTGCCACCTCACTACTTTGAATGTATAGAAGACGAGATCCGACAGCGACGCCAACGACAAAGGGAGTCGTTCAGTGACTACGTAGTTGCTATGCTAGACGTGATGAGCCACGCAGATTACGACGCTACGCAGCAGCTAGACAGGATATATGCAGGACTATCGATTATACATTCGGCGAAAAGATTTTACAAGTCTAGAGGAGTTAACCGAGATGGCAAAAGAATATGAGGAACTTCGCGACGAAAAGGAGCCCACCCGAGCCGTCCTACAGCCAAGGCAAAAAGAGCGACATTTTCAAGTTCGTGAAGCACATAAAGAGCATGCAAGTGCGCAGATAGGCACTCGGATGAAAGTGCGATGCGGAGAAACACGCTGAGTACAGATAAAGATCAGCGTGTGCAAGAATTTTGAAACAAGAGCTGAAAGCATTTCAAGAATTAAAAGGAGTTACTGACATAGCGGTACACAAGATTATGATGCATGATGATCGTCCGATTAAGCAGCGGTACTACCCGAAAAATCCGGAAATGCAGGCGATAATAGACAAAGAAATAGACAAATTGATCAATAAAGGATGTATAGAACCATCTCATAGTCCTCATAGCGCACCAATCGTCTTGGTGAAGAAAAAGACAGGACAATGGAGGCTCTGCGTTGACTATCGTCAACTTAACGCACGATCAGTCCCCGACGCTTACCCCCTACCGCGCATACAACATATTTTAGACCGTCTACGCGACGCAAAATTCATCAGCACTTTAGACTTGAAGAACGGTTATTGGCAAATACCCATGGAGGAAAGCAGCAAACAGTACACGGCGTTTACCGTACCTGGGCGTGGTCTCTTTCAATGGCGCGTGATGCCGTTTGGCCTACATTCGGCCCCAGCTATGTTCCAACGAGCGCTCGATCAAGTAATTGGGGCAGAGATGGAACCGCACGCATTCGCCTACTTAGACGACATTATCGTGACAGGGCACACGTTCGAAGAGCATCTGGAGAACCTAAAAGAAGTATTCAGACGACTCAGGAAAGCAAACCTGTGACTCAATGCCGAAAAGTGTGAATTTTTCCGAAGTGAACTAAAATACCTTGGTCACGTAGTGAGCGATCAAGAAATACACACCGATCCAGACAAAATAGCAGCGATTAAATAACTACAGCCACCAACAAATGTACGAGAACTACGACGATGCCTGGGAATTGCGTCATGGTACCGACGCTTCGTGCCAGAATTTGCGGACGTCGTGCACCCTTTGACGTCACTGTTACGCAAGGGTAAACATTGGAAGTGGGAAAGTTCACAGCAAGAAGCATTCGAAGCGCTTAAGGCGAGACTGACGGAAGCACCTATACTGGCGTGTCCAGACTTTAACCAACGATTCACATTGCAGACAGATGCGAGCGACTACGGGCTAGGCGCAGTCCTTACCCAAGTGTTTGAGTAAAGCCGAGTTAAATTACTCCGCCACAGAAAAAGAGTGTTTAGGAATTATTTGGGCAATACGGAAGATGCGTCCATACTTGGAGGGTTACGCATTCACGGTAATAACTGATCATCTATTGCTGAAGTGGTTAAACAGCACAGAAAGTCCATCAGGACGGATACCGCGATGGGCGTTAGAACTGCAGCAGCACACATTCGACATTCAATATTGAAAAGGTAAGCTGAATGTGGTAGCAGACGCTCTCTCGCGGCAACCATTGGCAACTCTTGGCACAATTACTGACGAGTGCGAGAAAAGATGCGCGTGGCTAGAACAGCGCATAGCAGAAGTGAAAGGGAAACCAGAAAAATACGCTGATTATGTGTTGAAGAAGGTCATCTATACCGCCACATACCATGACAGAATGGTGACGTAGACTGCGCGCCGTGGAAACTGTGCGGTACCAGAGGGATAGAGTACTCAGAGAGAATCACGACGGACCGACCGCAGGGCATCTTGGGGTAAGGAAGACGATCGCACGCATAGCTAACAGGTACTACTGGCCTGGAATGTTCCGCCAGGTTAGTAAATACGTGCAGTGTTGCGAGGCGTGCCAAAAGTATAAAGCAAGCCAACAACAACCGGTGGGGAACATGTTGACGAAGATAGCAGAGGAGCCCTGGGCCATGCTATGTGCGGACTTCGTTGGACCATTGCCAAGATCAAAACATGGCAACACCATGATGCTGGTCACGTTCGACAAGTTTTCAAAGTGGACGGAGATGGTACCGCTACGAAAAGCAACCAGCGAAACACTCTGCAAAGCCTTCAGAGAAAGAATACTGGCGAGATTTGGAGTACCGAATGTGTTAATTACCGACAACGGGACACAATTTACAAGTCGAATGTTTCGAAAGTTCTTGGCTGAAATGGGCGTGAAACATCAATTTACAGCGCCATACACTCCGCAAGAAAATCCGACTGAAAGAGCAAACAGAACAGTCAAGACGATGATTACGCAGTTTGCAGGAGAAAATCAAAGACTTTGGGATGAACTGCTCCCAGAGCTGTCACTAGCAATAAATTCGAGGTATTTACAATTGTACGCCGAAACATGGAGCGAGCAGCACAGGACCAAACCAGACATTATAACCTGCGTCCGCGACCCTGGTCACCTAAGATCGGTCAACAGGTGTTAGTCAAACAGCACAACTTATTCAAAGCAATTTTGCGGCCAAACTAGGCGCCAAATACGATGGACCATTTCGGGTGATAAATTTCGTATCACCGGTAATCGTGCAGCTTAAAAGAGCCGGCAGCAAGAAGATAAAAACGGCGCACGTGAATGAGCTGAACTTATTTCACACCGCAGAGGCTGACAGCGCAAAATCAAGAACGTTCGACAAAAACGGTGAAAATACCGTACGCGCAAACAGCGAGATACGCGCGCATTGCAGCAATATTACGCAGCAGTACGATGATTTGTACACAAATTGCATAATTGCACACGATAAAAATACCGTAAATAAACATTGCCACAAAATACGTTACAGAAATAAACAGTACGGCGAAATCACAAAAGACAAGGATCAGAGGTCAAAACGCGTCCGAACGCGAGTATGGCGAAACAAAAATGTTTCGCGCTACGCAGATGTTCCTAAATAGAATATCAAGTCCCCATAAAAGTTACGATGAAATTACCGTAAACAAAGGGAGCTTTGTCCAAAATATATTGAAACGCGAAAAGTATAAGTCATCATTAATGGCGGTAGGTACAAACGCCAAGAAATAGTAACACCGCTAAGAAAATGGACGTTACGGTGAAAAATTACCGTTCATAAACCTCCACGCCTTATTTTTAAACTACAGGTAGAAGTTCACGAATAAACGCTCTTGTGTGGAAAATCGAATGGCCAAAAATGTTCATACGGCAAATCATATTTAAATTAACGAATTTTTAGTTTTCAGATCACCCTGTCATTTTTGGAAGTGTTCCGAAACTTTAGAAAACTATCAGTTGAGCCAACATGACGATATAGATCAGCTGGCACCACGTGCTGATACGTCACCCACGCCAAAATGGAGAATCAGCTACTTAACGATGGGACACACTCAGCAAAATAAATAGGATTGCTAACGTATCAGTTCAGAAAAAGACATTTTAATTATATTTTATTTTTTAAAATATAGATCGACCACGTATGTAAAAATTTTTAACCGAAGTAAGGGGAGGATGTGAGGACACAAATTTGTGTACCCAAATTTGTACCCACATATTTTTTAATCTGAATTAAATTAGATTAATAATTAATTAATTGCAGTTATTGCTAAGTACGACAACCACAATTCAACGAAAATAAAGAAGAAAATAATTAACAAATAAAATACAAAGGAAAGTGAAGTTAAATGTAAATAAAGGAAAAAAAGTGAAGATTATAAAATATTGAATTAATAAAGAAAACTGTGAATATAAGTACACCAGCAGCAGCAACGGCGATGCAGCAGCCAACGACGATGCATCAGCCAAAGATGATGCAGCAGCCAACGATGATGCATCAGCCACTGATGGTGCAACAACCAACGCTGATGCCTGATGCTACAAATGATGCGTTCATGCGAGACATGTACATGCAGTCTGTTATTGACAAGGTAAGGATGGTCGGTAAAGTATGAGGGTGGCCGAGATCCGATAGCGTTTATCGAACGCGTAGAAGTACTGGCCCAGATGTATAACGTTTGCATAGACCAGCTGCCGCTTTACATGGCTGAATTACCACGCGATAAGGTATTGAGTAATCGACAATGAGTTGAATGGAGAACCTTCAAGAGTGATCTACTTAAATTTTTCCTGCCACCTCACTACTTTGAATGTATAGAAGACGAGATCCGACAGCGACGCCAACGACAAAGGGAGTCGTTCAGTGACTACGTAGTTGCTATGCTAGACGTGATGAGCCACGCAGATTACGACGCTACGCAGCAGCTAGACAGGATATATGCAGGACTATCGATTATACATTCGGCGAAAAGATTTTACAAGTCTAGAGGAGTTAACCGAGATGGCAAAAGAATATGAGGAACTTCGCGACGAAAAGGAGCCCACCCGAGCCGTCCTACAGCCAAGGCAAAAAGAGCGACATTTTCAAGTTCGTGAAGCACATAAAGAGCATGCAAGTGCGCAGATAGGCACTCGGATGAAAGTGCGATGCGGAGAAACACGCTGAGTACAGATAAAGATCAGCGTGTGCAAGAATTTTGAAACAAGAGCTGAAAGCATTTCAAGAATTAAAAGGAGTTACTGACATAGCGGTACACAAGATTATGATGCATGATGATCGTCCGATTAAGCAGCGGTACTACCCGAAAAATCCGGAAATGCAGGCGATAATAGACAAAGAAATAGACAAATTGATCAATAAAGGATGTATAGAACCATCTCATAGTCCTCATAGCGCACCAATCGTCTTGGTGAAGAAAAAGACAGGACAATGGAGGCTCTGCGTTGACTATCGTCAACTTAACGCACGATCAGTCCCCGACGCTTACCCCCTACCGCGCATACAACATATTTTAGACCGTCTACGCGACGCAAAATTCATCAGCACTTTAGACTTGAAGAACGGTTATTGGCAAATACCCATGGAGGAAAGCAGCAAACAGTACACGGCGTTTACCGTACCTGGGCGTGGTCTCTTTCAATGGCGCGTGATGCCGTTTGGCCTACATTCGGCCCCAGCTATGTTCCAACGAGCGCTCGATCAAGTAATTGGGGCAGAGATGGAACCGCACGCATTCGCCTACTTAGACGACATTATCGTGACAGGGCACACGTTCGAAGAGCATCTGGAGAACCTAAAAGAAGTATTCAGACGACTCAGGAAAGCAAACCTGTGACTCAATGCCGAAAAGTGTGAATTTTTCCGAAGTGAACTAAAATACCTTGGTCACGTAGTGAGCGATCAAGAAATACACACCGATCCAGACAAAATAGCAGCGATTAAATAACTAAAGCCACCAACAAATGTACGAGAACTACGACGATGCCTGGGAATTGCGTCATGGTACCGACGCTTCGTGCCAGAATTTGCGGACGTCGTGCACCCTTTGACGTCACTGTTACGCAAGGGTAAACATTGGAAGTGGGAAAGTTCACAGCAAGAAGCATTCGAAGCGCTTAAGGCGAGACTGACGGAAGCACCTATACTGGCGTGTCCAGACTTTAACCAACGATTCACATTGCAGACAGATGCGAGCGACTACGGGCTAGGCGCAGTCCTTACCCAAGTGTTTGAGTAAAGCCGAGTTAAATTACTCCGCCACAGAAAAAGAGTGTTTAGGAATTATTTGGGCAATACGGAAGATGCGTCCATACTTGGAGGGTTACGCATTCACGGTAATAACTGATCATCTATTGCTGAAGTGGTTAAACAGCACAGAAAGTCCATCAGGACGGATACCGCGATGGGCGTTAGAACTGCAGCAGCACACATTCGACATTCAATATTGAAAAGGTAAGCTGAATGTGGTAGCAGACGCTCTCTCGCGGCAACCATTGGCAACTCTTGGCACAATTACTGACGAGTGCGAGAAAAGATGCGCGTGGCTAGAACAGCGCATAGCAGAAGTGAAAGGGAAACCAGAAAAATACGCTGATTATGTGTTGAAGAAGGTCATCTATACCGCCACATACCATGACAGAATGGTGACGTAGACTGCGCGCCGTGGAAACTGTGCGGTACCAGAGGGATAGAGTACTCAGAGAGAATCACGACGGACCGACCGCAGGGCATCTTGGGGTAAGGAAGACGATCGCACGCATAGCTAACAGGTACTACTGGCCTGGAATGTTCCGCCAGGTTAGTAAATACGTGCAGTGTTGCGAGGCGTGCCAAAAGTATAAAGCAAGCCAACAACAACCGGTGGGGAACATGTTGACGAAGATAGCAGAGGAGCCCTGGGCCATGCTATGTGCGGACTTCGTTGGACCATTGCCAAGATCAAAACATGGCAACACCATGATGCTGGTCACGTTCGACAAGTTTTCAAAGTGGACGGAGATGGTACCGCTACGAAAAGCAACCAGCGAAACACTCTGCAAAGCCTTCAGAGAAAGAATACTGGCGAGATTTGGAGTACCGAATGTGTTAATTACCGACAACGGGACACAATTTACAAGTCGAATGTTTCGAAAGTTCTTGGCTGAAATGGGCGTGAAACATCAATTTACAGCGCCATACACTCCGCAAGAAAATCCGACTGAAAGAGCAAACAGAACAGTCAAGACGATGATTACGCAGTTTGCAGGAGAAAATCAAAGACTTTGGGATGAACTGCTCCCAGAGCTGTCACTAGCAATAAATTCGAGGTATTTACAATTGTACGCCGAAACATGGAGCGAGCAGCACAGGACCAAACCAGACATTATAACCTGCGTCCGCGACCCTGGTCACCTAAGATCGGTCAACAGGTGTTAGTCAAACAACACAACTTATTCAAAGCAATTTTGCGGCCAAACTAGGCGCCAAATACGATGGACCATTTCGGGTGATAAATTTCGTATCACCGGTAATCGTGCAGCTTAAAAGAGCCGGCAGCAAGAAGATAAAAACGGCGCACGTGAATGAGCTGAACTTATTTCACACCGCAGAGGCTGACAGCGCAAAATCAAGAACGTTCGACAAAAACGGTGAAAATACCGTACGCGCAAACAGCGAGATACGCGCGCATTGCAGCAATATTACGCAGCAGTACGATGATTTGTACACAAATTGCATAATTGCACACGATAAAAATACCGTAAATAAACATTGCCACAAAATACGTTACAGAAATAAACAGTACGGCGAAATCACAAAAGACAAGGATCAGAGGTCAAAACGCGTCCGAACGCGAGTATGGCGAAACAAAAATGTTTCGCGCTACGCAGATGTTCCTAAATAGAATATCAAGTCCCCATAAAAGTTACGATGAAATTACCGTAAACAAAGGGAGCTTTGTCCAAAATATATTGAAACGCGAAAAGTATAAGTCATCATTAATGGCGGTAGGTACAAACGCCAAGAAATAGTAACACCGCTAAGAAAATGGACGTTACGGTGAAAAATTACCGTTCATAAACCTCCACGCCTTATTTTTAAACTACAGGTAGAAGTTCACGAATAAACGCTCTTGTGTGGAAAATCGAATGGCCAAAAATGTTCATACGGCAAATCATATTTAAATTAACGAATTTTTAGTTTTCAGATCACCCTGTCATTTTTGGAAGTGTTCCGAAACTTTAGAAAACTATCAGTTGAGCCAACATGACGATATAGATCAGCTGGCACCACGTGCTGATACGTCACCCACGCCAAAATGGAGAATCAGCTACTTAACGATGGGACACACTCAGCAAAATAAATAGGATTGCTAACGTATCAGTTCAGAAAAAGACATTTTAATTATATTTTATTTTTTAAAATATAGATCGACCACGTATGTAAAAATTTTTAACCGAAGTAAGGGGAGGATGTGAGGACACAAATTTGTGTACCCAAATTTGTACCCACATATTTTTTAATCTGAATTAAATTAGATTAATAATTAATTAATTGCAGTTATTGCTAAGTACGACAACCACAATTCTACGAAAATAAAGAAGAAAATAATTAACAAATGAAATACAAAGGAAAGTGAAGTTAAATGTAAATAAAGGAAAAAAAGTGAAGATTATAAAATATTGAATTAATAAAGAAAACTGTGAATATAAGTACACCAGCAGCAGCAACGACGATGCAGCAGCCAACGACGATGCATCAGCCAAAGATGATGCAGCAGCCAACGATGATGCATCAGCCACTGATGGTGCAACAACCAACGCTGATGCCTGATGATACAAATGATGCGTTCATGCGAGACATGTACATGCAGTCTGTTATTGACAAGGTAAGGATGGTCGGTAAAGTATGAGGGTGGCCGAGATCCGATAGCGTTTATCGAACGCGTAGAAGTACTGGCCCAGATGTATAACATTTGCATAGACCAGCTGCCGCTTTACATGGCTGAATTACCACGCGATAAGGCATTGAGTAATCGACAATGAGTTGAATGGAGAACCTTCAAGAGTGATCTACTTAAATTTTTCCTGCCACCTCACTACTTTGACATGACGCCAACGACAAAGGGAGTCGTTCAGTGACTACGTAGTTGCTATGCTAGACGTGATGAGCCACGCAGATTACGACGCTACGCAGCAGCTAGACAGGATATATGCAGGACTATCGATTATACATTCGGCGAAAAGATTTTACAAGTCTAGAGGAGTTAACCGAGATGGCAAAAGAATATGCGGAACTTCGCGACGAAAAGGAGCCCACCCGAGCCGTCCTACAGCGAAGGCAAAAAGAGCGACATTTTCAAGTTCGTGAAGCACATAAAGAGCATGCAAGTGCGCAGATAGGCACTCGGATGAAAGTGCTATGCGGAGAAACACGCTGAGTACAGATAAAGATCAGCGTGTGCAAGAATTTTGAAACAAGAGCTGAAAGCATTTCAAGAATTAAAAGGAGTTACTGACATAGCGGTACACAAGATTATGATGCATGATGATCGTCCGATTAAGCAGCGGTACTACCCGAAAAATCCGGAAATGCAGGCGATAATAGACAAAGAAATAGACAAATTGATCAATAAAGGATGTATAGAACCATCTCATAGTCCTCATAGCGCACCAATCGTCTTGGTGAAGAAAAAGACAGGACAATGGAGGCTCTGCGTTGACTATCGTCAACTTAACGCACGATCAGTCCCCGACGCTTACCCCCTACCGCGCATACAACATATTTTAGACCGTCTACGCGACGCAAAATTCATCAGCACTTTAGACTTGAAGAACGGTTATTGGCAAATACCCATGGAGGAAAGCAGCAAACAGTACACGGCGTTTACCGTACCTGGGCGTGGTCTCTTTCAATGGCGCGTGATGCCGTTTGGCCTACATTCGGCCCCAGCTATGTTCCAACGAGCGCTCGATCAAGTAATTGGGGCAGAGATGGAACCGCACGCATTCGCCTACTTAGACGACATTATCGTGACAGGGCACACGTTCGAAGAGCATCTGGAGAACCTAAAAGAAGTATTCAGACTACTCAGGAAAGCAAACCTGTGACTCAATGCCGAAAAGTGTGAATTTTTCCGAAGTGAACTAAAATACCTTGGTCACGTAGTGAGCGATCAAGAAATACACACCGATCCAGACAAAATAGCAGCGATTAAAGAATTACAGACACCAACAAATGTACGAGAACTACGACGATGCCTGGGAATTGCGTCATGGTACCGACGCTTCGTGCCAGAATTTGCGGACGTCGTGCACCCTTTGACGTCACTGTTACGCAAGGGTAAACATTGGAAGTGGGAAAGTTCACAGCAAGAAGCATTCGAAGCGCTTAAGGCGAGACTGACGGAAGCACCTATACTGGCGTGTCCAGACTTTAACCAACGATTCACATTGCAGACAGATGCGAGCGACTACGGGCTAGGCGCAGTCCTTACCCAAGTGTTTGAGTAAAGCCGAGTTAAATTTCTCCGCCACAGAAAAAGAGTGTTTAGGAATTATTTGGGCAATACGGAAGATGCGTCCATACTTGGAGGGTTACGCATTCACGGTAATAACTGATCATCTATTGCTGAAGTGGTTAAACAGCATAGAAAGTCCATAAGGACGGATAGCGCGATGGGCGTTAGAACTGCAGCAGCACACATTCGACATTCAATATTGAAAAGGTAAGCTGAATATGGTAGCAGACGCTCTCTCGCGGCAACCATTGGCAACTCTTGGCACAATTACTGACGAGTGCGAGAAAAGATGCGCGTGGCTAGAACAGCGCATAGCAGAAGTGAAAGGGAAACCAGAAAAATACGCTGATTATGTGTTTGAAGAAGGTCATCTATACCGCCACATACCATGACAGAATGGTGACGTAGACTGCGCGCCGTGGAAACTGTGTGTGCCGAGTTATCAGAGGGATAGAGTACTCAGAGAGAATCACGACGGACCGACCGCAGGGCATCTTGGGGTAAGGAAGACGATCGCACGCATAGCTAACAGGTACTACTGGCCTGGAATGTTCCGCCAGGTTAGTAAATACGTGCAGTGTTGCGAGGCGTGCCAAAAGTATAAAGCAAGCCAACAACAACCGGTGGGGAACATGTTGACGAAGATAGCAGAGGAGCCCTGGGCCATGCTATGTGCGGACTTCGTTGGACCATTGCCAAGATCAAAACATGGCAACACCATGATGCTGGTCACGTTCGACAAGTTTTCAAAGTGGACGGAGATGGTACCGCTACGAAAAGCAACCAGCGAAACACTCTGCAAAGCCTTCAGAGAAAGAATACTGGCGAGATTTGGAGTACCGAATGTGTTAATTACCGACAACGGGACACAATTTACAAGTCGAATGTTTCGAAAGTTCTTGGCTGAAATAGGCGTGAAACAACAATTTACGGCGCCATACACTCCGCAAGAAAATCCGACTGAAAGAGCAAACAGAACAGTCAAGACGATGATTGCGCAGTTTGCAGGAGAAAATCAAAGACTTTGGGATGAACTGCTCCCAGAGCTGTCACTAGCAATAAATTCGAGGTATTTACAATTGTACGCCGAAACATGGAGCGAGCAGCACAGGACCAAACCAGACATTATAACCTGCGTCCGCGACCCTGGTCACCTAAGATCGGTCAACAGGTGTTAGTCAAACAACACAACTTATCCAAAGCAGTTGACAATTTTGCGGCCAAACTAGGCGCCAAATACGATGGACCATTTCGGGTGATAAATTTCGTATCACCGGTAATCGTGCAGCTTAAAAGAGCCGGCAGCAAGAAGATAAAAACGGCGCACGTGAATGAGCTGAACTTATTTCACACCGCAGAGGCTGACAGCGCAAAATCAAGAACGTTCGAGAAAAACGGTGAAAATACCGTACGCGCAAACAGCGAGATACGCGCGCATTGCAGCAATATTACGCAGCAGTACGATGATTTATACACAAATTGCATAATTGCACACGATAAAAATACCGTAAATAAACATTGCCACAAAATACGTTACAGAAATAAACAGTACGGCGAAATCACAAAAGACAAGGATCAGAGGTCAAAACGCGTCCGAACGCGAGTATGGCGAAACAAAAATGTTTCGCGCTACGCAGATGTTCCTAAATAGAATATCAAGTCCCCATAAAAGTTACGATGAAATTACCGTAAACAAAGGGAGCTTTGTCCAAAATATATTGAAACGCGAAAAGTATAAGTCATCATTAATGGCGGTAGGTACAAACGCCAAGAAATAGTAACACCGCTAAGAAAATAGACGTTACGGTGAAAAATTACCGTTCATAAACCTCCACGCCTTATTTTTAAACTACAGGTAGAAGTTCACGAATAAACGCTCTTGTGTGGAAAATCGAATGGCCAAAAATGTTCATACGGCAAATCATATTTAAATTAACGAATTTTTAGTTTTCAGATCACCCTGTCATTTTTGGAAGTGTTCCGAAACTTTAGAAAACTATCAGTTGAGCCAACATGACGATATAGATCAGCTGGCACCACGTGCTGATACGTCACCCACGCCAAAATGGAGAATCAGCTACTTAACGATGGGACACACTCAGCAAAATAAATAGGATTGCTAACGTATCAGTTCAGAAAAAGACATTTTAATTATATTTTATTTTTTAAAATATAGATCGACCACGTATGTAAAAATTTTTAACCGAAGTAAGGGGAGGATGTGAGGACACAAATTTGTGTACCCAAATTTGTACCCACATATTTTTTAATCTGAATTAAATTAGATTAATAATTAATTAATTGCAGTTATTGCTAAGTACGACAACCACAATTCTACGAAAATAAAGAAGAACATAATTAACAAATAAAATACAAAGGAAAGTGAAGTTAAATGTAAATAAAGGAAAAAAAGTGAAGATTATAAAATATTGAATTAATAAAGAAAACTGTGAATATAAGTACACCCGAAGCAGCAACGACGATGCAGCAGCCAACGACGATGCATCAGCCAAAGATGATGCAGCAGCCAACGATGATGCATCACCCACTGATGGTGCAACAACCAACGCTGATGCCTGATGCTACAAATGATGCGTTCATGCGAGACATGTACATGCAGTCTGTTATTGACAAGGTAAGGATGGTCGGTAAAGTATGAGGGTGGCCGAGATCCGATAGCGTTTATCGAACGCGTAGAAGTACTGGCCCAGATGTATAACGTTTGCATAGACCAGCTGCCGCTTTACATGGCTGAATTACCACGCGATAAGGTATTGAGTAATCGACAATGAGTTGAATGGAGAACCTTCAAGAGTGATCTACTTAAATTTTTCCTGCCACCTCACTACTTTGAATGTATAGAAGACGAGATCCGACAGCGACGCCAACGACAAAGGGAGTCGTTCAGTGACTACGTAGTTGCTATGCTAGACGTGATGAGCCACGCAGATTACGACGCTACGCAGCAGCTAGACAGGATATATGCAGGACTATCGATTATACATTCGGCGAAAAGATTTTACAAGTCTAGAGGAGTTAACCGAGATGGCAAAAGAATATGAGGAACTTCGCGACGAAAAGGAGCCCACCCGAGCCGTCCTACAGCCAAGGCAAAAAGAGCGACATTTTCAAGTTCGTGAAGCACATAAAGAGCATGCAAGTGCGCAGATAGGCACTCGGAATGAAAGTGCGATGCGGAGAAACACGCTGAGTACAGATAAAGATCAGCGTGTGCAAGAATTTTGAAACAAGAGCTGAAAGCATTTCAAGAATTAAAAGGAGTTACTGACATAGCGGTACACAAGATTATGATGCATGATGATCGTCCGATTAAGCAGCGGTACTACCCGAAAAATCCGAAAATGCAGGCGATAATAGACAAAGAAATAGACAAATTGATCAATAAAGGATGTATAGAACCATCTCATAGTCCTCATAGCGCACCAATCGTCTTGGTGAAGAAAAAGACAGGACAATGGAGGCTCTGCGTTGACTATCGTCAACTTAACGCACGATCAGTCCCCGACGCTTACCCCCTACCGCGCATACAACATATTTTAGACCGTCTACGCGACGCAAAATTCATCAGCACTTTAGACTTGAAGAACGGTTATTGGCAAATACCAAAGCAGCAAACAGTACACGGCGTTTACCGTACCTGGGCGTGGTCTCTTTCAATGGCGCGTGATGCCGTTTGGCCTACATTCGGCCCCAGCTATGTTCCAACGAGCGCTCGATCAAGTAATTGGGGCAGAGATGGAACCGCACGCATTCGCCTACTTAGACGACATTATCGTGACAGGGCACACGTTCGAAGAGCATCTGGAGAACCTAAAAGAAGTATTCAGACGACTCAGGAAAGCAAACCTGTGACTCAATGCCGAAAAGTGTGAATTTTTCCGAATGAACTAAAATACCTTGGTCACGTAGTGAGCGATCAAGAAATACACACCGATCCAGACAAAATAGCAGCGATTAAAGAACTACAGCCACCAACAAATGTACGAGAACTACGACGATGCCTGGGAATTGCGTCATGGTACCGACGCTTCGTGCCAGAATTTGCGGACGTCGTGCACCCTTTGACGTCACTGTTACGCAAGGGTAAACATTGGAAGTGGGAAAGTTCACAGCAAGAAGCATTCGAAGCGCTTAAGGCGAGACTGACGGAAGCACCTATACTGGCGTGTCCAGACTTTAACCAACGATTCACATTGCAGACAGATGCGAGCGACTACGGGCTAGGCGCAGTCCTTACCCAAGTGTTTGAGTAAAGCCGAGTTAAATTACTCCGCCACAGAAAAAGAGTGTTTAGGAATTATTTGGGCAATACGGAAGATGCGTCCATACTTGGAGGGTTACGCATTCACGGTAATAACTGATCATCTATTGCTGAAGTGGTTAAACAGCACAGAAAGTCCATCAGGACGGATACCGCGATGGGCGTTAGAACTGCAGCAGCACACATTCGACATTCAATATTGAAAAGGTAAGCTGAATGTGGTAGCAGACGCTCTCTCGCGGCAACCATTGGCAACTCTTGGCACAATTACTGACGAGTGCGAGAAAAGATGCGCGTGGCTAGAACAGCGCATAGCAGAAGTGAAAGGGAAACCAGAAAAATACGCTGATTATGTGTTGAAGAAGGTCATCTATACCGCCACATGCCATGACAGAATGGTGACGTAGACTGCGCGCCGTGGAAACTGTGTGTGCCGAGTTATCAGAGGGATAGAGTACTCAGAGAGAATCACGACGGACCGACCGCAGGGCATCTTGGGGTAAGGAAGACGATCGCACGCATAGCTAACAGGTACTACTGGCCTGGAATGTTCCGCCAGGTTAGTAAATACGTGCAGTGTTGCGAGGCGTGCCAAAAGTATAAAGCAAGCCAACAACAACCGGTGGGGAACATGTTGACGAAGATAGCAGAGGAGCCCTGGGCCATGCTATGTGCGGACTTCGTTGGACCATTGCCAAGATCAAAACATGGCAACACCATGATGCTGGTCACGTTCGACAAGTTTTCAAAGTGGACGGAGATGGTACCGCTACGAAAAGCAACCAGCGAAACACTCTGCAAAGCCTTCAGAGAAAGAATACTGGCGAGATTTGGAGTACCGAATGTGTTAATTACCGACAACGGGACACAATTTACAAGTCGAATGTTTCGAAAGTTCTTCGCTGAAATAGGCGTGAAACAACAATTTACGGCGCCATACACTCCGCAAGAAAATCCGACTGAAAGAGCAAACAGAACAGTCAAGACGATGATTGCGCAGTTTGCAGGAGAAAATCAAAGACTTTGGGATGAACTGCTCCCAGAGCTGTCACTAGCAATAAATTCGAGGTATTTACAATTGTACGCCGAAACATGGAGCGAGCAGCACAGGACCAAGCCAGACATTATAACCTGCGTCCGCGACCCTGGTCACCTAAGATCGGTCAACAGGTGTTAGTCAAACAACACAACTTATCCAAAGCAGTTGACAATTTTGCGGCCAAACTAGGCGCCAAATACGATGGACCATTTCGGGTGATAAATTTTGTATCACCGGTAATCGTGCAGCTTAAAAGAGCCGGCAGCAAGAAGATAAAAACGGCGCACGTGAATGAGCTGAACTTATTTCACACCGCAGAGGCTGACAGCGCAAAATCAAGAACGTTCGAGAAAAACGGTGAAAATACCGTACGCGCAAACAGCGAGATACGCGCGCATTGCAGCAATATTACGCAGCAGTACGATGATTTATACACAAATTGCATAATTGCACACGATAAAAATACCGTAAATAAACATTGCCACAAAATACGTTACAGAAATAAACAGTACGGCGAAATCACAAAAGACAAGGATCAGAGGTCAAAACGCGTCCGAACGCGAGTATGGCGAAACAAAAATGTTTCGCGCTACGCAGATGTTCCTAAATAGAATATCAAGTCCCCATAAAAGTTACGATGAAATTACCGTAAACAAAGGGAGCTTTGTCCAAAATATATTGAAACGCGAAAAGTATAAGTAATCATTAATGGCGGTAGGTACAAACGCCAAGAAATAGTAACACCGCTAAGAAAATGGACGTTACGGTGAAAAATTACCGTTCATAAACCTCCACGCCTTATTTTTAAACTACAGGTAGAAGTTCACGAATAAACGCTCTTGTGTGGAAAATCGAATGGCCAAAAATGTTCATACGGCAAATCATATTTAAATTAACGAATTTTTAGTTTTCAGATCACCCTGTCATTTTTGGAAGTGTTCCGAAACTTTAGAAAACTATCAGTTGAGCCAACATGACGATATAGATCAGCTGGCACCACGTGCTGATACGTCACCCACGCCAAAATGGAGAATCAGCTACTTAACGATGGGACACACTCAGCAAAATAAATAGGGTTGCTAACGTATCAGTTCAGAAAAAGACATTTTAATTATATTTTATTTTTTAAAATATAGATCGACCACGTATGTAAAAATTTTTAACCGAAGTAAGGGGAGGATGTGAGGACACAAATTTGTGTACCCCAAATTTGTACCCACATATTTTTTTATCTGAATTAAATTAGATTAATAATTAATTAATTGCAGTTATTGCTAAGTACGACAGCAACAATTCTACGTCCGCGCAACAATACCACAAACAAGAACAATTCCACGCACATGCAGCAATCCCGCAAGCAACAATAACGCTACGCATAAGCATCCAGTATACGCAAGCATAGGCTGTAATACAACAACATCAAATGAAGCAACAACAACGCTACGCATTAGCATCAAGTATACGCAAGCATAGACTGTAATGCAACAACATCAAATGAAGCAACAACAACTGCACAGACTACGCAACAACAAAGCACGGCGATCGATACAAGAAAGAGTATAAAAGGAGACACATTTGCAGCAGTCAGGCAGTTCAATGCTGGCGACGACCTCGTACACATCAAACTCGTAGTAGTAGCGGTTGAAGGCATTAACTCCTCAAATGTAGTAGTAGCGGTTGGAGGCATTAACTCCCCAATTGTAGTTATAGTGGTTGGAGACATTAACTCCCCAAATGTAGTAGTAGCGGTTGGAGGCATTAACTCCCTAATTGTAGTTATAGTGGTTGGAGGCATTAACTCCCCAAATAGTAGTAGTAGCGGTTGGAGGCATTAACTCCCCAAATAGTAGAAAGTAGTGGTTGGAGGCATTAACTCCCCAATTATAGTTATAGCGGATCGAGGCATTAACGATGGGACACACTCAGCAAAATAAATAGGATTGCTAACGTATCAGTTCAGAAAAAGACATTTTAATTATATTTTATTTTTTAAAATATAGATCGACCACGTATGTAAAAATTTTTAACCGAAGTAAGGGGAGGATGTGAGGACACAAATTTGTGTACCCAAATTTGTACCCACATATTTTTTAATCTGAATTAAATTAGATTAATAATTAATTAATTGCAGTTATTGCTAAGTACGACAACCACAATTCAACGAAAATAAAGAAGAAAATAATTAACAAATAAAATACAAAGGAAAGTGAAGTTAAATGTAAATAAAGGAAAAAAAGTGAAGATTATAAAATATTGAATTAATAAAGAAAACTGTGAATATAAGTACACCAGCAGCAGCAACGACGATGCAGCAGCCAACGACGATGCATCAGCCAAAGATGATGCAGCAGCCAACGATGATGCATCAGCCACTGATGGTGCAACAACCAACGCTGATGCCTGATGCTACAAATGATGCGTTCATGCGAGACATGTACATGCAGTCTGTTATTGACAAGGTAAGGATGGTCGGTAAAGTATGAGGGTGGCCGAGATCCGATAGCGTTTATCGAACGCGTAGAAGTACTGGCCCAGATGTATAACGTTTGCATAGACCAGCTGCCGCTTTACATGGCTGAATTACCACGCGATAAGGTATTGAGTAATCGACAATGAGTTGAATGGAGAACCTTCAAGAGTGATCTACTTAAATTTTTCCTGCCACCTCACTACTTTGAATGTATAGAAGACGAGATCCGACAGCGACGCCAACGACAAAGGGAGTCGTTCAGTGACTACGTAGTTGCTATGCTAGACGTGATGAGCCACGCAGATTACGACGCTACGCAGCAGCTAGACAGGATATATGCAGGACTATCGATTATACATTCGGCGAAAAGATTTTACAAGTCTAGAGGAGTTAACCGAGATGGCAAAAGAATATGAGGAACTTCGCGACGAAAAGGAGCCCACCCGAGCCGTCCTACAGCCAAGGCAAAAAGAGCGACATTTTCAAGTTCGTGAAGCACATAAAGAGCATGCAAGTGCGCAGATAGGCACTCGGAATGAAAGTGCGATGCGGAGAAACACGCTGAGTACAGATAAAGATCAGCGTGTGCAAGAATTTGAAACAAGAGCTGAAAGCATTTCAAGAATTAAAAGGAGTTACTGACATAGCGGTACACAAGATTATGATGCATGATGATCGTCCGATTAAGCAGCGGTACTACCCGAAAAATCCGAAAATGCAGGCGATAATAGACAAAGAAATAGACAAATTGATCAATAAAGGATGTATAGAACCATCTCATAGTCCTCATAGCGCACCAATCGTCTTGGTGAAGAAAAAGACAGGACAATGGAGGCTCTGCGTTGACTATCGTCAACTTAACGCACGATCAGTCCCCGACGCTTACCCCCTACCGCGCATACAACATATTTTAGACCGTCTACGCGACGCAAAATTCATCAGCACTTTAGACTTGAAGAACGGTTATTGGCAAATACCAAAGCAGCAAACAGTACACGGCGTTTACCGTACCTGGGCGTGGTCTCTTTCAATGGCGCGTGATGCCGTTTGGCCTACATTCGGCCCCAGCTATGTTCCAACGAGCGCTCGATCAAGTAATTGGGGCAGAGATGGAACCGCACGCATTCGCCTACTTAGACGACATTATCGTGACAGGGCACACGTTCGAAGAGCATCTGGAGAACCTAAAAGAAGTATTCAGACGACTCAGGAAAGCAAACCTGTGACTCAATGCCGAAAAGTGTGAATTTTTCCGAATGAACTAAAATACCTTGGTCACGTAGTGAGCGATCAAGAAATACACACCGATCCAGACAAAATAGCAGCGATTAAAGAACTACAGCCACCAACAAATGTACGAGAACTACGACGATGCCTGGGAATTGCGTCATGGTACCGACGCTTCGTGCCAGAATTTGCGGACGTCGTGCACCCTTTGACGTCACTGTTACGCAAGGGTAAACATTGGAAGTGGGAAAGTTCACAGCAAGAAGCATTCGAAGCGCTTAAGGCGAGACTGACGGAAGCACCTATACTGGCGTGTCCAGACTTTAACCAACGATTCACATTGCAGACAGATGCGAGCGACTACGGGCTAGGCGCAGTCCTTACCCAAGTGTTTGAGTAAAGCCGAGTTAAATTACTCCGCCACAGAAAAAGAGTGTTTAGGAATTATTTGGGCAATACGGAAGATGCGTCCATACTTGGAGGGTTACGCATTCACGGTAATAACTGATCATCTATTGCTGAAGTGGTTAAACAGCACAGAAAGTCCATCAGGACGGATACCGCGATGGGCGTTAGAACTGCAGCAGCACACATTCGACATTCAATATTGAAAAGGTAAGCTGAATGTGGTAGCAGACGCTCTCTCGCGGCAACCATTGGCAACTCTTGGCACAATTACTGACGAGTGCGAGAAAAGATGCGCGTGGCTAGAACAGCGCATAGCAGAAGTGAAAGGGAAACCAGAAAAATACGCTGATTATGTGTTGAAGAAGGTCATCTATACCGCCACATACCATGACAGAATGGTGACGTAGACTGCGCGCCGTGGAAACTGTGTGTGCCGAGTTATCAGAGGGATAGAGTACTCAGAGAGAATCACGACGGACCGACCGCAGGGCATCTTGGGGTAAGGAAGACGATCGCACGCATAGCTAACAGGTACTACTGGCCTGGAATGTTCCGCCAGGTTAGTAAATACGTGCAGTGTTGCGAGGCGTGCCAAAAGTATAAAGCAAGCCAACAACAACCGGTGGGGAACATGTTGACGAAGATAGCAGAGGAGCCCTGGGCCATGCTATGTGCGGACTTCGTTGGACCATTGCCAAGATCAAAACATGGCAACACCATGATGCTGGTCACGTTCGACAAGTTTTCAAAGTGGACGGAGATGGTACCGCTACGAAAAGCAACCAGCGAAACACTCTGCAAAGCCTTCAGAGAAAGAATACTGGCGAGATTTGGAGTACCGAATGTGTTAATTACCGACAACGGGACACAATTTACAAGTCGAATGTTTCGAAAGTTCTTCGCTGAAATAGGCGTGAAACAACAATTTACGGCGCCATACACTCCGCAAGAAAATCCGACTGAAAGAGCAAACAGAACAGTCAAGACGATGATTGCGCAGTTTGCAGGAGAAAATCAAAGACTTTGGGATGAACTGCTCCCAGAGCTGTCACTAGCAATAAATTCGAGGTATTTACAATTGTACGCCGAAACATGGAGCGAGCAGCACAGGACCAAGCCAGACATTATAACCTGCGTCCGCGACCCTGGTCACCTAAGATCGGTCAACAGGTGTTAGTCAAACAACACAACTTATCCAAAGCAGTTGACAATTTTGCGGCCAAACTAGGCGCCAAATACGATGGACCATTTCGGGTGATAAATTTTGTATCACCGGTAATCGTGCAGCTTAAAAGAGCCGGCAGCAAGAAGATAAAAACGGCGCACGTGAATGAGCTGAACTTATTTCACACCGCAGAGGCTGACAGCGCAAAATCAAGAACGTTCGAGAAAAACGGTGAAAATACCGTACGCGCAAACAGCGAGATACGCGCGCATTGCAGCAATATTACGCAGCAGTACGATGATTTATACACAAATTGCATAATTGCACACGATAAAAATACCGTAAATAAACATTGCCAGAAAATACGTTACAGAAATAAACAGTACGGCGAAATCACAAAAGACAAGGATCAGAGGTCAAAACGCGTCCGAACGCGAGTATGGCGAAACAAAAATGTTTCGCGCTACGCAGATGTTCCTAAATAGAATATCAAGTCCCCATAAAAGTTACGATGAAATTACCGTAAACAAAGGGAGCTTTGTCCAAAATATATTGAAACGCGAAAAGTATAAGTAATCATTAATGGCGGTAGGTACAAACGCCAAGAAATAGTAACACCGCTAAGAAAATGGACGTTACGGTGAAAAATTACCGTTCATAAACCTCCACGCCTTATTTTTAAACTACAGGTAGAAGTTCACGAATAAACGCTCTTGTGTGGAAAATCGAATGGCCAAAAATGTTCATACGGCAAATCATATTTAAATTAACGAATTTTTAGTTTTCAGATCACCCTGTCATTTTTGGAAGTGTTCCGAAACTTTAGAAAACTATCAGTTGAGCCAACATGACGATATAGATCAGCTGGCACCACGTGCTGATACGTCACCCACGCCAAAATGGAGAATCAGCTACTTAACGATGGGACACACTCAGCAAAATAAATAGGGTTGCTAACGTATCAGTTCAGAAAAAGACATTTTAATTATATTTTATTTTTTAAAATATAGATCGACCACGTATGTAAAAATTTTTAACCGAAGTAAGGGGAGGATGTGAGGACACAAATTTGTGTACCCCAAATTTGTACCCACATATTTTTTTATCTGAATTAAATTAGATTAATAATTAATTAATTGCAGTTATTGCTAAGTACGACAGCAACAATTCTACGTCCGCGCAACAATACCACAAACAAGAACAATTCCACGCACATGCAGCAATCCCGCAAGCAACAATAACGCTACGCATAAGCATCCAGTATACGCAAGCATAGGCTGTAATACAACAACATCAAATGAAGCAACAACAACGCTACGCATTAGCATCAAGTATACGCAAGCATAGACTGTAATGCAACAACATCAAATGAAGCAACAACAACTGCACAGACTACGCAACAACAAAGCACGGCGATCGATACAAGAAAGAGTATAAAAGGAGACACATTTGCAGCAGTCAGGCAGTTCAATGCTGGCGACGACCTCGTACACATCAAACTCGTAGTAGTAGCGGTTGAAGGCATTAACTCCTCAAATGTAGTAGTAGCGGTTGGAGGCATTAACTCCCCAATTGTAGTTATAGTGGTTGGAGACATTAACTCCCCAAATGTAGTAGTAGCGGTTGGAGGCATTAACTCCCCAATTGTAGTTATAGTGGTTGGAGGCATTAACTCCCCAAATAGTAGTAGTAGCGGTTGGAGGCATTAACTCCCCAAATAGTAGAAAGTAGTGGTTGGAGGCATTAACTCCCCAATTATAGTTATAGCGGATCGAGGCATTAACGATGGGACACACTCAGCAAAATAAATAGGATTGCTAACGTATCAGTTCAGAAAAAGACATTTTAATTATATTTTATTTTTTAAAATATAGATCGACCACGTATGTAAAAATTTTTAACCGAAGTAAGGGGAGGATGTGAGGACACAAATTTGTGTACCCAAATTTGTACCCACATATTTTTTAATCTGAATTAAATTAGATTAATAATTAATTAATTGCAGTTATTGCTAAGTACGACAACCACAATTCAACGAAAATAAAGAAGAAAATAATTAACAAATAAAATACAAAGGAAAGTGAAGTTAAATGTAAATAAAGGAAAAAAAGTGAAGATTATAAAATATTGAATTAATAAAGAAAACTGTGAATATAAGTACACCAGTAGCAGCAACGACGATGCAGCAGCCAACGACGATGCATCAGCCAAAGATGATGCAGCAGCCAACGATGATGCATCAGCCACTGATGGTGCAACAACCAACGCTGATGCCTGATGCTACAAATGATGCGTTCATGCGAGACATGTACATGCAGTCTGTTATTGACAAGGTAAGGATGGTCGGTAAAGTATGAGGGTGGCCGAGATCCGATAGCGTTTATCGAACGCGTAGAAGTACTGGCCCAGATGTATAACGTTTGCATAGACCAGCTGCCGCTTTACATGGCTGAATTACCACGCGATAAGGTATTGAGTAATCGACAATGAGTTGAATGGAGAACCTTCAAGAGTGATCTACTTAAATTTTTCCTGCCACCTCACTACTTTGAATGTATAGAAGACGAGATCCGACAGCGACGCCAACGACAAAGGGAGTCGTTCAGTGACTACGTAGTTGCTATGCTAGACGTGATGAGCCACGCAGATTACGACGCTACGCAGCAGCTAGACAGGATATATGCAGGACTATCGATTATACATTCGGCGAAAAGATTTTACAAGTCTAGAGGAGTTAACCGAGATGGCAAAAGAATATGAGGAACTTCGCGACGAAAAGGAGCCCACCCGAGCCGTCCTACAGCCAAGGCAAAAAGAGCGACATTTTCAAGTTCGTGAAGCACATAAAGAGCATGCAAGTGCGCAGATAGGCACTCGAATGAAAGTGCGATGCGGAGAAACACGCTGAGTACAGATAAAGATCAGCGTGTGCAAGAATTTTGAAACAAGAGCTGAAAGCATTTCAAGAATTAAAAGGAGTTACTGACATAGCGGTACACAAGATTATGATGCATGATGATCGTCCGATTAAGCAGCGGTACTACCCGAAAAATCCGAAAATGCAGGCGATAATAGACAAAGAAATAGACAAATTGATCAATAAAGGATGTATAGAACCATCTCATAGTCCTCATAGCGCACCAATCGTCTTGGTGAAGAAAAAGACAGGACAATGGAGGCTCTGCGTTGACTATCGTCAACTTAACGCACGATCAGTCCCCGACGCTTACCCCCTACCGCGCATACAACATATTTTAGACCGTCTACGCGACGCAAAATTCATCAGCACTTTAGACTTGAAGAACGGTTATTGGCAAATACCAAAGCAGCAAACAGTACACGGCGTTTACCGTACCTGGGCGTGGTCTCTTTCAATGGCGCGTGATGCCGTTTGGCCTACATTCGGCCCCAGCTATGTTCCAACGAGCGCTCGATCAAGTAATTGGGGCAGAGATGGAACCGCACGCATTCGCCTACTTAGACGACATTATCGTGACAGGGCACACGTTCGAAGAGCATCTGGAGAACCTAAAAGAAGTATTCAGACGACTCAGGAAAGCAAACCTGTGACTCAATGCCGAAAAGTGTGAATTTTTCCGAATGAACTAAAATACCTTGGTCACGTAGTGAGCGATCAAGAAATACACACCGATCCAGACAAAATAGCAGCGATTAAAGAACTACAGCCACCAACAAATGTACGAGAACTACGACGATGCCTGGGAATTGCGTCATGGTACCGACGCTTCGTGCCAGAATTTGCGGACGTCGTGCACCCTTTGACGTCACTGTTACGCAAGGGTAAACATTGGAAGTGGGAAAGTTCACAGCAAGAAGCATTCGAAGCGCTTAAGGCGAGACTGACGGAAGCACCTATACTGGCGTGTCCAGACTTTAACCAACGATTCACATTGCAGACAGATGCGAGCGACTACGGGCTAGGCGCAGTCCTTACCCAAGTGTTTGAGTAAAGCCGAGTTAAATTACTCCGCCACAGAAAAAGAGTGTTTAGGAATTATTTGGGCAATACGGAAGATGCGTCCATACTTGGAGGGTTACGCATTCACGGTAATAACTGATCATCTATTGCTGAAGTGGTTAAACAGCACAGAAAGTCCATCAGGACGGATACCGCGATGGGCGTTAGAACTGCAGCAGCACACATTCGACATTCAATATTGAAAAGGTAAGCTGAATGTGGTAGCAGACGCTCTCTCGCGGCAACCATTGGCAACTCTTGGCACAATTACTGACGAGTGCGAGAAAAGATGCGCGTGGCTAGAACAGCGCATAGCAGAAGTGAAAGGGAAACCAGAAAAATACGCTGATTATGTGTTGAAGAAGGTCATCTATACCGCCACATACCATGACAGAATGGTGACGTAGACTGCGCGCCGTGGAAACTGTGTGTGCCGAGTTATCAGAGGGATAGAGTACTCAGAGAGAATCACGACGGACCGACCGCAGGGCATCTTGGGGTAAGGAAGACGATCGCACGCATAGCTAACAGGTACTACTGGCCTGGAATGTTCCGCCAGGTTAGTAAATACGTGCAGTGTTGCGAGGCGTGCCAAAAGTATAAAGCAAGCCAACAACAACCGGTGGGGAACATGTTGACGAAGATAGCAGAGGAGCCCTGGGCCATGCTATGTGCGGACTTCGTTGGACCATTGCCAAGATCAAAACATGGCAACACCATGATGCTGGTCACGTTCGACAAGTTTTCAAAGTGGACGGAGATGGTACCGCTACGAAAAGCAACCAGCGAAACACTCTGCAAAGCCTTCAGAGAAAGAATACTGGCGAGATTTGGAGTACCGAATGTGTTAATTACCGACAACGGGACACAATTTACAAGTCGAATGTTTCGAAAGTTCTTCGCTGAAATAGGCGTGAAACAACAATTTACGGCGCCATACACTCCGCAAGAAAATCCGACTGAAAGAGCAAACAGAACAGTCAAGACGATGATTACGCAGTTTGCAGGAGAAAATCAAAGACTTTGGGATGAACTGCTCCCAGAGCTGTCACTAGCAATAAATTCGAGGTATTTACAATTGTACGCCGAAACATGGAGCGAGCAGCACAGGACCAAGCCAGACATTATAACCTGCGTCCGCGACCCTGGTCACCTAAGATCGGTCAACAGGTGTTAGTCAAACAACACAACTTATCCAAAGCAGTTGACAATTTTGCGGCCAAACTAGGCGCCAAATACGATGGACCATTTCGGGTGATAAATTTTGTATCACCGGTAATCGTGCAGCTTAAAAGAGCCGGCAGCAAGACGATAAAAACGGCGCACGTGAATGAGCTGAACTTATTTCACACCGCAGAGACTGACAGCGCAAAATCAAGAACGTTCGAGAAAAACGGTGAAAATACCGTACGCGCAAACAGCGAGATACGCGCGCATTGCAGCAATATTACGCAGCAGTACGATGATTTATACACAAATTGCATAATTGCACACGATAAAAATACCGTAAATAAACATTGCCACAAAATACGTTACAGAAATAAACAGTACGGCGAAATCACAAAAGACAAGGATCAGAGGTCAAAACGCGTCCGAACGCGAGTATGGCGAAACAAAAATGTTTCGCGCTACGCAGATGTTCCTAAATAGAATATCAAGTCCCCATAAAAGTTACGATGAAATTACCGTAAACAAAGGGAGCTTTGTCCAAAATATATTGAAACGCGAAAAGTATAAGTCATCATTAATGGCGGTAGGTACAAACGCCAAGAAATAGTAACACCGCTAAGAAAATGGACGTTACGGTGAAAAATTACCGTTCATAAACCTCCACGCCTTATTTTTAAACTACAGGTAGAAGTTCACGAATAAACGCTCTTGTGTGGAAAATCGAATGGCCAAAAATGTTCATACGGCAAATCATATTTAAATTAACGAATTTTTAGTTTTCAGATCACCCTGTCATTTTTGGAAGTGTTCCGAAACTTTAGAAAACTATCAGTTGAGCCAACATGACGATATAGATCAGCTGGCACCACGTGCTGATACGTCACCCACGCCAAAATGGAGAATCAGCTACTTAACGATGGGACACACTCAGCAAAATAAATAGGGTTGCTAACGTATCAGTTCAGAAAAAGACATTTTAATTATATTTTATTTTTTAAAATATAGATCGACCACGTATGTAAAAATTTTTAACCGAAGTAAGGGGAGGATGTGAGGACACAAATTTGTGTACCCCAAATTTGTACCCACATATTTTTTTATCTGAATTAAATTAGATTAATAATTAATTAATTGCAGTTATTGCTAAGTACGACAGCAACAATTCTACGTCCGCGCAACAATACCACAAACAAGAACAATTCCACGCACATGCAGCAATCCCGCAAGCAACAATAACGCTACGCATAAGCATCCAGTATACGCAAGCATAGGCTGTAATACAACAACATCAAATGAAGCAACAACAACGCTACGCATTAGCATCAAGTATACGCAAGCATAGACTGTAATGCAACAACATCAAATGAAGCAACAACAACTGCACAGACTACGCAACAACAAAGCACGGCGATCGATACAAGAAAGAGTATAAAAGGAGACACATTTGCAGCAGTCAGGCAGTTCAGTGCTGGCGACGACCTCGTACACATCAAACTCGTAGTAGTAGCGGTTGAAGGCATTAACTCCTCAAATGTAGTAGTAGCGGTTGGAGGCATTAACTCCCCAATTGTAGTTATAGTGGTTGGAGACATTAACTCCCCAAATGTAGTAGTAGCGGTTGGAGGCATTAACTCCCCAATTGTAGTTATAGTGGTTGGAGGCATTAACTCCCCAAATAGTAGTAGTAGCGGTTGGAGGCATTAACTCCCCAAATAGTAGAAAGTAGTGGTTGGAGGCATTAACTCCCCAATTATAGTTATAGCGGATCGAGGCATTAACGATGGGACACACTCAGCAAAATAAATAGGATTGCTAACGTATCAGTTCAGAAAAAGACATTTTAATTATATTTTATTTTTTAAAATATAGATCGACCACGTATGTAAAAATTTTTAACCGAAGTAAGGGGAGGATGTGAGGACACAAATTTGTGTACCCAAATTTGTACCCACATATTTTTTAATCTGAATTAAATTAGATTAATAATTAATTAATTGCAGTTATTGCTAAGTACGACAACCACAATTCAACGAAAATAAAGAAGAAAATAATTAACAAATAAAATACAAAGGAAAGTGAAGTTAAATGTAAATAAAGGAAAAAAAGTGAAGATTATAAAATATTGAATTAATAAAGAAAACTGTGAATATAAGTACACCAGCAGCAGCAACGACGATGCAGCAGCCAACGACGATGCATCAGCCAAAGATGATGCAGCAGCCAACGATGATGCATCAGCCACTGATGGTGCAACAACCAACGCTGATGCCTGATGCTACAAATGATGCGTTCATGCGAGACATGTACATGCAGTCTGTTATTGACAAGGTAAGGATGGTCGGTAAAGTATGAGGGTGGCCGAGATCCGATAGCGTTTATCGAACGCGTAGAAGTACTGGCCCAGATGTATAACGTTTGCATAGACCAGCTGCCGCTTTACATGGCTGAATTACCACGCGATAAGGTATTGAGTAATCGACAATGAGTTGAATGGAGAACCTTCAAGAGTGATCTACTTAAATTTTTCCTGCCACCTCACTACTTTGAATGTATAGAAGACGAGATCCGACAGCGACGCCAACGACAAAGGGAGTCGTTCAGTGACTACGTAGTTGCTATGCTAGACGTGATGAGCCACGCAGATTACGACGCTACGCAGCAGCTAGACAGGATATATGCAGGACTATCGATTATACATTCGGCGAAAAGATTTTACAAGTCTAGAGGAGTTAACCGAGATGGCAAAAGAATATGAGGAACTTCGCGACGAAAAGGAGCCCACCCGAGCCGTCCTACAGCCAAGGCAAAAAGAGCGACATTTTCAAGTTCGTGAAGCACATAAAGAGCATGCAAGTGCGCAGATAGGCACTCGGATGAAAGTGCGATGCGGAGAAACACGCTGAGTACAGATAAAGATCAGCGTGTGCAAGAATTTTGAAACAAGAGCTGAAAGCATTTCAAGAATTAAAAGGAGTTACTGACATAGCGGTACACAAGATTATGATGCATGATGATCGTCCGATTAAGCAGCGGTACTACCCGAAAAATCCGGAAATGCAGGCGATAATAGACAAAGAAATAGACAAATTGATCAATAAAGGATGTATAGAACCATCTCATAGTCCTCATAGCGCACCAATCGTCTTGGTGAAGAAAAAGACAGGACAATGGAGGCTCTGCGTTGACTATCGTCAACTTAACGCACGATCAGTCCCCGACGCTTACCCCCTACCGCGCATACAACATATTTTAGACCGTCTACGCGACGCAAAATTCATCAGCACTTTAGACTTGAAGAACGGTTATTGGCAAATACCCATGGAGGAAAGCAGCAAACAGTACACGGCGTTTACCGTACCTGGGCGTGGTCTCTTTCAATGGCGCGTGATGCCGTTTGGCCTACATTCGGCCCCAGCTATGTTCCAACGAGCGCTCGATCAAGTAATTGGGGCAGAGATGGAACCGCACGCATTCGCCTACTTAGACGACATTATCGTGACAGGGCACACGTTCGAAGAGCATCTGGAGAACCTAAAAGAAGTATTCAGACGACTCAGGAAAGCAAACCTGTGACTCAATGCCGAAAAGTGTGAATTTTTCCGAATGAACTAAAATACCTTGGTCACGTAGTGAGCGATCAAGAAATACACACCGATCCAGACAAAATAGCAGCGATTAAAGAACTACAGCCACCAACAAATGTACGAGAACTACGACGATGCCTGGGAATTGCGTCATGGTACCGACGCTTCGTGCCAGAATTTGCGGACGTCGTGCACCCTTTGACGTCACTGTTACGCAAGGGTAAACATTGGAAGTGGGAAAGTTCACAGCAAGAAGCATTCGAAGCGCTTAAGGCGAGACTGACGGAAGCACCTATACTGGCGTGTCCAGACTTTAACCAACGATTCACATTGCAGACAGATGCGAGCGACTACGGGCTAGGCGCAGTCCTTACCCAAGTGTTTGAGTAAAGCCGAGTTAAATTACTCCGCCACAGAAAAAGAGTGTTTAGGAATTATTTGGGCAATACGGAAGATGCGTCCATACTTGGAGGGTTACGCATTCACGGTAATAACTGATCATCTATTGCTGAAGTGGTTAAACAGCACAGAAAGTCCATCAGGACGGATACCGCGATGGGCGTTAGAACTGCAGCAGCACACATTCGACATTCAATATTGAAAAGGTAAGCTGAATGTGGTAGCAGACGCTCTCTCGCGGCAACCATTGGCAACTCTTGGCACAATTACTGACGAGTGCGAGAAAAGATGCGCGTGGCTAGAACAGCGCATAGCAGAAGTGAAAGGGAAACCAGAAAAATACGCTGATTATGTGTTGAAGAAGGTCATCTATACCGCCACATACCATGACAGAATGGTGACGTAGACTGCGCGCCGTGGAAACTGTGTGTGCCGAGTTATCAGAGGGATAGAGTACTCAGAGAGAATCACGACGGACCGACCGCAGGGCATCTTGGGGTAAGGAAGACGATCGCACGCATAGCTAACAGGTACTACTGGCCTGGAATGTTCCGCCAGGTTAGTAAATACGTGCAGTGTTGCGAGGCGTGCCAAAAGTATAAAGCAAGCCAACAACAACCGGTGGGGAACATGTTGACGAAGATAGCAGAGGAGCCCTGGGCCATGCTATGTGCGGACTTCGTTGGACCATTGCCAAGATCAAAACATGGCAACACCATGATGCTGGTCACGTTCGACAAGTTTTCAAAGTGGACGGAGATGGTACCGCTACGAAAAGCAACCAGCGAAACACTCTGCAAAGCCTTCAGAGAAAGAATACTGGCGAGATTTGGAGTACCGAATGTGTTAATTACCGACAACGGGACACAATTTACAAGTCGAATGTTTCGAAAGTTCTTGGCTGAAATAGGCGTGAAACAACAATTTACGGCGCCATACACTCCGCAAGAAAATCCGACTGAAAGAGCAAACAGAACAGTCAAGACGATGATTGCGCAGTTTGCAGGAGAAAATCAAAGACTTTGGGATGAACTGCTCCCAGAGCTGTCACTAGCAATAAATTCGAGGTATTTACAATTGTACGCCGAAACATGGAGCGAGCAGCACAGGACCAAGCCAGACATTATAACCTGCGTCCGCGACCCTGGTCACCTAAGATCGGTCAACAGGTGTTAGTCAAACAACACAACTTATCCAAAGCAGTTGACAATTTTGCGGCCAAACTAGGCGCCAAATACGATGGACCATTTCGGGTGATAAATTTCGTATCACCGGTAATCGTGCAGCTTAAAAGAGCCGGCAGCAAGAAGATAAAAACGGCGCACGTGAATGAGCTGAACTTATTTCACACCGCAGAGGCTGACAGCGCAAAATCAAGAACGTTCGAGAAAAACGGTGAAAATACCGTACGCGCAAACAGCGAGATACGCGCGCATTGCAGCAATATTACGCAGCAGTACGATGATTTATACACAAATTGCATAATTGCACACGATAAAAATACCGTAAATAAACATTGCCACAAAATACGTTACAGAAATAAACAGTACGGCGAAATCACAAAAGACAAGGATCAGAGGTCAAAACGCGTCCGAACGCGAGTATGGCGAAACAAAAATGTTTCGCGCTACGCAGATGTTCCTAAATAGAATATCAAGTCCCCATAAAAGTTACGATGAAATTACCGTAAACAAAGGGAGCTTTGTCCAAAATATATTGAAACGCGAAAAGTATAAGTCATCATTAATGGCGGTAGGTACAAACGCCAAGAAATAGTAACACCGCTAAGAAAATTGACGTTACGGTGAAAAATTACCGTTCATAAACCTCCACGCCTTATTTTTAAACTACAGGAAGAAGTTCACGAATAAACGCTCTTGTGTGGAAAATCGAATGGCCAAAAATGTTCATACGGCAAATCATATTTAAATTAACGAATTTTTAGTTTTCAGATCACCCTGTCATTTTTGGAAGTGTTCCGAAACTTTAGAAAACTATCAGTTGAGCCAACATGACGATATAGATCAGCTGGCACCACGTGCTGATACGTCACCCACGCCAAAATGGAGAATCAGCTACTTAACGATGGGACACACTCAGCAAAATAAATAGGGTTGCTAACGTATCAGTTCAGAAAAAGACATTTTAATTATATTTTATTTTTTAAAATATAGATCGACCACGTATGTAAAAATTTTTAACCGAAGTAAGGGGAGGATGTGAGGACACAAATTTGTGTACCCCAAATTTGTACCCACATATTTTTTTATCTGAATTAAATTAGATTAATAATTAATTAATTGCAGTTATTGCTAAGTACGACAGCAACAATTCTACGTCCGCGCAACAATACCACAAACAAGAGCAATTCCACGCACATGCAGCAATCCCGCAAGCAACAATAACGCTACGCATAAGCATCCAGTATACGCAAGCATAGGCTGTAATACAACAACATCAAATGAAGCAACAACAACGCTACGCATTAGCATCAAGTATACGCAAGCATAGACTGTAATGCAACAACATCAAATGAAGCAACAACAACTGCACAGACTACGCAACAACAAAGCACGGCGATCGATACAAGAAAGAGTATAAAAGGAGACACATTTGCAGCAGTCAGGCAGTTCAATGCTGGCGACGACCTCGTACACATCAAACTCGTAGTAGTAGCGGTTGGAGGCATTAACTCCTCAAATGTAGTAGTAGCGGTTGGAGGCATTAACTCCCCAATTGTAGTTATAGTGGTTGGAGGCATTAACTCCCCAAATAGTAGTAGTAGCGGTTGGAGGCATTAACTCCCCAAATAGTAGAAAGTAGTGGTTGGAGGCATTAACTCCCCAATTATAGTTATAGCGGATCGAGGCATTAACGATGGGACACACTCAGCAAAATAAATAGGATTGCTAACGTATCAGTTCAGAAAAAGACATTTTAATTATATTTTATTTTTTAAAATATAGATCGACCACGTATGTAAAAATTTTTAACCGAAGTAAGGGGAGGATGTGAGGACACAAATTTGTGTACCCAAATTTGTACCCACATATTTTTTAATCTGAATTAAATTAGATTAATAATTAATTAATTGCAGTTATTGCTAAGTACGACAACCACAATTCTACGAAAATAAAGAAAAATAGAAGAAAAATAATTAACAAATAAAATACAAAGGAAAGTGAAGTTAAATGTAAATAAAGGAAAAAAAGTGAAGATTATAAAATATTGAATTAATAAAGAAAACTGTGAATATAAGTACACCAGCAGCAGCAACGACGATGCAGCAGCCAACGACGATGCATCAGCCAAAGATGATGAAGCAGCCAACGATGATGCATCAGCCACTGATGGTGCAACAACCAACGCTGATGCCTGATGCTACAAATGATGCGTTCATGCGAGACATGTACATGCAGTCTGTTATTGACAAGGTAAGGATGGTCGGTAAAGTATGAGGGTGGCCGAGATCCGATATCGTTTATCGAACGCGTAGAAGTACTGGCCCAGATGTATAACGTTTGCATAGACCAGCTGCCGCTTTACATGGCTGAATTACCACGCGATAAGGTATTGAGTAATCGACAATGAGTTGAATGGAGAACCTTCAAGAGTGATCTACTTAAATTTTTCCTGCCACCTCACTACTTTGAATGTATAGAAGACGAGATCCGACAGCGACGCCAACGACAAAGGGAGTCGTTCAGTGACTACGTAGTTGCTATGCTAGACGTGATGAGCCACGCAGATTACGACGCTACGCAGCAGCTAGACAGGATATATGCAGGACTATCGATTATACATTCGGCGAAAAGATTTTACAAGTCTAGAGGAGTTAACCGAGATGGCAAAAGAATATGAGGAACTTCGCGACGAAAAGGAGCCCACCCGAGCCGTCCTACAGCCTAGGCAAAAAGAGCGACATTTTCAAGTTAGTGAAGCACATAAAGAGCATGCAAGCGCGCAGATAGGCGCTCGGATGAAAGCGCGATGCGGAGAAACACGCTGAGTACAGATAAAGATCAGCGTGTGCAAGAATTTTGAAACAAGAGCTGAAAGCATTTCAAGAATTAAAAGGAGTTACTGACATAGCGGTACACAAGATTATGATGCATGATGATCGTCCGATTAAGCAGCGGTACTACCCGAAAAATCCGGAAATGCAGGCGATAATAGACAAAGAAATAGACAAATTGATCAATAAAGGATGTATAGAACCATCTCATAGTCCTCATAGCGCACCAATCGTCTTGGTGAAGAAAAAGACAGGACAATGGAGGCTCTGCGTTGACTATCGTCAACTTAACGCACGATCAGTCCCCGACGCTTACCCCCTACCGCGCATACAACATATTTTAGACCGTCTACGCGACGCAAAATTCATCAGCACTTTAGACTTGAAGAACGGTTATTGGCAAATACCAAAGCAGCAAACAGTACACGGCGTTTACCGTACCTGGGCGTGGTCTCTTTCAATGGCGCGTGATGCCGTTTGGCCTACATTCGGCCCCAGCTATGTTCCAACGAGCGCTCGATCAAGTAATTGGGGCAGAGATGGAACCGCACGCATTCGCCTACTTAGACGACATTATCGTGACAGGGCACACGTTCGAAGAGCATCTGGAGAACCTAAAAGAAGTATTCAGACGACTCAGGAAAGCAAACCTGTGACTCAATGCCGAAAAGTGTGAATTTTTCCGAAGTGAACTAAAATACCTTGGTCACGTAGTGAGCGATCAAGAAATACACACCGATCCAGACAAAATAGCAGCGATTAAAGAACTACAGCCACCAACAAATGTACGAGAACTACGACGATGCCTGGGAATTGCGTCATGGTACCGACGCTTCGTGCCAGAATTTGCGGACGTCGTGCACCCTTTGACGTCACTGTTACGCAAGGGTAAACATTGGAAGTGGGAAAGTTCACAGCAAGAAGCATTCGAAGCGCTTAAGGCGAGACTGACGGAAGCACCTATACTGGCGTGTCCAGACTTTAACCAACGATTCACATTGCAGACAGATGCGAGCGACTACGGGCTAGGCGCAGTCCTTACCCAAGTGTTTGAGTAAAGCCGAGTTAAATTACTCCGCCACAGAAAAAGTGTGTTTAGGAATTATTTGGGCAATACGGAAGATGCGTCCATACTTGGAGGGTTACGCATTCACGGTAATAACTGATCATCTATTGCTGAAGTGGTTAAACAGCACAGAAAGTCCATCAGGACGGATACCGCGATGGGCGATAGAACTGCAGCAGCACACATTCGACATTCAATATTGAAAAGGTAAGCTGAATGTGGTAGCAGACGCTCTCTCGCGGCAACCATTGGCAACTCTTGGCACAATTACTGACGAGTGCGAGAAAAGATGCGCGTGGCTAGAACAGCGCATAGCAGAAGTGAAAGGGAAACCAGAAAAATACGCTGATTATGTGTTGAAGAAGGTCATCTATACCGCCACATACCATGACAGAATGGTGACGTAGACTGCGCGCCGTGGAAACTGTGTGTGCCGAGTTATCAGAGGGATAGAGTACTCAGAGAGAATCACGACGGACCGACCGCAGGGCATCTTGGGGTAAGGAAGACGATCGCACGCATAGCTAACAGGTACTACTGGCCTGGAATGTTCCGCCAGGTTAGTAAATACGTGCAGTGTTGCGAGGCGTGCCAAAAGTATAAAGCAAGCCAACAACAACCGGTGGGGAACATGTTGACGAAGATAGCAGAGGAGCCCTGGGCCATGCTATGTGCGGACTTCGTTGGACCATTGCCAAGATCAAAACATGGCAACACCATGATGAAGTTTTCAAAGTGGACGGAGATGGTACCGCTACGAAAAGCAACCAGCGAAACACTCTGCAAAGCCTTCAGAGAAAGAAGACTGGCGAGATTTGGAGTACCGAATGTGTTAATTACCGACAACGGGACACAATTTACAAGTCGAATGTTTCGAAAGTTCTTGGCTGAAATAGGCGTGAAACAACAATTTACGGCGCCATACACTCCGCAAGAAAATCCGACTGAAAGAGCAAACAGAACAGTCAAGACGATGATTGCGCAGTTTGCAGGAGAAAATCAAAGACTTTGGGATGAACTGCTCCCAGAGCTGTCACTAGCAATAAATTCGAGGTATTTACAATTGTACGCCGAAACATGGAGCGAGCAGCACAGGACCAAGCCAGACATTATAACCTGCGTCCGCGACCCTGGTCACCTAAGATCGGTCAACAGGTGTTAGTCAAACAACACAACTTATCCAAAGCAGTTGACAATTTTGCGGCCAAACTAGGCGCCAAATACGATGGACCATTTCGGGTGATAAATTTCGTATCACCGGTAATCGTGCAGCTTAAAAGAGCCGGCAGCAAGAAGATAAAAACGGCGCACGTGAATGAGCTGAACTTATTTCACACCGCAGAGGCTGACAGCGCAAAATCAAGAACGTTCGAGAAAAACGGTGAAAATACCGTACGCGCAAACAGCGAGATACGCGCGCATTGCAGCAATATTACGCAGCAGTACGATGATTTATACACAAATTGCATAATTGCACACGATAAAAATACCGTAAATAAACATTGCCACAAAATACGTTACAGAAATAAACAGTACGGCGAAATCACAAAAGACAAGGATCAGAGGTCAAAACGCGTCCGAACGCGAGTATGGCGAAACAAAAATGTTTCGCGCTACGCAGATGTTCCTAAATAGAATATCAAGTCCCCATAAAAGTTACGATGAAATTACCGTAAACAAAGGGAGCTTTGTCCAAAATATATTGAAACGCGAAAAGTATAAGTCATCATTAATGGCGGTAGGTACAAACGCCAAGAAATAGTAACACCGCTAAGAAAATGGACGTTACGGTGAAAAATTACCGTTCATAAACCTCCACGCCTTATTTTTAAACTACAGGTAGAAGTTCACGAATAAACGCTCTTGTGTGGAAAATCGAATGGCCAAAAATGTTCATACGGCAAATCATATTTAAATTAACGAATTTTTAGTTTTCAGATCACCCTGTCATTTTTGGAAGTGTTCCGAAACTTTAGAAAACTATCAGTTGAGCCAACATGACGATATAGATCAGCTGGCACCACGTGCTGATACGTCACCCACGCCAAAATGGAGAATCAGCTACTTAACGATGGGACACACTCAGCAAAATAAATAGGGTTGCTAACGTATCAGTTCAGAAAAAGACATTTTAATTATATTTTATTTTTTAAAATATAGATCGACCACGTATGTAAAAATTTTTAACCGAAGTAAGGGGAGGATGTGAGGACACAAATTTGTGTACCCCAAATTTGTACCCACATATTTTTTTATCTGAATTAAATTAGATTAATAATTAATTAATTGCAGTTATTGCTAAGTACGACAGCAACAATTCTACGTCCGCGCAACAATACCACAAACAAGAACAATTCCACGCTCATGCAGCAATCCCGCAAGCAACAATAACGCTACGCATAAGCATCCAGTATACGCAAGCATAGGCTGTAATACAACAACATCAAATGAAGCAACAACAACGCTACGCATTAGCATCAAGTATACGCAAGCATAGACTGTAATGCAACAACATCAAATGAAGCAACAACAACTGCACAGACTACGCAACAACAAAGCACGGCGATCGATACAAGAAAGAGTATAAAAGGAGACACATTTGCAGCAGTCAGGCAGTTCAATGCTGGCGACGACCTCGTACACATCAAACTCGTAGTAGTAGCGGTTGGAGGCATTAACTCCTCAAATGTAGTAGTAGCGGTTGGAGGCATTAACTCCCCAATTGTAGTTATAGTGGTTGGAGACATTAACTCCCCAAATGTAGTAGTAGCGGTTGGAGGCATTAACTCCCCAATTGTAGTTATAGTGGTTGGAGGCATTAACTCCCCAAATAGTAGTAGTAGCGGTTGGAGGCATTAACTCCCCAAATAGTAGAAAGTAGTGGTTGGAGGCATTAACTCCCCAATTATAGTTATAGCGGATCGAGGCATTAACTCGCCAAACCAGTATTAAGTTACTTTAAGATTTAATAAGTATTTTATCATAGCGGCTGGAGGCATTAACTCCCCAAACGTATTAATAGCGGATCGAGGCATTAACTCGCCAAACTAGTATTAAGCTTGAATAAGTATTAAAAAATAGCGAATAAGATATTAAACCCACTGAAGGGACAATAAAGAAACTGAATAACAATACTTAAATAAAACTAATCTTTTCATTTATCTATTTTCTGTAAACGAACCCTGGACAAAACCGGCGAGTATACCTCAGTCCGAGAAACTTCGTTACATAATTTAAAATTTCACTAAAAATTAAATTTTCACCAAAAATTCAATTCTTCACTAAAAATTCATTTTTTCGCTATAAATTAAATTTTTCACTAAAAATGAAATATTTCAATAAAATTTAAATTTTTCCTAAAAAATTAAATTTTTTACTAGAAATTCAATTTTTCACTAAGAATTAAAATTTTTCACTAAAAATTTAATTTTTCACTTAAAATTAAATTTCTACCAAAAATTTCCAGTTTTCATTTCACTGAAAAGTCTACTTTTAATATTTTAAATACATATTTTAAGTAACATTCATGAATTAAAAAAAAAATGTATTTCCCTTGGTGTATTTGAGCCGCTTTAAACCTTTATGGTTTTGCAAACAACATCATCAACGGCAGCATTCAGCAGCAACTATCACCTCATCACGATCATCACCGATATGCCATTAAGACAATAGCAACAACAACAACATCAAAAACACACCCAGTAGCAGCAGCAAAAACAATAAAGATCAGCAGCAACGCAAAACAAAACAAAAAAAAAAAACAAAAAACTTCCAAACAAAACGACGACGTATGAGTGAAGCGCCCTCTGCATGTGATAAAGAAACAGCACAGGCAGCAGCTTCAGCTTCAGCAATAGCAACGGCAGCAGCCAATCAAATCAAAAATCCATCTTCATCAGTCGAATGACAAAGCGAGAGTTTTAAGCATCATGTTGAAGTTGTTGTTTTTGTTGTATTTTTCTTTGTTAAATACATTTGCAAAACTCACCTTAAAACAAGTGCACATTCTGCATCTGTACATAGAGTGGACCGAGGAAGAGCAGCGCCGCCAACAGCAGCCTCGGCAGGCGAAATTCGAGTATTTTCGCGAATGGCACTTACGCCAGCAATTCTTTGAAATAGTTGTTACTTTTTGGAATTGAATTTCCAAGACCTTATTTTTATTTATAATCGAAAATTAACTCAATGCAGATGGTGCGAAACTAATTTTCCTGAATTTTGTTTTTGGCAAATTCCTCATATTTTGTTTTATTAAAAATGCCGTTGGTATGAAATCAATTACATTTTTACATTTTAATAATCTGTTTTTTCATGTGATTGTCTACTTGCATTTAGTACTTCTTGTTGCGGCATCGTCAAGTTATCGGAAATATCTTGTAATATAATTGCTTCAATGTTAGAATAAAATATTGGAATTTCTTCTTTCGCTTCAATGTCAATGTTGTGTAAAACATTACATGCAATATTTATTGACATAGCTGTCTGAATTTTTAATCGAATTCCAAGGGCTAAATTGGAAAGCGTCGTTTAATTACTCCGTACTGCCTTTCTACAGAATTTCTAGTCTGGATTTGACTTTCTTGATATAATATTTCTGCTGCAGTTTCCGGGTTACTTAGTAGAATCATTCCCTTTGTCCATAAACCTCGTCATCTATGAGACAAAATGGTCGGAAATCGGGACATTCGCAAATACGTTTTATTCTTGAATTATTAAATATTGTACTGTCGTGTGTTCCTCCAGGCCAACGTGCTAATATACCGATAGTTTTTAAGTTACTGTCAGAAACAGTCTGCACTTTTAATGAAAAATACCGTTTCCGATTTCTGTAAATTTCACCAATGCTCCATCTAAAATAATCGGTTGGATTTCTTTTACGTGCGTAAAATCAATTGCACCGACTGTTCAAACATTGCGGATTCTGTCTTCTGCCGATCCTTTAGTGTCATAGGAAATTTTATAATTTTTTTTCATATGATACTTATTTAACGGAACGGTACGGGATTCTATTGACTTATGAATGCCAATAAAATCACCTATTGCTATTAACATACAGCCAGTGGCGAAGAATCGAAAAGTTATAAGCAGTTTGTCTCTGGCGCATATTGCTTGATTTATACGTTATAACAATTACAATATAATTTATATGTAAACTAGTACATTTATTACTTTTTAGTTTTTGAAGTTATTTTAACTTTTATATCTTGCAATTATAAATCTCTTTGTTGGTTTGTCCGTTTGTTTGTTTGTTTGTTTTTTCCGCTTTTCCGTCTAAACGGCTGATCCGATTTTCTTGAAATTTTTACCACAGATGCGGTATGGTCTGGAAGGAATTATAGGTGGGATTGGACGTGAGGTGGGAGGCGTGGCACGTTCCTTACAACCTACACTTTCAATACGATATAACTCGGCACTTTAACCAGCTACGAACATGAAACAAAAAAACTCAAATACAAAAAAAAATTAAAAGCAAAAACACAAAAGCAAAAGCACAAAACAAAGCAAAAATACAAAAGCAATAACATAAAACTAAAATCCAAACTGAAGGTAAAACAAAAAAGGAAAGATAAAGAAAATCAAACTCACCACACTAAAATTCACCACAATAAAATTCGCCACACTAAAATTCACCACACACAAACCTACCTCACTAAAACTCACTACACTAAAACTCATCACAATAAAATTCATAACACTAAAACCCACCACAAAAAATTCAACACACTAAAATTCATCACATTCAAACTCTCCACACTAAGACTCTCCACACTAAAACTCACCACACTAAAATTCACCACACTGAAATTCACCACATCAAAACTCACCACAATAAAATACACCACATAAAAATTCACCACACTAGAACTCACCACACTGAAATTTACTACACTAAAACTTACCACAATAAAATTCACTACATAAAAATTCACCACATAAAACTCACCACAAGAAAATTCACCACACTAAAACTCACCACACTAAAACTTCTACTGGGAAAAACTCTACGAGAAAGAATTCTACGGGAAAGAATTCTACCGGGAACAAATCTACCGGGATGAATTCTACCGGAAAGAATTCTACCGGGAAGAATTCTACCGGGAAGAATCCTACGGGAAAGCGTTCTATGGGGGAGAATTTTACGGCGAAGATTTATACTAGAAAGAATTCTACGGCGAAGTATTCTACTGGGAAGAATTTTACGGGGATGCACAGTCTGAGAAAGAATTGTCTTTGAGAAAAGTTGTTCTGGCGCAGAATTATTATTTGGTTACTACATTTATAAAACCCATAAAAACTTTCACAGCGAAGCACGGGCCCCTGATATAAATACTAAAAATGTTTTTTATATTAATAAAACCTCAATATCTTTGAATTCAAAAAATCTTGGCACGAGACATGCACGGGTCCAGCTAGCAAATATATAAATGTGTTTTTTTAATTCTAAAACAATTAAAAAAACTCAAATTCGTTCCATTTATTGAAATGATTTTTCCTCTTACGAAAATTCCTATATCTTCCAGTTGTTACGAAGGTTGGATACATATTTCAATTATGCAATTATTGATGTTATTTAAGCAAATTAAATTTTCGAAACGTCAAAGTTTTATTTGTAAAAACTTCATTTGTCTGGAAATATTGATGTAGGCGATTAAATCAATTGAATCGATAGGCCTATGGAGGAGTATCGGATCTTTGGCGTCGACAAAAAGTTCCAGAAAATGCAACAAGATTTCGGTGCGTTACAGCTAAGTGAACCTACATAGCATGTTCTTACCTGACCTTTTGTACTTGCTTTTATTAATGAAACCGTCAGTGACAATATTCCCTCGAAGTCCACAATTCTTTCCTAACATTTATTATTAAATAAAAACGCAAGGATATTGTAGACTTGCTTTATACTTTTATTAATTATTTTTAAGTATTTTTACAAGCTTGAGTTTAAACTAAAAACACGTCTGCACTCTAAGGCAGTTAAAATCATAATGCTTAAAATCGAAACTTAACCTCTACTCATCACCTCGGTATCGTGCGACTCACGAACCCCTTGCTTATACTTATTTCTTAAAACACAACTCATAAATGCAAGCAAGCATATTCTTAAATCTACGTACTACTAAAAACCTCATGAACCCCACATCGGATATTACTAATGTTGTGAAATCATTAACTGTGAGAAAATTCCATTGTGCTAAATTCTTAATTGGTTCCCATGCTGGCGTTAATCTTGACTTAAATTACAACCAATGCTTTTGTTGTTGCTTTCAAACAGACGGCACACTTGCTAACGTGAGTCTCGGATCAAATTGCAACCAATGCATTTTTCGTTGCTTTTAAGCAGACTTAATTTTATTTCCTGAAAGTATGCACTCATAAACATTATGTACTTGTTCCAGTTACGTCGTAGACGTTATGTTAAGTTAACATGCATCTGTTATTGTGCTTTTAGATTTGAACTTTATGTGCATACTGGTTATGTGCAGGCTTTCTGAAATACAACAAAAAAACGATTCTGATTCACAACATTCTTCCCACCTTATTTTAAGAAAAAATTATTATTAAAAATAATAATAGTTTTTTCTTTTACATCATTAATATTTCAATATATTTCTTAATTTATTTAACTTACAATAATATTTAAAATCAATAATTATTTTTCATATTATTATAATTTATTTTACTTATTTTCATTTTAAGAATCTTATTAATGCTTATCTTCGTTAATCAATTACTTAATTAATGGTCGCAGTTTTAGTGATATTTATATACTTTATGTAACGTTAAAAAGAAAAATGTATAACATTACAAGTCACTGAACGTTGCAATTGACAAAACAGTAGTTGATCAAGTTACCGCTTTGCAATCGCTGCGTTCCGTGTTGCTCTGTTGTTTTTCTTGTTTATTCATCTAAGTCATTAAATGCTTTAATTTGTGCAACGATTTGTTTTATTTTTTTTTTTTTTGATATTTATTGAAAATAAGTCATTTAATTTTTGTTGAGTACATCTTTAGTTATTGTTTATATTTATAGTTTTCATATTTTTAATGTTTCTTCATGTTTTTCTTTACTTATTTCTAGTCTATTAAATTAATTATACAAAAAAAATGTAGTTGTGTCTTCTATTAATTTAAAACATAAACTGCTGTGATCGGTAGTTCTGTTACTCTCTGTTTACGTGTATAGGTTGGCTGGCTGCATTTTATTTGTTTCTGTCATTGTTTCGAAAAACATTGTTGTCATCATTTATTCTCATCTTTCGTCTTGATTTTCTTAGCTTTGTTAAATTTGATGTCTTCTATGTTGCGTTGTTTTTTCAGTCAAATTGAATCGTATTTTGTTGAGAGCAGATACTAAAATTGGTAATTTTGTAATTTTATATTTCTGGATATTAATACGAATTCATCTTCTTTAAATGTTTTAAGAGTTCTTGTAGCGAAATTGTCATCTTCGGAAATCATCTTTAATTATACGTACATGTTGTTGTTTGATGTTGTTCTTTTATATTTCACTTGTTGTAAAAATATTTGAATATTTGAAGTTCTTAGTGTTTCTAATTTTCGTCTTCTCTTTTAAGAAATTATGTTCTTTTGTTGAAGAAATTGTCAGCATAATGTGTGAAACGTTGTTGATTTAGTACAATTATGATAACTTTGTTGATGTGTCAAATTTCTTTTTCTATAAGGTTAGCATTGACAGCTGAATAAGCGTATATGGAATAGCTCCTTCAACTTATTTACAAAATATTAGCTTGTTCCTTGAGTGATAAAATTGTTATCCTTTAATTATATGCACGTAAAGATGTAAAATGTTGTTGCTTCTTTATGGTAGAATAGTCACAACTTTGCTGATTTGTCGAACTTACACATTCATGTTTATAGTGAGCTCCTTTCTTTTAATTAAACATGTTATTGATGTACAATTGTTGTTGTCAGCGCCATGACTCTCACATGTTTCTTTATCATTCTTCTCTTGTACTTAATTACATAATATTACCATTTCAGACCTTTACCCAACAAAATTAAACGATCTTCTTTGACAATTACACAGAAAAAAATATTGTACGTATATATAACAATTGATATTAATAGCAAACAAAATCGTATTCCAATTAAAAATATGAATGTATTTACTAATTAATTAATTGTATTTACACATATTTTTAATTAAAATATTAATAGGAATTAATTTAATATAATTTCAATACAACTAAATCTTTAATAGTATTAACTACTTTTATTTGTTACTTTTGATTTATTCATTTTCTTAAATTGCAACACTGTTTTTTCTTCTGGCTTTCATTTTGTTTTTTGTTTGTGCGTCTCGTGCGTCGGCGGCGTCGTTCAGTTTCTTCTAACATTATTTTCTTCTACGTTGCGGTTTTAAAACAGAATATTACATTATTTAGTGTAAGTTATGTTATTAAAGCATTAAAGGGCTCAATTTATTTTTGAGGTCAAGAATTTGAACAAACCGCTTATGATGCTCATTTTGTTGCATATTGAATCATTAAAAAGCGAATATCAAATTTTATGTTTGACTCAATTAATTGGCCCACCTGCAGAAGTTGTGAAAACTGACTTCGGTAAAACATTTACAAAGCATATCAAACCGTATAAATACTTATTTAATATTTATTTTATGTTATATATTTGACAAATATTTTATTTAATTTAACAAAATATTTAATTGATCCAATTTCTATCGAATGAAATTTTTAATTGATGTTACTAATTAATTAATTAATGATTTAAAAATACCCAATAAAAAATATAATCAATATGACAAAAAAATTAATTAATGTTTCTCCAATTAACATATTCTCATTATTACGAATATGGGATTCAATGCTACTAAAAGTTACATCGGCTGAGTTTCAATTAAAAATTAATTGGATTGATTAACATTTTAGTTATATTTACACACTTTTTTTTCTGTGTGTAAATTTTAAACTTAGTGTCTTCTGCGTCGAATTTTATTGTTTGGTGGACTGCTAGTTATTCTTCTTCGTGCATGTTTTATTTCTTTGTTGTGGTTGAAATGCATTTCCAGAGCCAGGATTATTATTAAAAATACTTATTACTTTGTATTGTTTACTATAACTTTATAAATAATTTATATTTAACATCATTTTTACTTTCAGTATTCATAATCTTTGTTTATATTACCTTACATCATAGTATTAAAATTTTATATTTTAATTGTATATTTATATCGAACATTTTACTTATGCCACTGTGTACAATTTTTATTTTACTTTAAAATCTTTAATTTTTTTCTTAATATATAGAACTTCTTTTATTTATAATTTCATTAGCACATGAATCAATGCTAATTATTTTCAAAAATACTTAGCTATTTATTCATGCACTAATTTATGAATTTAATCATTATTGCCAATTTTCAATAATGGTAAGCGCGCGCGATTTATGCATAACTACTTTCGTACATTCAATAGGTACATATATATTTTTATTACCGTGTAATGATCACATTTAAAACGTTTTTTAATTTTGTTAGATTGTGTATTGTATTTTTTTCTTATCATTCAATTATTGTTCAAATTTTTACACTGCATCAACGTATCTCGTTTCATTTTCGGTACATTAGTGCATTGTTTCTCGATGCAAAACGGTGAATTGCATTTTATCGCTTATTTAATTAGCTCCTCACTTCTATATGTGCTCCACTTTAGTGTGTGCTACGCTAACACTTATCTGTACTTCAAGTGCAATGATCTTTCTGTTGCCTGTTTCCATTGAAAATGATCTTGACAATGAAACTGAAGTACTGACCTATCTTAATTATAGTGACAATGTATATTTTATTGCTTTGGCAAATTCGTACTGAATTCTTGTTTATGAAATATCTAATATAATCTTCTTTATACTTTATTCCTTTCTCATTTAATCAAGGATTGAAACCGTAACCGAAACCGATATCCGTTTAAAACCGTTTCATTTATAAAATCGAAACCGTAACCGAAACCGTTATACGAAAATCAGAAAAAAACCGATATCCAAAACCGATATAAACGGTTTCGGTTTTATACCGGTTTAAAACGGTTTTTAAAAAAGTACCTATAAATAGAAACAGGAAAACATATTTTATTTTATATAGAAGATCGTAAGTAAAATGTCATTTAATAAAATTTTGAGTTCCCAACATTTTTTCATGGCTAAAGAATATAAGCATCTTAAAAATAAGGTCTGTGAAGCACTTTTGTAGCTGTAAATAGCTTCAAAAGTGCTTCAAAAGTCGCTTCAAAATAGACAAAACAATGTTTTTCGCTTTTCTTCGTACATCGATTGTGCATATGCACATTATTATTTTTGTTTTATTTTTACACATAGTTTTTTTTGTTAATTGTAAAATCATGAAGTTTACTTAAGTCAAGTTCTATGTGCATTATTTCATTCAACTTATAAAACAAAAAAAAAATAATATATGAACATTTTCACAGTGTACCTCACTTAGCTTATACATTGATTTTTGTGTTTTTCTTTTTTTCACAAATCCGCTGATTCGTATGAAAGTGCAAAAACAACAGAAATGCAAATAAAGCAGCATGACAATAAAGCAGCATCCAAGCTTTTGATAGAATTTTTGGCGGTAAATTTTTTGTTCCACAAAGAAAACTCATTGTTGTTGCCAACTACATAGCTGTACTAGATACATACATGAAGTGTGGTGTCATGCGACTGTCTGTTGTCATGCGTCTGTCCGTTCTCATGAGTCTGTCTGTTGTCATGCGTCTGTTTGTTGCCATGCGATGATACCGGATAGCAACAAAGAGTTGTCGGTGTGAAAGTGTGTATATACGAATCGTAATTCGTTATTGTTGTATTCTCTTCTTTCTTTTAGTGTTCGCTTTGTAGCGTTTGCGTTTGAGTTCGCAAAATAATGTTACCCTGCAAGATATTATTTGTGTTCTCTTTACATACGGATTTTTTTTAATCACTGACGAAAACAGAAATATGCCTATACGAAATATTCCTTATATTTATTATGAATGTATAATATACATTGAACATAATGTGTTCATTTTATTATGGCCTTGAGATTTTGAATTGTCTTGTCAACATCACTTGATTTATACAATTATATTTTATTAGCTAATTCTTGTTAAAATATAATTCAATTCTTTTTTTTAGTAAAATAATTTATTTTTTGTTGAAGAAATTGAAAGTATGGAAAATGAGTAACTTAAATACAATTAGTGTTCAAATTCTATACGTTTTCATAATTAATATGCAGTTTAAGATATTTGTCTTCGATCTTTTATTTAAAATTTAAAAAGTAAACTTTTGCAAGATTCTTGCAAGCAAGAGCAAGAAAGGTATTGCAAGAACAAGATCGTATGTACCTATGCAAGAGCAAGACTCAGCGTGTAAGAACAAGACCAAGAACAAGATTTCCATTTCTTGCCTTGCTCTTGCAAATGATCATCACTATTTTACATATATTGTAGTTCACTGAATTGTTGAAATTTAATTTCTTTGGCTTTTATGGATGGAAAGTGTACAAAATTCTTCTTCTTTGCAATTCAGATCATATCTCAGGTTATGCCAAAAAGTTGCTTTTCATTGGTTTGTGGTCACGAAATTTTAAATTAAAATTTTTTCTTCGTGTTAAAATAACATATTAATAGTTTGGCGCTACAGTCCTGTATAGAACTTCGGCCGAGCTCTCTCACCATTTTGAGCTGTGCGTGTTATATTTTTACTCAAAGTGGTGGGACCTTATTTTATTGCCGAACGGTGGGTGAGAGCTTTTCATAGGCAATGTTTTACTCTCGTAGGTTTGCCATTTACTGCCGAGAGGTAGCGCGGTATAGAAAACATACCTTAGCACCACATAAACAATGTTAAGTTATTTGAAAAATATGTAAAAAAGAAAATTTATACAAAAACCGAAATCAAAACCGAAACCGTAACATGAAACCGGTATACCGAAACCGTTTGGTTATAAAAACTTAAAACCGAAACCGTAACCGTAACCGAAACCGAAACGGAAAAAACCGGAACCGAAATCGAAACCGTTATTCGTTTAGGTTTCAATCCTTGCATTTAATACATGATCTAATGCTAGTCATCTTCTAAAATTAATACATAGCTATTTCCTCATGCACTAATTTAGATTTTAAAAACATATTTTCTAAAAAAAAATATTTACGCGTACTTTATTTACGTTGTTTGCAATATTATGCATTGCGGTTAATGATCATTATGAACTGTTGGTTCAGTTATTAATTTCTTTGTTTTTGTTCGTTCGATTGTGTATAACTTAAGAGTTATATGCTTTTAATTAGTTATTATGGATTTTTTTTTCCTTTTCTCTTGATACAGATCACTGTTGTTACAGGACTTATTATCGAAAGGACTTCATAGGGACCTACCCAGATTGGTTTAAATTTGTTTTTCCTGGTTTTTTAATAAAACTTTATCTCCTTTCTTAAAAACTACCGTATTTAATGTATTATCGTAACTTCGTTTAGATCTTTCCTTAGCTTTTTCTTGATTTTGTCTGACTATCTCATATGTACGCTGTATTTGGTATTTTAATACCTTATTGTAATCTTCACTGTTATAAATTGGTGAACATTTTCGTTTTAGGTTAGTTGGCATGTCAAATTTAAATCCGTATAAAGTACGATAAGGCGTTTGCCCTGTTGACATATGCACTGTGTTATTGTGCACATGCATTGCCGAATTCAACCATTGGTCCCAGTTGGACCCATCCTCTTTTGCAAAACATCTCAAATACTCCGCTAAAGGTCTGTGACTTCGTTCTAACGAGCCATTCGCCTGCGGGTGATAAGATGTTATATGCATTTTTTTTAATGTTTAATAACTTGCACGTGTCTGAAAATAATTTTGACACAAAATTTGAACCATTATCTGTAATTAAAATTTTCGAAATATTATAACGCGTGATAATTTTCTCGTAAAAAGCTTTGGCTACTGTGCTTGCTTCCGCGTCTGGGATAGCTACGCAGCACATGTATTTTGAAAAATCGTCTCGAAAAGTTAAAATATATTTATTTCCTGACACTGTTTCAGGTAAAATTCCTACCAAGTCCATATAAACCTTATCGAATGGACGTGTTGGCGTATCTGTCAAAACCATTGGCATTTTTGTTAACTTTGAACTTTTGTTCATTTGGCATTTAGGACAGTTTCTATCATATTCTTTTATTTGTTTCTGCATTCCCCTCCATTTAAATTGTTTCTTAATCCTAAAGTATGTTTTAAGTGTGCCCTGATGGCCTCCTAGTGCTGAATCATGAAAATCTTACATCACGGTTTTAATATCATCTGGATCAGTTAATATTTGAGCTGAATTCGTTTCATTATTTGTATCTATTATTGTTTCATCTACGACTGGTGTACTGATTTGTGGTTTTATTTTTGTGATTTGCTGATCTAAAATATTTTGTGTAGTTTTGGATCGTGTTTGTACGGCTGTAATATCTCGTTCTATATATGGAATTCTGCTTTTGTAAAAAATTTGTTTTTGTAAAATCTGGATATGCTAATATGGGAGGTGAAATTATTGATTCTTTCAATTTAATAAATGAATTTTGACAATCGTCCGTTTATTTGAATTTAACGTCCTTTTTAAGAAAATTATTAATTGGTAAAGATAACCTCGCCATATTGCTTATGAACTTTCTGTAATAATTAATTAATCCCAAGAATGCTTGTACTTCTTTTCTGTTTCTTGGTACTGGAATATTTTTTACGCATTCGACCTTAGCGGTGTCTGGCAGCGCACCAAGTTCTGAACATTTATGCCCTAAATATACAACTTCACGACGTAAAAACTGACATTTTTCGGTATTTAATTTTAAATTATGGTCTCTTAGTTTCTGTAATACTTTACTTAATCTGTGTTCATGTTCGCTTATATTTTTCCCATACACAACTATATCATCAAGATATACAAAACCATCGATACCCTGTAACCCTGTTAAGATGTGATTCATTATTCTCTGGAATGTTGCTGGTGCCCCTGTTAAACCGAAATGCATCCTATTAAATTCAAAATGTCCAAGTCCTGTACTGAAGGCAGTTTTTTCTTTATCACCTTCTTCTACTAAGACCTGTTAATATTAAGATTTATAATGATAATATTGTTACGAAAAGAGGTAATTTACCCCACTGTGCAAGCATTCAACAATAATAAATGAGACGCAAGACAATTCAGCGCACTAAGCAATGTGTTAGAAAGAGTCGGAAGATCATTCAGCGTACTGGGCAATGTGCGAGAAAGAGATGGAAGATCTGCAAATTAAAACACATGAGTGCGAATGAGATGCCAATAGCATGCGTCATTCACGAAACGAGTAGAAGGTTCTCTAAACAAATCGAAGCTTGTCGAAACGTGTCGAACTGATGCATGCAGTATATAAGGGAGACGCATCAGAGGTACAGCACTTCAGTAGTGATTGTAAAGTGGTCGAGTGTATCTCGTGTGATAAATGTCAAGTTAAATTGTGGACATGCAGCAGTTGTTAGAATTTGTTATTAGTAAAGTTGTTTATTAAAGTGAATTAATAAAGTTAATTGTTATAATTTAAACCAAACATAAGAGTGTTTTTATTTTGTACACAATCCAGCGATACGAACTTGTAGGACAGATTTCCGTAGACTGAATTTTCGATACATTGGTGTCAGAAGTGCGATTGTGATACAAAATGGTTAAATTCGAACAACTTAAAGTCGACCAGCTAAAGAAGGAGCTGGCGATTCATAATCTTCCAAAAGCGTCTAATGGAAGAATTAGAGAACCAAGGCATTCACCTCGCAGAGCACGAGTTTGAAGTGGAAGCTGCAACAGCGTCATCGAAAAGTGTGGGCACGGAGCAAAAAGTACAGTCCCAAAGTTTTGATATGAGCCAGTTGCTCGGAGCTATACAACAACAGCTTCTAGAAAATTCGAACCGGATTGAAGAAAAACTTAAAACAGAACTTCAAGAAAATTCAAATCAACTTAAAACAGAACTACAAGAAAATTCCAGCAAAATGGAACAGAAACTTCAAGAGAATTCAAACCAACATCAAGTAAATATTGAGCAACAGATGCAGGAACATTCTAAGCAGCTTCTGAAAGTTTCTTATACACTCCATGGCAAAGTAAATGAACTTGAGGCACATGTAAATGACATGGAAGGCAAATTTGAAAAATTGGAAAATGGCGTCGACAAAAAGTTCCAGAAAATGCAACAAGATTTCGGTGCGTTACAGCTAAGTGAACCTACATAGCATGTTCTTACCTGACCTTTTGTACTTGCTTTTATTAATGAAACCGTCAGTGACAATATTCCCTCGAAGTCCACAATTCTTTCCTAACATTTATTATTAAATAAAAACGCAAGGATATTGTAGACTTGCTTTATACTTTTATTAATTGTTTTTAAGTATTTTTACAAGCTTGAGTTTAAACTAAAAACACGTCTGCACTCTAAGGCAGTTAAAATCATAATGCTTAAAATCGAAACTTAACCTCTACTCATCACCTCGGTATCGTGCGACTCACGAACCCCTTGCTTATACTTATTTCTTAAAACACAACTCATAAATGCAAGCAAGCATATTCTTAAATCTACGTACTACTAAAAACCTCATGAACCCCACATCGGATATTACTAATGTTGTGAAATCATTAACTGTGAGAAAATTCCATTGTGCTAAATTCTTAATTGGTTCCCATGCTGGCGTTAATCTTGACTTAAATTACAACCAATGCTTTTGTTGTTGCTTTCAAACAGACGGCACACTTGCTAACGTGAGTCTCGGATCAAATTGCAACCAATGCATTTTTCGTTGCTTTTAAGCAGACTTAATTTTATTTCCTGAAAGTATGCACTCATAAACATTATGTACTTGTTCCAGTTACGTCGTAGACGTTATGTTAAGTTAACATGCATCTGTTATTGTGCTTTTAGATTTGAACTTTATGTGCATACTGGTTATGTGCAGGCTTTCTGAAATACAACAAAAAAACGATTCTGATTCACAACATTCTTCCCACCTTATTTTAAGAAAAAATTATTATTAAAAATAATAATAGTTTTTTCTTTTACATCATTAATATTTCAATATATTTCTTAATTTATTTAACTTACAATAATATTTAAAATCAATAATTATTTTTCATATTATTATAATTTATTTTACTTATTTTCATTTTAAGAATCTTATTAATGCTTATCTTCGTTAATCAATTACTTAATTAATGGTCGCAGTTTTAGTGATATTTATATACTTTATGTAACGTTAAAAAGAAAAATGTATAACATTACAAGTCACTGAACGTTGCAATTGACAAAACAGTAGTTGATCAAGTTACCGCTTTGCAATCGCTGCGTTCCGTGTTGCTCTGTTGTTTTTCTTGTTTATTCATCTAAGTCATTAAATGCTTTAATTTGTGCAACGATTTGTTTTATTTTTTTTTTTTTGATATTTATTGAAAATAAGTCATTTAATTTTTGTTGAGTACATCTTTAGTTATTGTTTATATTTATAGTTTTCATATTTTTAATGTTTCTTCATGTTTTTCTTTACTTATTTCTAGTCTATTAAATTAATTATACAAAAAAAATTTAGTTGTGTCTTCTATTAATTTAAAACATAAACTGCTGTGATCGGTAGTTCTGTTACTCTCTGTTTACGTGTATAGGTTGGCTGGCTGCATTTTATTTGTTTATGTCATTGTTTCGAAAAACATTGTTGTCATCATTTATTCTCATCTTTCGTCTTGATTTTCTTAGCTTTGTTAAATTTGATGTCTTCTATGTTGCGTTGTTTTTTCAGTCAAATTGAATCGTATTTTGTTGAGAGCAGATACTAAAATTGGTTATTTTGTAATTTTATATTTCTGGATATTAATACGAATTCATCTTCTTTAAATGTTTTAAGAGTTCTTGTAGCGAAATTGTCATCTTCGGAAATCATCTTTAATTATACGTACATGTTGTTGTTTGATGTTGTTCTTTTATATTTCACTTGTTGTAAAAATATTTGAATATTTGAAGTTCTTAGTGTTTCTAATTTTCGTCTTCTCTTTTAAGAAATTATGTTCTTTTGTTGAAGAAATTGTCAGCATAATGTGTGAAACGTTGTTGATTTAGTACAATTATGATAACTTTGTTGATGTGTCAAATTTCTTTTTCTATAAGGTTAGCATTGACAGCTGAATAAGCGTATATGGAATAGCTCCTTCAACTTATTTACAAAATATTAGCTTGTTCCTTGAGTGATAAAATTGTTATCCTTTAATTATATGCACGTAAAGATGTAAAATGTTGTTGCTTCTTTATGGTAGAATAGTCACAACTTTGCTGATTTGTCGAACTTACACATTCATGTTTATAGTGAGCTCCTTTCTTTTAATTAAACATGTTATTGATGTACAATTGTTGTTGTCAGCGCCATGACTCTCACATGTTTCTTTATCATTCTTCTCTTGTACTTAATTACATAATATTACCATTTCAGACCTTTACCCAACAAAATTAAACGATCTTCTTTGACAATTAAATTTTAAACTTAGTGTCTTCTGCGTCGAATTTTATTGTTTGGTGGACTGCTAGTTATTCTTCTTCGTGCATGTTTTATTTCTTTGTTGTGGTTGAAATGCATTTCCAGAGCCAGGATTATTATTAAAAATACTTATTACTTTGTATTGTTTACTATAACTTTATAAATAATTTATATTTAACATCATTTTTACTTTCAGTATTCATAATCTTTGTTTATATTACCTTACATCATAGTATTAAAATTTTATATTTTAATTGTATATTTATATCGAACATTTTACTTATGCCACTGTGTACATATTTTATTTTACTTTAAAATCTTTAATTTTTTTCTTAATATATAGAACTTCTTTTATTTATAATTTCATTAGCACATGAATCAATGCTAATTATTTTCAAAAATACTTAGCTATTTATTCATGCACTAATTTATGAATTTAATCATTATTGCCAATTTTCAATAATGGTAAGCGCGCGCGATTTATGCATAACTACATATTCCCCTCCATTTAAATTGTTTCTTAATCCTAAAGTATGTTTTAAGTGTGCCCTGATGGCCTCCTAGTGCTGAATCATGAAAATCTTTCATCACGGTTTTAATATCATCTGGATCAGTTAATATTTGAGCTGAATTCGTTTCATTATTTGTATCTATTATTGTTTCATCTACGACTGGTGTACTGATTTGTGGTTTTATTTTTGTGATTTGCTGATCTAAAATATTTTGTGTAGTTTTGGATCGTGTTTGTACGGCTGTAATATCTGGTTCTATATATGGAATTCTGCTTTTGTAAAAAATTTGTTTTTGTAAAATCTGGATATGCTAATATTGGAGGTGAAATTATTGATTCTTTCAATTTAATAAATGAATTTTGACAATCGTCCGTTTATTTGAATTTAACGTCCTTTTTAAGAAAATTATTAATTGGTAAAGATAACCTCGCCATATTGCTTATGAACTTCTGTAATAATTAATTAATCCCAAGAATGCTTGTACTTCTTTTCTGTTTCTTGGTACTGGAATATTTTTTACGCATTCGACCTTAGCGGTGTCTGGCAGCGCACCAAGTTCTGAACATTTATGCCCTAAATATACAACTTCACGACGTAAAAACTGACATTTTTCGGTATTTAATTTTAAATTATGGTCTCTTAGTTTCTGTAATACTTTACTTAATCTGTGTTCATGTTCGCTTATATTTTTCCCATACACAACTATATCATCAAGATATACAAAACCATCGATACCCTGTAACCCTGTTAAGATGTGATTCATTATTCTCTGGAATGTTGCTGGTGCCCCTGTTAAACCGAAAGGCATCCTATTAAATTCAAAATGTCCAAGTCCTGTACTGAAGGCAGTTTTTTCTTTATCACCTTCTTCTACTAAGACCTGATGATAGCCACTTGCTAAATCTAAAGTTGAAAAATACCGACTGTGACCTAATTGATCTAATATTTCATCTATTCGCGGAATAGGAAATACCTTTTTTACGGTTACGTCATTTAATTTACGGAAATCTATGACAAGTCTCCATTTTTTGTTACCGTCTTTGTCGCTCCTCTTCGGTACCAATAGTAATGGTGAATTCCAGGGTGATATGCTTGGCGATATAATGCCAGCATCTAACATTTTGTTAACCTGTCTATTAATTTCCTCTCTATGTGTGTGTGGAAGTTTGTATTGCTTTTGGTTAATTGGTGGTTGATTCCATTGTGTTGTTATGTCGTGTTTAAGTATCGGCGTGTATGACAGTTCGTCACCTTCTAAGTGAAAAACATCGTGGTAAGAAATACAAAGATTTTGTAATGTTGTGATTTCCTCCTTATTTAATGATTCATCGATGTTAATTTTTTCTAATAATCTATTAATCCTATTTTTTATATTCACTGAATTTATAGTATTTATTGTAGAATTGTTTGTATCTGATTCCCTATTCTGATTAAAATTTGAAAATTTCGGTTTAAAATTGTTGTCTATTATAATGTCCTTTTCTGTAGCATTTAATACTGAGACATAAACTTTATTTTTGTTAACATTCGATAAGCTTTCTCCCAAATATACTCCAGGATAAATTTCTTGTATTAATACAATTGGAATTTTTGTTTTTAGTGTAATTTCTACTATTTTTGCGGTTCTCGGCATGATTTTTATTTCATGATTGTAATAAATATTTTCTATGTCGGCTCGCGTTTTCATTGGTAATCGGATAGTGTGATTCTTTCCTTTATCGTAGAATGTTATGGTCTTATTAATTGCGTTTATTACGGATCTATTCCATATGTTATCCCGTCCTATTATTCCGTCTGCTGGTTCAAGAGATACTACATGCATTATTAAATGTAACCACTTTATATTACTGTGTTGTATATTGGTCGTGACTAACGTCCTTACGCATCCACCAAAAGCCCCATTAAAAATCTTTCTTACTATTCTTGTCAAAATCAGGTAGTTGTGTCATTGCACCTTCCTTTGTTATGCTTGCATCTGCTTCTGAGTCTACTAGTAATATGAGTTTTCCATTTTTAGCTGCCTCGCAAGGTACTTCAATGAACACATCACTTACATTAGACAATTTGAAGCAGTCTCCCTTTCTATTGTATATTTTGTTAATTCTCTTTTTATTTAATCCACTCAACTGTTGTCTGATTTTTTTTATCATAACATGTTATAAAATTTTCAAACTTTTTCAACATTCCTGTAAACATATTGTTCACCTTTTGACCTATTTGCATTTCTTCCCATACACATCTTTGCCGATTAGTTTCATCTGCTACTAATTTAATCATTTTTGCCCTATTGCTAGTATCATATATATAAAGAAATGTATTAATGCAAAAATTACCATTGTCACTCCCTCACAATCGAACCACGGTGGATAAATATGTGTATCAACGGTCACTTCCGACGTCTGATTTGCAATATTTTCCTCCACCGGTTTTCTCTCATATTTAGGAGTTTGGGTAGTTAATGTGATCACAGACCCTTCAGCCTTATGATTTACTATTTCTACCCTTTTTGACCTAATTTTGCTATTTTTAATGGGTCCCCAGCTTACTGGCCTTGGCTGGGCCCCTGGTAGTTTCCCTTGTTTTGATCATTATTCTCCCTCGCCAGATAATCCCTCTTGGCGTAGCAATTAGTTTCTTCATGACCAAGTCTACGACACCAATCACATTTTAAATTATTTCTAGGGGTATTCCCATTATTGTAGTTATTATTTTTATTTTTATTATTATTGGCACGGTACGTAGTGTTATGTCCTGTTTGCAAATTGTTGTTTAAAAATTCCCTATTAACGACTGGATGGTTTTCTGTACGTCCAAACAGTTCCTTATTTTGAGCTTCTAATCTAATGGAAGCTCACCTCCAACTAGATTCGTGCCCATATTTTTCACACTCTATACAAAACGGTGTGTTTTTCCGCGTAATACATTCGTCTCGTGTATGTCCTTGGTCGTATTTTTGATCCTTCTGTTTTATTTTGGGTTGATATTTTGTTATTTAGTGGGGTAGTTTGAAAATGATTGTTTTGAATACTATTCGTTGGACTGGTTACAGATCGTTGTTCGAAACTGTACACTTCCTCGGGGAATCCCGGACCCCCTTGAATTGTTATCTGGGCCTTTAATGCTTCATCTAATAAATCATTCAAGATTTCTGCTTTGCTACTTAATAATAGAACCTTTATTGTCGGATCTTTTACACCTACCTTGAATGCTGTCAGAACTGAGTTTACTAGTTCCGTATAAAAAACATCTGTAGGTAGATTTTTATTTTTGTACCTTGAATCTGCTATTTCATTAGTGTTTGCCCATAATCTTTCTAATCTTCTTGCAAAAGTCCTCAGACTTTCACCATCCGTCTGATATGCTTTTCTAATACTATCCTGAACCGAATATAACGTAGTCATTTTTAAATATGTATTTCTTAGAACGTCAAATAACTCCTCTAAATCATTGAACTTTTGTGCGGACTAGATCATAAGCGTCACCAAAAAGATGCAGTTTGACACAGCTAATAAATTCTTCTTTGTTTTCTTCTGTAATTTTTAGACTTGCTAACGCACAACCGTCCATGAATCTATATGTTCAGTTTTAACGGACGGTGATTCCGATCCCATAAAAAATGGAACCACACTTCCTACGTAATTCGATACAGTATCTAACGACATTTCTAATGTTGTTTCCGGTGCTGTTATTTTTTCAAATTTTCCTTCAATCTGTAATGCCTCCTTATGATATAATGATGTTTCGTGGGCTAGCTTAACTTCCGATTCTAAAAATCTGATTTATGAATCTAATTCCCTTACTTTATTATTTCCTTCTTCTAATGTTTCGAATTCTAGTCTGGGCTGTTGGCTCAGTGTTCGTTCAATTGATTCGTCCGAAATATCTTTATTTTTCAGCAAAGTTCTTAATTTTTCGTTTTCTTCCTCTATTCCACTAGCCTGATCTAACAACTCCTGCCGTTCTTCTACAATATCGTTTAATTTTTTATTTAATGCAGTTAATTCCCCTTTCCAATCTTCTAATTCTTTTATTTTATGAGCTTTTTTATGTTCCAAGAAGTATACTAATTGTTCAAAAACTACGTCAACTCTTTCGACTTCTGAGTATACCCGTGTGGAACTGACTTTATTTTTTATTAATTCTAAAGTTTCTTTATTGTTAACTTCCGTACTAATTTGATTCCACAATTTCTCAGTAAATCTGCCAAGTTGTCCTAATACATTTCTATATGCTACTCACAATTCCTCAAAGTTCGCCATATAATTATTAAAATATTCAATTAAAATTTATAAATTTGTTTAATTTCATTCTTTCTATAATTTAATTTCACCATTTATTTACTGCTTTCACTCAAACTCACTAAAATTTATTCAATATTTAATTATACCTTCCTTTCCACTTCTGTGTTTCTTCATTTTTTTTTTTTTTTTAATGCTCCTTCAAATTCGTCCTTCAGTCCTTTTTGTAGATTCTTGAAAAACCGGCTGCGCCAAAATGTTGCGGTTCCACGGGACCTTTTGTACTTGCCTTTATTAATGAAACCGTCAGTGACAATATTCCCTCGAAGTCCACAATTCTTTCCTAACATTTATTATTAAATAAAAACGCAAGGATATTGTAGACTTGCTTTATACTTTTATTAATTATTTTTAAGTATTTTTACAAGCTTGAGTTTAAACTAAAAACACGTCTGCACTCTAAGGCAGTTAAAATCATAATGCTTAAAATCTAAACTTAACCTCTACTCATCACCTCGGTATCGTGCGACTCACGAACCCCTTGCTTATACTTATTTCTTAAAACACAACTCATAAATGCAAGCAAGCATATTCTTAAATCTACGTACTACTAAAAACCTCATGAACCCCACATCGGATATTACTAATGTTGTGAAATCATTAACTGTGAGAAAATTCCATTGTGCTAAATTCTTAATTGGTTCCCATGCTGGCGTTAATCTTGACTTAAATTACAACCAATGCTTTTGTTGTTGCTTTCAAACAGACGGCACACTTGCTAGCGTGAGTCTCGGATCAAATTGCAACCAATGCATTTTTCTTAATTTTATCTCCTGAAAGTATGCACTCATAAACATTATGTACTTGTTCCAGTTACGTCGTAGACGTTATGTTAAGTTAACATGCATCTGTTATTGTGCTTTTAGATTTGTGCATACTGGTTATGTGCAGGCTTCCTGAAATACAACAAAAAAAAAAGTTTCTGATTCACAACAATGGAACCACAGCGTTCAACATTTTCAAGCTCCAATTTGAGACAACGGCTGTAAGTAATCGATGGAACAATGAAGATAGCGTAGCAGCGCTTATTGTGACGCTGAAAGGTGGAGCAGCCGAAGTATTGCAGACTGTTCCAGAAAGCGATAGAAATAGTTACACAGTGGTTATGGCTGCACTGCAATGGAAATATGAAAGTGATCACATGAAGCAGATCTACAGAATGGAACTAAAGGGCCGAATGCAAAGAAATGGTGAAACATTGCAGGCGTATGCAGCGGACATCGAGAGGCTTGCGCATTTGTCGTATGCAGATTCATTTATAGTATAATATATTGTAAAATTTAATTTTATCTAACATTTTATTTTATATTAAACTTTCAAAAGAGATATACAAATTTGTATTGGAAATTAAATACATTTTTAAAACTAAATTTAATCAGAATAAAAAAAATATATACATATAATTTTTTTCTTCTCTTCTTATTTTCTTCTCTTTAATAAACAATTTTTTTTTAAATTTTAGTTCCCCCTTTTTTTCATATTTTTTTTTTTCATATATATTTTTTTTTTCTCTTTTTTATACCCTACACTAAGAGTGAAAGGGTATATTCAGTTTTTTTCTTTAAAAATTGAACAGTTAATATTATTATCTTTTTTTTGTCTTTTTTTTCTTATTTTTTTTTCTTTTTTAATAAATATTTGTATCCCTCCTTTTTTTTAATTTTATTTCCCCATTTTTTTTTCATGTTTTTTTTTTTTTATATTTTTCTCTTTTTTTTCATTTCTTCTTATTATTTTTTTTTAATTTTTTAATTGCATAAATCCCTAATTTTTTAATTTTAAATTCTTTGTTTTTTGTTATATCTGTTAAAAATTTAATATTTAATACCTGTTTTTTTTATTTTATTTTATTTATTTTACTATTATATTTTCCTGTTCCCTTTTTTTTAATTTTAACTGTACTAAATATTTATATATCTCTGTTTTTTTTTAAATTTGAATGATATTTTTCTTCTTCTTTAAGTAATTTAAATTATTATAAGTAAGTTCTTCAAATTTATTTAAAATGTCTTTGTTATATTTAAGCTTATTCAAATTTATATTAATGTACAAAGTACCTATGATTTCTCTGCATGTAATTAAATATAATTGGAGTTGCGATTTATTTTTTAAACATGTTTAATATGTTATTATATTATTTTCGTGTACTTATATAAGTTATATTATATGATATTTATTTGCATTGTTTATGGTATCAAAACAAACTGCAAGATATGCATTTATATGCCAGCTATGAACGCTTGCTTCACGTATGATATTCATAAGTTCGTACACATTGCATATGTGCTTCAGCATGAAACACGTGGGTGTAATGACCCTTTTCAAGGTTTGTTAGCTTGCGCTATTAAATATAGGTCAGTAATGCAATTGTTGGTTTGCGTTATCCGCATTGAATACGACAATTTTATGACGAATTTTCATTTAATTTTATATGAAGGCAATTGCTTAATTAATTTTTTTCTCAATTTTTTTTTCAAACTTTGAAATTATAAGTTCTTCTCCTAAAATAGTTATATATATATATATATATATATATATATATATATATATATATATATATATATATATATATATACATATATATATATATATATATATATATATATATATATATACATATATATATATATATATATATATTTTTTTTTTTTTTTTTTTTTTATTACTAAATTATTGTTTTTAATATGTCCTATTTTTTTTATTTTTTATTATATTTTTTTCTTTTGTTTGTTACTTACTGTTTTCCTAAACTATTTATATTTATTTCTTCCTCCAAATGACGAGTTATTTAATGTTTTATTTAATGATTACTCTATATCTTATTAACGCATAGCTAATTGCTTTTATATTGTTACTTTTATGGGTTCTAACCTAGGACAATATTATAATATTTTTAGTTTTAACTGCATACACTATTTGTGATATGCCTTTAACAAATTATTGTGAATTTTCTTATCTTTGTTTTTGATCAATATCGTCGTGGTCAGTGGCCCACTTCCCTCTACGACCACGTAGGGTCCCTTCCAAATTGGAGAGTACTTATTCTACCTAGTTTGGTTTTTCATTAAAACCATGTCGTGTGGTTTGAATTGTATAGGGTTGAGGTTCTTGTCGTATTGTTTTTTCGACACATCCTTGGCCCTACATTGGTTTAGCCTGACGATCTCGTGTGATCGCTGTATTTGGTATTTTAGTACCTTATTGTAGTCTTCTGCGTTATGCAAAGGTGAACATTTACGCTTAAAATTCGTAGGCATGTCGAAGTCAAACCCGTACAACGTACGGAATGGTGTTTGACCCGTCGATGTATGCACCGTGTTATTATGAACATGCATTGCAGAATTTAATCATTGGTCCCAGTTTGACCCATCCTCTTTAGCAAAACTACGTAAATATTTAGCTAGTGGACGATGACTTCGTTCCAATGACCCATTAGCCTGTGGATGGTAGGGTGTTATATGTAATTTTTGAATTCCTAACAATTTATATGTATCCGAAAATAGTTTGGAAACGAAGTTCGATCCATTGTCAGTTACCAATACTTTGGGTATATTGTGGCGTGTACCTATTTCGTTGAAGAATGCTTTTGCTACGGTGTTGGCTTCCGCATCGGGTATAGCCACACAGCACATACATTTAGAAAAATCGTCATGAAACGTTAAGATGTATTTATTCCCTTAAATGGTTTCAGGCAGAACACCCACCAGGTCCATGTACACTTTCTCAAAGGGTCTGACTGGCATATCAGTTAGAACCATTGGCATCTTCGTCAGCCTTGAACTCTTGTTTACCTGGCATTTTGAACAATTTTTCACATAATCCTTTATTTGCTTCTGCATACCCTTCCATCGGTACTGTTGTTGAATTCTTGAAAATGTTTTTACGTCCCCTTGGTGACTACCTAACGGTGAATCGTGAAAATCTTTAATTACCGTCTCTATGTCCCGAGGTTCAGTTAGAATTATTATATTGTCATTTTCCTTTGTTATCAAATCGTCAGGATCGCAATCCGACTGTTTCTCATCGTCTTCCTTGTCTATTTCATGGTTTTTGAACGTGTTTGTACTACAACTACATTTTACGCATCGTTAAGAGACCTACTGGCAAACGCGATCGGACGGTCGCTTCCAACTTCACCTTGCGAAAGAACCGCGCCAATTGCTTCGTTACTGACGTCTGTCGTGAGCAAAAAGGGTTCGTTTAAATCCGGATATGCAAGTATGGGTGGTGACATAATTGCCTGTTTAAGTTTTAAAAACGAATTTTGACAATTGTCATTCCATATGAACTTAGCGTCCTTTTAATAATAGTTTGGCACTACAGTTCTATAAGAACTTAGGCCGAGCTCTCTCACCAATTTGAGCTGTGCGTGTTATATTTATACTCAAAGTGGTGGGACCTACAGTTTATTGCCGAACCCGAACGGCGGGTGAGAGCTTTTCATAGGCAATGTTTTACTCTCGTAGGTTTGCCATTTACTGCCTAGAGGTAGCGCGGTATAGAAAAATGTTACTATGAAAAGATGTTGTTAGCCCCGGTCCAGACTTCAACCGGGGACCTTTCGGCTCGCAGTCCAACGCACTAACCACTGAGCTACCGCGGCTACGCGTCCTTTTTAAGCAAACAGTTTATTGGTAATGACAATTTCGCCATACCTCCTATAAATTTTCTGTAATAATTAATTAAGCCTAAAAATACTTGAACTTCCTTCCTATTTTTCGGAACTGGAATAACTCAGAACACTTGTGTCCTAAATATATAACCTCGCGTCGCAAAAACAGACATTTTTCTGTATTTAATTTCAAATTATGTTCTCTCAGCTTTTGCAAAACGTTGCATAGCTTATGCTCGTGTTCTGCTAAATTATTTCCATAAACCACTATATCATCTAATTAAACGAAACAGTCAATACCCTGTAAACCTTTTAGTATGTGGTTCATTATCCTTTGAAAAGTTGCAGGTGCTCCAGTTAAACCGAATGGCATTCTGTTAAATTCGAAATGACCAAGACCTGTACTGAAGGCAGTTTTTTCTTTGTCACTATTTTCAACTAGAATCTGATGGTAACCACTTGCTAAATCTAGTGTTGAAAAATACCGACTATGACCTAACTGGTCTAAAATCTTATCTATTCGTGGTATAGGAAATACCTGCTTGATGGTGATGTCGTTTAATTTTCGGAAATCTATAACCAGTCTCCATTTCTTATTGCCATCTTTATCGCCCTTTTTAGGTACCAATAATAATTGGGAATTCCAAGGCGACATGCTTGGTGAAATAATTCCATCGTCTAACATCTTTGATACTTGTCTATTAATCTCATTTCTATGCATATGAGGAAGTTTATACTGTTTCTGATTTATTGGTGGCTGATTCCATTGTGTGGGTATTTCATGTTTTAATATCAGAGTGAATGTTAATTCATCCCCTTCCAAATGAAAAACGTCATGATATGACAAGCAAATATTTTGCAAAGATGCAACTTCTTCTTTATTCAATTATTCATCGATCTTTACATTCCCTAATAATCTATCAATTCTATTTTTTATATTAACCGAGTTTATTGTATTTATTGTAGAACTCGCCTTTGTTGTTTCTTTATATTTGTTAAAATTTGAAAATTGTGGCTTGAAATTGCTATCAATGGTTACCTCCTTATCGGTGGCATTTAAAACTGATGCATATACTCTATTTCTTCTAACGTTCGTTAAACTCTCTCCCAAATTTACTCCTGGCTGAATTTCCTGTTTGTGCAACAAAACTATAGGAATTCTTGTTCTTAACGGCAGCGATACAACCATGGCTGTTCTGGGCTGTACCCTGATTTTTTGATTAAAATTAATATTTTCTATGTCTTGCAATGATTTTAATGGAAATTGAACAAGATGATTTTTGTCTTCATCAAAAAATGTAATTTTTTTATTTAACGCATTTATTATAGATCTGTTCCAGAGATTGTCACGCCCGACTATTCCATCTTCTTGTACCCCTTGTTCAAGTGACACAACGTGTAGCGTTAAACTCAGGTTTTCTATGTTTGTGTGCTGAATCTTAGTGGAGCCTAAGGTTCTAACGCATTCAGCAAAAGCACCACTCAGATCTTTCGGAATATTTTTATTAAAATTCGGCAAATATGCCATCCTATTTTCTTTAATCAGGCTGGCCTCAGATCCAGAATCCACTAACAGAGTAAGTTTTCCATTTTTTGCTGCCTCGCAAGGTACTTCAATGAACACATCACTCGTATCGGATATCTTAAAACACTCTCCATGCCGGTTAAATATTTTACGATGCATGCCTAATTGTGAAGTTAATTTTAGTTTTCTCGACATAAATTTACTCTTAAAATTATTAGCAATTGAAGACAATTTAATTTTACAAATCGTGCATTTATTATACACTTCTGACGATAAAACGCACATAACGCTAATAATAAAAAGAAATATTGAAATTACTACATTACAAATTATACTCGCCCCTGTACGGAAGGTATCCACAGTCTTGCCAGACGTTTGATCTACAATTCCCAGATTTTCAGGGCAGTTAATTACGACTTCCTTTCTATTTGATTTACTTTTGATTTTATTATTCTTGATTTTAATATTTTTAACTTCCGATTCAATTGGTTTTACTTTCTTTACTTTATTTGTTTTTTTTTTTATAATTTGTTTATTTTTAATTTCCTTAATTCCTATATTCAGTGCATTATTCGTGTCAAGTTGTGTATTATTACTATTTAGTTCATTATATGTTTTTGTTGGAATATTTCTATCTTCATTAATATGTATTTTAACTTTTTGTTCTACATTTTCTACGTTAATAAAATTCGCTGTTTTATTTTGTTGTAGTGTGCTATTTGGAACTTCTACAACTACTGGCCTTACTACACTATTTGCTAAGGGTCCCCAGTTTAGTGGCCTTGACTGGGCGCCTGGTAGTTTCCCTGCAGAGTGCTATTATGGTACCATGCATCATATTTGCGTTTGGCATAACAATTCATAATAACATGTCCGTCCTTCCTGCACCAAGTGCAATATTTAGCAGGCCTGTTTGCAAAATTCCCATTACCATTATTTCCATGAAAAACTTGTGTATCACGTTTAACACGACAATCCCCCTCGACGTGTCCCCCTCTATGGCACCAATCGCATCTCAATCCTAGAGCACCCCCGCCTTGGTTCTCGATACCACCTTGACCATTTACCTGAGGTACGGGTGGCTGACTTCCTTGGGGAGCAGTATGTCCTGGAAAAACATTCCGACCCGAACGATCTGCACACTGTTCATGTCCATAAGTACGACAGTCACTGCAATACGGAGTGTTTCTCCGTGTATGACATTCATCCCTCAGATGTCCATTCTTCTTGCAAAAAGAACATGTAGGTGTAGGCTGCTTCATACTTACATTTTGTGTTTTCTCTTCCGTCTCCTCTTTTTCATTGCCTTGGCCACCTGATGCATTACGATTATTTGGCATGAAGGCCGATGAGGGCTCATTGAAATGGACTCCAAATTTGTCTATGACCGTTAACTCTGCTGACTCTCTTTGTATCGTCGCATGGTCCAATGCCTCTTCCACCAATTTCTCCAGTGTTGTTTGCTTACTGCTCAACATGAGCATTCGCAAAGTTTAATCCCGAAGTCATAACTTAAATGAGCTTTTAACTAAATTATTCTATTCATTAACGAACACGTCGTCTTTGCTGCCGACTGCAGGTTAACCAAACGCCTTGAGAAAGATCTAATACTTTCCCCCCTGTAAAATGAGATGCCTTTCTAATCTCATATTGAATGGCATCTACTGACCTATATTTCAAGTACGTATTCCTTAACAGATTGTATAAATCATCTATTGTGTCAAACTCCTTTGAACTTACTAAGTCAAAATCATCTCCCTGTAAACGAAGGCTTCAGTTCTGCCCTCACCACTTCACATCCTTCAATAAAACGGTGAAGATCCGTCCTCAGCGATGATGAGTCTGCACCTGCAAAATCTGGCACCGCATTTTTAACAAATTTCGCGACTTCGCCTAATCCCAGGTTGCCCTGTGTTGTGATGTCGTCACGTTCTATGGTATCCTTATGGTATAAGGATGTCTCGTGCGCTTTCTTAACCTCCTCGTTCCGCGAGGAGGTTAACCGCGCGTTCAACTCCTGTATTTTGTTGTTCGCTTCCGTCGCGTACTCCTCCCTTGCCTGGCGTCTGACCGAATTATTTATTGATTCCTCAGAAATATTCTTTTCTTTCAATAAATTTCTTAATTTTATATTTTCCTCTTCTATTTTACCTGTTTCTTCTAACTCTGCTGTACGTTTTAAACAATAGTCGTTTAAACGTTTTCTCAACACGTCAACTAATCTTTCTAATTCACAATTTTCTGCTAAAACAGATTTAATTTTTAAATTCTGGAAATTTAGTAACTCTTCTACAATATTATCTGCCTCCTATAATTTAGATAAATGCAGAATTCTAGATCTATTATCTTTTAATAATGCTGTACTATCTTTATTTAGTATTGTTGGTACAAATTGCGACCATAATTTTTCAACATATCTGTCCAATTCGCTAGATTGCTTTTGAATATACGCATTTAATTCATTAGCATCTGCCATTAAATATTTTCAATCAATTTAAAACGTTATCTTTATCTTTTAATTAAAAAAAATAAATTTCATCAAGTTGTAATTGAAAATTTCAATGAAACAAAAATGTTACCCAAACAACAACGAAATCAATTTTGGCATTCATGAAGTACAACTATAAACTATATTTTTTTTTTTTCAAATTTATATTGAAGTATTTTTTTTTAAATCTGTTTTCTATAACATTGGAAAAGTAAAAATAATTTTATTTTTCCAAATAAAAAAAAATAAAAAAAAATTATGTGTATATTCGGTTACTCAAGATTGTAAAAAAAATTTAACATACAATGATTTTTTAATATACATTTTTTGTTATTTTTAAAATCATAACAGCAATCAGTGCTGTGTTCACACGCTTTAAAATTTAATCAAATCATTTAGTTTTATTTGTTATACACTGGAGGGTCCGTAGTTTGGAATCTCAGTGTTATTTCGATTTATGTATTTGGAAATGTTAATTTTTTCTTTTTAAATTTTCAAAAGAAAGTTTTTAAAATCTTTATTTTTCACTTGTTATACACTTTTTACTTTTATAAAAAACACTTTTATTATGTTAACACTATTATTACATGCACTACCTCCACTTGAGGTTGGTAAACTACAATCTTTTAAATTGCAACGAAAGGTATTACCAACACCTTCATTGCAAGCTTTTCTTAAATTCTATTTTCACTTTGTTCTAGTGAGTTTTCACTTTCACTCAATTTTGGTGTACGTGACTTTTGAAGAAAGTTCGACTTGAAGTTTTTGGCTGACACCAATTGCGAAATACTATAATTGTTGGAGAACCACTGCTTTGCTTATTTTAACATAGACCCAAAATTATGCAATGGAAAATTATATTGCAAGAGGTGTGGTCTAAGTAAAGCTTAAGCGCTTTGCCAAATTATTGCAAGATTCTGTTAAATGTGCAAGCTAACCTGGAAGAGGTGTAGTCTAAGCAAAGCTTTAGCGCTTTGCCAAATTATTATCATTGTTGCCAACGTGAAGCGTTGGGACAATTCTATGAACATGTTGCTGTACAACATGATATAAAACATGATGAGCTCAACATATGTACAGCAACATCCAAAACTGAATGAATAGTGAAGAACCATAAAGAAAAGAAAAATGTGTGCGCTAATTCACAACACATTGTTGTGTCGGAATGTAATTCTTAGTGTGAAAAAATCTTTCTTTTTTCATTAATTAATGAATTTTTACGGTAATTTGTGCTCAAGTGATATAAATACAAATGCCACAGAATAATTTGCTGTTTATGCTTCAAGTCCGGGTTGCTGGATACGTCCGCCAGCTACCTACTTATACAACAAGTGGAAGCTGGCGAAATATCTGAACTTCACGAATTAACAAGAAACAAATAAAAAACCAGTTGGGAAGGTTAGATCACATGGGAAATTTTAAAGTAGGTTTAATTATAATAGTTAGGATTATCAAAATTATAGTCGGTCTAAGCCGACTATAAATACCCTACACATATGTGTGGTTACCATTCAAAGTGATATATAGGTCACCAGGGTATACGAATCCTGAAAACAACTACAAACATTCAATCGCTGAAGAATTTCCATTGATTTGATACCCATATTTACAAATGGGTAGGTGTACCGAATTTCGATTTTTTTTTTGTGAACCACAAGTCTTTTCGCGGGAAAACATTATTATCATGTATTTGAGCATGATATCAATATATATTTGACCAAAAAAGTTTACCTAAGCACGTATACATAAAAATTGATCTTCATATGTACATTTTATATGAGGTATTTGAACATAAGTGGTCGGATCATAGGTCACAATAGACCGAGCGTAGGTATATTAGTAATCTAAGTTATAAGTTTCATTTATCTAGCTCTTCAATTTTAAAAGTAGTAGGGATTTCAACAGACGGACAGACAGACAGACGGACATCGCTAAATCGACTCAGGAGGTCATGCTGATCAAGAATATATATACTTTTCCATACCGGAGATGCTTCCTTCTGGGTGTTACAAACGGCGTACCAAACTGAATATACCCTTTCACTCTTAGTGTAGGTTATAAAAACGTAAAATTAATTCATTTCACTTGTGTTTGGTTTAACAAAAATTAGAAAATGTTAATTAGTTAAATTTATTTGTCCACTGTGCGACTGTCTCTTGCTGAATCTGTGGCGCACGGCATGCGCGTGGACAGCGCCCGCGGCTGAACTCCGTTGCAACTCTATCGCTGGCGATACTCGTCGACAATGAGGTGACGCTGGGAAACAACGCCTGTGCGATAGCGCAATCGTGTCGCTCGCTTCCACATTTTCAACATGCGCTGGAGCTCGTTTTGCATTTTGCACTAGGTGGCCGAGACAAACAGCCCAGCCAACCAACACTTTTTATGAGATTTCGCTCTGGCCATATTTTACTCGATGGCCGGCAATCCGAAGAATCTCTTTTAGCAGTGTCCGTTAAATCTATAGCCATCCGTCCGTTTTGGGCGAGAATTGAAGGTGGGAGATGGCCAAAGATCCGATACTCCTCCATAGGCCTATCGATTCAGTTGATTTAATCGCCTACATCAATATTTGCAGACAAATGAAGTTTTTACAAATAAAAATTTGACGTTTCAAAAATTTAATTTGCTTAAATAAAATCAATAATTGCATAATTGAAATATGTATCCAACCTTCGTAACAACTGGAAGATTTAGGAATTTTCCTAAGAGGAAAAATCATTTCAATAAATGGAACGAATTTGAGTTTTTTAATTGTTTTAGAATTAAAAAAACACATTTATATATTTACTAGCTGGACCCGTGCATGACTCGTGCCAATATTTTGTGAATTGAAAGATATTGAGGTTTTATTAATATAAAAAACATTTTTAGTATTTATATCAGGGGCCCGTACTTCGCTGTGAAAGTTTTTATGGGTTTTATAAATGTAGTAACCAAATAATACTTCTCCGCCAGAACAACTTTTCTCAAAGGCAATTCTTTCTCAGACTGTGCATCCCCGTAAAATTCTTCCCAGTAGAATACTTCGCCGTAGAATTCTTCCCAGTATAAATCTACGCCGTAAAATTCTTCCCCATAGAACGCTTTCCCGTAGGATTCTTCCCGGTAGAATTCTTCCCGTAGAATTCTTTCCGGTAGAATTCTTTTTGTAGAATTAATCCCGGTAGATTTGTTTCCGGTAGAATTCTTTCCCGTAGAATTTTTTCTCGTAGAGTTTTTCCCAGTAGAAGTTTTAGTGTGGTAAGTTTTAGTGTGGTGAATTTTAGTGTGGTGAATTTTCATGTGGTGAGTTTTAAATTTGGTAAATTTTATTGTGGTATGTTTTAGTGTAGTAAATTTCAGTGTGGTGAGTTCTAGTGTGGTGAATTTTTATGTGGTGAATTTTATTGTGGTGAGTTTTACTGTAGTGAATTTCAGTGTGGTGAATTTTATTGGAGTGAGTTTAAGTGTGATGAATTTTAGTGTGGTGAGTTTAAGTGTAGTGAGTTTTAGTGTGGTGAGTTTTAGTGTGGAGAGTTTTAGTGTGGAGAGTTTGAATGTGGTGAATTTTAGTGTGTTGAATTTTTGTGGTGGGTTTTAGTGTTATGAATTTTATTGTGGTGAGTTTTAGTGTAGTGAGTTTTAGTGAGGTAGGTTTTAGTGTGGTGAATTTTAGTGTGGCGAATTTTATTGTGGTGAGTTTTAGTGTGGTAGGTTTTAGTGAGGTGAGTTTGATTTTTTTCATCTTTTCGGATCAGCCGTTTAGACGGAAAAGCGGAAAAAACAAACCAACAAAGAGATTTATTATACACGCTGAGAAATAATATGGTTGCGACATGATCGCGACAACCATACTATGGTTTTCAAAAGCATGTCTGGTTGTTACAATCAAAGTAAATTTTTTTCTTTATATTTCAACAATATAAAGGTTCCTATAATCATTTTATAGTAGATCATTTACTATAATATGATTGTCATACTGAAAAACCATAATATGGTTGTTAAGAACCATGTTATGATTACGATAAAGACTGTCACGAATAAAGTATGGTCAATACCAATCATACCATGATATATACTGATCATAATATAGTAATTTATTATTTACAACCATACAATGCTCACCTAATGGCATTTTTTACTCTCTCTTACTCAATTTAATGTTGCCAGTTGTCAGTGAGCAGTTGCGTTGTCGAGACGGAGTGTCATTAATAAATATGAAAATATATATAAAGTTAAAAGTTAATTTGTATACGATTAATATGCAGACACTATAGTTTAAACAAATTTGTAAAAATTACAATTAGTAATCATGTTCCCTCGAGTTACATAAAAAATGTCAGTGATCATACTATAATCGTATACTTGCGTGCTCTCGATTTCAATTTAATGAAAAGTCTTTCATTTAATACATAAATAAAATAATAAATTTAAATAAAATATTCAATAATTAAACAGGTGTCTTATTTATAATTACTCTTCACTTTGTCAGGAATGTAGGGATCACGAAGGACCATAGTATGGTTGTGTGAAATCGCAATACGGTCTCTGGAGACAATATTATAGTAGTGGGAAATCGTAATAGTGTCACTGGGGATCATATTAAGGTAAACAGTATTGTCACTGAGGATCATATTCGACAAAAAATATGATTAACTACAACCATAACCCCCAATCACAGTATGATTCTCTTCAAATATGATCACCACAACCATGTTTTTTCTCTGCGTGTTTGTATAGGATTGCAAGATATAAAAGTTAAAATAACTTCAAAAACTAAAAAGTAATAAATGTACTAGTTTACATATAAATTATATTGTAATTGTTATAACGTATAAATCAAGCATTATGCGCCAGAGACAAACTGCTTATAACTTTTCGATTCTTCGCCACTGGCTGTATGTTAATAGCAATAGGTGATTTTATTGGCAATCGTAAGTCAATAGAATCCCAAACCGTTCCGTTAAATAAGTATCATATGAAAAAAAATTATAAAATTTCCTATGACACTAAAGGATCGGCAGAAGACAGAATCCGCAATGTTTGAACAGTCGGTGCAATTGATTTTACGCACGTAAAAGAAATCCAACCGATTATCAAAAATTTGTAATTAAAGAGTTTATGAATTTTAGATGGAGCATTGGTGAAATTTACAGAAATCGGAAACGGTATTTTTCATTAAAAGTGCAGACTGTTTCTGACAGTAACTTAAAAACTATCGATATATTAGTACGTTGGCCTGGAGGAACACACGACAGTACAATATTTAATAATTCAAGAATAAAACGTATTTACGAATGTCCCGATTTCCGACCATTTTGTGTCAAAGGTGACGAAGGTTATGGACAAAGGAAATGTTTCTACTAAGTAACCCGGAAACTGCAGCAGAAATATTATATCAAGAAAGTCAAATCCAGACTAGAAATTCTGTTGAAAGGCAGTACGGAGTAATTAAACGACGCTTTCCAATTTATCCCTTGGAATTCGATTAAAAATTCAGACAGTTATGTCAATAAATATTGCATGTAATGTTTTACACAACATTGACATTGAAGCGAAAGAAGAAATTCCAATAGTTTATTCTAACATTGAAGCAATTATATTACAAGATATTTCCGATAACTTGACGATGCCTCAACAAGAAATACTAAATGCAAGTAGACAATCACATGAAAGAACAGCTTATTAAAATGTAATTGATTTCATACCAACGGCATTTTTAATAAAACAAAATATGAGGAATTTGCCAAAAACAAAAGTCTGGAAAATTAGTTTCGCACTGTCTGCATTGAGTTAATTTTCGATTATAAATAAAAATAAGGTCTTGGAAAAATATGTTTAGAAATTCAATTCCAAAAAGTAGCAACTATTTCAAAGAACTGCTGGCGTAAGTGCTATTCGCGGAAATACTCGAGTTTCGCCTGCCGAGGCTGCTGTTGGACACGCTGCTCTTCCTCGGTCCACTCTATGTACAGATGCAGAATGTGCACTTGTTTTAAGTTGAGTTTTGCAAATGTTAAATATACTTAAAAGCTAATTTTCATATTAATACTACTTTGGAAGGGCTCACTGCGCAATATACTCTGGATACGCAATCATATTGTGGCATCGCTTAGCTAAGAGTGTGTGTTTCGCGGCTGAATGATGCCGCTTCTGCTGAAATCGTTCTCTAATGGTGGCGGTCTTAGTGACGCCGCTCTTCTTAGCCACCGCTCATTTTCATCACATTGCTGAGTCTCGGCAAGGAGCTGAAGCTGAAGTCAGCGCTTGTGATTTCCTGTAAGTGTGCAAATATTTCATTAAGACACTTTTTAATTTCCTCTCGTAGGTTTCCAATTAAATGTAGCACACTCTTTGGCTTCTAACCGCTCACTTCTCGTGCACGGCTTCTGCAAATACATGGGTTTTCCCTATCTACAAAAACTGTAGCAGCAACATATTGTCAAACGTTTTGATCTTATGGGATGCTATATGCTGGGCCTCATCGGTTGGGTGTTGCTGCAAATTTTTGATATTACATCATGTCCAAATTATCCGACTAACGCACTGAAAGACTTCTGAGTTCAAATAAAGACTGGTTGGTGCTAATTATAATTCGTCAGTTTCATTTAAGTACAACGTTTAAAAGTAAAATACTCTGACCGAAAAACACATTATCTTTCTATTTATAAAATGAATTTTGTTGCAGTAAAAATGTTATTTCTTATCGCCGTTTTGAAAAAATTATATTTAAACGCACTATTACGGTTTTTGGTCCGTTAAATTATTTTTATATTTTACTATGTTTAGTCCTACTAAATTAAGGTTTTTAATTTTAAATGTTTAAGAATTTGTGATACCAATAAAAATCAGAAAATTGAGATAAATTTGAATTTGTCTTTAAATAATTTTATGAAAATCGCTGGGTTTACTTGAGTACAGGTTTGACTCAACTAAAAGTTAAACTTGCTTCATACTTTTTGCGATAAACGCCAGGACTATTTGTGACAAACTTTGCGTTGGTGACAAAGTTAAGCTCAAGTGTAATCTTTTGATTAACTCATGTTTCACTTTTTGCGTTAACCTCAACTTTATAAGATAATTATGCGAGTACTTTGCGGAGTTTCACAATGTTTGTTGGGAACAGTTTACAAAGTTCTATTTGATATTTTAGTAACTTTAAATTATATACTTTGGGGATTTTCACAATGTTTGTTGGGAACAGTTTACAAAGTTCTATTTGATATTTTTGTAACTTTAAATTAGATTGGTTAATTTGGTCATCAACTTTTCTCTTTTTATTTTTAGTGGATCTATTAATTTGCAGCTTTTTGTACGGCTTTGATTTTTTAATGCTGGTGTATAGTTTCCCCAGTTATCTATTAGTGTCCCCCCAGTTATCGCATTATTGATATTTTGTGTTTCTAAATGTTTCTTGTTGCTACATATAGATATTGCTAGGGTCTACATTGCTGCTGTTGTTCTTGTTTTTTTTTTTTTGTGTTATTATTGTTGATCTCGTTATTTATTATGTAATTATTGCTGCTTTCGTTATTGCACCTGTTATATTCACTGTCCTGATTGTTGTTTTCGTTGCTGTACTTTTTTTATGGTTACTACGTTGTTGTTATGGTTGTTGCTCTCATTGTTGTTGTTATAAGAGTTGTTAATGATGCTACTGATGTCACTGCTGATACTATTGCAGCTGATTTAGGATTTGGAGCTGACATTACTGCTGTTGAATAATTGTTCGATACATTTTTTCAATATCTTCATCAGCATTTTGTTTTTCCGCGTCGCAGTCGTACTTATTGTTTAATCTTCCAATAGTTTCCGATCCCATTATATGCATCAACTTTTCTGTTCCATTTTGATATGCTCTTAAATCACCTTTTTTTTGCGAATTTCTTTTTTTAAATTAGCATATTTTAGTTTCAGTTGGCACGCATCCATGGAGTGGAATCGCGTAACTCGATATCGTACAAAAACCATAGTTTTTCTATCGTTTTTGTACGAAAATCCGAATCCGACAATAATTTAAAAATATTTTATATTTTAATGGATCCACAAATATTATTTTCAAATTAATGTCGAATATAACAATACAATTATCAAACAAGTATTGATAATAAAATATTAGTTTTCAATAATTTTATTATTAGTTTTGTTTTGAAAAGGCAACAACAAACACCCTTTTCTAATTTAAAATGTATTTTTATTTTATAACTTCATACGATTAACAATGTTTGACACATTCCACATCGGAAAGACCATCCTTAAGCCCATAACGTTTACACATTGGTAGGGTTTGGTGACTGACTCACATGGGTCACCGGGTATCACTTTCCAATAGTCAAACACGAACAGTGGGAGAACCTTTCAGCCGGTGTTGGAACGCAAATCAGTTCCGTACCGTGTATCTCGTTGTACGGCAAGTAGGGATGGATGACGAACATGGCAATGCCGACCGAAAACAGTGCGACGACTTGTTTCCTCGAACGTATGTGCGTATCCTTAAAACACCATTGAGAGCAATCTCTGTGTACTGGATGTAGATTAAAGTTGCCGCCCGACTACACGCGTTAACTACACGATTTAGTCGTCGCGATTACAATTATTGGACATTTTTAGTCCAAACAACAACGCGCGATAAAATTGAATATTTCCAAATAGAAGCATCTAACGTCAAAATAAAAAAATAAAAACAGGGTGTCTAAACATTTTTCTAAATGATCTCACTGATTGTGAGAATGCTGTGTCGCATATGTAGTGGCGGAAAAAATGAAAATTTTTGTTGACATTTAATATATCACGTCACTGGGTTGCCACTGTGTAATTTGGGTAGTGAATTTCGTTTCAAGTTTTTTTAACTTCGAAAACCAACGTTGGTCCATTCATATCATACAGCACGTTGCGTATCATGCACGTAGCGTATCATGCACGACAAATATTCTTCAGTACATTTTATATGAGAGTGTTCATATCATGCGTTTTGGGTCCGTTCATGCACGTATCGTATCATGCAAAATGTTTTTGCAAGAGCCTGCCGCATGCTTTGTTGTAGAAATATAAAATATTTACTGCTTTTTCATGTTTTTATATTTTTAGTATATTTTTAGTATAGTATATTTTTAATTAGATTTATCAACCAGACTACCCTATTTATTAACGTCAAAAAATTAAAATTTACTGCCTGAACAGAAAATAACAAGAAATTTGGCGCTCGCCATCCACTACTGATAAAGTGTGCAGACAAATATTATTATCATCTCATACGCTCGCGTTCGTCCTCACGCTCAACAACCTCCGCATAGACCGTCTTTTAAGTAAGTTATACTAATAAATGTAATGGCGTGAAGCCGACAAATAATGCTTATTTCCTAGCGATGCAACGAAATATGCGCACGAGGCGAAGTATTGATGGTAAACCGACAGATGAAGACCACCATGGAAAGCCACTTCTGCGTTCGTCTTGAACTGATTTCCCCGACCATTATGAATTGGTGTTCGTTACCAAGCCAAAAAAACGTTTACATTTGTACTCATGCTCAACATCTCCGGCGTCCACAAGGATTTGGTGCTAGCGAGCAGTGCAGCTTTTATTTGGAGCGCAAATTTATTTTCGACAGTATCAATTCCACCACCGCAATAGAGGCACGTGATATTCCGGAACGCTACACTCAATGCACTAGCGTTGATCTCTAGCTGTAGCAATTTCAACAAATACTTGGAACAGTGAAGTCGATCTAATTGATTTTGAGCGAGACGAAAGTTGAAGATGGGTTTGCTTTGTGTGGACTCAGAATTGCAATCGCGTGAATTTGCATCTCAATTTAATATTTTAAATTTTGTATCATTTTAAAGTAAATTAAATGTAATGATAAATTTAATTTTAATGACAAATATATTTAATTAAATCTTAGTTTAGTCTTATTAATAAGTCATATTACAACTTTATTGGCAACGCCAAACTGAATCCTCGCGCACAACTCTGGGCTTTGATGTCTTAAATCACGGGCAAGATGAGCAAGTTGTGTAATTGTAGCAAGTTGTGTAATTACAGACGCGTTAAACAATTTAAGGACAAAAAAAATTTGATATGTATATTTATTTATGTTGACAGTAAATAAAAGGGTTGTCGTTTTATGATAAATGTATAAGTGGAGTTTACATTTTGCAACCATGAGTGCGTTTGCATGACGGTGATATGAACGCCTTTGCATGAACGTGCATGATACGCTACGTGCATGATACGCAACGTGCTGTCTGATTTGAATGGACCTTTATTCGGCTTGATCATGACATTACATCCACACTGGTTAAAATAAAATTCTAACCTTAAATTCTAACCAAATATATCGAACCTTAAACTCATTGCTTATTGGGTTACCTTTGTTTTACCATCGGGAGAAAGGTAACCGGCAGATTCCTATCTGTGAAGTACACAGAAAAAAGTATCGGTTGTCATATTGACAAACGACGTACATCAAACGGTTTTCGTAATATTGACGAACAAGTTAATAAATATGGCGTACAATCATACATGTGTTGATGTAGTCGTTTATCAACATTACGTATAGGAATCTTCAATCATAAGCTCTCATGTATACACTAACTAATACAGGAATAGTGTAATGGCGGAAAACAAGTTAGACGCCGTGCTCTGACCAAAATTAATAAAATAGAATGCGCAAATTTTACTGGAACATCGTAATAAAAACCGGTTGCTTCAAGACAATTATTTAATGATCATGATATTGAAATAACGTTTAAGTTTCAATAGTTATTCGGAAATTCGTTGTCAAATTGACTTCATGAATTAATTTGACTGTAAATATGTTTGAATACTTTTTTTATTTAATTACTATTATAAAATCTATATAAAATCATTATAGGTATTATGAACGAGTTTAATAAATAGCATTCGTACTATTAACGTACACCGTACTTCAAAATCTTTCAATGTGTAAGTAAATCTCGATTGATTAGCACAATACGTAATATTGACGAACGCGATCATCGGTTGACATTTAATTAATTTGTTTGTCGTATTGATGTACAAGTTCGCTGTATTTACGTCAATTTTTGGTTCTGTGTACATATGACCCCAACTAGAACAATAACATTACAAAAAAGGGCAGTAAAAATTAGGATCACAAATGTAGTGACGCTAAAAACAGTATGTTTTTATGATTGCAATATAAACTCTTACAAAAAATATAACATAACGCGCGTCCAAATCTAATAGCTTACCGAAATCTATTAGTGTTTGGACTTCTGTGAATCTTTAAAACAATATACCTTGATTAGGCTCCAGAAGAGCTTGAAACATACAAGCTTACAACGTCTACCACATTTTGACTGCTGGCATCGATTTCCTGCAGCTGTATCTTGACGCTCGGGATTGAAGTCTACGATATTGGTTGGATGACATAGAACGGGATAATTAATTAAAAAAAGCCCTTTTTGTTGTCCTACAGTAGATCCACTTTTTTTTTACTTATTTTGTAGGATTAATTTATTGCGAATATTAATTTATATTTAAAAGCAAAAAAGTAAATGCAGGTTAATTTGATTTCGAGTTGAAAACAGGGCTAAATCTTGATTTGAAGTAAACGTTGAAATCAATATAATAATTAGTGTTATTATTGGTTTGAGAATAAGAGAATTTTTAAGTTAAGGTTAAGCTACTAGTTTATAATGTAAAACCTATAATTCTTAAATTTAGGTTTAAGGTGTTTCAAACGTTAACCTCAACTCTACGATTTGAAAGTAATGATTGATTTCAATGCATTCGCATGTTAATATTAAGAGCAATGGCATATTGGGTTAGTTTGTAATTTGATTATTTTCATCAATTTTTGGAAAAGTAAATAATCGAATGACAACCTAATACATTGATAATAATTTATTGTCATATTTTACATATGTAGTTAACAGGGTCACCTGAATGATGTATTCAAGCTATCTTATCGGCTGTCTAATGGGCAACTTGTTGATGATTCCTTTTAATAGTTGACTTAAACATAACTTTTTAGTTATCGTTTCGAGTCTTTCCGATACCTTTTTGATCACTTTTAAGACATCGCTAACTTTTTAAAGTTTGCATAATGTTAGGTTTTGGGCATCATTTGACTGGTTGGGACATGACATCCGTTTCTAACTAAAGCATTGCGCTCATTTAAAAATAGTCTTGTTGTCTCTTTTGCACTCCCTGCCATTTTTATGTCAGAGCAAAAAAAATATTTTACAGAAAAATTAAATTGCCATAATTACTTTTTCACATATATTTTTATTCAGTACACTAAATTAAGCAATTGTCTTAAAAAAGTAATTAAATTAATAAAAATTATAACTTAATGTCCACTAGGGCGGATCGAAATTTTTTCCCAAAGTTGTAATAGGACTTAAAAGTTGCATTGTGCTGCCAGAGTTTACCACAAAAAATTTGAGTCGAAAAAACTAATGCCCTCTCGCATTGCAGATGAAGTTAAAAAAAAACACTTGAAATCCATATTTTTATTTTTTACCATCTAAATAAACATTTTTTTGGATCGTAATAGACTCAAAAAATTAGAGATTGTATCTATTAATGTCCTCCTAAAATTTCATCAATTTTGAATAAAATCTTATACACCCCGAAAAAATACTATGGTTTTTAACTACACTCTCAGAAATACATTGTCATTTCCGACAATATTGTAACAATCTTGATGTTCAAAATAGATCTCATGATCAGAATGTCAATATATTGTCGACTTGACATTCAGATTGTTAATATTTAAAATGTCATGAGATTGTTGGTGATAACAATCGAAATTGTGATTTTTATACAATTTAATTAACAGCTTAAAAGTGTAATTGAAAAATCCAAAATACGATTGTACATTCATAATTTATTATTTAATTAATGTACATAGATTGAATATCACTAAGCCAAACCCGTGTGTACGGCAATGGCTTATAAACAAGTTACATCTTCTGGTTGTTGTCAAAGAAATGTTGCGACAGATGAAATCTTGCAGATGCAATTCATTTAAGTAAAGTATAACGTCTTGAGGCTTCTGGTTGTTGAATCGCTCTGCAAAACACTATTATTAATAAATAATATTAATTTTAAAAATATTTCTCACTTTTTCTTGATCTTTAAAAATTCATAAACATGTTCAAAATAATTAATTGACAACTATACCGATGCCAGAATACCGAGGTGCCACACATTCACATTTTTTTTAAATGACATATTGTTAAAATGTAACAATATAATTCGGAGAGTGTATTAAAAATAGTCAATAGGATAAATTATTGTTTTAATCGGAAAATACCATTAAATACTAGAAAATACCATGACATTGCCATTGAGTTTATATGAAAACATTTATTTTTTGTATACACTCTCAGAAAGACATTGTTGCTTTTTAACAATATGAGATTGCCATTTCATTATACAGTAATTAAGTGGCACCTCTATCTTCTGGCAGCGAGATAAATGTCAGTTTATTTTTAATTATTTTTAAAATCAAACAATATGTATGTTATATATAACCATTTTATAATTTAGTAATTTTTATTAGCTTTATTAATTTTGTTTAGATACGGGAGTCACCAACAACAATGCTCGTCGAGAGCAATGTGTTCTGATCCAATTGGATGGCGATTTGTAAGCAAAATTAGTAAATCTATCTGACTGTGTATGGACAGATAGATTATGTATGCCAGCAAGTCCTTCATGCAGCTGTCCCAGTGTCTTTAAGATCTTGACGACACATGTGCTCGCAGAACATGATTACAATTAAATTAAAAATATTTGAGCGACATTTCATTTTTATTCATTGACAATCTCGATTGTTATCAACAACATTCTCATGACATTTTCAATATTAACAATCTCAATGTCAAGCCGACAATAATTTGACAATCTGATTATGAGATGTATTTTGAACATAAAGATTGTTACAATATTGTCGGAAAATGACAATATATTTCTGAGAGTGTACTATTAAATCAATAATTGTCCTATTGACCAATTTTCATGGGATTTCAGGGAATTTTTTCTGGGCGCATCGTCCTTAAAGTTGAAAAAGTACAAAAAAAATCGATATTTTCTTCGGTTGAACTGTTCTAAAATCGGAATGGGTGCCCAATATGCCACAGGGTAAGCGTTTGAAAAAAGAATCATAATTGCCCTTAAGGTCTAGTGTGGTCAGTTTCAAATATAAAATAAGTGCTATTTTTAGCGCTTACTCTGAATTTGAAAATGATTTGATAATAACATTACCAAAAAGGGCAGTGAAAATTAGGAGCAAAAATGTAGTGACGCTAAATAAAGTATGTTTTTTATGATTGCAATAGAAACCCTGACAAATAATATAACATAACAACGTGCGTCCAAATCTAATAGCTTACCGAAATCTATTAGTGTTTGGACTTCTGTGAATATTTAAAACAATATACCGACAGTCCCCGCAAACCTTGAATAGGCACCAGAATTATATTGGAGAGCTTGAAACATACAAGCTGAAAAAAACACGTCTACCACATTTTGGATGCTGGCATCGATTTTCTGAAGTTGTCTTGGCGCTCGGTCTTGAAGTGTACGATATTGGTTGGATGACACATAATTTTTTGCCCTATATGAGATCCCCTTTTTTTTACTTATTTTGCAGGATTAAGTCAATATATAAAAGAAAAAAACTAATTGTAGGTTAATTTGATATCGAGTTGAAAATAAGGCTAAATCTTGATTTGAAGTAAATGTTGAAATCAATATAAGAATTAGTGTTTATATTGATTTGAATATAAGGGAATTTTCAAGCTAAGGTTAAGCTACCAGTTTTTATAGAAAAATGATTCTTAAATTTAGGTTAAACGTGTTTCAAACGTTAACCTCAACTCTACGATTTGAAAGTAATGATTGATTTCAAAGCATTCGCAAGTCAATATTAAGTGCAATGGCATATTGGGTGGTTATTTTGGCATGTAATTTTTTTATATATATTTATAGGTGTGCTGAATCCAAAATTGTTTACGCTCAATTTCAATCGCGTTTAGTTTTTGAAAAGAAAAATCGTAAAGTCTGGTGTTTTGCACATTATACAGTTTTTTACTATTACAGCATAATGTTTGATATTTTTTTTTGGCGTAATTGGGTTTATAAGTAATATAATGGTCCTACAATTGACCACAAACAATTTTACTAAAAAAAATTCAAAAGGAACATCAAAGAAAATTACGATTTTTTGGGTGTTTCCCACTTTACGGTCGATGTGCAGCCACAAGATTTGTTTTAAAAATAATGACATTTTGGGAGGGCGTTAATAGATTCGAAATTAAATTTTTTGAGCTTATTCTGATCCAAAACACAATATTTTTACCATAATGCATGGTTTCCATACTATCTTTCGCTATCACTCGTCATCACCATTTCGCTAAACAGAGAAGAAATACAAATCATTTCAAACCAGAAATATATATGTTAAAAAGAAACGAGTACGAACATCACCTTTTTATAGCAAGCGATATCCCCCGATGATATTGACGGATAACGAGTGATAGCAAAAGTTCAAATGTTTCAACTTTTCCTATAAAGCGATATCACTTTTTTAGCTTGCTATAACAAACACATGTTTTTTTGTTTACATTTTTCTATTTCTGACATATTAATTTTGATAAATTCATTGTCAAACAATTGTCGAAAATAAAAAAACAAAACTTTTGTGTGGAAACGGAAACTAGCTCAATGTATCCAGGATATGCGCTTTTGAAAAAGTGCAGACAGCTCTCAAGCAACTAAATCCTAGCACCACTGAGCATAGTCCATACTTTAAGTTTGGCAGTTTGAGCACGCGTATCTTTCATCATCGTCTCAGCGGTTTCCTTCAGTGTATTTTCAAGCTGTACGTCTCACTGATGGGCGCTGTGGTTCGTATTCGGCTACGCGGAAACCGCGTACGAACCCAACTTCAATCTCATGTTGGGAATCAGCTTCTGTCTGCAGACATGAAACGGACATACGAAATCCATTCATCCATTTTGTGCTGTCTCCCTTCATGACTGTTGCCCTATTTTCTACCATGTGAGACTGCCCCCTGGGTCAATCTCTTCATCATAGTAATGGGTCTAAAATTTAAGGATTTAAAACAACTTGGCATTGGACATTTCCAACGCAACAGCAGCGGCTGCTTAATTTTTTGAATGTTTTTTGAATGAATTTTGAATGTCAGTTTGTTATAAAAACTATAATATATTGTATTCACTCATTTATAGCAAATAATACCGAGTGATATCGATTTGGGGATAACGAAAGATAGCATGGAAAGCATGCATAAACATAAATTTATATTTCTTAAAGGAATTTTTTACCTTTGGTTGCAATGCGCGAGTACAGCCCGATATTTTTTTTTACGAAAATTGTATGATGAAAATGTAACTTTTAAGACCAATAACGACAAGAAAACTTAAAGCAATATGATGGAATCAGTAAAAATTTGTATAATAGGCAAAGCACCAGACTTTAGGATTTTTTTTTTTTCAAAAACTATACAAGATAGAAATCAACCGTTAACAAATTTGGATTCAATACACTTAGGGCCGTTTTCACAATATCTAGTTAAATATTAACTTCCAATATTATGTTGCAATTTGCACATAAAATTGTTCCCGAAATACCAAAATGCAATGTCGCAATATATCATAAGTTAAATGGCAATGGAAATATTGGCAAAACGGCCAATTGCGATTGCAAATATGTCGTCGCAATATCCAAATATGACGACAAACAAATTCACAATTTCATGAAATTTTAAATATGTAAAATTAAATTTGAATTAATTTATTTATGTCAATTAGTTGCCAGATATGACAGAAAATCTATTACAATATCGTTCTAACCGGAAGTTAAATAATTTGTGTTGGTAAAAACGAAAATATTGAATGGAAACTTTATTTTGAAAGTTAGGCTATCTGCCAATTAACAAACGTACAGATAAATTTCAACATAACCAAACATTGTTAAAACGGCCTTTAAAAACATATATAAAAAAATTACATAAAATAAATAACTACCCATGCCGATTTTAGAACGGTTTAACCAAAGAAAATGTTGATTTTTTTGTAGTTTCGACCAAATTTCGGTCACATGTAGAATAGCGTCGGGAATAAAAATGATGAAAACTTGTGTATACGTGTGACTTTACATCCCTGTCTTATGTACGTTTACACAGCTTTTTCTTATATCCCAGCCAACCATGGACGTGCGCACGGGAGGATTTTGGGGGTTCAAACCCCCCCCAGGAGCATTAAAATAATTATTTAATTAAATTACAGCTTAAAAATGTAATATGAATGTAAATTATAAGTTTATAATATCACACGCTCAGATCAAAAGTGGTTTAAACAATATGTTAGAATAAAAAATTGAACAAAATGTTTAGAGTAAAAACGAAACAATATTTCCTAAAAGCAAAAAACAATAAAAGAAGATGAGAGCAAAAAAGTGATAAAGTCCAATCTCAATTCTGAGCTGACTTTATTTTTACTCATTCTAATAAAATTTTATTGATGTTAAAACGTATTGAGGAAATTAAAAAATGCTATACTAATAAAAGGTTATATATATATTCAAAAATATCATTGCTTCAATTTTTTTTTCCTTTTGTTAAAAATACTTTTGTTTGGAACAATATTTACGTTATTTTGTCGAAGAAACATTTTTTCCGAACTAAAAATTATTGGAATTCTCTTACAATATATTTTTTTTTTTAAACAATACAATACAAACAAATTATTTTGTTTAAACAATTATTTTTCAACTTTTTATTTTAAATTTTTTTTTACATAGTGCAAAAATATTTTAGTTTGTAAATTTATTATTATATTTTTTCACAAAAAATACATTTAAAAAATATACATAATATATCTCTTATAACGTAAAACTAAACAAAATAAATTCCTCAAAAAAACGAAAGAAATTCCAACGAATTCCTTTTCGTTCAATCCAAATTTCCTTAAAGTTCGCTAAAAAATAATATAATCGTGTTTCCCAATTTTTCTGGATCCATTCGTTAAAGGGGTTTATTTGCTTTGATATACAAGTGCATATCAAATTTTTGGTCGAACATTTGAAAAAAGTTGGATGTATTTCATGGCTGAGACATCATTGAGCATAAATATGAAAATGGTTGTACGATATTAATTCGTTTACAGCCTTTATTCGCATTTAAAAAAATTTGAATTAATTTTTAAAATATCTAATACTACACTCAGAAAAAAAACTCATAAAATCCTATTCAAATTTGTCAATAGGACAGTTATTGATTTAATAGTATACAAATAATAAATATTTTCATTCAAACTCAAATGAATTTTGTAGTATTTTGTAGTATTTAATAGGATTCACCGATTGAGTTAATAGTTTATCGGACAAATATCCTATTGACTAATTTTAATAGTAAAATTTTATGGTATGTTTTTTCTGAGTGTAACATTTCAAAAGGGAATAAAACCTTTAAATGATTTGATTTTGTAAAAACGCTTTTAAATCCATACTCAAAGAAATGTCAGCTACAAAATGAACGGTTTAAACGAAATTATTTATACATTTTCTATTAAACTTAAAAAGTTAACACGGTAAAAAAATATATCACAAATGAAGAACAATACTCCATTGTTTTTAAAAATAGTTAAAGAATTATATTTCTGAATAAGTTTGGACGAATTTCCGTATTTTAGTCTTTAGTTTAAGATCTAAGAAGATGGTCTCTTAAAACCGAATTGTAATATTTCCAGAAGTTTCCCTGCAATAATTGCATGCAATGCAGAACGGTTAGCTTATTCAAAATTTAATTTTCCCACTTTTTATTTTTTTTTTTGTTGACGACATGATCGATTACTTATAACTGAAAACTTGTTAATTTTTTAGTTTGTCATAATTCAGAGAATTTTCGTATTTACAGATTTTTTTTCATTATTTGCTGCAAACATTCTTTTTTATTATGAAAATATGATATGCATTTTCATTTCAATTTCACAAAAGTCATGTTTAAAATTAAAGTCTACTTTTTTGACAATTTCCATAAATAATAAAACGTCAAAAAGCTGATTTTAATTTTAAAGTCGACTTTCGCCATTGCGAACATTCTTTTACGATTAAACCAATTTGCTTCGACCCTAATAAGGCCATGGAAAATGGACCAACCGGGACCTAATGACCCATCAAAAGTTCTTGAAGGAAACTCCGTTATAAGAAGATCGTACATCCGATATCTTACCCAGTTTAGGCCTCGTTAGATACCGATTTTCTGAAATAATGACATATGTTCATGAGTATGGCCAAAAGTAAATCTACCTCCCCTTCCCGCTTTATTATAAACTTAGATAAAAGCCCCCACGAGCAAATCCTGCGCACGGGCCTGCAGCCAACGCAAGAACTCCGAAAAGATTGTTTTCAGAATATTTTGCCTGAGCCTGAGCGCTCATGTTTCATTCAGAAAATAGTCTTGAAATAAACATTTTCTGATAAAAATGCGTCATTCAGACCTGAGCATAGGTAGAAGGTCTTTTTGAATCTTGTAGCGGAGTCTAAAAACAATCTAGCAAATGAACTTAAAAGTAAACTAAAAGTGCTCTTGTATCTGAATCTTTTAAGATTTATTTTTTATTCAAAAAAAGGTTCCGAAATGAGCCTCTTTATAGCAGAAAATATCGCTAAATTGTTGGCCTTTTTGCAATAAGGAAAACAAGCAGGTACAAATGTATAATACATTTTTAATATTTTAAATGGTAGTGTTAATACACGGATAGAAAAGATTTGTTTGAATATGTTTGAATGTAATTAAAAAGTAATACGAAATTACCATACATGTATTAGGAATGAAGTGTAATTAAATTACAATCGAAATTGAATTTATTTTTGTTCACGTGTAAACATTATCATATTGTCCAGAAGAATCTGTCAAATTTACCATAAATATGTTACAATATCAACATAAAATTTTAATTGCATTTCAATAAACTGTTTCTTGGCAATTTACTTGCTTAAAACTATGTTTCGAAACACAGAAAATGCTAATCAAATCTAAATAAAACGTATGTTCGCAACGCTCGTCTTAATTCGATAATTTATCGACTGACGAAGTTGGCAACGTTTTTTTACCTACACCATCTTTTGTCATCGTTTGAACATATTGATGTTTAAAAACAAACAAAAAAGGAATTGGATTTAAATAAATGTATTCTTCCAACATTATTCTTGTATACGAAGTTGGCACTCGTTCAGCAGAATTTTCTACCTACGTCTCTTTTGTCGTCGTTTGAAGTATGTATAGGGTCATTTTAAACATATTGATTTTCGAAAAGAAACAAAAAATGAATTCTTGTATATAAAGTTGACACTCGTTGATCGGCATTTTCTGCGTACGTGTCTTTTGTTGTACGTTGAGAAAACGTTTTCGCGTCGGTAATAATTTTGTTATTTGTAAATTAAATAAATATATAAAATGTGTTATAAAAAATACTAATAGTGACAGAGTATAATATAGTGCAGTATATAATTTCTGAAACTAATGTGAAAAAACCACAAATAAATATCAGTGTTTCGATTTTCAAACAGAATTTGGCATGTTTTTTTACAAAAGCCCCCGTGAATTCCTTGCCTACGCTATGTGCTGTACTGAGATCAACTGTAACTGTACCAAATATAAAGCGAGCCTGAATCGTCTGGTTTAGCGTCTGTTGGTGCAATTGTGCATTCATTGATGCTGCCACTTGTACTTGCAATTTTAAACCAATTATTTATTTATGCATTTAAAAATTTGTATATGAATTCTATTATTATAATTTTCCACTGTGCATGTTTAAAGATTTGTAATAAAAAGAAATAAAAAAAAACAACATTTTATTTTTATTTTATTTTCAGGATTTTTTTTCCAAAAATATTTAAATATGTTTCTATGCAAACATACTAATTTTTGAATTAAATCAACTGATATGTTTCACTGGAAACATATTTATATTCAGGTCGTTCGAAATCATGTTGTAATTTGAACATATTTATGTTTCGGTTCAAATATTTATTTTGTTTGGATGTAGTAATTATTATGTTTCAATTAGAACATACACCATTTTAAGGGACAACATTAAAATGTTTCTGTGATATTATAATGTAAGTCAGAGCTCATTACAACACTGTTCAAGTCTCAATACAACCCTGTTTACAAATGATGTATCAGTCAATTATATATTATGTTTACATAAAATTCCAAACATACTTGTTAAAGCCTGCAATATTATGTTTGGGAGAGACCTTTTTTTTTGCAGCCTGTGTGATTTAATATTACATTATTAATAAACTCAGGTGCAGCAGTTACTTAACATATATAGAGATATATTAAAATAGTGTTCGCCGTTTTTTTTTTTTTTTTTTTTTTTTTTTTTAATGTGGGATAAAAAATAGAGCCACAGCACTCAGACAGGGTTATATCCATTGTGCTGTGACCCAGTTCCCTGGTTTTTAATGAAACTTCTTAGATTCATTATTGAATCTAAGAAGGCTATTGTGTGATAGAGAGTGAAGCTGATCCTCTCTCATCAAGTCTGTGCCAAAGATCTGCCTTCTTATTCTAGAAAATGCTGGACAGTCACAGGGATAGTGCTCTGTGGTGCCAGTTTCTTCGTAGCAGGCAGAACATAAGGCGCTTTCGGCCAGGCCGATTGCGTTCATGTGTTTTTCACATGCGTTGTGTCCCGTTAGAAGTCCCGTCAGTTTTCTGCACTCCTTTCTACTTAAGGAAAGTAGAAACGAGGCCGATCTTTTGGTTATCGTCGGTGTCATGAGCTTGGAGAATCTACATTTCGTCTCATTCAGCCATCTGCTCTTGTGTGCGGAGGCGACCCAAGAGCTGATGACGAATTTCCCCGTAGATGCAGGTAGTCCAAGCACAGGTTCTGGTCCAAATGGATTATCCTCAGATCCAGCACGTGCTAGTTCGTCAGATGTTTCATTTCCCGAAACTCCTTTATGGCCCGGCACCCAAATCAGTTTCAGTGTATTGTATTTACCAACACAATTGAGACGTGATCTGCATTGACGTACAATTTTGGATGTGATGACCTGGTTGTTCAAAGCCATAAGAGCAGCCTGACTATCGCTGCAAACTGATATAGCCCTGTTCTGCCATCTATTATCCGCAATGTAGTCCATAGCCATAAGTATAGCATAGACTTCGGCTTGAAATACCGAGGCATTGTCGCCTAAGGCGAAGTGAAGTCTGCGGTCATCCGGTTCCACAAACACTCCAGCACCAGATCCCTGATCGGTTCTGGAGCCGTCTGTGAAAATGCGGTGTGACCCTCTACCTGGCTCACAGTCAGGCGTTAGCCAGTCTTGAATGTCAGGTTGGCAGACCTCAAAATTTCGTCTTGGTAATATTTCTGTTATCATTGCATCAGAGGGCATCTCCAGTAGACAGGTGTCTAATGGAGTGTCAAGTGCAATATCAGAGATATTCCAGGGAACATTAAACCAGAAACCACCTCGTTTTAGTCTCCAGCAGCCTTTCATGGCTTCGCCTCTGATGAAGATGTCAAGTGGTGGTAGGTTTAAGATTGCATTCAGTGCTGGACCAGGTGTAGTGGGAAAGGCACCCGTAACACCCAGACACACAGTTCTCTGAATCTTGGCAAGACTAGTTGTCACGCATTTTCGCGACAGCTTGTTCCACCAGACTACCGATGCATATGATATCATCGGTCTTATCATTGCCGTGTAAATCCATAAGGTTTTGCTCGGAGATAGTCCCCATGTCTTCCCAAAAATTCCTCTGCATTGCCAGAAGGCATTCAATGCTCGCGAAATTTTATTTTCAACATGTTTTGTCCAAAGTAGTTTACTATCTAGAGTTAAGCCCAGATATTTTACTTCGTTAGACAGAGGAATAGTGACACCCTTAAGTACTGGTAGAGATAATCCTGTCATTATTCTTTTCCTAGTGAAGAGAACAATCCCTGTTTTGTGAGGGTTGACGGAAAGTCCGTTTGCAGTACACCAGCTGTCAATTCGGTTCAACGAGTTTTGTGTTTTAACACAGACCTCATTGAGGGAAAAGCCTGTGGCAAGAATGGCAACATCATCTGCATAGGCCTGGGAATAGACACCTGGTCCATCGAGATCGTTGACTAGAGAGTCAACCAGCATACACCAGAGCAGGGGGGAGAGAACGCCTCCTTGAGGACAACCTCTATTCACCCCTGCCATAATATACTGACCGCACTCCGCCTCCGAAGTGATGGTCCTAAACATTAGCATTGACCTTAGCCATTTGACCAATGTTTCATCTATTCCATGCCTTCTAGCTGCGTCACACATTCCATCAAAAGTCGCATTATCAAAAGCACCCTCGATGTCAACAAATATGCCCATCACGTACATCTTCCTCTGAAAAGCATGCTCGATCCGGCCAACCAGATGTTGCAATGCTGTTTCACAGGATTTTCCACGTTGGTAGGCATGTTGTCTTGATGATAGTGGGTACCTTGACAGCGATGTTTTTCTGATGTGCAGCTCAACTAGTCTTTCTAGACACTTTAGTATGAAGGACATCATACTAATGGGTCTGAAGCTCTTGGCTATGGAATAGTCTACTCTTCCAACTTTAGGAATGAAGGCTACTTTAACTAAACGCCAGGATGTCGGAATGAATGCCCATGCGAGACTTGCTCTAAAGATCTTCTTTAGGCATGGTAGCAATTGGGTTATACCTTCCTGTAGCATGACTGGGTAGATGCCATCCGGTCCAGGTGACTTGAAGCCATCAAAAGAGGCCACTGCATATTGGATAGCTTCATCGTATACAACCAATCTGGCAACCTGCCAGTCATGTTTTGTCACATTAGAGTTGTTATTGCAGTCCCCAGTGCTGGGATTACAAAGTGGCCCTATGTGGATTTGATTTCCCGGAAAGTGAGTCTCAACTAGGACACTGAGTGCCTCTGTCTTAGACTCAGTATACGAGCCATCAGGTCTCCGCAGTGAGTCCAGTCGAGCAGTTCGGTCTCTTTTAAGAAACTTGACCAATCTGCTAGTCTCACTGCAGGATTCGATGCTACTGCAGAAGTCTTTATAGGAAACACTTTTCGATTTACGAATTCGTTTCTTATACTCTTTCTGCTTAGCTCGATAAAGAAACCAGTCAGAGTCTAAGTTGCTCCTTAGGGCCCTATTTAGAAGCTTTCTGGAATCCTTGCGCAAGGTTTCAAGACAAGCGTTCCACCAAGGAACGGGAGGTCTAGATAACGTTTTTCGTACCGGACATGTTCGTACAAAACTAGAATTTATGACATCGTTCATAACTTGAACGGACGTCTCAATACTTTCTTTGGTACGAATTCTGACAGGAATATTGAGGGAATTCTCAAGTTCATGTCTGAAGCGTGCCCAGTTCGTTTTTCTGGGGTTTCTTACCGTCATAGAGGGCAGCACCTCTCGGTCAGTATGAAACTCGATATACCTGTGGTCCGATAAAGAATCTTCTTTAAGAACCTTCCAGTTAAAGATTGACTCTCTCAGTCTACAGTTAGACAAAGTAAGGTCAATCACTTCCTGTCTTCTAGCAGTCACAAAAGTGGGTTTATTACCAGTGTTGTGAATGTTCAGATTGGAGATCATGATGAAGTCAAGGAGTCTGGTACCTCGCGCGTTGCATTTACTGCTGCCCCACACAGTGTGTTGAGCATTAGCGTCACAGCAAAGAATAAGGCCGGTCTCCTTAAGATCACAGTACTCTATGAGCTCAACAATTGCCTTTGGCGGAGGAGGCAGTAGTGAGTCATAGGGAAGTAGCCTGAGGCGACAATCAGATGTTTCCATCCACTATCGCTTTCATAGCTCACTTTTGCTGCCACCAGGTCTTGCCCACAGAATTGGGTTAACTTAGTGACAGCAAAGTGTTTCGATACTATAAGACAGCTTCTAGGCCTTGCGGCTTGCTCATCGTATAGTATGGTTTCACCACGTAGTTCACTAAGACCACAGATGCGTTTGTTATACACCCATGGTTCTTGAATAGCTGTGATGTGAGGTAATGTATGCAACATGGAGAGCCGCTTACCTAGTAAAGCGGTAGCAGCTTTAGAATGTTGCAGATTTATCTGAGTAAATATCATGACAGGATAATTAACTCGTTTCTCATCATATGCCTATTCATTTGGAATTGATTCGGAATTTGATCCGTCCAAAGAATAAGTTTAGATGGTTGTCGTACTTAGATAGCATGACATCTAACGACTTCTGGTCTAAGCCAACAACCAGGGTTGAGCCCTCCTTGTCCTCCGGACCTCGCTCTGGTTTATGGCTATAGATTTTCCATCCGTTCGTTTCGATGCCCTGGTTCTGAGCACGTAGGCAGGCAAACACTTCCGCTGTTTTCCTGATAGGACCAGGTATCCAGCATATTGCTCGCCTGCGTTTGGGTTCGTCTCCGCTGAAAACAGCGAAGCGCGATTTGCCCAAGGAGGGGATTTTAGCAACGGCTGTGGCAATCCAATCGAAATTGGCTTGGGACGAGCATAGCACCTTCATGATGCCATCACTCGTCTCATAGCCTTTTGCGTTTGCACTGACACCGCCGGTGCTGACTAGCCGCCAAAGATGATCGGTGCAGTGTTTTACTTCTGCATCATTCATCTTTTGCTCCTTCCCCAATTTGCCAATAATCGCAACCGGAAGAGCTTTGCGAGCAGCATCACGATATGATACTGCTAGCCTACCTCTGCCAGTGGATGTTGAAGGCAGTTCATCCGCAGCCGATCCGGAACATGAAGCACCAGTGCTCTTGCTTGTTGAAGCAATATCACTGGAAACTGTCGAGTTCTGGGAGTTACGGGGTTTCGCAGTAGCAGTGAAGGTTTTAAACTTCTTGCCATTGCGCTTCTCAGGTGCATTGGCAGCCACAACAGCAGCAGCGGATGGTCCGGCTTCAGTCGGAGTAACCTCCACCGATCTATCGCGTTTTGCTGTGGTAGCTGGGGAAGAGAAAGCTCCAGCGTCGCCTTTAGCCTTTTCAGCCTCTTTGCGATCTTTCGCTTTATTCTTCCTTCTCCTACTCACCTGGGCATCGGACAACCTGACCTCCGTATTCAGAGATCCGGGTCCGGTCTCCAATGGAAGTTTAGCTTCCAGTTGGGTGTCGGTCTCTCTAGGATTAGATGCTGGTAAGACACCACTTTCCTTTGATCGACCCATGTTTCCAAATACGTGACAGAAAGGAGCCCTGAGAGGAAACAACACTGTCGAGCAGCCATACAGTGGAGGATTAGTCGTAGGCATAGCCGAACCGACACTTTCCTCTACTTGTATAGGAACCGCTGCGTTGTCGTTATCCTCCTCTAGATTCCTAGCTGTCTCATAAATTTGGGAGATGGAGGGGCACGATGAACCCCCTGCTACAGGAGCAGAGAGGTTCATCGTACCAGGGTTGGTTGCGTGGATTGAGGCCTCCAGAATCCTTGCCTCAGCCGCCGAAGCGGGTGGATTGCCACTTTTGTGGGTACCACCTGGAGTAGTTAAATCTTTATGTTGACCCATCGCGGTGGTATAGGGGTTTCTTTAGAGTCTGCCACCCCACCAATAAAAAAGACTATGGTAGTATTTAGTTCATTACTCATCACAAGCCTGTCTGACAAGGGTGACCCTACCAGAAACTTAAAAAAAATAAAGTTTCCGTCAGCTTAGCCTTATTGAGTCATTGTAACTTAAGCCCCCACACCACGTCAAGGTAACCACCACGTGGGGGTGTTCGCCGTACTGCAGCGTCGCAATATTGGTGAAATATAACAGATCCTGAAATTGCCAAACGATTTTATAACGGTTCTCCAAAGTATTTCGCTATTATCGAACGTATGAAATGTTGACTTAAATCGCTTTGTTAATGGCAAATTCGCAGGGACCCACATCTGCATAAAGAAGAACAGTACACGTCACATTAGTATCGAAATAAATGTTTTTGAAGGCACTCAACAACAGGGTCTATTGGTGGAGCGTCTGGGTCATAAAAAGTTCGCCAGTACATCCTCTAAACTCATAGTTGCCAGTTCCGTGCGAAATTTCCCATTTGTGGGAATTTTTATTGGCTGTGGGAAAGGTAATTCCCATGGGAATTTTTAATGGCTGTGGTATTTTTTCCCACAGTTTTTTTTATGTAACTCAATTTACGAACACACCAAATGTAAATTTAATGCTACCAACATTTCGAACGCACCGATTTGCAAAGTAAAAATAGGATCAGTGAAGACGTTTAATCCAAAATATTTCCTTGCTTATTTTAAAATAATAGAAAGTGTTCGTTCCAAGACTTTACAACCTGAAGACATTTCAGGGTTTTTTAAGAAGTTGTGGTAAGTTGTTGCTTACTTTTTAATAAATTAAAATAAATGAATTTAACCATAAGCAAAAATAAAGAATTGTGGAAAAATAAAAGGAACATGTATTTGTGTTTCAACATCAAAATCTGCACAAGTTGCAACAAAACTATTGCTGTTGCAGAATCTTTGGCAACAGCATTCGCTGCATTAGCGCTTTTGGAACTAACAGATAACTATTATAATGAAGACAGTTCATCCGACAGCATTGTCGAGTTGACAAATAGTGAACTGCGTCGCTTAAATATAGAAATCAATACATCTAACGCAGTTGACGATGATTATTTGGAAGATTCCAAAAAAAAAAATTAAATAAATATTTTAAATAAATGATATAAAATAAATTGATTAACTTTATATTATTTCTTACAATTAATTTAGCATTTGCAAATAATTACACTCTTTCGAGACACTACATTTGTTCAAGCTTTTTTATTAATTTAGTGGTAAATTTTAAATGTATGCATTAATTTTCTTAGTGGTTTTTAATTCCCATGTGATTTTTATATTCATATTTAATTCATTTAAGAATTTTCTTGGTATTTATCTGCTATTTTTGAGTTCATTTAACTTTCTGTGGCATTTTTGTGGTAATTGTTAATGACTGTGGGAATTTTGTGGTAATTTTCAAGTGCAATGGGAATTTTTGTGGTAATTTTCATGTGCTGTGGGAATTAAATCAACCAAAATTACCACGTGGGAATTTTTAATAAGTCGTGTGGGAAAAAGGTATTTTTTTTATTTTTCGTAGGAATTTTCGTTGGCAACTATGTCTGAACTGCACAAAATATGCCGATATGCAAATTTCAAAGGCCGTCTGCATTCGCAGGATCAACATTTTTTAAGGAGCACACGCAATTTCAATTGACTTGATGTACCGCTTCGATAAAATGTCTGCGGGATAGTAAACTTAGCAGTGTAAAAGTTTAATTTATTTTTGAAATGTTCATTGTCAGTTTCAAATGTAAACAAACATTTATTAGACATCGTTACAGAGTCTACTAAACGTTAGAAGGGGACTTGTTCTACATCCGCATTTCCGATAACTTTTTAGGTATGCAAACATGTTACGGAATACTGGCATCGTTTAGCTGACGTAAAAACGATGCAAATCAGACTTGTTAGAAATTCACCTTTTCGATAGCTTTTTGAGAATGCAAATAAGTGAACATTATAAAGACGTCCTTTTAGGTATCATTTCGTATAATGTTCTACTTGGGTTGTTTATTTAATTGCTCACTTACCATAAATAAACGCTAATGTAAGATAATTTTTGATTTCCAAGTTCCTACACAGTCTGTGTCAGTTTATTTTATCTTCGTTGTTGTTAATGAAATCGGAAGTGTAGCTTGATTAAAATAAAAAAAATAGTACAATTGTTCTAAAAAATTTGTCAAATAAATTCAATACATTCAAGTTATGTTCAAGAGCATAAGTGTAACTTGAGCTCTGGCGTTAGCTGGGATGTATAAGTGAGTCGCAAACATTTTGCATTTGTGTTGATGTTTCGGTCAGCAGTGTCTTACTGGGGATAAAATCTCTAATTTTTTGAGTCTATTACGATCCAAAAAAAACTTTATGTAGATGGTAAAAAAATAAAAATATGGATTTAAAGTGTTTTTTAACTCTATCTGCAATGCCCGAACACAGCACATTATTTTTTTCGACTCAAATTTTTTGTGGTAAACTCTAGCAGCATAATGCCCGATTTATAGTGGCTGCATTCAGCGACCTCAGCAGTTGTGGAGCTGTTGAGCAATTTTCGCTTGAATGGCATGATTCCCTCAACATATTTACTGAGTCTTTTTTTCCAGCAAGAAATTTGTACGCTACATTTGCGATGCCTTTGTTATCGATGACATTTTAACTCAAATATTTATAAATAAAAATGAAATTTAGATTGGAAAATATGTTTTTAATCAATTAAATAGTTGTATGTAACTTTAATAAAATATTTATAATAAATTATTTTGTAAATTGACAGCTGAGGTAACGGAGCATTCAATAAAAGTGAGCGATTAGTTAGTGAGCAGTCTCGCATCTGTTGAGGTCGCTGAATGCAGCCATTGTTTCTTCTGTGAGTCTCACTCATAGAAGCCACCTTTTGGGATAAATCCCAAAAATGGGATTTCTCAATCGCAATGGGAATTGGGATTTCCCATGGGATATTCAATTGATTTGGGATTTTTTTCCCAATATAAAAAAATCATTTAATTGCAATTTCATATGATTTTGTAGTATCTAATTATATATAAATATATTTTTTATAATAAATAAAATTAATTATTATGGATATATTAAAAGAAGTAACCGTTTTAGATCCAAAAAATATAATAAATAATAGCATTATACCATTATTTTGTTTAGTTCCGCACATAATTAGCAATGAAAATATTAACAAAATTCATTTAGAATTTAAGAAAATTAAACAGCACAAAGAAAACAATGATTTAAATTTTACAAAATTTTGTCTAGCCATTTTAAATTCTAAAAATGAAAATGATAATTTTCTGTATCCTGAAATGCGAAAACTAATTTCATTTATTTCATGTTTGCCGCACTCTTCTGAAAATGTGGAAAGGATATTTTCTCAACTTAGCTTAAATAAAAATAAAACAAGAAATAGACTTTTAACTGAAATGTTATCGTCAGTAATGCATGCGAAACGACTGACAGAGTCAAAAAATTGCTTTGATGCAGTGTTTAATAAAACACATTTTGAATTATTTACAAATGAAATGCATGGGTTTAAAAATAATAACACTGATGATAATAATGAAGATGATATTTTGTAAATATTCTTATATTTTTTTAATAAAATTATATTATCGTTAAATGTATTTTTATATATAATCTAACGATTTAACTTAGGTGACAAAGTTTTATAAAATTTTAATTTGGGATTTTTGGGATTTTGGGATTTTAGATAGTATGTTCCCAAGAATAATAGAAACAAAGATTGCGCAGAACGTTGTTCAAAACTTGAATCTTCTGCGCATGTACGTAGAAGTTTTTTGACAACTGTAATTTTTCCATTGTGTCAGAATATTGTTGCAATGTCCATGTGCAGACATGTCTTGATCAGTACGATAGTTGATGCATCCACTGAGGAAACTGCCGGAAGCCAATATTTTTTGGCAAAAATGTTTTCAAAAACAAAATTTCAATGAAATAAATATTTGTAATTTTTGAAATGTCTAAATTTAAATTTTCTTAACTTGACATTCCATAGTTTTTGACGTCAGCAATACAGGGTGTACATGCGCAATGCGTAATCTTATTATTCTAGGTATTTTCCACTTCAATTGGGATTTTTTTCCCATGGGATTTAAGGAGGTATTTTTATTCTCACTCCGTGGGAAAATGGGATTTTTTTTGGGAATTGAAGATGGCTTCCCTGGTCTCACTGTATCTTCTAGGGGTGCATTTTTTTTCAAAAAAATACTATTTTTCAGGGGTTGGGAACGGAACGAACGAAAAGCAAAAGTTCCGAGCGCAAACGTTTCAATCGGAACTTTTGCTCAAAAGTTCCGGCTGAATAGTTCCGCTCGGAACTTTTGCATACAAAAAACGTTTGAATCGTTCCGACAAAGAACGTTCCGATGAAGAACGATTGATTCGTTCCGTTTAAAAGTTCCAATGGGTATGGAGTCACATCTAGGTGTGTCGTTGGAACTTTTTTTGGGTGAATCGCTTCCTGTGGGCCTAGATATGCATCCAGGTGCGTCATTGGAACTTTTTCGGGTGAATCGCTTCCTGTGGGCCTAGATACGGATCCTGGTGCTTCATTGGTACTTTTTTGGGTGAATCTCTTCCTGTGGGCCTAGTTACGCAACCATTTGCGTCATTGGTACTTTTTTGGATGAATCGCTTCCTGTGGGCCTAGATACGCATCCAGGTGCGTCATTGGAACTTTTTCGGGTGAATCGCTTCCTGTGGGCCTAGATACGGATCCTGGTGCGTCATTGGAACTTTTTTGGGTGAATCTCTTCCTGTGGGCCTAGATACGCATCCAGGTGCGCCATTGGAACTTTTTTTAGGTTAATCTGTTCTGTTGGGCCAGATACCTATCCAGGTGATCAATGGTCAAAATTTGTTCCAATGACGCACCAGGATGCGTATCTAGCCCTACAGGAACAGATTCACCCAAAAAAGTTCCAATGACGCACCAGGATGCTTATCTAGGCCCACAGGAAGCGATTCACCCTAAAAAGTTCCAATGACGCACCAGGATCCGTATCTAGGCCCACAGGAAGCGATTCACCCGAAAAAGTTCCAATGTCGCACCAGGATGCGAATATAGGCCCACAGGAACAGATTCACCCAAAAAAGTTCCAATGACGCATCAGTATGCGTGCCTATGGCGATAGGAACGATTCAAACGTTTTTTGTATGCAAAAGTTCCGATCGGAACTTTTGAGCCGGAACTTTTGAGCAAAAGTTCCGACTGAAACGTTTGCGCTCGGAACTTTTGCTTTTCGTTCGTTCCGGAACGGAACAATATCGGAACGATTGCCAAACGTTCTTTTTATAGTTCCGGTTTCTACCCCTGCTATTTTTATATGAAAATTTAAAAAAATGCAACCCTAGTAGATACAGTGAGACTGCATCGCTTTCTCGTCTTAAATTTCCATACCCAGCAAGAACACTCCCGGTCATGTAACCAGTAATATTACTAGTAGCAAAACTGAATGTTTCAGTAAAAGTTTTTATAACGTTTTTAAGAGCGTCGGGACATAAATGACCGAAACTTATTTGCGTGTGCATTTTATATTTTTCTCATTCATCTACAATGAGAAACAATTGAATATATGTTTGTCATTGTTCTTTTGGTAATAAGTGACGATTGGTAAATTTACGAAATATTTTACGTAACATAAACTTTTAATTTTGAGGTTAGTGACGGTTAAATAAAAGTAAACTAAACAAAATTAGACCAAATAAAATCAAAAAACCCAAAATTCTATAGTTTTCATTTTTATTGCGTTGAATGTAATGTTTGCTTTGCAGATTTTCTATTAAAACGACTTTTGTTTGCAGTTGTTTTTCCTCCTTCCATGCATTTGTTGAATGCAGACGACCCTTCCACTTTGATGATATCTTTAATATAAATAGATAAATAAGCAATATATAAAAATACTCTTTTGAAAATACTTTCTTTTACAGCCTTAAGCTGTATGTCGTTGATCGAAGAAAATCGTCTGACTCTCGTGTGAGAAAGTTTTTTGTATGCTGTATAGCACAACGTCTCACAATGTGACGACACAACGTTAGAAGTCAAATTGTGCGTATGCTGTATGTCGCCAACGAACGATTTCGACGTCAAAATCGACGATAGCTTCCTAGCTATCTTCTGTAATTATTCGTATTCCAAAAGTAAAATAAAAAATTGTCACGCCCTTTTAAATGATTCTACATGATCCTCTGGTACCCCACAAAAATTAATAACTGACCGACGCAACTCGTTTTAACAAGTACTTTTTTTGGATAAAGCGAAAAACGTACCAAGAATAAAAAATAAAAAGATCTATGTGTGATCGAAAAAAAAAATTGACCAAAAGGTCTCATGGTTTCCTCCAAAAAAAAAAAGAAAAACTGTTTCGGTCGATATTCAGTTTTCTATTTTTAGGCGTTAACACGAAACCCCTCTGCAACAAAAATTCCTTATTTGGTCATTTGACGTCCATTTAAAGTACCGTGGAAATTTTTTTTTTTTTAATTATAGCCGCGGTAATGATTAATAAACCTAGGAATGTTCAAGGAATCTTGCACCCATTTTTTTTCTTATTTAAATTTGTTTTATTTTTATTGTCAAAGATATGTTTTTTGAGTTCCTAAATACACAATTTATCAAAAAAACGTAAACAATTGTATTGAAAGTTGTCTCTGCTAAATAGAAATACATTGATTGGAAACGCGAAATTGAGAGACTACACAACGGCGGACGAATAAGGCGTACAGCTCGACGAACCAATACGTAATATATACAGCATACAATTTTATTACGTATATGAGTGAAAACCTGAAGAAATGTGTCACTCACGAAATTATACAGCAGAGTGTTTTATCAATTGTTTATAATTTAAGTTAAATCTTTTTTCAACTGCTATTGCAAACTGCAGCAAACGTAATGAATAACCTAAAAATAAAAAATGGTGGCGCGCAAAAAATATTAGTTTTCATTACTAGTAAAATTACGGGTCATATATCTATCATTGATCCTGCAAGGATGTATTTCAATTTATTTATGTATGAGTGAGAAAATATAATATTGTCTTTGTTTCGGTAAGGCATGTCTTGCTGGGTATAAATGTTATAGATCAAGTGTTGTGTCAAAATTTGTTGGAAAACCTACCCGTTCTCTAAAGACTAAATATTAGTTATCAGAAAACCGTTAAGAAAAGAACATTTTTTCAGTCATTCCAAGCTGATATTGGTGTCACCATATAGATATAATATTCATATACAATTTAAAAAATAAAAAAAAGTATACAGACTTGAAGTCAATGAATTATTCAACTCAAGACATTGATTGATAACAATATCTTTATTACTCCAAAGCAAAAGATTGTTAAATCAATGATGGGTGATGTAAGTGCTTTGTATGGTAGGTGGGCGTGTCCGCGGACTGATTTGGCTGATTTTTAAATTCCGAACTGCTTTTTGACAAAAAAAAAAAAAAAAACAAAATTTTATCGCATTCGGACAATTATTTTTCAAAATATTGTATTACTGTATATCTGGTCAGACAGATAGATGGACAGACAGACGGAATACCATACGACATGGCAAAATCAACTGGGGACTGATGCTCATAAAGAATATATGTATTTTTCCATACCAACCTCGCCTTCTAAGGGGCGTTATAATATCCGAACAAACTTAATATACCCTTGTACCCTAACCAGAGTAAAACTAAGTTGGTTTGGGATAGCTGAAAATGCCATAATTTTTTTTTGCAAAATGTTTTTTTTTTTTATTTCACATAGCACATATTTGAGTGGTAGGATGATGTCACTTCGGCTATGAGTCGGTTCAACCAATAAAACTTAAAATTCTATACTAAAACAATTATTGTTTTGCATTTTGAAAAATTAATAATATTTATTTTTAAATTTCAACAATTATTTTCTATATGTATACATTTTATACATGAATGATTTGAAAACAATTTTTTTCCATATTTTCATGATATTTTAAATATTTTGTGCCATCTTCAAAGCATTTTCCAAATCGTTTATAAGATCATATTCATCTTCTAGACCCACAGACAATCTAATTAGAGAATCAGTTATTCCTAGTTTCTTCCTATCATCGATAGGTACAGAAGCATGTGTCATTATTGATCTGCAAATAAACATACAATTTTTGAAGAATGTATATAATATGAATTTATTTACGGAAGTTCTGCCAAGCTTTCATATCCTCCTAAGCTTTCTGCTAAAGCAAAGACTTCAAGAGCTTTTAGAAATTTCTTAGAATGTTCCAATGATCCTTTGATATAAAATGAAAATACGCCACTGTATCCATATGTTTGCTTAAGAGCGATATTATGGTGAGGATGAGAAGGCAGTCCAGGGTGAAGAACCTTTTCCACAAATGCATGTGACTCCAAAAACTTGGCAACCGCAAGAGCATTTCTTTGATGCTGCTCCATTCGTATAGCTAGAGTTTTTAAGCTGCGATTAACTTGGTAACAGTCAAAAGGTGATGGTACTATACCAACAGCTGAAAGTAAATAAGGATATATTGATGACTTATTTATTACATTAAAAAAATAATAAGAAATTAAAAAAAAAAGAATTACAAAAATTATCAACCTGATCGAGATTGCAATCTGTGGTAAGTTGACGGATAAAATTTCGTTTTTTTATGTAACAGTTATTAACAGAGTTGGGCAGTATCAATTACATTTTGTAATTATTTACACGAGCAATTATTTTGCAATTACTAATAGAATTTTTTTCAATTTAAAGAGTTGGGCAGTATCAATTACATTTTGTAATTAATTACACGATCACTTACAATTATATGTTATTGTAATTGAACTTTTGTCAATTGAAATCACTTGTAATTGAATTTTTTCAATTAAAATTACATTTTGAAATATGTAATAGAAATTAAAAGTTTTAATTAATTTTTTTTTTTAATTTAATTACATGAATAGTAATCGATTACCAAGATATTATCAATTAATCATGCCACTGTATTGGAAGGGGTAGATTCACAGGTGCGTCATTGGAACTTTTTTTGGATGAAACTGTTCCATTGGACATATTTTCACATTCAGGTGCGTCATAACTTTTTTTGATCCACCTGTTCTAATGGGCTTAGATTCATATCCATGTGCGTCATTGGACATTTTTTTTGGATAAACCTGTTCCAATGGGCATATTTTCACATTGAGGTGCGTAATTGGAACTTTTTTTGATCCACCTGTTCTAATGGACATAGATTCACATCCAGGTGCGTGATTGGAACTATTTTGGATGCACCTGTTCCAATGAGCTTAGTTTGTTCCAATGGGCAATAGTTTGGACAAAACATATGACCGTTACACATTGGACTGAGTGTATGGAAAATGCGCGTATCGAAGTTTTTTGTATGTAACTTTTGAACTAAAAAAGATTTTGAAAAACTAGACACTTCAGGGAATATATATATTTTATTTTTAAACTTGTTCCATGAGTACCCTACATGTAATTGAAAGGCAGAGTTGACTGATTTATTGATATGAAAAATATATATAAAAAATAGAAATTCCTAGTTTTTCAACAAAATATCATTAAATTATTTTAATTTATATAATTCTCTTATTTCTGGCATAATCAGTTACATTTTGTTCATTAATTAAGGAATTATTGAACAAAATGTGAAATACGACTAAAATTCTCACTATAAAAAACCTGGAAATAATGTAAAAAAAAAAAATGTGGGCGGATCAAGCCCATTTTTGGAAGAAATATTTTTAATTAAATTCTAACAATAAGTTTTAAATTTTGTAATTATATCCTCGGTACTTTTCGAGTTGTAGGTTCAAGTGTTATATAAAAGTATCTTGTATGGGAAGTGGGCGTGTCCGTTGACCGATTTGATTCATTTTCAAACTCATACCCTACTTTTGGCTAAAAAATATTTTGACCAAATTTCATCGCATTCTGACAAGTATTTCTCAAGTTTCCTCGTATACGGACATCAAGACGGACATGGCTAAACGGACTCGGGTAGTGATGCTGATCATGAATATATATACTTTTCCTTAACGACCATGCCTCCTAAGGGGCGTTACAATATGTGTAGGGTATAATAAAAAGTATAAATTTATCTATTTAAAAAAAAAGACACTTTTTCAAATCGTTTTTTTTTACCTCTCCGGGGCGTTCCGGGCCCAAGTTTTTATACTTGCATATGGCTAAAGATCTGTAGTTATCGATCCTAGTGTGTTTTGCATTAGCCACAATTAGTCACACAAGTTGCATTCCATTTACAAAAAAAAAAAATCGAAAATTTTCATAATTTTCAAAAAATTGGCTTATTCGCTAAAAGTAGTTTCCCAGACACCACAAACAAACAAAAAATATAATGCCACGCCCCTTTAAATAAAAATTAAAATATAAGTAAAAAATATTATAACCCTCCTTCTCTTGGAACCCACTAAAAATAAAGAAAGAGAGAAAGAAAGAAAGAAAGAAAGAAAGAAAGAAAGAAAGAAAGAAAGAAAGAAAGAAAAAAAGGGGTGAAAACAGGGTTTTTTGTGTACTTCACAGATCAAATATAAAAAAATTAAAAAAAATGTAGAGTCAAGCAGGCAATGGAAGCTCATACGGAAACAAAAATAAAACATCCCACAAAAGTAAAAATTAAAAACTCACTTATTCGAAAACCTTATTTTCCGAAAAAGGGTATTTAAAAATGTTTAAAAAGAGGCATGCCACGTCCTTCGAAATGAATGGGGCAGGATGCAGCAGTGGAATTACCTTCATTACCCCAATAACCGCGTAAAAATCCACAAAAAATCATGCTGATGCATTGCAACATCTTTTGAGCTGAAAAAAGGTGTGGGTGGGCGGTCTACGATCAGATCAGAAGGGATTAAATCAATTATAGATCCGAATATTGGGGTTAATGCGTTGCAAGTAGGAGTTGGTGATCGCTATTCTCATTCTGTTTATATGAGACTAAGTCCCATATAAACAGAAACGTTGCCACATTGTATCCAAATAATGGTTTTTTATGTTAGTTTTAACTGGATATGAAAGAACTGGACAAAATCTATCATTAAATCCGACCATATTTGTGGACACAGCACCGTTCTATTCAGATTTCGAAGATTGCCGTTCTTTGAAAAGTCACTAAGTCCCATATAAACAGTAAGAGTGCTGCAGTTTATCCAAATAATTGTATCTGATTTTAGTTTGAATTGGAGATGAAATAACTGCATAATATCTATCATTTAATTCAAAAATCGTTTAAATCCGACCATTTTTGTGGACACAGCACCGTTTTATTCAGATTTGGACGATTGCCGTTCTGTGAAAAGTCACTAAATCCCATTAAACAGTTTGACTGCTCCAGTTTATCCAAATAATTGTATCTGATATTAGTTTGAATTGGAGATGAAAGAACTGCATAATATCTATCATTTAATTCACAAACGTTTAAATCCGACCATTTTTGTAGACACAGCACCGTTTTATTCACATTTCGACGATTGCCGTTCTGTGAAAAATCACTAAGTCCTTTACAAATTTGACTGATTTTTACGCCGCATTTATGGTAATATTTTATTATATTTTGATAAGGAATGTCCATGTAGATCTCTTCTATAGTTTTAGTCTAAAATGGGTTAGCTCGGACTCTTTTTAAGGGCTAATTGTGGACTTGAGTACTTTGCACTGAACTGAATTTTTAAATATTTGGACTTAGTGAATAGTCATTTTTAATATATTCGGATTGGTAAAATGTAGGACTTCGCGGACTTTTGCAACGTAAAGAAGTTTTTATTAGAAGTTTTTATTAAAGTGGCATATTTATCTCGACATTTTCGAAAAATGGACTTAACGACTTTTTACTGAACGACGACGATTTATTGTTTTAAATGTATTATTAAACAACAAATTTCTTTTTTTTTCAGTGGAATGCAACTTTTATAAGTCACGTCAAGTAATTATAATTTTTTTTTGTTAATTACTGGATACTTTGTGTAAACAATGATTGTCGTGTTAATGTCAAATGTATGTGTACACAGAAATATAAAATATACATATGGGCAATTATTCATGAAATTCTTGCCATTTGACGAGAATAAACTACCCAGCTACTATTTATTACTGAAGTGATTTTTAAATCGAAAAAGTATAGTTTTAAAATTTCACTAACAATTTTTCTATAATAAATATATAAAGAAATTTGGATCAATAATATTTTAATTATTGAAAATTTGATTTCTCACATCTAATTTTTGATAAACAAAATACATTTTTTTAAAAGTAGCTGGAATTTCCTTTTGTGACAACAAATAGAACTCGAACCGCTCAAAAATTATATCAAATTATATTGGACGTTAGAACCTTTGTTATCCTCAGCGTCCACAAGAAAGAAATGTGCGCCTGTGTTTTTGTTTTTTTGTGTGTGTTAGCGGCGCAGTCGTAGCTACAATTTGTGGTGCAGCAAGAACCATTTTCAATAGAACAGTGCACACAACTATCACTCCCACCTCTTTGTAAAATGACCATGGTATTTTCAACCATGATAATCGCCGCTGCTTTTTTTTTAATTTATTTAAAATATTAAAATTTTTAAGTGTCATTCCAAAGATACAAACCTTTCATTTATTCAGATGAAAGGTTTGTGAATTATTTCATTTGAGCCACATCGTTTTTTTCACAATTGCTTCGATCCTGAACAAAAATTTACGAAAAAAATGCAGCTATTATTATCATTATAATAACGGCCAAACATATTTTTGTTCAAACATATTTATGTTCAGAATGAATAATTTTCGGCGTTATTGCAAACATATATATGTTTGAATGTGAAAAACATTTTATTTACATGTCAACATATCTATGTTTACATTTAATTTTAATGTCAAAAAAGTTAATTTAGTGCTAATATCTTTACACAATATTCGTTTTTCTCTTTAAAAATTCTTTTTTATATTATGTAATTGTAAACTTAAACTTTTATTTTTTTTTATTAACCGTCTTTTATTTATACATAATAATTTTATTTCCATCTATTGTTGCTATTTTGAGTTCAGTGAATTACGGATGAATTGGATATTTCACAAAAAGCAACTATCTGGTATTAACAGTAATTGGCGGTACTGATACATAACCTTCCACCAAAAAGAACTTTTGAACTATATGAAAATTATTAATGTGAGTGTTACTGAGTGCTAAAAGTAGGCAGCGTTAAATGTGAAATCGAAAACATACAAACCCCTGAAAATGGTTATATATAATAAAATCATGTATAATTATATATGATTCCATACATGATCATATCTCATTTGATATGATATCATGTATAATCATATCTGATCATATATGGTAGATATGAAATCATATATGATTGGATATAGTGCGATATATTGGCACATATATGATCATATCTAATTATATCTAATTTATATATCATATATAAGATATATGAAGCCATATATAATTATATCAAACCATACATAATTATATATGGCATATATGAATCCATATATAATCAGATATTAAAGCATATATAAATAGATATGCAGTCATATATGATTGGAAGTCGGTCTGTGTGGTAATTGTGCTATTATATCACCTAGTGGCTCTTTCCACCCTTATATAAAAAACTTCATGTTGTACAAAAACAAGTTCTTTTTGTAAAACAATAGTTTGCATAATGCGAGTTTCTTTAGTCCGAAAAATGCATGAGCTTTGATATTACAAAAACATGTCTTCTGGTGAGTGCATTTCAAGTGCAACAATAAGCATGTGCGAATCCTACAACACACCATCAAAGCTCGCGATCTAAACAAAATTCGTGGCTGATGTTATACAGCAATAAGTTTTTGTTTGGGTGTGGGATTGGCTTGGTGCCCCTGATCTCAATGATATCGCTGGAAGTTTGTTAGTCCTCTACCTTTACATTTCTTGTCAAAAGTGTGTGTAAGCAACGAAAAAGGATCCTCCACAGCATTTAGACAGATTGTACTTGTACTATGGATGTATTCTCGGTGTGTTGTGGCCACAGTATACAAGCCCAAGCTAAACCGAAGACCTTTGGAATGCAAGTTAAGCGCTCATATTTCAGAGGCCGACTAAAGAACGGTTAAGTCGCTGAACTTAAAAGGATCGTGCACACTTTTTTCGGTCTTAATAAAAATAGGTTCCCTTCTCAGTGTTTATTGTAACGACTCGGACATGTCCATCAGAGCCTGGATGAACGTTGGTGTCTCTACCCAGTAGCCATTTAGATTGTGGAAACTTAGTTTCCTTTATAACCACTATATCTCCTTAGTGTCAACCCTCTCGAGGCGCAGTCAGCAGGATTGAACTGTGTCCTTACATAGTCCCAATAATTACGAGGTATTGAGTTTAATATTTCTTCTATTCGGTTGGAGACGAAAGTTTTCCAAGTACGAGGAGGAGCGGACAACCAATGCAAAATGATTTCTGAATCTGTCCAAGCAAAAATGTTATTTTTGGAGATTTTAAACGCCGTTTTAATAGATTCAAATAACCGACACAAAAGCAACGCAGCTCAGAGTTTCATTCATGGTATTGTCAACGCCTTAAACGGAGCGTCGCGAGATTTTACAGCTACAATGTTGATCGAAGTATTGAATCTTTTAGCACGAGACACACTAATGCATAAGCCACGGTTGACGCATCGCAGAAGCCGTGTATTTCTACATCAGATGACAACGTGCACATTTTTCTTGGAATAGAAAGTGTTTCAAAATATTTAATTGATTCTCGCAGATTTGTTCATTCTGTTACTATATGTGATGGTAGTGAGTCATCCCATGATACATTCAACAACCAAAGTTTTTGAAATAATATTTTCATTAATACTACTGAAGGTGCCAGGAAGCCATGGACATCAAAAACACGAGCAACGAGATAGGATACGACGTTTAGTTACTTCGCATGGCGTTACCTGTGCAACACGAAAAGAATAAGTATCTGAAATTGGATTCCAATAAAGACCAAGTATTTTTATTAAATTATTGTGTGGATCTTCTTTTCTATTTTGGAACTTCGCAGTCTTCAATAGGTGTATCACTTCAAACTTCTCTCGAATTTGAACTCCACTTTTTAAGATAAAATCCACCTGTTTTTAATAACGCAACAAGCTCCCCTTTTAGACTGGCAAGATCTTCTACTGACTCTGCTCCAGCCATGATGTCATCTACATAAACGTTTTTCAAAATTAGTTTGGATGCGCGTGGAAATATTTTTTCATTGTCGACTGCAAGCTGTTGCAATACTCTAACAGACAAAAACGGAGCTCCTCCAGACGATACGTTGGTAATTTCTGTGGTGAAACATTTTTACAACATCGGCTGTAAAAACATAAGAAAATTCTCGAAAGCGTAGCGAGACTCCAAAAAGATAACGTTGAATAGATGGACCAATTAAAAGTGTATCATTTAGCGATTTCCCAAACGAATCTTTAAAAGAACCATCAAAAACAACTCTCAATTTTGTTGTGCTGCTGTCTGGTTTGAGGACCGCATGGTGCGGCACATAGTATTGCGGGTGCTCTTCACTTTCATTCGCTGGCACAAGCTCCATGTGCCCTAGAGAAATATATTCGAACATAAATGCTGCATATTGGTTACGAAGGTCTGAATGTTTAGAAAACCTACGCTCCATGCTTTGGAGACGAGCTATAGCACCATTTAAAGTGTTTTCAAATATCGGTTTGTCTGTGTTAAATGGAAGTTCGACAAGGTCATCATGACTTGAACTTGATTCTATAGTTTTACAGTCATCAATTTTCCAAAACCATTGTAGCAATCTATCAACGTCAATTGATACTGTGCAAGACGTAATACAGTTTCCTCAGGAGTCATTATCGAATTGTCCACTAACGACCCAGCTAAACATGGAGTTATGTGCAAATAAATGAGGTGGTTCAATGCATACTTTTCCATCTGTCAACACTGACCAAACAACATAAGCACCCAGCAGCATATACATTTTTCCCGCAGTGTTAAATTGAGGATCAGCCATATTGAGTTTAGCCAAAATCACCCAATTATTTATTGTAAAATTATGAGCTGGTATTTCAGCCGTAATACGATTCAAAATATACGTAGTTACAAAAATGTCTGTTTCATCGAAACACGAACGTAGACACACCATGGTACTTCCTCTGATTACACCAGTATTAGCAAAGGCTACGCCAAAAACAGATAAACGTGCATTAGATCTCTGTAGACCTAATCGCTGTACACATGACTCAGTAACAAATGATAATTGCGAACCAGAATCGAAAAGAAGTCGAATTTCTACAAATTTTCCAGATTATTCTCTGACACGAACTTGCGCTGTAGGCAAAATGACTTGTGATCACGAGGATTTCAAACAATGTAATGACTAGCAACTGATTGTTCGACTGATGATGAAAGAGCTACCGAATATGGACTTTGGCGAATTTGTGAAGAACTCTCGATGGAGTTGATATATCTGACGATGATTTCGAATTAAATTAAAAATTGGTAGCAATCCCCGTAGGATACACTAGATTATTATGACGAGCATTACATACACGACAAAGAAACGAAGATTTGCATCTCAACACAGTGTGACCCTGTTTGAGACAGTTGAAACATAGCGAATTATCCTTGACAAATTTCGGACAGCAATCAATGGTTAGTGAATTGAGGACATTGCGATAGAAAGTGTTGTGATTTACATTTAAAAGCATGTTCTTAAAGATGTATCAGGTATAGCAGACTGATGCGTTCCACGTTGGGAAAAAATGATCAAAAACGCGCGCATGAGGCAAAAACAAAAATTTACGGGAATGTTTCATTTGAATTGTTTATTATATAAAAGATGAATGCTGATAAAAATTCCCGTTTGAATGTAAATATACATATTTTTTCAGTATTATTCAAAAAAATATAAAATTTAGCAGTCTATTACTTTTTTTGAATAACGATCAGACTATATTGAGAGAATAGTAGGATTTATGGTGGTTACAGCCATATCAATTTTATCTGCCCCTTCCAGCGCCTAAAGGTCATTTTATACCGTATACCTTACCCTTAAATGCTCATGGAAACCGATTTAATAAATATATCACCGTGCTTTTTCAGGTATTGGTCGGTATATAAACGTATATTTATTCTTGATCAGCATCACTCAACAAGTCCGTTTCCCATGCCCGTCTTTTCATATGTCTGTATCTATGTCTGTATATATGTCAGTATATATGTCTGTATATCGTATCGTTCTTCAAGCTTGTTCCACGCATCGAGATAAAACTCTTCTGAAATAAGAATATTTTTAATCAATTCAGCAGCTTCACCGCGCAAGTATGACCCCAAATAATAAAACATTTCTGTTCTAGTAGATCTCTATTTGTATCAACGGAACCGTAGAAAAGATCACGAAATGTTGTCCACTGACTATATTCACCGCTAAATGGCGGTACAACTATTTTTGGCAATTTAAGATTATTTGCATTGGACTCAGATGCCCTTTGCCTTGTAACCACAGCGGCTTCGAGTGATTTTAAAGCAACTTGCCGTTCACGAATGGGATCAGACAACGTCAAATTAATATATAAATATTTGGTTCCTTAATGTTGAAAACTGTCCAAATCGCACTGAACGTCAGCGCCTTGATCACCAGTATGTTCATCACTATTAGTCGGTGTATCAAATTCACACAACGCGTCTTCAACAATTTTATATTCACGCCAATAATCTTCTAACAAATTTAGCCGCAATTGGAGTTCTTCAATAGTCGTATTATCGTCAATTGTTTGTATATAGTTATGCGCCCGAGTAATACAAACTTTCAAGCGGCTACGTTTCGTTTTCAGTGCCTTTTGCGAAGACATTCCTTTTTATATTAGATTCACCGAAATACAAATTATATTATTTTTAACACTCTCACAATTATATTAACAAAGTATCCGTTGGCGACGAAGGACCACATTTTTTATGGTTAAGAATAATTGGTAAAAAAAAAAAACAATAATCAAAATATGTACTTAAATTCTTTATTAGAATTTTTCTAAACACGTTATAAATTTTGAATGATGTTGTTTAGCTCGCTTCACAAAAGACAGTGAACAGTTTAGCACAGAAATTTCCTACAAGAGCTCAAGGTTTATGCTGCTGCCGCTATGTTTACCAAGATCAATTGCATATTATTCCAACAATAACAACTTCTTGCACTAGAGAAATAAGCAAGTAGGTACATTAACTATTGCTTTGCAAAAACAATGTAGAAACGCATGCATTGAATGCCTTGAACAAATTATGGTCCCAAATTATGGTTTGTCGTCAACTCAATAATAAATAAACAGTAATAATTGTAGGTACATACACTACAATATCAAAAACCATAAACAACAATATGAAAAACAATACGTAGCAATATGTATACGTTTTAATATAATATAATAATAGTTGCGGTTTAGGGTTCTGGGCATGTGATATTCCAAAACAGTTTACGAAAAATTTAATTTTGTTTATGTTTTTATATTCAAAATGTCGAATCCATACGATGGTCATAGGTAAGGGCATCAAGTACTTCATCCATACATTGTACGCGAGACAATTATGTTGTATGCACAATGACTGCCGTATGGATAGAGACAAATTGGATAGAGACAAATTACGGATCTGATCATATCTGATGTCAGATCCAATTATATATGATTATATATAAATTTTTTTTTTATTTTTTTTTTATTTTATTTGTATTCATTGTAATTTAAAAGCCTTCAAGGCCAATAACAATTTACTAGCTATATATCAGAGACGGGACTTTGTAATTGAGAATTGATTTTGAATTGAATTGAGCAAAACAAATTCTATTTCAAAAATAAAAAATTAGAATTGAAGCAAAGTAATTCACTTCAAAAAAAAAAAATATAAGTAAATTTGAAATTTTATACTCAATTCAACTTATACTCAATGCCACCAAAAAATTTATGAATTGAATTGATTTTATTTGAATTAATTTGAGTTTTAGCAGAGCGCCCTGCAGTAAAAGTGCAAGTGGTGATAATTTCCATGTAAAATTCTCACACCGATGCATCATTGGAAATTTTTGTTGAATTTGTTCCAATGTACACAGATTCACATTCTGATGCGCCATTGGAAGTTTTTGGGTGCATCTGATGACTCAGATTACATTAAAGTACGTGAAATTTTATATGCGTCTGTACCAATGGGCATAGATTCACAGCCAACTGCGTCATTAAAACTTTTTTGGATGCATCTTTTCCAGTGGGATTACAGAAGCACCCAAGTGCGTAATTGAAACTTTTTTGGCCAAATTGGTTCCATTTGGATTTGGCCAGAACCTAACTGCGTAATTGGACATTTTTTTCCATTGGGATTTGGCCAGAATCTAACTGCGTTATTGGACAAATTAGTTCCATTGGGATTTGGCCAGAACCCAACTGCGTCATTGGACATTTTTTGGAACAATTGGACGCAGTTGGGTTCTGGCCAAATCCCGATGGAATCAATTTGTCCAAAAAAAACGTTCAATGACATAGTTAGGTTCTGGCCAAATTCCAATGGAACCAATTTGTCAAAAAAAAAATGTCCAATGACGCAGTTAGGTTCTGGCCTAATCCCAATGAAAGCAATTTGTCCAAAAATATGTCCAATACCGCAGTTAGGTTTTGGCCAAATCCCAATGGAACCAATTTGTGTAAAAAAATGTCCAATGACGCAGTTGGGTTCTGGCCAAATCCCAATGGAACCAATTTGTCTAGAAAAATGCCCAATGATGCAGTTGGGTTCTGGCCAAATACCAATATAACCAATTTGTACAAAAAAATGTCCAATGACGCAGTTAGGTTTTGGCAAAATCTTAATGGAACCAATTTGTGCAAAAAAATGTCCAATGACGCAAGCGGGTTCTGGCCAAATCCCAATGAAACCAATTTGTCTAAAACAAAAAAATGTGCAATGACGCAGTTGGGTTCTGGCCAAATCCCAATGGAACCAATTTTTCTAAAATAATGTCCTATGACGCTGTTAGGTTCTGGCCAAATCGCAAAGGAACCAATTGTTTCAAAGAAGAGTGCAATGACGCAGTGGGTTTTGGCCAAATCCAAAACATTTTCCAAAATATGTCTCCCTGATTGACTTAAATGCATATCTAGTACCACATGAATGGATTCACCCAAGATAAAAGAATCTGTTGCTAATTGGTACAGATTCAACCAAAAACATCGAATGATCCACCTAGATGCGAATCTATGCCCCTTAAAACAGATTCAAATATGCTGGCCCCGGGTGCAACAGATTTACCGAAAAATAATCCATGATGCATCTGGATGCAATTCTGTGCCGTTGAAATACATTCAAGCCAAAATGTGGTGCGTGCCACTTCAATATCCATGCTTTTGTATTTTAAATAGAATTGATAAATTCAAATTCATATTTGTTGAATTGAAATTGATCAATGCCAATTTATAAAATTTGAATTGAATAAAAGTATTTCACTTCAAATTTTTTTGAATTGGAATTTGTTTACTCAATTCAAATGAATTAGTTTTCGAATTGAAATACTTTTTTCAAATGCCATTTAAATAAATAGAAATGAAATTATTTGAATTTGAAAAATAATGAATTAGTCCCGTCTATGCTATATATATATATAATCATTTGCTTCAATCTAAATCAATAAAAATAACAAATACTATTTATATACAACACAGCTTCCCAATATATAAAAAAAAAATTTAACATTTCAAAAGGCATCAATTATGTGGTCCTCAGCGATGTAAACAGAATCCAAACATAAATCATGAAACATAGAATTTACAACAAAAAAATATTAGAAAAAGTTACAAAATGTATGTTTCAAACCATGAAGGGAAGATTTTTGTTTGCAACTTGTAAATAATTATCGCGAGCGTATTCTAGGAGGTTCCTTTTAAAGACATTAATAGAGCTCGAAAAACCTGTTAAATTTCTAGTCAATGTATTGCAGATCCGAGTAATCCATATTTGAAATGATCGCTCAGAGGTAGATATTTTAGGAAATACAATTTGAACATGTCTAGAAGAACGAGATAAAACTTGACTTTTTACAGATATGAAAAAATGAATTAAATTTCTGAATTTAATGAAATTTGTGAATGAACAGTTAATAAAACGTAAAATGTAGAGAGACACGTGATCACACAACTTTACATTATATAGAAAACGAATAATTCAATTAAATAGGAGTTCTATTCTTTTGATATTATATTGAAGTGTTCCTGAGAAAACCTTTAGGCAATATGTCAATGAAGACATAAGTAGAGCATGTACTAATTTAATTTTTATAAACAATAATAATAATAGTCCTATAAGAACTTAGGACGAGCTCTCTCACCATTTTAAGCTATGCGTGTTATATTTGTACTCAAAGTGGTGGGACCTACAGTTATTGCCGAATCCGACTGGCGGGTGAGAGCTTTTTTCAAAGTTTTACTCTCGTAGGTTTGCCATTTACTGCAGAGAGATAGCGCGGTATAGAAAAATATTTCTATGAAAAGATGTTGTTAGCCCCAGTCCAGGCTTGAACCGGGGACCTTACGGCTCGCAGTCCATCGCACTAACCACTGAGCTACCGCGGCTACAAACAATGGCAAATAGAAATTTAAACTATATAGTTTTCGTAGAGTGAGCTTTATTTTTGAGCTTAAACTATTGATATGTACACTGAAAGATAACTGATCAATTATTACGCCTAAACATTTCTTTCATTTACAAAATCTATAGTAACATCGTTAATGAGAATGGAGAAGCATACAGGGGCAAATTAGGTTTCTTAAAGATCAAGGTTTCTTAAAGATCATAGATCAATATAAGGATTGATATTTAGATAATTAGACGCCATCCATGTTGCCACATTATTGATATTAAATATAATAGCAGATTCTAGAACATTAAGAAAAATGCGTTCACCAAAGAACAGTAGTTGGATATCGTCAGCATATATAAAAGGCACACATGTACTTCGATCAACGCATACTGTTAAGTCATTTAAGTACAACATAAATAAAATAGGTCCCAGTACAGATCCTTGCGGAACACCATTAATTATATTTAACATCGTAGATGTACAATTATTGACACTAACAAATTGCTTACGATCAGTTAAGTATGAATATATAAGCTTACACGCCGACCCAGAAAAATTGAACTCATTATGAAGTTTATGAATAAGTTTTTGATGATTTAAATTATAAAAGTTGTTTTTAGAAACTTTAGAAAGTGTCGGCAATATACTGATAGGTCTTAGGTTGTCTAAGTTTTTTGAGTTTTCTGACTTTTTTATGGGTACAACACGAGCGATTTTCCAAGCAGTAGAAAAATAAGACTTAGTTAGCATATTATTGATAATATATAGTAAATATTCTAGAATATATGGAAGAACTATTTTTAAAAACTTTTTTGCCATATTGTCATAACCGATAGCGTTCGACTTAATTTTCATAAAAGCTGTAATGAGTTCATCAGAATCAATATTACGAAAAGCAAAGTTACCAGTGTCAGTCTCAACATTCCAATTATTCACACAATTGTGATTATCTATGTGATCAGTAGACTGGCGGGAGACAAAAGTCTTATTAAGATCGTTCACGTCGATATGGTCTAAACCTGACTGAGAATCCATACAACCATTACTACGAAGATGTGACCAAATTTGTTTATTATTGTGACTTAGAAAATTCAAAGTGAGCCGGTTTCTTCACCTTACGAATGGCTGATTTAGTACGGTTCGGATATTTGCAGAAAATTTTCCAATTGTGATCACTGCGATTATCAATGTATGCTTTAAAAGCTAGATCTCGAAGAGACTTAATGTATGTAATTTTATTTGATTTCATTCAGTTATCACTATTGTAGCTAACATTATACTTCGATACAGGAACAAGTGATAGTAAATTATTATGGTTAGAGTTCATAATAAATAACTGCTGATCAATCCTACTGGTGGAGTATATCCTATAAAAATCATTATTAATTATCAGATTCTCCAAAACATCATAATTTATTTTTTTTATAATTTAGATACTCAACATACTTGTCATTGCGTTGTTTAAAAAAAGTGATTGAAATATAAATTAGTGCGTGATGAGATATTCTGGGACATTGCATCTGGCCAGAAGATTTCAATGAATCGAGATCACTTAAAAAAAATAATCGATTAATGGCGAACTTTTGAGGCTTACATCGTTGGGATCGATTTGTGTACAAATGTAAGTAATATTATGTCTATGACATAACGTGCGAACATTTAGTGATTTATTGACATCAAACAAATTATTGTTGAAGTCACCCATAATGACAACATTAGAATATTTAAGTAGAAAGTCACCTAACGATTCCTCAAACTCTGTCAAATTGCCATGAGGTAAATATACCACACCCACTAAAATTTTTGATGAGTTATGACAAATTTCAACAAAAAGAGATTCACAGACGCCATAAGTATCACTTTGAAACACAACATTAAATGTTATTTGCTTAGAAATATAAAAACCGACTCCTCCACCTCTATTATTAGGCCTATCATTTCTAAACAAGTTATAACCCGGTACTTCAACCGCTTGATTAGAAATATAAGGTTTAAGCCAAGTCTCCGAAATACCCAAAATATCTAAAAAATAACCCTCCAGAATATACTTGAGCTCATCAAGTTCTGATGACGTTATAGATGTTTAGATTTTGTTTATAGTTTTTAAGTTTGTTTGATAAAAACGAGTTATCGCTGACTATTGGACCTACGTTTGTGTTAAAAAGCATCAAATTTGAATATAAAAGAGGGAAACCGCGTTGTATAATGAAAAACATTTTTAATAAGAAAAACTAAAAACTTATTATATACAAAAAATATATTTGATAAATTCACAATAATATTAAATGAACTTTCAATTCGAAATTAGAAAAAAAAAGAGAAAAAGAAAAATTATATGTAAAATGAGATCTTAGAATCCCAAGTGCATATAAATACCAATAACATATTGATATGTTATGCACAATGTCATTCTCAAAATTATGAAAATGACACACAGGAACAGCAAATAACACTTCCAAATTTCTTGCATTGCAAGGTATTTGGAAGTAAAAAAATAAAAAAGTAATAATACATACAAAATAAAAGAAAAAGATAATTATGAAGAATTCGGATGGAATTAACGAAGTTCTCAACAGCATTTCATTAACAGCAACTGTTCCTGCAGCATTGAAGAATTTAATGCATTCTTGCATTGAAAATGACTTTTCAGATCCATCGGGCAAAGTAACGTTACCAGTTAAAAAATTGTTGTGCAGCAATCGGAATTTTTGAATTTTTTATCTTTTCGAAGAGTGCGACAGTAATGGCTCAGTTTACCTTCTGCAGGCGTAAGATGGTCGTTTAAGAATACACGTGAGTTAATTTCAACATCAGTGAAATCCGACAGCTTAAGTGAGCGAGATTAAAAAATAATTGTGCATCAGCTCGTCTCTGATAGCAATGTTGTTAAATTTCACCAAAACAGACTTTTTACGGTTGATGTAACAGCTCAAGTATACATCACGCGCAGTTATGTCGATATTGAAAATTTTGCACAGCTTGATAATCACTGAAGTTAGATTCCTTTGAGACGCAGCGAGCCCGTTGATCACAACGTCCGCACGATTAAGTCTTTTAAGCAGACGACTGTATTCATCCTCAAGTGTCTGAATTTTTTTCATTGTTGTTTCATTAATTCAATTCATTTTTCACCTCGTGGACTTTCCATGGACATTGGCAAGACCACGCTTCATCAATTCTTGGAAGTTTATATCGGATATTGGCGTATCGTGACATTTTTTGCAGACAAATCCAATTGCACCGGCATATTTGGCAAACAAACAATATTGTTCAGTTGACACATCAGCGCACGGCAAGTGGAACCATTTGCCACAGCGATTGCAGCCAACCCGTTCCTGTGTTTTGGTGATATTTTTTTTGCAACTATCAAGGCCACAAATATTAGACATAGTTGAAGTAGAGATATTCAGCAGACGATCGATATGGAGCAACGTAGCAACAGCAACAAGCAATCAGCAGCAGGAACAACAGCGTAGTGGTTGAGTATTTCAGCGCAGCGAAAGATTCAACGACAATACTGTAATAAAATACCAGAACAGTATTTGTCTCCAGCAATCCAAAGTATAATTGACAAGTATAGCTGGTAATGCGCAGTGTTAGTTATGCAGTCAATATTATATGCGTACAACTATAGCGCATGCGCAGTTCCATTTTGCAACGAATAAGTGCAAAAGAAAACACGAAAAAGCTGAAGTGAACGAAATATAACCTATATACGAAAACTTGACTATTCGCACATGACGGTATTGCCAATATAACCATATAACCATTTTTTCACGGGTATAATCAAAATAATGCTATTATTTTTAAATTCGTTGTCACCCAGTAATAATCACGAATAACCAAATACATATAATTCAAAGAACCTTTTATTGACGTTGGGTGTGTTAAATAGAGGAAATATCAAACATACATATATTAATATCTGATTTACATAAACATTAATATAGTAAATTCATGTAAATTAAAGCAATTTATGTTTAAATATCGTATAATATTATTTCAATCTGAACAAAATAATTATACAATTCAATTAAAATGTAATTAGATTTTACTCCTAATATTTATATGGTGATTTCGAATTACGTTATATTTACATTCAAACAAATCTTCTAGGTAGAATTAAATAAACACTGACTGCAACAAGAACTAATTATTTTTAATATCATTGAATCATAGCCTAATAGTTAGTGCAGGACAGAATAGATATGTATTACATATTGAAAATGACTGGTATTGCTTTATGTACTAACAAATTTGCAACTAAAAATAAATAAAGAAACGAGAAAACCTCTAAAATAAGAAAATATATTTTTCTTTTTATGTTTCATTTAATTTTCTTTGGACATTGACATTTAATTTATTTTTTTAAAATCTAGATATTAAATAAATTATTAAATTTTAAATAAATTATATAATATTTCCGAAAAATCGCAGAGAAAATAGCTATCTAATAATTGAAGATGACTAGCATTGAATCATGTACTAAACAATTGAAATAAAAAAATCGAAATATTATTTGCGGTACGAATGCGCAAAGTATAAAAAATACGTTGACATTAAAATTGCGGTAGGTCAGTACCTACCTAAATGGCATTTTAAACAAACGATTGGAAGTCCATTGCACTTAGAGCACAACGATCTCAGCGCATCTTAATATAGAAGGCTTGGATATATTCATATGCCAACCCATTAAATGCAATTCAGAACTTTACATGCAGAAGCCACTACACTGCCTAGTAGAAATTTGCCCGATGCATCATCGGGAAATGATCGGGTTTTCATGGGGTAAGTCCTATTAGAACAAACATGATCATTGCCTTGTCTTGCCCTTATCATGCTCAACATAGCAGGGTTTACATTATCTAAACAGTCAATGGTGCCGATCATAGCTACACTAAGAAAACAAGATCTTTATAAAAGGCTTGCTGCAACTTTCTGTTTAAATTCACGCCTTCTAGCAAATATTCAAACATCCCATAAGTTTCAATAAGGTTGCAGCAAAACTATTATTATTTTTTTGAATATGACAAACATGCAGAAAGCTTCGAGATGTTTGCCACAACAGCAATGAGAATTGAGATATTTACAGTTGACTGATAGCAAACATCCTGAGTTCTTGGACAAGTAAATTTTGAGGTATTTTGACATTTAACTACCATAAAAAAGGAAAATGGCGTTTTTTTTCCTTACGTTCGATTTATCCACAACAATAAAATAAATTCAATGGTGTAAAAAAGTGCCCACTCAAATATTACATTTTAATGGTAAATGTGAAAATAAAATATCGTGTGATTTAAATTATCAACATGTGATGGAAAATATTTCTTTTCAGAGTTTACTTTGATGATAGCGTCACCGGTCGGACTTGGTTCTTCTGTCGTTGTACAATTTTGCCTTCCAAGGATTTAAAAAGACGATGGCGATGTTTTAATTCTAGAATAAATAAAAATAAATTTTATTCATTTTCTTTCAATTCAATAAAAATTACTCCGCGAATTCTAATGGAGTACCTTTTCCAAATATTCTTCAACTATCTTCCTATTTGTCAGATGTTTAATTGATGGTTGCTATACATAATCGTAAATTTCAAAGATGGTTGCTAGCAATATATATCGTATTTGACTGATGTTTGAGAGATGGTTGTCACAAATACGATCTAAATAATTTGTAAATAACTTGATATTTAGGACTGTGATATTTCTGGTAATCATCTTTGTTTTCTTAGTGCACATATAAAAATTGTCAAATTATCCAAACCGCATACGCTGAAGGAAATCCAAAATTACGTCTCAACAACTTTTCGTCCCATGCCTAATAATGCATGTGTACCGACTTTAACTTGAGAAAATTAAAGTATACTATGGTGACATTTTTGTGTTGTTTCCATGTTAAAGAACACTTATCTGATGAAAAAAAAATGTTTGTTGACAATTTTTTAAACGTCAAAAAATATATTCTTTGAAGTTGTCTGAACAATAATGTAAATTAACGTTAAATTGGTTGTTAACCTCTTACATATTTATTTACAGACTGAACTCGCAAGTATAATGACATGAATAATGAATGAAATACTCATGACAAATTATGCCCAATAGTCTGAATCTTCAGGCGTATCAGAAGGATTGTCGCAAGTCTGGGGCATAGGTCTTATTTCAAGACTGAGGCTCGAGCCTGGTACAAGCCTGGGACACAAGCCTTGGTACAATCCTGAATAACAGTCTTGGCACAGGCCTAAACACAGTGTTGGCACAAGACTGAGAATTAAGTCTGGCACAAAATTTGTTAACGAGCCTGGATACAAACCTGGGATACAGGCTTGTAACATAGTTATCATACCAGCGTTGGCACAGGCTTGTGCCGATCGTTAATTCCTACTTGGGTAATACCTAAATCTACATGTTCTGTTTATATTTTAAATATTAAGTGATAATGAATCCCACAGTCGAACTGCGAATTATAGATAGTTAAATTTTGGCAAAATAAAATTGAGGCTTCTATTTCAAACGCAAAGACGTAGCTTAGCAGAAAGATTTAATGGAGTTTTGGAATATAACAACTTTTGCCGAAATATGCAGTTTCTTATATCCAGATAGTTTGTAATGCAACGTCTCATACATATCGTCTCAAACATATCGCGTCACATTATTAAAATCTCCTCATAGGAGATCAGGTGTAATAGCATTTAAAAAAGTTTGGTTGTATAGGACGTGTCACTATCTGTAGTGGCTATATAAACAAATCCTCATTATTAAAATATAATTCCCATTGGTGGTACACTTAATGCATTCTCATACAAAACACAAATTTCGATTTTTCCGTGGGCGTTATTTGAATTCCCAGTATTAAGACGAATAAAACAAAAAAGAATCATCCAAATCAGTCGATCCGTTCTCATGTTTTTGCGAGACTAATGCATGGCAATTAATTTTTATATACATGTATAGATATGTATATAAATTTCATAATGTTTTTACGTAAAAATAAAAAAATATTTATATTTTTATTGCGTTTTTTGGCTTGTTTGTGGAACCGGAACTGAAACCGTAATAAAAAAATTAAACAACCGGAACCGGTACCGGAACCTTTTTTTAATTTTTTTGTAGAACCGGAACTGGAACCGCAGAGAATAGAATTTCGGTTCCTAGCCCTGAATATAACACTGTTCAAGTCTCAATATAACCCTGTTTACAAATGATTTATCAGGCAATTATATATTATGTTTACATAAACTTCCAAACATACATGTTAAGGCCTGTAAAATTATGTTTGGGAGAGTCATTTTTTTTGCAGCGTGTCATTCTTAATAATTTTTATTTGTATTACTTATTTGCCGAACCAAACTTCTATTAACTTTTAGGCCTATATTTATTTTTAACTATATATCTCTTTTAATACTTTCCTTTTCTATTTTTCTTATTCTCTATTCACTTAATATTAAGTTCAATGTAAAATTTATTAATGTTAATTTATAATTAAATTCTCAAAACAATGTCATTAAGTATGTTCTTTCTTATTATTTTAATCTAAATTTTATTATAAAAATTGTTAAGTTGACGATAAATGTTTTTCTCCATGATTTTACTAATTGCTTAAATATAAAAATACAAAAAAAAAAAAATACACTTCAAAAAACATTTCAAATTTAATTGAAAAAAGTTAAATAATATTTTAATATTCGAAATGAAAATAATAGTTTTTATTTTAAGTATTTCGTAATAAACTGTCAACTTCGGTAGAAGTTTTCTTTCATTCCACTTAATTCCGATATTTGATAACATTCACAACAACAATGAACATTTTTACTTTTAGCAAAACAAAATTCTGGCTGCACATATTTGCAACCAAAATACATTTTTTTTTTTTTTTTTCAAATTACTGCAATGACTTCGTCTGTCTTTTGCAAGCAAATAAGTGATATTTGGCTAACAATACATATAGTTTGCGAACTCTTTAATGCTAAAACGTGAGAGAACAGCTTCTATAAATTTAATCCATTTAAGAACAGTTCATTTATAAATCATTATACCAGCTAAAGTTAAAAAAGCGGGACATCATGTTTACGAGATATAGGCCATAAAGGTTATAAAGTGACCGCAATATTTCCCTTGGTTTATTAAGAAAACTGTAGTAGTTATGAATTTTTTGTCTGAGAACCAAATGTGGACACTATCCAAGGCTTCATAACTGTAGTACATATTAAATTTATATCTCGTCCTTTTAATACCAATATTAATGATTTTCCTGACGTGATAGAACATAATTTTATAGTATGATAAAATTTTTCACACATTCAGGATATTAAAAATAAATCCAAATCTTTGGCGTCGATAAAGGATCATTCGATTTTAAGCTACGAAAAACTTTAGTATTTTGCAATAAAAAAATACTACAGTATTAGAGAAACTATAGCCCGTACGGCTTTGACATATTTGGCCACTTTTCATGTTTTTTATGCCGAATATTTTATCCATGGACAATATGATACATTTGCAACTCCATAATATGAAATTAGTCGATTATGTAGATTGATCCTTTGAAAATCATTAATATTGGTATTAAAAGGACGAGATAGAAATTTAATATGTACTACAGATATGAAGCTTTGGATAGTGTCTACAATTGGTTCTCAGACAACAAATCCATAACTACTAAATTTTCTCAATGAACCAACGGTAATATTGCGGTCACTATAGGACCTTTATGGTTATATATCCCGTAAACCTGACGTAATAGGACATAAGTTCGTTTAGTGAAATTTCGTCAGGTTACTCAAGGATTCTAAAAAAATTGCCAAATCTTCGTCACTAAATTTAGTGTCGTACTGTGTAATTATCGTATTTGACGGAAGTCCGTGAAGATAAATACGTATTTAATTTAGCAGAGACTCAAACCAAAATTTTTAACAGAGCATTTACAGACCGTTAACAGAGGCGGGTCAATGGGAATAATTCATCAATCGGTGCATCTAAATGGGCACGGTCAAGTCGGGTATGATTGTGTACTAACCGAACCTAATACATGGGATAGATAATGGATAGGGCTTTCCAAAAATATATACCAAAAGTTTGGATCGATCTTCCTAACATTTTTAATTTATTTTTGAAAATGAGTCATATTTGGTACAAAAGGTGATCATGATTAAATGGCCACTGTCCAGGTGGGGATGACTGTGTACTAACCGAACCTAATACGTTGGATAGCTAATGGATAGAGCTTTCCAAAAATATATACGAATAGTTTGGGTCGATCTTCCTAACATTTTTAATTATTTCTTGAAAATGGGTCATATTTGGTAGAAAAAGTGGTCATGATGCAGTGGCCACTATCCAGGTGGGTATAAATGTGTACTAACCGAACCTAATACGTTGGATAGCTAATGGATAGAGCTTTCCAAAAATATATACGAATAGTTTGGGTCGATCTTCCTAACATTTTTAATTATTTTTTGAAAATGTGTCATATTTTGTAGGAAAAGTGGTCATGGTGAAGTGGCCACTGTCCAGGTGGGGATGACTGTGTACTAACCGAACCTAATACGTTGGATAGCTAATGGATAGAGCTTTCCAAAAATATATACGAGTAGTTTGGGTCGATCTTCCTAACATTTTAACTTATTTTTTGAAAATGGGTCATATTTGGTAGAAAAAGTGGCCACTGTCCAGGTGGGGCTGACTGTGTACTAACCGAACCTTGTACGTTATATAGGTAATGGATAGGGCTTTCCAAAAATATATACGAATAGTTTAGGTCGATCTTCCTAACATTTTTAATTATTTCTTGAAAATGGGTCATATTTGGTAGAAAAGGTGGTCATGATGCAGTGGCCACTATCCAGGTGGGTATAAATGTGTACTAACCGAACCTAGTACGTTGGATAGGCAATGGATAAGGCTTTCCAAAACTATATGCCAATAGTTTGGATCGATCTTCCTAACATTTTTAATTATTTTTTGAAAATGGGTCATATTTTGTAGGAAAAGTGGTCATGATGAAGTGGTCCCTGTCCAGGTGGGGATGACTGTGTACGAACGGAACCTAATACGTTGGATAGCTAATGAATTGAGCTTTCCAAAAATATATACGAGTAGTTTGGTTCGATCTTCCTAACATTTTAATTTTTTTGAAAATGGGTCTTATTTGGTAGAAAAAGTGGTCATGATTAAGTGGTCCCTGTCCAGGTGGGGATGACTGTGTACTAACCGAACCTAATACGTTGGATAGCTAATGGATAGAGCTTTCCAAAAATATATACGAGTAGTTTGGGTCGATCTTCCTAACATTTTTACTTATTTTTTGAAAATGGGTCATATTTGGTACCACTTTATCATGACCACTTTTTCCATCAAATAAGACCCATTTTCAAAAAATAATTAAAAATGTTAGGAATATCGACCCAAACTATTGGTATATATTTTTGGAAAGCTCTATCCATTAGCTATCCAACGTATTAGGTTCGGTTAGTACACAGTCATCCCCACCTGGACAGTGGCCACTTCACCATGACCACTTTTCCTACAAAATATGACCCATTTTCAAGAAATAATTAAAAATGTTAGGAAGATCGATCTAAACTTTTGGTATATATTTTTGGAAAGCCTTATCCATTAGCTATCCAACGTATTAGGTTCGGTTAGTACACAGTCATCCCCATCGGACAGTGGCCATTTAATCATGATCACCTTTTGTACCAAATATGACTCATTTTCAAAAATAAATTAAAAATGTTAGGAAGATCGATCCAAACTTTTGGTATATATTTTTGGAAAGCCCTATCCATTATCTATCCCATGTATTAGGTTCGGTTAGTAAACAATCATACCCGACTTGACCGTGCCCATTTAGATGCACCGATTGATGAATTATTCCCATTGACCCGCCTCTGTTAACGGTCTGTAAATGCTCTGTTAAAAATTTTGGTTTGAGTCTCTGCCAAATTAAATACGTATTTATCTTCACGGACTTTTTGACGGATGTTTGAAAGATGGTTGTCTCAAAAACGATCTAAATAATTTGATATTTAGAGCTGTGATATTTCTGGTAATCTTTGTTTTCTTAGTATACATTAGTAATTTCTCATTAGAAAAAATCCATCGGGCAATGATCGGGATTAAATGACCAAATCCTAAATATTTTTTTTTTTATTAAACAGGATAGATTCAGAAATATTTCACCATTATTATGAACATATTTTTATGTTCATAATAATTTTCCACAATAGGCATATAAAATGATCCATACCATATTAATTTTTAAAATAATTTTTAATTTTCCCAATTTAAATTAATGTTTTATTAAAAATAACAGGAACTATTTTTATAAAGTGCATTATTTATATATGTGGACAGAAATAATAATCATCAGTTGCATATAAAACAAATGATGTAAAAATGAGGGGTTTGAACATTTCTTCCAACTCAATAAAAGAAAGGATATATGCATTAATAGGGTGTCACTTATTTGACACTTTTTTCGATTTTTAATTTTCTCACCCCCTAGGATTGTTTATTAGGGACAAAAAATAAGATATGCAAAATTTTTTTGAATTTGAACAACGGGAACACGTGCCGCAAGTACATTGAAAATTGTACTAGGAGGTGCATTTGTACTACGAGTCGAAATTTAAAATATTTCAAAACAATATTTCGAGTATGCAATCATGTAGAACTGTTTGCGAAAAAAAATTATATGTAATCGAATTTTCGATATTTCTCCGAGTTATCGATTGTTTTATACAAAATAAACACATAACGGATCAAAAAAGGAACTTCCAGAGTTGCCAACTTGTCCATATTTTCTCATCTTAACCCTTAAAGGTTGCTGAATCTTGTCGTGTAATCGGTTTCTGTGTGAAAAATCATGTTCGTGATAAAAAAACCACAAAATTTTATTAAAAAAAAACATATATAATTTTGTTCAGACTTCTCTGTCCATGTATATTTCTATGTTGTGCTGAATTCTTGCGAAAAATTAACGCATTAACCTTTTTTACATGTAACATGCGTTTTAAACTTTCAAAGAAGATAAAAAATAGAAAATTTTCTTGTTAAAATGTTTGACAGCCAAACTATCGAAAGCGAATCCTATTATTCTTTATGAAGAGTACAACACCATCAAATATATTATCTTATACTTTCATTTTTATTTAATTATTTTAAATTAAAAAAGTCGTCGTTGTAGAAGTAAAAGTCGCCAACTACATATTCAAAATGCCACTTATTCATTTACAAAAATCTTTATATAACTTGTCAATTTTTGATCCAAGTTCTAAAATTTTGTACCAAATAATATTGTCACGAAAAGATGTAATTTGCCCCATAATTAATGAGACGCAAGACAATTCAGCGCACTAAGCGTGTGTTAGAAAGAGACGGAAGATCATTAAGCGCACTGAGGCAGTGTGCGAGAAATATATGGAAGATCAGCGCATTAAAACACATGAGTACGAATGAGATGCCAATAGCATGCGTCATTCACAAAACGAGTAGAAAGTTCTCGAAACAAGTCGAAGCTTGTCGAAACGTGTCGAACTGATGCATGCAGTAAATAAGGGAGCCGCATCTGAGGTACAGCACTTCAGTTGTGATTTGATAGTGCACTAGTGCATCTCGTGAGCGAACGTTGTAAAGATAAATTGTAGTAATACAGCAGTTGATATAAGTGATTGTTATTAAGTTGTTATTTAAATAAATAAAGTTAAATATACTATTTCAAATAATACTAGTTAAAACCAAATATTAGCGTGATTTTTTCATTTTGTACACAATCCAGTGATACGAACTTGTAGAACAGTATTCCGCAGACTGAATTTTCGTAACATTGGTGTCAGAAGTGGAATTGTGATACAAAATGGTTAAATTTGAACAACTTAAAGTCGACCAGCTAAAGAAGGAGCTGGCGAATCGTGATCTTCCAACTGCTGGTACGAAAGTAGAGCTGCAAAAGCGCTTAATGGAGGAATTTCAGTTCCAAGGCATTAATCTCACAGAGCACGAATTTGAAGTGGAAGCTACAATAGCGTCATCGAAAAATCTGGACACAGAAGAAAAAGTTCAGTCTCAAGTGTTTGATATGAGAATTTCCAGAATTTGAAAATTAAATCTGTTTTAGCAGAAAATGTTGAATTAGAAAGATTAGTTGACGGGTTGAGAAAACGTTTAAACGATTATTGTTTACACAGAAGAAAAAGTTCTGTCTCAAGTGTTTGATATGAGCCAGTTGCTCGGAGCTACAGAAACTTCAAGAAAATTCCAACCAAATTGAACAGAAAGTTCAAGAAAATTCTAACAAAATGGAGCAGAAAGAAGAAAATTCCAATCAGCTCAAAGCAGAGGTTCAAGAGAATTCCAACAAACACCAAATGTTGTGAATTAGCGCATTCATTTTTCTTTTCTTTATGGTTCTTCACTATTCATTCAGTTTTGGATGTTTCTGTACATATGTTGAGCGCATCATGTTTTTATATCATGTTGTACTCATGTTGTACAGCAACATAGCATTGTCCAACGCTTCACGTTGGCAACAATGATAATAATTTGGCAAGCGCTAAAGCTTTGCTTAGACCACACCTCTTTCAGGTTAGCTTGCAATACAATTTTCCATTGCATAATTTTGGGTCTATGTTAAAATAAGCAAAGCAAAGCAGCGATTGCCAACAATTCTGATATTTCGCAATTGGTGTCAGCCAAAAACTGCAAGTCGGACTTTCTTCAAAAGTCACGTACACCAAAATTGAGTGAAAGTGAAAACTCACTAGAACATAGTGAGAATAGAATTTAAGAAAAGCAACGAAGGTATTGTTAATACCTTTTGTTGCAATTTAAAAGATTGTTGTTCAAGTGGAGGTAGTGCATGTAATAATAGTGCTATCATAATAAAAGTGTTTTTCTAAAAGTAAAAAGTGTTCTGTAATAAATAAATACCTCAACTCTAAAATATATTTATTTAATTAAATAAATGTAAAGGAAATTCAACTCTAGAATATACAACACAAATAAAAATGGAGGAAAAGATGCAGGAACATTCTAAGCAACTTCTGGAAGTTTCGAATAAGCTCCATGTCAAAGTAAAGAAGCTTGAGGCGCATGTAAATGACATGGAAGTGAGCGTTGACGATATGATTCAAAGATTGGAAAATAACGTTGATGAGAAATATCATGAAATCTACACAAAAAAAAAAATTCAAAAAGACTTCGATACATTGCAGTTAAATGGACCCACACAGCATTTTGTTAGTGGTTTACGATGGAACTACAGCGTTCAACATTTTCAAGCTGCAATTTGAGACCACGGCTTTAAGTAATCGGTGGAACAATGACAAATGAGCAAATGAGCAGAAGTAATATTGTTGTCGGAAGAACATTAGTAGAAGCGACAAAAGATTAAGTTGTTCCAATAAGAGTTCGCAACATGGAAAACTCGTCCAAATTAATTAAAAAGGGAACAGTGATAGGCCAGTGTCAAGAGGCATCAGTGATTATAAAATGTGAATCAAATCCATCAAGGGACTACGGCACATCGCAAATAAACAAATAATCTACTCACAGGTTTATAAATGAGAGGACGAAGGATTTGACTGCCAAAGAAAAGCGTCAAGTGCAACAGCTAATGGACAACAGCTAATGGACAAATGCACACAAATGGCGTGGTGGAACCATCTGAGAGTCCATGGAGTTCACCAGTAGTATTTTTTTTACACATTAACCAACGCTCAGGGGATGCCCCCTATACATGCAAAGCACAGTGTTGATCGTAAGAAGGGATGATAGGTTAAAAGGAGGTGGGAAAGATAGAGTAGTGTCGGTGAATGTTTGTTTTGAACTTGCCAATATCAAAAATGTCGGGAAAAACGTACGCAGGGAGATTGTTCCACAAACGAATCGTGCGACTGAAGGAACGAATTATCTCTATAATGCGTGGTTCTGTTGAGAGCCGAGTGGACTACGAAGGGGTGGGCTTGGTTTGACGCCCGAGTCAGTGGAATCAGGCCATGTATTTCTCTCGAACACTTGCCGTTGTAATACCTATAAAACAGGCTTACACACCCAACGGTCCTTCGGTGCTTAAGAGAACCAATAGACGATGAAATATTTTCATCCCCTATTAAATATATCGCACGTTGTTGAATTCGGTCTAGGAACTCCAAGGAGGATTTTGAAGCCCCTGCCCAAATGTGCGAATTGAATTCCATTTTAGGCCGAATATACGTAGTGTAGACAGTGCGTAAGTCAGCAGGAGTGAAGTATGTTTTACACCGTTTTAAAAAACCGAGACACTTGGCCGCTTCTTTCGACACATTAAATATGTGGTCATTCCAACGGAGATCACATTGAATTGATATGCCCAGAACGTCAAGAGCAGCTGACTGCGCAATATCCACTGCACCCATATTGAGAGGAGGTAGGGGTGAATCCATTCTTTTGTGAGATAACAGACAACATTGGGTCTAGCTTGCATTAAAATCTACTCTATTTGCAACACCCTACTCGGAGATTGATTTAAGGTCATTATTGAGTGTGTCATTCATAGTGCGTCTTTTACTCTCAATCTCCAAAGAGTTTGGGCGCTTGTTGAACGAGTATGAATGACAAATGTTACTGTCATCTGCAAAGGAATAAATTGGGTTCTGGGTCAATGACAGAGGGTCATTGATAAATACCAGAAATAGGGACGGGGATAGGACGGAACCCTGCGGAACTCCACAATTGATGGAATGTTGTTCTGAAAGAACACCATCCATCGCAACTCGTATTGAACGACCCTGGAGAAAACTCGATATCCATCGAGTAAATGATTCGCCGACACCAAATGCAATTAGTTTTGAAACGAGGGCTTTACGCAACACTCGATCAAAAGCCTTGGAAATATCGAGAGCAACAGCCTGGCTCTCCCCGAAAAGGTGAACACAATTATTCCACTTTTCGGAGAGGACCGCCATCAAGTCACCTGTTGATCTGGCCCTACGGAAACCATATTGGCGGTCACTGAGCAATTCGTTGTGCTCAAGATAGTTCACAAGGTGGAAGTTAATTACGCTCTCTATTACCTTGGAGAGTGCAGAGCATATTGCAATGGGTCGGTAATTGGCAGGGTTCGTAGCTTCGCCCTTTTTCGGAACTGGCTGGACATTGGCAACCTGCCAACAACATGGAAAAACTCCTGTCGTGTAGGAGATGGTGAAAACGTTACGCAACGGACAAGCCAACGTTAACGCACACTTCTTCTGATATTTCACCTTTTATACAAATGACCAGAAATTTTTACTACCTCTGTGGTAGAGTAGGACCTTTTTGCGCGCGTTTGTTCGTGCAGAAACTTTACGCGCGAGATCACGGCATTACAGCAATTCCTAGCCTATATGAGAAGTCTTTCTGTGTCAGCATTCTTGTTAGAGTGCCAATTATGAAAGGCTTCCTCTTTCGACCTGACTGCAATCCTGCAAGACTCATTAAACCAAGAGTGGTCTTTGGGTTTAATGCTAATCTTTTTAGAAGGTATGAAGAACCGCATACCTAATAAAATAATATTTTGTACCATTATATCCGCGGCATTTATGTCTCTGTCAGCTAAACACAATTTCCAGTTAAAGTTGCGAAAAAAATCATTTAACGCAACCCAATTTGCTTTTTCGTAAAGCCATACATACAGTCCTCTTCGGGGCTTTAATCGAAGAGGCGCGTAAACTAGAATACGAAAACTCAGCGGAAACAGTACAGTGGTCGGAGTTACCAAGAGGTGCAAGGACTTTTACATCATATTTTTCTTGATGTGAAGTCAGAAAAAGGTCTAGGACTTTTGGGACTCGGTTCTGCGTTGATTACCGAAAACTTAATGATGTCACAAAGAGAGATAGTTATCCACTGCCCAGAATCGATGATACCTTGGATACACTATCTAATGCTCAATGGTTTTCAACGTTGGACTTGCAAAGCGGTTACTGGCAAGTAGAAATCGATAAGAAAGATCGGGAGAAGACCGCATTCAGTTCTAGAGATGGACTATGGTAATTTTTGGTAATGCCGTTTGGCAAGGATTTCAACGAACATCTAAGAAATCTAGAGGAAGCATTCCTTCGATTGAAAAATGCGGGTCTATAACTTAGACCAAAGAAATGCTCATTTTTCAAGAAAGAAGTCTAGTATCTTGGTCATCGAGTTACCACGGAAGGACTGCATACCGATGAGGATAAAATAGTTGCAGTCAAGGAGTGGCCCAGACCGCAAAATCTACATGACCTACGAAGTTTCTTGGGGCTATGTACATACTAAAGGCGATTTGTTCCAGGATTTGCCAATGTTGCTAGCAGTCTTCATGAGTTGACAAGAAAGAACCGCGCATTTCATTTGAGCGATGATCAAGAAAATGCCTTTTTGAAATTAAAACATCTACTGTGCTCGGCACCAATTCTTGCGTATCCAATTCCAGGTGAGATATTTATACTTGACACGGATGCAAGTGGAAACTTAATAGGCGGGGTTCTCTCTCAAGTGATTAATGGGCAAGAAAAAGTGATCGAATATTACAGTAAAACATTGTCCAAGCCCGAGAGAAATTACTGTGTCAGGAGGGAGCTTCTTGCTGTACTTGAAAGTGTGAACATTTTTCATAAGTATCTGTACGGACAACAGTGTCACTTGAGAACCGATCACGCAGCACTACGATGGTTACTTCAGTTCAAAGATCCGGAAAGCCAAATTGCGCGTTGGATAGAACGATTACAGAGCTACGATTTCTCAATCGAACATCGTAAAGGAGGAAATCATGGAAATGCAGATGCTCTGTCACGACGCCCATGTAAACCAGAATGCAGACATTGTTCAAGAGCAGAAGGAAAAGAAAATATAATTGACATTCGTTTGCTAAATGTTTTGCCCGATTAAAAATGGACTCCGGAACAAATTGAAATTGATCAAAAGAGTGATCCCGACCTCACAAAAATCATGATGTTTAAGGAACAGCAAAGGAAACCATCATGGGAAGATAAAGCTGCCGACAGTCCAATAACTAAAGCTTACTGGGCACAGTGGCAGAGCTTAAAGCTACTAGGTGGTTGCTTATATCGTGTTTTGGAAAATGAAGATGGCACATCCGCTCGAAGTTTGATTATTGTTCCTAAGTCAAAAATATAAGAGATATTAGCGGAATACATTGGTGGATCTAGTGGAGGTCATTTGGGCATGAATAAAACGGTAGAAAAAGTAAAGAAACGTTTTTATTAGGTTCGCAGTTGTCCGCAATGTGAACCAGCAAAAGAACCAACAGTCAGGAGTCGCGGTAGGATGCATCAGTACAACGTGGGAGCACCATTAGAGCGTATTGCCATGGATGTCGCCGGGCCGTTTCCAATCAGTAATGCGGATAATAAGAATGTCCTTGTCGTCATTGATAACTTCAGCAAGTGGCCTGAAGTGTATCCCATGCCGAATCAAGAAGCCACAACAGTTGCGGATGCATTAGTTAACAACTGGGTAAGCCGTTTTGGAGTACCGTTGGAATTGCATTCAGATCAAGGAAGAAATTTTGAGTCTGCAGTTTTTATGGAAGTATGCAAAGTCCTCAACATACACAAAACACGAACAACGCTATTGCACCCGCAATCTGATGGCATGGTGGAGAGATTCAATCGGACTTTGGAAGAGTATCTCAGAAAAGTTGTTGATATAAATAAAAAAGATTGGGATACACACATACCACTGTTTCTCATGGCATATCGAACGGCGGTTCATGACACCACAGCAGCTTCACCATCTAAAATTGTTTTTGGAACAGACTTAAGATTACCTGCCGATTTAAAGTTTGGTGCGAGTCCTTCAGCTGGAATTCCTATACACAATTATGTTTCCAGAAAAAGTGAAGAAATGAACGAAGTGCATCAATTTGTAAGACAGCGTACACAATTTGCGAGTGATAAGATGAAAGCCTGATAGGACTTGCGCTCAAATTCAGAGGGATTTACGGAAGGAGAGCTTATTTTGCTCTATAACCCACAAAGGAAGAAAGGCTTATCCCCTAAGCTACAAACACATTGGGAAGGACCATAAGATAATTAAAAGAATTAATGATGTAGTGTATCGGATTCAGAATACTGCGGGTGTTAGACGAAAAATGAAAGTAGTACATTTAGAGAGGTTGGTGCCATATATAGAGAGAGAGGATTAACATCTATTCGGGACGAACAGATTTATGTGGAGGGCAGTGTTACGAAAAGATGTAATTTGCCCCATAGTGCAAGCAATCAACAATAATTAATGAGACGCAAGACAATTCAGCGCACTAAGCATGTGTTAGAAAGAGACTGAAGATCATTCAGCGCACTGAGACAGTGTTCGAGAAAGAGATGGAAGATCAGCGCATTAAAACACATGAGTGCGAATGAGATGCCAATAGCATGCGTCATTCACGAAACGAGTAGAAGGTTCTCGAAACAAGTCGAAGCTTGTCGAAACGTGTCGAACTGATGCATGCAGTATATAAGGGAGCCGCATCTGAGGTACAGCACTTCAGTTGTGATTTGATAGTGAACTAGTGCATCTCGTGAGCGAACGTGGTAAAGATAAATTGTAGTAATACAACATTATAACAATATCTTATATCAACTGCTATATAAGATAATGTTATAATGTTGTTATTTAAATAAATAAAGTTAATTAATACAAGTTGAAATAATACTAGTTAAAACCAAATATTAGTGTTTTTTTCATTTTGTAAACAATCCAGTGATACGAACTTGTAGAACAGTATTCCGTAGACTGAATTTGAGGTACAGCACTTGAGGTACAGCACTTCAGTTGTGATTTGATAGTGAACTAGTGCATCTCGTGAGCGAACGTTGTAAAGATAAATTGTAGTAATACAGAAGTTGATATAAGTGATTGTTATAAAGTTGTTATTTAAATAAATAAAGTTAATTAATACTAGTTGAAATAATACTAGTTAAAACCAAATATTAGTGTGTTTTTTCATTTTGTACACAATCCAGTGATATGAACTTGTAGAACAGTATTCCGTAGACTGAATTTTCGTAACAATATGAAAATGTGAATCTATGAATTGGTATTTCAACTTTAAATATGTATCAATTACTTTTTATAATAATAACCAACAAACTCGTAATTTAAGATTTTTATAAAAATGTATTTGGGGACTTTTAGTTCTACGACGATGATATGTTATATTAAAATAATGTAGTATTAATGTGCATATAAAATACCAAAACTTTTAGTATTATTTAAATATGACATATATGCAGATAGTTACGAGATGTTTGCCACAACAGCAATGAAAATTGATATATTTACAATTCATTGATAGCAAACATTCTGAGTTCTTGGATATTTGACACAAAACTGTGGCCTTATTTTGACATTTGACTGCTGTAACAAAAGGAAAATGGCGAACTTTGTCCTTACGCTCCATTTATCCACAACAATTAAGTAAATCAAATGGTGTAAAAAGTGTCAACTCAAACATTACATTTTAATGGTAAAAATGAAAATAAAATTTGTTGGGATTGAAATGATCAACACATTATGGAAAATATTTCTTTTCAGAGTTTACTTTGATGTCAGCATCGCCAGTCGGACTTGATTCTTCCGCAAAGAAGCCTCTAGTCGTTGTACAATTTTACATTCGAAGGCGATGGCGATGTATAACCAGGACACTGTTTTAATTCTAGAATAAATAAAAATACATTTTATTCGTTTTATTTCAACAATAAAAATTACTCCTCGAATTATAAAGGAGTACCTTTTCCAAATATTCATCAACTATCTTCCTATTTGAAAGATGTTTAATTGATGGTTGCTAGCAATATCTATCGTATTTGACGGATGTTTGAGAGTTGGTTGTCTCAAAGATGATCTAAATAATTTGTAAATAACATGATATTTAGGACTATGATATTTCTGGTAATAATCTTTGATTTCTTAGTGCATAATAAAATTAACATATGGGTCATTCCATATCGAATCAGCCAAGTGATTGGCAGCACCCTCTCAGAATGTGACGAAATTTGGATGTATAGTGTAACAAAAGAAAATGAAGATATTGTAGAATTTTCAGCTTCCCAAATGGTGTGGTTTCAGAAAATTGGTGGTTTAAAATTTGAAAAAACTGTATAAAAATCATAAAGGAAGTGCAAATCAATTAAACGTATCTTCTGCTATAGTGAACCAAAATAAAACACAAAGGTCATATTTTAAAGATATTAAAATTGCCAAAAAGACATCATACAATATCCATACCATGTTGCTTTAATAGTGGTCAGTTTTAAACAAAGTATATTTTAAAAGAACATATCTCAAGAGCAACTTTTTTAAAATTTTTAAATGAATATATGCTGAAGGTTGGCTTTTTATCTATTTTTTAAGATTTGAACTAGAGTGATAAAATCACGGGGTCAGAAGTTATGTATAAAAATGTTGTAGAATGTTTAAAATTTTGTATGAAAAATAAGTTTATTTTATATTTCAATTTTTTTTTTTATTATTTTATGAAATACATGCTCAGTAAATAATTATTCTGCCCTACACTTATTTTGGTCTAGTTAAACTTGCAACATTTAATAGATGTATTTTTGTTGCTGATTCTGAAAATGGCTTCAGTTTTGTCAAATTCAATCCCGTTTTTGAGATATTGCCCATTTCTAAAATTCTAGAAAAATTGTCTATATCTCAAAAACTAGAGTACATTTTACAAATACATTTGCCATTTTCGGAATCAGCGTTATCTTAAATAATAGATAAAAAATCAACCTTGAATATATATATTAATAAAATAATTGTAAAAATGTTGCTTTTTGAGATAAGTCCTTTTGAAATATAATTTGTTTAAAACTGACCACTATTAAATCAACGTGGTATAGAAATTGTTAGACATATTTTTGGCAATTTTATTATCTTTAAAATCAGATCTTTGTATTTTATTTTGGTTGACTACAGCTTAAGTTACGTTTAATTGATTAGCACCACCTTTGTGATTTTTATACACTTTTTTCTAATTTTAAACCACCAATTCTTTGAAACTACACCATCTGGGAAGCTGAAATTTGGACAAATTATTAATTTTATGTTGTTTCACCATACTTCTAAATTTCATTAAATTCTGAGATGGTGCTGCCATAATTTGAATTTTTTCGGTTGATTTGATGTGGAATGACTCATAGACATAATAAATCGAAATCGAGTTTTAGCTAATACAGCTAGCTTGCACTTTCACAGCATAATGCTGGAAAATATTTACCCACTATATTAGTTGGGCTTGTGAACCAATTTCACAAGCATTTGTCACATTATAGTTTTAGTCTTCCTTTGAGTTGATTTTTTTACAGATTTATATTATACTGTGGAAAATTATTAACTAAATTACACATTCGATTACGATTCGATTAGCGCATAAAATATGTATGAACGTGAACATTAATGTAGATGAGTGTTTTTATTTTCTTGTTTTTCAAGGCTAAAGAATATAAGCATCTTAAAAATGAAGTCAGTGAAGCACTTTTGAAGCAGTAAATCGGATACAAGCACATGCTACTCCAAAGATGAAATTGGCAAAACAATGTTGTTTCTATTTTCTTCGCCACGTTAGTTCGTTCGTCGATTGTGCATATGCACTGAAATTTAACATTATTATTTTTTAAAACTTTTATGCATAATTTTTTTGTTAATTGTGAAATCATGAAGTTTTCAAAGTTAAGTTCTAAAATGCATACAAGACCGCTGATGAGGAAACTTGATTGCTTCTGAAACAGCAGTACGGTCGGTCAACAAGTTTTTGTTTTTTTGTCAATTACTGTTGTTGTTTTTTGAACCAGTGCAAAATACATATTGCATTTGGTAGAGCCCGACAAATTAGTTTTTGCATTAACAAAAAATGTTTAATATATGAACATTTTAACAGTGTCCCTCATTTGGCTGATATTGCTTTTTGCATTTTTGTTTTTTTCACATATCCGCTGAATCGTTTGAAAATGCAACAACAATAAAAATGCGAATAAAGCAGCATAGAATTTGTGGCGGGAAATTTGTTGTACAATAAAGAAAACTCATTGCTATCGTTTGTCAACTGGATGGCTGTACTAGATACATACATGCAGTGTGGTATCATGCGACTGTATGTTGTCATGCATGTGTTCTTTGGCATGCGATGATACAGGGGGGTTACTATGTATCGCGATGCGAAAGTGTGTGTATATATTTAGTAATTTATTATTTATACCCTACACCAGGCATGTCAAACACGCGGCCCGCCAAAATTTCTGTGCGGCCCGCGAAGACTTTTTAAATAATATAAGATAAATATATTTTTAAGAGTTGAACACTTTTAAAAATATTTTATTTTCAGGCGTTAAAATGATTATTATATTAAATAACGGAGGCATAATCAAGATTACCATTTATTCTTGGTTAAAAATTTATTAATTTATTTAAAAATCAATATTTTTATATTTTCCAAAATTTAATAATGAGAAATTGAGACTCGAAAACTCGAGTCTTAATTTATTTTCATAATTTTCATTTTAAATATTATACATGCCGTTGAACAAATGGCATACCAATAATGTTTATCTTATTTTCATCAAGTAATATTTAATAAAATTTTAAATTTAATGTAAAGTTTTGAATTTCCCTTGGCTATATTTCACCCGGCATTTATAAAAAATATATAGTAGCGCATAGTTTTGTACGTCTAACAACAAAATGATAAATACACTTTTGTTTTTGGTTCGACTATTAAAAATAAAAGGAGAGACAAATAATTAAAACTTAAAAATCTTAAAAACTAGACCCTATTTAACAAAACCATTTTCGGAATTAGCTCCAGTATCAAATAAAGGCGCAATCAAAATAAAACAAGAATCAAAAATTTGTAGACAAGAGTCTTGTATTGTAAAAATTGGAATTGTATTCATTTTAACATTTTTTTAGTAAGTAAAACTTTTTGTTTAGAGACATTCCACACCAAATCTATCAGAGTTCCAGACTCACCTTCTCCAGAGATACGGTGGTCCAAAGTTTCAAAAAATTAATCAATAATCTCTTTTTGTGGTTGTAGAAAAAAAACCTTGACCGTAGAATGCTGCAAACCTCATTTTAAGGATAATAAAATAAACTTTGTTATAACTCCTAAATCTGTACATCTCTAATCAATGGATTGTCCTTGCAATTTAAATTAGTTGTGCATAAAAAGGAACCATTTTCATATTTATATAAATTTAAAATTTATATAAATATCAAATTTATATACGATATTTAAAAAAAAAACTTTTTCAATATGTTTGGTAAGAAGTCTGCCATTTGATTTATGCCTCGAAGTTTTCTCGAATTAACTTGGATAACAAAAATTCGATCTCGTTGCTAATTTTTAAAATTTCGTAATTTTAGTAGAGTAAAATTTTATGTTAGGATATTTGAACATTTTCCACATCGCAATGTTTTTGAAATATATCTCTATATATTTGAACTATTTGATGCAATATTAATCCAGAATCGTTTTTATTATCGTTTCGAAAAAAAACTATTTTTGAACTATTTTTGTAGTTTTAGTACGATTTGGCCTTCGACATTGGTACATTAGCTCTTGTAGATATCGTTGCAACAATTTTGGATGATTGTTAGATCTGTTTTACAAAATTGTCTCTGGTGTTTGAAAGATACTCCATTGTATATACCCCTGACAAAATTTTTGGCAGGATCAAAGAAATTCGAACAGTTTTTCGATATATTTTAAACAGACAAAAATCGCACAATTTTTTGCAAAATTTTCGCCTGCGGCACTTTTAACGAGGATCAATGGAAAATTTTTATCATATTAACATTATATTTTATTTTACAGCAGAAGAACCAAATGTAAAAAACGAGTTTTTTTGTATGGTACATAATTGCAGCCCGCCTCATCTTTTGAGTTGCCAATGCGGCCCGTGATGCCAAATGAGTTTGACATACCTGCCCCACACTAAGAGTGAAAGGGTATATTCAGTTTGGTACGCCGTTTGTAACATACAGAGGGAAGCATCCCCGGTATGGACAAGTATATATATTCTTGATCAGCATGCCCTCCTGAGTCGATTTAGCGATGTCCGTCTGTCTGTCTGTTAAAATCACGATTACAGAAAATGTAGAAGAGCTAAATCAATTAAACTTTATATTTAAATAAAAGACATATAGATTCAAAATATACAGTAACATTAATAATTATTTCTTATGCTTAAAAATAATGATCCAAATTAAAATAAAGGAAAATTTTATATTTTTTTATAAGGGTTTTCGATGTCCTACCCGGAACCAAAAAGATACATTTATTACCATAGTAAATAGTTCTTTGAAAGAGTTCAATCCACTGTTTCTAAAGTAGGCATTTCCAAAAATAACAACATCATTTTCCTAGTAATTCTAGAACATTTTTGAAGCTAACTGAAATCTGTCCCGTCCGGAACTTTGAGTACCAAAAGTGTAAAACTACAGTATAAAAAATATCAAAAATAATAATAAATAAATAAAAAAATTAAAAAATAAAAATCAAATAAATTAAAAAACTTAAAAAACATCTTAAAATTTGAATAGTACAGCACTTTTCATTTCGTAAAAATGATTATTAATATTGTCATATACAGAATTATTTTTAGCAAAAGATCGTAGTGCAAACATCCATACGGAACGTCCGGAATTATTCTGTGATTTATTACGAAATAACTATAAACTTTAGGAACAAAGTGTATTTAAACAAAAATAAAGTAAATTGTCTCACCTATGCTCAGAGATAATTCAAAAAAAAATATATTGTACGAGTAAAGGATTTTTAGAATATAAATGGTACTGATAAATTCAATACGGAATTTTTTGTCCCGTCCGGAATTTTTATGTGATTTATTATAAAAAAAAAACTATACAATTTAGGAACAAAGTGTAAATATACAAAGAAAGCACATGATTTCAACTATTTTTTTAAATATTTCAAAAAAATCATTTGTACGCAAAATTCGCTGGCTTTTTGGAATATCCATATGAACCTCGATATTTACTTCCGTTTTTGTCCCGTCCGGAACGCCCACCAGAACTTTGCAGTTCTTAGTCCTTCGAGATATTAAAGTTTTAATCGTACGAATGTCCCGTCCGGAACCCCAGGAAATGCCCATATGACATAATTTGAGTGATGCCACATTGTAGACAATTTAATTTACTATACAAAGAAGAAAAAAATTGGTGTCTGAGGTCAATTTGACTTTTGAGGTTTTCGCCAACTTTAGGTACTGGCTACCCCACTGTGCGACGGTAGCGGATCAGCGTAACGCACGAGAGACGATAACTTTCGAGGGAAGGACCGGGTCAACGCGACCGACGCACAGTGGTCTGAAAATGGCATCTAAGGGTCAAAAATCTGTAACTTTTGATCAGATCGAGCTATTAACATAGAAATTTCACACGGATAGAAAAGATTTGTTTGAAAATGCTTGAATGTAATTATAACGTAATTCGAAATCACATTATAATAGACATGTATTGCCATGTCCAGCGTAAACAGCAACAACGACGTCAGCCTGGAGATTAAACGGAGAATAACTCTTGCCAACAGGTGCTACTATGGGCTCAGTAGGCAATTGAGAAGCAGAGCCCTCTCTCGCCGGACAAAAATAACGCTCTACAAGTCACTCATCATGCCCGTCCTACTTTATGGTGCAGAAACATGGACGCTGGCCTCCGCCGATGAGAGAATACTGGGAGCGTTCGAGAGAAAGATTCTCCGTATAATCTTTGGCCCTATCTGCTTTGCTAACGAGTATCGAATCAGGATGAACCACGAGCTGTATGAGTTATTCGACGACATTGACATAGTCAAGCGCATCAAGATCCAGCGGCTTCGCTGGCTAGGTCATGTCGAACGAATGGATGAAAACACTCCAGCCAAGAAGGTGCTTGAATCGAAACTGGAAGGTGGACAGCGTAGAAGAGGGCGTCCAAGTCTGCGTTGGAAAGACCAAGTTGAGGACAACCTGGCAACGCTTGGTATTTCTAACTGGCGTCAGCGCGCGCAAAGCAGATCCGACTGGCGCGGCTTCATCTCAGCGGCCAAAACCGACCCACGGTTGTAAGGGCCATTTAAGTAAGTAACTAAGACATGTATTATTATTTTTTTCAGATTGAAATGTTATTATACGATATTTAAACATAAGGTGTTTAATCGTGGAATTATATGAATTTATTATATTAATGTTTCTGTAGAAACAGATATATTTCATCAAATATTAATATATGTATGTTTGTAATTTCTGCTATCAAAAAATGGTTCTTTGAATTATATGTATTTGATTATTCGTGGGTGACAAAGAATTTAATAATAATGGAATTATTATGACAACGCATTAATTATATTTATGTTTGGCATTACAAAAAAATAACAAAGCTGCCTACTTTTAGCACTCAGTAACACTCACATTACTATTTTTCATTGTGTTGGACACAATTTCAATAATATACCTCTTATATATTCAGAGTTATAGCGTATTTACTATAAATGTAAATACGCTATGTAAAGAAGCTAGGCGTGGCAGTTGACAGAAACTGCCCATTTTTTGTAACACGGTTTGTACTTAAGATATATGAGTAAATACCAGTTTTTATTGATGTATCTCTAACCAATCCAAAATTAATGCGTTCTGAACGTTCTGTTTTGTATAAAGTAACAGAATTTGGATAAGCCCGAACGTTCGGAATAAATAAAGTAATCGGAATTTTGAAAACAGAATATTCTGACCGTTCAGAACGAATAAAGAAATACACCCAGAAATTGCCGTCTACAAAAATATACAAACAAAAAGTTTGTTTTATATTTAAAAAAGATTTAATTTAATATACAAATGCCAAATTAGATGCCTTATTTATACTCATGCCAAAAACAATTAATCGTATTTCAATTACTCATATATGATTAACCGTTATTTTGATTAATCAAAAATCTGATTAACCGATTAATCGTATTTTAGGTTAATCAAAAAATACGATTATTCGAATAATTGATTAATCGTGATTACGATTAATCAGACTTTCCGTTAAAACGATTAATCGCACAGCCCTAATATATATATATATATATATATATATATATATATATATATATATATATATATATATATATATATATATATATATATATATATATATATATGTATATTTTCCGAAAGTTTTAATAGGGCTTAAAAGTTGCCAGAGATTACCACAAAAAATTTGAGTCAAAAAAAAAAATAATATCCTGTGTTCGCGCATTGCAGATGAAGTTAAAAAACACTTTAAATCCATATTTTTATTTTTTACCATCTACATAAACTTTGTTTGGATCGTACTCGCGCATCGTACTTGAAGTTGAAAAAGTACAAAAAAATATACATTTTCTTTAGTTAAACCGTTCTAAAATCGGCATGTATTTTTTATATATATTTATAGGTGTGATGAATCCATATTGGTTAACGGTCAATTTCTATCGCGTATAGTTTTTGAGAAAAAAAAATCGTAAAGTCTGGTGCTTTGCCCATTTTACAATTTTTTACTATTACAGCATATTGTTTGATATTTTTGTTTTTGCGTAATTGGGTTTATAAGTAATATAATGATTGACCATGAACAATTTCACAAAAAAAAAAAATTAAAAAGAACATCAAAGAAAATTACTATTTTTTGGGTGTTTCTCACTTCAAGGACGATGCGCAGCCACAAGATTTATTTTAAATATAATGACATTTGGAAGGGCGTTAATAGACTTGTTTGAAGTTCGCACGGATCGAAGAGGCGGAATGTTAATAACAGAGGCGAACATGTTATTAACATAGCTATGTTAATAACATAACTGAAAATTGACAGAGCCTGTAAACTTAATTTTTTAACTTTTTAAAGCAAATTGTATAAAATAATTAAATATCTGAAATATTTTTTAAGTATTGAAATATATTCTACCCACATCAAATTAAATAAAAATATTACGCCGCCTTGGCAGGAATAGAACCCCGTACCTCACGACTACTGGGTAGCAACACTGCCTCTGCACCACAGTACCGATGTAAGTGTCAATGGCTAACTCGTAATTCAATGCTTGGATAATATTATAGATATTTAATATATATAATTAAAATATATTTTTGCAAAATAAAAAGAGAGAGTACATATACAGCTGTGTGAAAAATAATAGCAGCACTCTCCTATAAATTATAAATTCGATTTTTTAGAAGTGCTGCGTAATAAGAACAAGGATTGAAAACGTAACCGAAACCGATATCCATTTAAAACCGTTTCATTTTTAAAACCGAAACCGTAACCGAAACCGTTATACGAAAATCTGAAATAAACCGATATCCAAAACCGATATAAACGGTTTTGGTTTTATACCGGTTTAAAACGGTTTTTAAAAAAGTACAAACAGAAACAGAAAAACATATTTTATTTTATATAGAAGATCTTAAGTAAAATGTCATTAATTAAAATTTGGAGTTCCCAAAATAAACATTTTTGGTTGTACAAAAATTCACATGTTGTTTTTTGAGAAACTATATTTCCAAAACAACGGTATTTGGTCTAAAATTTGTTTTTTGTTTCATTAATCGAATTAACAACAAAACACCAGCAACTCCAAGCAAAATTTTTACGTTAAAAAATGATTCAAATTTTAATAATATTGGTTTTTTCTTTATTTTATTATTAAAATATATAGGGGAGCTTGGGGTAAAGTGGAACAAGTTTTGAAAAGTTCATTTGAATATTTTTTAAATTCTTTTAAAGGATCTATTCAATAGAATACCATTTATAAGTCTTCTAATGGATTTTTGACTGATGTTTCAAAACAGCTCAATTTCGGACACAAACAAAACAATGGTAATGCAAGAAAAATGTAAAAAAAAGTTTCAAATTATTAACATCTAAGTAACTATTTAAGGAAATACGAAAAATTAAGTGCAAGTTCGACAAGTTTAAACATTTCAAGTATAAGGCAGATATTTGTTTACATTAGTGATGATTAAAAATTTCTTGTTCTTGCATCTTGTTCTTGCATTTTTTTTTTGCAAGAACAAAAACGAGAACAAGATCGAGATTTTGCAAAAAAAAAAAAAAAAGAACAAGAGCAAGTGATTTTAATGTATTTATTATGTTTTTAAGGTAATAATGATATACAAAATAATTCATGATATTACTAAATATTGAACAACAAGTAACAATGGAAAACGTGCAAAATATTTATGAACGGAACATTAATGAAGATGTTTTTGTCAATTCTAAAGAATATAAGCATCTTAAAAATAAGGCCTGTGAATCACTTTTGAAGCGGTAAATAGCTTTAAAAGTGCTTCAAAAGTCGCTTCAAAAAGATTAAACAGACAAAACAATGTTTTTCTCTTTACTTCGCTACGCTTGTTCGTACATCGATTGTGCATATGCACATTATTATTTTTGTTTTACTTTTATATATAGTTTTTTTGTTAATTGTAAAATCATGAAGTAATAAAAAATAATATATGAACATTTTACAGTGTGATATATTTAGCTGATATATTGCTTTTTGTGTTTTTCTTTTTTCACAAATCCGCTGATTCGTTTGAAAGTGCAACAACAGCAAAAATGCGAATAAAGCAGCATCCAAGCTTTTGATAGAATTTTAGGCGGGAAATTTTTTGTACCACAAGAGAACTCGTTGTTGTTGCCAACTAGAGAGCAGTACTAGATACATACATGTAGTGTGGTGCCATGCGACTGTTCGTTGTCATGCGTCTGTTTGTTACCATGCGATGATACGGGATAGCAACGAAGAGTTGCCGTTGTGAAAGTGTGTGTATAATAATCGTAATCTTTATTGTTATATTCTCTTCTTTCTGTTAGTATTCGCTTTGTAGCGTTTGAGTTTGTGTTCGCATGGTGTTCGCAAAGAAAAGTGTTACTATGCAAGATATTATTTGAGTTCTCTTGACATACGGTATGTGTAGCATACGGATTTTTTAATCTGACGAAAACAGATATATGCCTATACGAAATATTCCTTATATTTATTGTATAGAACGAAAAGTCACCAAACACATTTTTATGAAAAACTAAATTTTCGAGTTTGTTGATTAATATTATATAAAGTAATTGATGCATTTTTAAAGATTTACATTTTCTTATCAATTGACAGATACATAAAGAAGTTTGTAAAAAAATATTTAGCATTTTGAAAATGTATTTGGTGACTTTTCGTTCATTTTATTATGGCTTTGAGATTTTAAATTGTCTCGTCAACATCTCTTGATTTATACAATTATTTTTTATTAGTTAATTCTTGTTAAAATATAATTCAAATTTTTAGGTTATTGGATTTTTTTATTTGTTAGTAAAATGTTGAAGAAATTGAAAAAATATGGAAAATAAGTAACTTAAATACAATTAGTGTTCAAATTTTATTCTTTTCATAATTAATATGCAGTTTAAGATATTTGTCTTCGATCTTTTATTTAAAATTTAAAAGATTAAGATTACCATTTCTTGCCTTGCTCTTGCAAATGACCATCACTAGTTAACATATATTGCAGTTCACAGAATTGTTGAAATTTAATTTCTTTGGCTTTTATGGATGACAATTGTACAAAATTCTTCTTTGCAATTCAGATCATATCTCAGGTGAAGTCAAAATGTTGTTTTTCATTGGTTTGTGGTCACGAAATTTTAAATTATTTTTTTTTCTTGGCGTAATCAATTAAATAATTCATATAACACAATATTTTTACTAAAATAACAACAAACATTGTTTAAATTACGTTTTCCACTTTACCCCAATATCATAATTTGTACATAATTTAGCACCATATAAAAAATGTAATATTATTTGATAAATATGGAAATAAAGAATATTTATACAAAAACCGAAATCAAAACCGAAACCGTATCTTGGAACCGGTATACCGAAACCGTTTCGTTACAAAAACTTAAAACCGAAACCGTAACCGAAACCGAAACGCAGAAAAAACCGAAACCGAAATCGAAACCGTTATTCGTTTAGGTTTCAATCCTTGAATAAGAACAATCAATTTTTTTTTTAAATTTACATGTCTTGGAAATGTGTCATTACAATGTTGTCTTATTTTTCCATATTCTTTACCTTTTTCAAAAATAATGGTATCTTTTGTAAATGAGTCTTGAATTTTGGTGTGATAAATAATAGCAGCGATACCAAATTTGTTACAAAATCCATTATTTTCTTCGAAGTTTTTAAATTTAATACTTTTATTTATATTAGTTAGGCTAATTTGCAAAGTATTATTAAATAATTGATATATTTTATGTTGCTTTGATTAAATATGGAATATACAAAACCTTGTTTTAGTAAATCGCGCAATTTCCTTAAAAATCCTTAAAATTTTTTAATAGAGCTTGCAAAATTACACAGGATATTGTTTATTCTATAGCTAAAATGTTAACTAAAGCAAAACATTTGTCAAAAACTACGAAACACGTGTTTAAACGTAAAAAAGTATCAAAAAATCACTTGTTTCAATATTACAAATGATTTAAGTAATCTTTTCTGTGACATGTACCAAAGTGAAAAAAAAATCTTGATATGCAATTTGAAAGATTAACATTTAGAGAACAACTCATAGAAGAAGTTCTTTCTGTAAGAAGCCATTAAGAACTATAATACACATCGGCAAATATTAATACATCTCGAGTTTGTACGTGTCTATCGTAAGAGTAACTTGATGTAACCACTAGCGTAACTTAGTCTGATCCAATGATTCAAAATCTCCACGACTGAGTCCTGGAATATCTGAATTACAAATTAATGCATTGGACAGTAGTAAATGCCGCAATGTTTAGACTAATGGTTCAGAGAGTTAGTCACGATTTTTAAATACTTTTAATTAGTATTTCAATATTTGCCGGGGTCTATAATTGTCCTTCAGGGCTCCTTTCATAAAAAACTTATTTTATGAGTTGTTTTCTAAAATCATATCTTTCGAATTGCATATCCATATTTTTTTTTCACTTTGGTACATTTCACAGAAAAGATTACTTAAATTATATGTAACATTAAAACAAGTGATTTTTTGATACTATTTTTACGTTTAGGCACGTGTTTCGTATTTGTTGTCAAAATATTTGCTTCAGTTAACATTTTAGCTATCATAAATAAACAATATCCTGTATAATTTTGAAAGCTATATTAAAAAATTTAAGGATTTTTAAGGATTTTTCGCAATTTACTAAAACAAGGTTGTGTAGGTTCCACATTTAATCAAAGCAACACAAAATATTTCAAATATTCAACATTACTGTTCAAATTAGCCTAACTAATATAATTACAAGTTATAAATTTAAAAACTTTGAATAAAGTAATGGGTTTTGTAACCAATTTGGTATCGCTGCTATTATTTTTCACACCTAAATTCAAGACTCATTTACAAAAGGTACCATATAGGTTAAAAATATGGAAAAATAAGACGGCTTGTAATGACATAATTCCAATACATCTAAATTATAAAAATAATTGATTGTTCTTATTACGCAACACTTCTAAAAAATCGAATTTATAATTTATAGGAGAGTGCTGCTATTATTTTTCACACAGCTGTATAACTAAATTTATTAATAGAAAGTTGTCGGATAAACCTTTAGAAAAAAGTGATTTCATCGAAAACTTATAAATAACATTTAGAAAGAAATTAGAAAAAATGGGCCATGGAAATCATTGTTCGCAATAAAAGTCCTATTATACTATTCGAGAAAATGTTCTCAAAAAATTGACAGACAAATTTAATTTTTTCAACATAAACTCGGGATCGATTATCTCAAAACTGGCTGAATAACACTGTGCGTACTTTTGGCAACAATTTTCGACACCATAAATGAAAGTTACATATTCTTATGGATTTGGACATTCTAATTTGGACATTCTAGTTCTTGAAAATGGTATAGTCAGTTTTAATAAACAATTTCTTTTGGCCATCGGCAACTGCGAAAACCACATGATAAACTGGAAGATTCACATGGAGGCGTCTATAGCTTCTATCTGAAGTAAAAGCAAGAAGTGGCAACCGCACCATTAGATGGGGAATTTAATTGGCCAACATGACCATGTTGGTGGATCTACCACTAGATTCTATACCAAGTACATGACTAACATGATATTGGTATCAAAAAATCAGGAAAAATAAGTATATTAAGATGGCTTACTTGGTTTTCTTACACGATTGCGTTTTACCATCAGCAACGATGAAAAACATACTTGGTAAACTGGAAGATTCAGATGGAGGCGTCTATAGCTCCTTTCTGAAGTAAAAGCCAGAAGTGACAGCTACACCATAACATGGGGAATTTAATTGGCTACAAGATAGCATATGCCCCTTTCGTAAACAATTGCTTTTTACCATCAGCAACGGTGAAAAACTGACATGACCATTTGGGGGATCCATTCTATACCAAGTACATGACGAACATGATATTGGTATCAAAAAATCAGGAAAAATAAGTATATTAAGATGGCTTACTTGGTTTTCTTACACGATTGCGTTTTACCATCAGCAACGATGAAAAGCATACTTGGTAAACTGGAGAAACTGGAAGATTCAGATGGAGGCGTCAATAGCTCCTTTCTGAAGTAAAAGCCAGAAGTGACAGCTACACCATTAGATGGGGAATTTAATTGGCTACAAGATAGCATATGCCCCTTTCGTAAACGATTGCTTTTTACCATCAGCATCGTTGAAGAACTGACATGACCAAGTTGGTTGGATGAAAAACATACTTAGTAAACTGGAAGATTCATATGGAGGCGTCTATAGCTCCTTTCTGAAGTAAAAGCCAGAAGTGACAGCTACACCATTAGATAGGGAATTTAATTGGCTACAAGATAGCATATGCCCCTTTCGTAAACGATTGCTTTTTACCATCAGCATCGTTGAAGAACTGACATGACCAAGTTGGTTGGATGAAAAACATACTTAGTATACTGGAAGATTCATATGGAGGCGTCTATAGCTCCTTTCTGAAGTAAAATCCAGAAGTGGCAACCGCACCATTAGATTGGGAATTTAATTGGCTACAAGATAGCATATACCTCTTTCGCAAACGTTTGCTTTGTACCATCAGCAACGGTGAAAAACTAGCATGACCACATTTGTATGGTTTAAGAAAGTTGTCTTTATTAACTAAACGGGATTTTTTATTATTTCAAACTATTTTTTGTATTTTGCTTGGTAATTTTGTGCACCATAATAATGCTAGTTAGAGTCACTAATATTTAGTACAAGGCTCTAAAATTCATATCAAATGTACCTAAAATGCAATTTTTTTAGGTCTCTGAAACACCCTGTTCATTTTCTCAATTTTTCGGCGTGCTCATTTTTCGTTACTATCTTTGCGCTGGTTAAGAATATGTAACTTTCATTTCTGGTGGTAAAATGAGTACGCACAGCGTAATATGGAACGGGACTAGGTTCTATGGAGAGAGTGGTTCATTGACCTTACATCGTATATGGTCTCATTAAATGTGTTACTCAACTGTTCGAGAAAATAATGTTTGTCTAAAGGTCTACTGACAAATTTAATGTTTTCAACAGAAACTCAGCACGGGATCGATTATCTCAAAACTGTCTGAATAATTAGAACGGGACTAGGTTCTATGGAGATAGTGGATCATTGGTCTTAAATCGTATATGGTCTTATTAAATGTGTTACACAACAGTTCGAGAAAATAATGTTTGTTTAAAGGTCTACTGACAAATTTCTATATATAACATAAACTCAGCACGGGATCAATTCTCTCAAAACTGGCTGAATAATATGGAACGGGACTAGGTTCTATGGGGAGAGTGAATAACTGGCCTTAAATCGTATATGGTCTCATTAAATGCGTTACTCAATTGTTCGAGAAAATAATGTTTGTCTAAAGGTCTACTGACCAATTTCATATATTTAACATAAACTCAGCACGGGATCGATTATCTCAAAACTGGCTGAATAATATGGAACGGGACTAGGTTCTATGGAGACAGTGGTTCATTGACCTTACATCGTATATGGTCTCATTAAATGCGTTACTCAACTGTTCGAGAAAATAATGTTTGTCCAAAGGTCTACTGACAAATATCATATATTTAACATAAACTCAGCACGGGATCGATTATTTCAAAACTGGCTGAATAATATGGAACGGGACTAGGTTATATGGAGACAGTGGTTCATTGACCTTACATCGTATATGGTCTCATTAAATGCGTTACTCAACTGTTCGAAAAAATAATGTTTGTTTAAAGGTCTACTGACAAATTTCATATATTTAACATAAACTCAGCACGGGATCGATTTTCTCAAAACAGGCTGAATAATATGGAACGGAACTAGGTTCTATGGAGAGAGTGGTTCATTGGCCTTAAATCGTATATGGTCCCAATGGGTCCACGCTATTATAATGTATATACACGGATAGAAAAGATTTGTTTTAATATGTTTGAATGTAATTAAAAAATAATACGAAATCACCATACATGTATTGCGAATTAAGTGTAATTAAATTATTGTTTAGATCGTAATAACATATTACTATGTGTAAACAGTTTATATATTCCCCAGCAGAATCTGTCAAACTTATCCTAAATATGTTACGATACAAACATAAAATTTTAATTGCATTTGAATATACTATTTCTTGGCAGTTTACTTGGTTATAACTATGATTCAAAACAAACAGAAAATGCTATCCAATCTTATTATAACGTATGTTCGCAACACCCGTCTTCATTCCATTAGTTATCGACAGACGAAGTTGGCAACGTTGCGCAGCATTTTCTACCTACGCCATCTTTTTCCATCGTTTGAACATATTGATGTTTAAAAACAAACAAAAAAGAAATTGAATTTAAATAAATGTATTCTTTCAACATTCTTCTTGTATACGAAGTTGGAACTCGTTGAGCAGAATTTTCTATCTACATCTCTTTTGTCGTCGTTTGAAGTGTGTATTGGTCTTTTTAAACATACTGATTTTTGAAAATAAACAAAAAATTAAATTAGATTTAAATAAAAGTATTCTTGCAATATTCTTCTTGTATACGAAGTTTACACTCGGTGACCGCCATTTTACGCATACGTGCCTTTTGATGTTTGTTGAGAAAACGTATTCGTATCGGTAATACGATGTCATTTGTAAATTTTAAAAATATACAAATTGTGGTACAAAAAGTACAAATAATATTATTTAATAGTGCAGTATATAATTTAATTGTTCCTGAATGTTGTTTAAAAATATTGTGAAAAGCCGACTCTGATATTTTATCAAAAAAAAACCACAACTGAAAAATCAGTGCTTTTAATTTCAAACAGAATTCGACATGTTTTTTTACAACAGGCTCCGCGACTTCCTTGCCAACGCTATGTGCTGCACTGAGACTTGTACTTGCAGTATTAATTCAATTATTTTTTTATGCATTTAAAAATTTGTATATGAATTCAAATATTATTAATTTCCACTGAGCATGTTTAATGATTTTTAATAAAAATGAATAAAAGAAAACAATATTTTATTTTCAGGATTCTTTTCCAAAAATATTTAGATATGTTTTCATGCAAACATACTACTTTTTGAACTGAAACAACTGATATGTTTATATTCAGGTCATTCCAAATCATGTTATATTTTAAACATATTTATGTTTCGATTCAAATATTTATTTTGTTTGGATGTAGTAATTATTATGTTTCTATTAGAACATACACCATTTTAAGGGACAACATCAAAATGTTTCCGTGATATCATAATCAGAGATCATTACAACACTATTCAAGTCTCAAGACAACCCTGTTTACAAATGATTTATCAGGCAATTATATATTATGTTTACATAAAATTCCAAACATACATGTTAATGTCTGCAAAATTATGTTTGGTAGAGCCATTTTTTTGCAGCGTGTAATAAACGGAATTGCATTAAGAGTATTTTGTACTCAAGTTTTTAAATGAGATAATTGATAAATTTGGTATATATTGGCTGAAAAGGGCCGAATGGATGGCAGAACTGTAAAAATGGCGTGATGGAACCACCTGAGAGTCCATGGAGTTCACCAGTAGTATTGGTCAAAAAGAAGGACGGTAGTACTCGGTTCTGCGTTGATTATCGAAAGCTTATTGACGTAACCAAGAATGATAGTTATCCACTGCCCAGAATTGATGATATCTTGGATACACTATCTAATGCTAAGTGGTTTTCAACGTTGGACTTGCAAAGCGGTTACTGGCAAGTAGAAATCGATAAGAAAGATCGAGAGAAGACCGTATTCAGTACTGGCGCACAGTGTGCCCAAACGCTTTTAAATCGGATGAAAATCAGTATTGTCGGAACCACTCAACCGATTTTAAAAATTTAAAAAGTGTTGTACAGAGAGAACTTGAGAGAACTTAAGTTTTGAAATTGTATCTTTAATAGTTATGGAGGTAAAAATCAGTAAAGTTGAAAATTTGTTCATGAAAAATCTTTCAAAAATTGTAAAAAATCCAAAAGTTATCCGATTTTTAAAATTCTTTTGTTTATGAATATCTTGTTTAGTTTTAAAGATATAGACTTGAACATGTTTTTTTTTTAATTTTTGAAAACTTTACTTTACATATTTTTACATAGATTGTTGGCTTTATCATGAAATCAAAATATTTGTATGGGACTTTATAAACAATTAACACATAAATGATAAACTGAAAATATATCAATTAGTTTAGTAAATATAAAATTGTAAAGTCAAAAATTTATTTATTTTCAATTTTTTCATTTTTTTTATTTTTTTTATTTTTTTATTGGAAAATTTGACTTTTACGGAAATCTCCGTAAGTATTTTTTTTTTAGGAATATGTACTTTTGTTATATTTTTTTGATAGATAACATTACTGAGAATCTTTTAAATGACAAAACTTATCCAAAATATATTTAACCAATCTGGCAACACTGGTCAAAGTTCAAGTTTTTTTTTTAATCTGACCCCCTGCAGAAAAGTTTTCAAATTTTAAGTTTTAAGTTAAGTTTTAAGGACGAGTTATTTCTACGTATTTTTGACCCTTACTTATTTTTTGCCTGGCGAAGTGTATGTGCAGGGCAGCATTTTTCCAAAAATACTTATTTTTTGAAGGGACTTAGATTAAAACCGGTATATCTCACTTAATAATAAATATATTCCTAAAAATGTTTTAATAAAGCATAAGTACATAAAACAATTTTATATTAGGTAAAACTTTCATGATGATAAGGTTAATACTTATTTAGATATTTTCAATCAAATTTTAACTTTTTTTTCTTAACTTTTTTTTTTATTTTTCTTCTTTTTAAAAAAAAAAGTTTTCATAAACCACATACAGATTGACTTTATATTCGCCACATAGATTCCTTGAAATCTTTTCTTTTCAATGATACCAAACACTTATATATTTACCTTACATATGTGTGCAAAATGTAATATTAATTAACAAAATTTCGTATTTTTTTATTTTATTTTGATGTTGCACACCTGCAGAAAACGCTCAACGTAAAAATTTAGGTATGCAATTTGAAAGATAAATTAGTTCTAAACATTTTTTAACCAACAATTTTTTGCCCGTCGAAGTATGTGTGCAAGACATCATTATTTCAGAAAATATAATTTTTTTTAAAGGACTAGTCAAAAAAAAAAAAAATGTATATATTACCAAATAATATATATAGTATATAATGTTAGTATTTAATCGGCAAAAGTTCCATGATGATAGGGTAAACTATTATTTAGATAATATAATAATAATAGTTTGGCGCTACAGTAATGTATAGAACTTCGGCCGAGCTCTCTCACCATTTTAAGCTGTGCGTGTTATATTTGTACTCAAAGTGGTGGAACCTACAGTTTATTGCCGAATCCGAACGGCGGGTGAGAGCTTTTTCAGAGGCAATGTTTTACTCTCGTAGGTTTGACATTTACTGACGAGAGGTAGCGCGGTATAGAAAAATGTTTTCTATGAAAAGATGTTTTTAGCCCCAGTCCAGGCTTGAACCGGGAACCTTTCGGCTCTCAGTTCAACGCACTAACCACTGAGCTACCGCGGCTCAGTGTTCAATCCAATTCAATGTTAGTTTTGCATAATTTCCCACACGAAATACAAAATTGGATTCTGGTTTAGACAATTTTGTATGGGAAATTATGCTAAACTAACATTGAATATGATAGAACATATCTAACTTTATATACTTCGAATTTATAAAATATGATTTGGTAATATATACATTGTACAGGTAGATATTACGGTTTTATGTCCTTTTAAAGTCCTTTTAAAAAATTATATTTTCTGAAATAATGATGTCCTGCACATATACTTCGACGGGCAAAAAATAAGTAAGGTTTAAAAATGTTTAGAACAAATTTATCTTTCAAATTGCATACCTCAAATAAAATCAAAATAAAATGAAAAAATATGAAATTTTGATGAAACATGATGTTAATTAATATGACATTTTGCACACATATGTAAGGTAAATATATAAGTGTTTGGTATCATTGAAAAGAATAGATTTCAAGGAATCTATGTGGCGAATATAAAGACAATCTGAATATGTTTTATCACTTTTTTTTCTGAAAAAGAAGAAAAATTAAAAAAAAGTTTAGAAAAAAAATTTGATTGAATATATCTAAATAAGTATTAACCTTATCATCATGGAACTTTTACCTAATATACAATAGTTTTATTAAAACATTTTTAGGAATATATTTATTATTAAGTGAGAAATACCGGTTTTAATCTAAGTCCCTTCAAAAAGTGAGTATTTTTGGAAAAAATGCTGCCCTGCACATATACTTCGGCGGGCAAAAAAAAATAAGGGTCGAAAATACGTAGAAATAACTTTTCTGCAGGAGGTCAAATAAAAAAAAAACTTGAACTTTGACCAGTGTTGCCAGATTGGTTAAATATATTTTGGATAAGTTTTATCATTTAAAAGATTTTATTTCATGATAAAATGTACAATCTATGTAAAAATATGTAAAGTAATTTCTTCAAAAAATTAAAAAAAAAAATAGTGTTCAAGTCTATATCTTTAAAACTAAACAAGTTATTTTCTCATGTAAGCACATTTTCTTTAGATCTAAATCCATAAACAAAAGAATTTTAAATATCGGATAACTTTTGTAATTTTTACAATTTTTGAAAAAATTTTCATGAACAAATTTTCAACTTTACTGATTTTTATCTCCATAACTATTAAAGATAAAAACTCCAATTTCAATACTTAAGTTCTCTCTGTACAACACTTTTTAAATTTTTAAAATCGGTTGAGTGGTTCCGACAATACTGAATTTCATCCGATTTAAGAGCATTTGGGCACACTGTGTAGCGATGGATAATGACAATTTTTAGTAATGTCGTTTGGACTATGTAATGCCCCAGTAACATTCGAGCGGTTATTGGAACACGACATAATTGTCATGAGCAAGGACTTTGACGAGCATCTAAGAAATTTAGAGGAAGTATTATTCCTTCGATTGAAAAGTGCATATCTACAACGTAGGCCAAAAAAATACTCACTTTTCAAGAAGTCAAGTATCTGGGTCATCGAGTTACCAAAGAAGGAGTGCATACCGATAAAGATAAAATAGTTCCAGTAAAGGAGTGGCCCAGACCGCAATGCCTCCATGTCCTACGAAGTTTCTTGTGGATGTACATTAGGCTGGGTCGGTCTCCGTACGAAAAAAAAATTGAAAGTCTGCCCCTTAAAATGAAAGATTGTCTCGTAAAAGTGTCAGAAATATTTTTTTTAATTTTTTTTTTTTGATCGCGCCAAAAACCGTCAAAATCATTTTTTAGTTATAGCTTTGTTATTTGATGGCCGATCATGAAGTTTTATATACCGTTGAAAATGTCTCAGCGGTTAAAACCCATAGGTTGAGTTGACCTCCGAGGTCACCTTCGATGAATGACGTCACTTTGTTCAGACTTCTACCCCCCTAAATTCATTTTTTTCTTATATAATTAAAGATCTCCAAAAACTATTAAACATTACTGTTGATTGCATTTTGGTTAGCTTTATAAACAAAAAAATTGCAAAAATCTTGTTTTTAAGTGCAGACTTTATTGAAAAATATTATATTTAATTTTTTTTTTAAAGTTCTGTCCTAAACTTAAAGCTTACATCGAGAAAGTGTCAAAACCATAAACTTTGTTTGAATCCTCTAAAAACCTCCAAAATCATTTTCACTTAAACACTATATTTGAAAAAATTTTGTTTATGAAGTAATCTAAACACATTCAACAGTAAAGTTTTATAATTTATCGAGACCATTAATAATAAGACAAAAAAAAGCATTTTACATAAAACAAACATCATGAAGGTGATCTCGAAGGTTAATTAAATATATATGCCAAATATATTAACGGCCGAGACCTTTCCAACGATACATAAAACATGAAGGTCGGGCATCGAATAAAGAAGCTATGACGAAAAAACGATTTTGGCGGGCTCCAAAATCAATTTTTGTTTTTTACCATTTCTCGATGTAAACTTTTGTTTTAAGGGCGAACTTTCAAATATTTTTTTAAACATATTATTTTTCAATATTGTTTTCACATAAAAACGAGTTAGCTGTAACTTTTTTGTTTATGGAGCAAACTAAATACTTTCAACGGTAGTTTTAAATTTTTTGAAAACTTTAATTATTTGATAAAAAAAAATCATTCAGGGGGGTAGAAGTCTGAAAAAACTAACATCACCTGTTGAGGTTTATATCGAAAACCAATTAAACCTTTGGGACAAATATATTTGCTGCCGAGATTTTTCCAACGATACATGATCGAACATCAAATAAAGAAGCTATGACTAAAAAAACTTTTGTATGTTTTTGGCGGTGTCCAAAAAAAAAATAAATATTTTTGACACTTTTACAAGGTAAACTTTGATTTTAGGAGCGGACATTCATTCAAAAAAGTTTTTCGACCCGACCTAATGTATACAGGCGATTTGTTCCAGGTTTTGCCAATGGGGCACTCCCCAGAAAACGTTACCAATGTGTGATATATTAATATTAAACCTATCGATTCCGTTTAATGATTTTTAGTATAAAAGTTACTTCTAACTTCATATCCTGTGATCAGAATTTACCAAAATGCATGGCAAATTTGTTTTTTTCTCAATTAAAGTCAAGTATTTTTTCAAATTTATTATAGCACAAAATTGAGGCCATATATCTGTGGCAATATGAATTAACAACATAACTCGAGATATGCTTAAATTGAGTTATTAATACCATCGTAATTCTGATAATTTTGACACTGATCCTTCCAATAGTTGCTGAGATATAACCAAAAAAACAATTGTAATAAAAACATTTTGCAGACATATATTTTATTTAAGTTTTTCATAAATTTGCAAAAATAATTTTTATTTATTTTTAAAAATCATTTACGGAATCAGTTGTAAAGTTTAAAAATGCTCTCCTGAAAAGTTCAAAAAATAAACCAATGCTTACATTTCATATTGCCACAGATATGATACACTGTAGTTTCGTTGTTTTGAGTCGGAAAGAAAAATGAATAGTACAATTTGAAAGGTAATTTTTCTGCGAAAGTATGCCACACATTGCATTGGTGGTAAGTGGTTCAAAGTACCGACAATTAACCAAAATAAAACTGCCTTTTGCGTTGTAACGCCTGTCACAAAAAAAAATATTTTGCGAACTATTTTGCAAACCTACAACTGGGAAACATTGTAAAAGTAAAGATTTTAGTCGTATGTAGTTATTTATTATAGTCTTTGGTCTCATAGATTTTCCAGATGGTTGCTATAATAATAAATAATAGTTTGGCACTACAGTCCTATAAGAACTTATGCCGAGCACTCTCACCATTTTGAACTGTGTCATATTTGTACTCAAAGTGGTGGGACCTACAGTTTATTGCCGAATCCGAACGGCGGGTGAGAGCTTTCCATAGGCAAAGTTTTACTCTCGTAGGTTTACCATTTACTGCAGAGAGATAGCGCGGTATAAAAAAATATTTCTATAAAAAGATGTTGTTAGCCCCAGTCCAGGCTTGAACCGGGGACCTTTCGGCTCGCAGTCCATCGCACTGAGCTACAGTGCGATGGATTGCTATATCCATCCAAAATATTGCAAAAAAACTGGAAAATTATATATTTGTTAATATATGCATCGATTATCATTTATATTATTATTTAACCATAGAAAAAATAGTAAATATTCCAAAATATTCAATAAGCAAAAATAAAAAAAGGGAAATTCAAACATAAAAAAAAAAATCGTAAAAAAAAACAAAAAAATCAATTTTCTAACAATATGTTTTAAATTTTATAAATATATATGATACTTTTTGAGTTATTGGTTCCCAAAAAGTTATATATAAGTGACTTGTATGGGAGGTGGGCGTGTCCGTTTACCGATTTGGTTCATTTTCAAACTCAGAACCATTTTTGGGCTAAAACATATTGAAACAAAATTTCATCGCATTCTGACAAGTATTTATCAAGTTATTCTGTATCCGGTCAGACAGCAAGACAGACAGACGGACAGACAGACGGACATGGCTAAACGGACTCGGGTAGTTATGCTGATCAAGAATATATATACTTTTCCATACCGGACACGCCTCCTAAGGGGCGTTACAATATCTGCACAAACTTAATATACCCTGTACCTCAGGGTATATTACATTATTTTTGTATTATTGGAAATGACTCGCAGAATTTGAATATATGAATTAAAAAATTTTCTACGGATAGGTTTACGAGATTTCGGGCAATAGCTTTTGTACTGAGCTTTCAAAAAGGTGGTCACTATATCTCGCGTTTAATAAAACCCATAAACTCAATTGTTATATCGAATGAAAGATAATTAAATATTCAATAAACATTTCTTACAATAGTTTGGAATAGGTTTACTGGTTGAAGAGAACTCTATAGAAGAACTCGAAAAATGTAAATTTTGCCGACCAACATTTTATTAAAAAATGCATTTAAAAAATGACGAAAAATTGAAAACGCAAGATGATGCACAGTTTGTAATATTGAAAAATTAGCCTGTACATTTTTAAAGAAAATGATGTAAAAAGAAATCTATGGATACGTTTTGAGAACAGAAAAAATCATGTGAAAGCATTACAATTGGGTATTAACTAAAAAAATCGCATAATATGTTTATACCCTATATCCATGGGTTACAAGTTATAAAATATATGTGAGGATATTTTAGCGCCTCTTAGTAGGCGTGACTAGTATGAAAAAAGTATATATTTTCTTGGTCAACATCACTTTCCGAGTCGATTTAAATATGACCGTCTGTCTGTCCGCATATAGACGATAACTTTAAAACTGCTATTCCGAATGATGTGAAATTTATTTTCAATATATTTTAGTAGAATAGTAATTCAAAGTTCCAAAATGAGTCGATTTAGTCAACATAATCTACTACATCCACTACGAAATATGGGTTTACTTTTTAGGATCACATATCTCGTTAAGTATTAAAGATAAAGTTATAAAATTTAAAATTAATTACAAGCAATCATCTATCAATAGTTGCTCAAAAAATAATCGTGATCTGCTCACATTTTTTATTTTTATGCCTATTTGTATAGCACTCAATTATATTGCTTTCACATAACTTTTTTTTATCCTCAAATGTTAACCATATATTTTTGTCATTTATAGCTCAATTTCTTTGAAAGAGTGTAACTAATTTCGAAAAATTAAAATTTGTGTATCATCATACTTTTTCGATTTTTTTCCATTTTTTTAAATAATTTTTTTCTTAAATTTTTGTTGAAAAAAAATGTTTTTTCAAGTTCTCCTTTCGAATTCTCTTAAACTAATGAACCAATATAAAAATGTTCTAAGAAATGTTTATTCGATATTCAATTAGCTTTCATTTGATATAACATTTGATCATATGTGTTATTTAGAACGCGAATATTAAATATATGTGACCACCTTTATGAAAGTTCGGTCCAAAAGTTATTGGCCTATATTTTGTAAACCTATCCAAAGAAACATTATTAAACCATATTTTCGGAATAAGGGCGTCATTTTACATAATACAAAAATAACCTTGACTGCTGCGCAGAATGGCTGTTGCGCCTGTGCGCCTTAAAATAACGGTTTACCATTCCTAACACAAAAATTGGCTCTTTTTCATCAAAAAATTTAAATTCATAATTTCACCATTTGGAAATGTTCATGTATATTTGTATAGAATTCGTACAGGTAACGCCCGTCACAAAATGTGTAACACCCATCACAAGTTTTGATACTTTATAAGTAAGTGATCAAAGTAACCTTTTCAGAATGTTGTTATAGAGGAGAGAACTCCCATTATTAATGAAGTATTTGAAATATACTTAATCTCTATAGTCCGATTACTTTAGCTAAAATTTAATACTTTGTGGAGTAAAAACTCTGCTTTTTAAAAAGTACGTGTAACACCCCTCACAGTTTTTAACATATAATTTGTAGAAAGACATAGGACCTATTATAAATGTTTTTTTATACATTCATAGAGGAACATATCCTTTCCTTTTTTATTTATCAAATGAGAAGGTTTTTAATCGTATGAATGTAATGCCCGTCACACTGGAATGCCCCCAATGTTTCTAGCAGTCTTCATGAGTTGACAAGAAAAATCCGCGCTTTTCAATGTGCCGATGATCAAGAAAGGCGTTTTTGAAATTAAAGGAACTTCTGTGCTCGGCACCAATTCTTGCTTATCCAATTCCAGGTGAAAAAAAAAAACAGCAAAAGGGCCAACAGTCAGAAGTCGCGGCAGAATGCATCAGTTCAACGTGGAAGCACCATTCGAGCGTATTACAATGGATGTAGCCGGACCGTTTCCAATCAATGACGCGGGCAATAAGTAAGTGCTTGTCATGATTTACTATTTCAGCAAGTGGTCTGAAGTGTATCCCATGCCGAATCAAGAAGCAACTACAGTTGCGGATACATTACTTAACAATTCAATAAGCTGTTTTGGAGAACCGTTGGAATTGCATTCAGATCAAGAAAGAAATTCTGAGTCTGCAGTACGAATTATGCAAAGTCTTCAATATACACAAAACACGAACAACACCTTTGCACGCGCAATCTGACGGCATGGTGGAGAGATTTAATCGGACTTTGGAAGAGTACGTTAGAAAGGTGGTTGATAAAAATCAAAAAGATTAGGATACACACATACAACTATTTCTCATGGCTTATCGAACGGCATTCCATGCCATCACAGTAACTTGGCCTGCAAAAATTATTTTTGGAACAGACTTAAGATTACCTGCGGATTTAAAGTTTGGTGCGAGTCCTTCCGTTGAAATTCCTATTCACGACTGTGTTTCCAGAAAAAGTGATGATATGAACGAAGTATCAGTTCATAAGGCAATTTTCGAGTGATAAGATGAAAGCCGGATACGACTTGCGTGCAAATTCAGAGGGATTTATTGAAGGTGAACTTGTTTTGCTATATAAAGAAGGAAAAGCTTATTCCCTAAGAGAGGGAACATATAAAGTTATAAAAAGGATTAACGACGTGGTGTACCGGATTTAGAATATCACAGGAGTTAGGGGAAAATTGAAAGTGGCACATTTAGAAGGATTGACGCCGTATAGATAGAAATGATTTAGGGGAGGGCAGTGTTACGATAACATGTTTTCGCTCCACTGTTCCATTTAATAAAAGTAAATGAGATGCGATGGAAGAACAGCGCATTAAAACACATGAGTGTGAATGAGATGCAAACATGTCTAGTTAAAACCAAATTTAAGAGTATTTTAATTTTCAGTTCAGTTTTGGACTGAACTTTCGTTATAATATGTTTTATATATTTTATACTTTATTTCTATTATATTCAATTTTATTTCATTTCTTTTCTGAATTTTATTAAATTTCAAAAAACCTGCCTAGTGTCAGGTTAAATAAAGCTCCGATGGGCAACATTAACTATTTATAAAATGTAAATTATTCAATGACCATCTAATAAGGTTACTCGAAGGAAACTTGATAATTTTCTGATGGTGCATCGAGAAAATTTACAATAGAGATTAAAAATTTTTAAAATGCACTTACCGTTTTGCAAAAATTTTAATTTCGAATGCAAATCTTCGGAATTCAATGTTATACCGCCCATTACAACATCGGTATGGCCATTCATGTATTTAGTAAGCGAATAACATACTAAATCTGCTCCTAATTCTAAAGGCCTTTGAAAGTATGATGTTAAAAATGTGTTGTCAACAGCAACAGTTATGCTTCCACTTTCATGACACAATTTACAAATTTCTTCAATATCTGCAACTTTCGTCAGAGGATTTGTGGGTGTTTCTATCCAAACTAACTACAAATAAATAAAAATAACATTACAAATAAATTAATGAAAAAAAAAATAATATAATATAAAGAGGATCTACAAAATCACAAAAAGAAGGGATCCGTGCTTCACTGCAGATATTTTTTTTATTGGTGTTATAAATGTGAAATTGAAATACCGCCTAACAATCTTCATACAAAGTTAGGTGATATTGCACATGAAATAACACCTAAACATTAGGTGGTATTTCAACAGAATTAGGAGTAATTTCATTTTATTTGTTAGGAGTTAATTAATTGTGCAATAACTTCATAAAATTAAGAAACGAAATAAGTCATAATTATGCAACAATTCATATTATCAGAAATAAACCGATATCCAAAACCGATATAAATGGTTTCGGTTTTATACCGTTTTTAAAAAAGTACAAAACAGACAGAAACCAATTATTTTATTTTATAGAGAATCTCTAAAGTACACGACATGTTTAAATGTCATTAAATAAAATCTCCGGTTTTCAAGTTACAGAAATGTTGACATGTTGTTTAAAAAAAATCTCAGAAATGTGTCTGAAATTTGTTATTCTTAATTCATTTGTGTGCCGGATAAATCGAATTAAACACAAACCAGTTGGGAAGGTTAGATCACATGAGAAATTTTAAAGAAGGTGTTATTTTGATATTTAGGATATCAAAATTATCGTCGGTATAAGCCGACCATAAACGGTTTCGGTTTTATACAGGTTTTAAAACGGTTTTAAATAAAAAAAAGACAAAACATACAGAAACCAATTATTTTATTTCATAGAGAATCTCTAACACGACATGTTTAAATGTCATTAAATAAAATCTCGGGTTTCCAAAATAAAAACTTCTTGTTACAAAAATGTTCACATTTTTAAAACAAATCCCAGAAATGTGCCTAAAAAATTTGTTATTCTTAATTCATTTGTGTGCCGGATAAATCGAATTCAACACAAAGAACAGAGGCAATTTAAACTACATTTGAAAACTTTAAATATCAAAGTGTTTACTTTAAATTTTATATTTTAGCTAGAGGGGACCCGTGCTTCACTACGGATATTTTTTTACTGGTGAAATTGAAATACCGCCTAACAGTGTTAAAATGCCTGAAATTTGTTATTCTCAATTTATTGTGTGCTCAACAAAAAAAAACAGAGGCAACTCCAAGCACAAAATAGAGAAAGCTATTTATACCCTACACCTATGAGGTACAGGGTATATTAACTTTGTGCATATATTGTAACGCCCCTTAGGAGGCGTGTCCGGTATGGAAAAGTATATATATTCTTGATCAGCATCACTACCCGAGTCCGTTTAGCCATGTCCGTCTGTCTGTCTGTCTGTCCGTCTTGCTGTCTTGCTGTCCGAATACAGAATAACTTGAGAAATACTGATCAGAATGCGATGAAATTTCGTCTCAATATATTTTAGCCAAAAGTAGGAACTGAGTTTGAAAATGAGCCAAATCGGTCAACGGACACGCCCACCTCCCATACAAGTCACTTTTATATAACTCTTTCGGAACTAATAACTCGAAACGTATTCAAGGTATAGTTATAAAATTTAAAACATATTGTTAGAATTCACCTAAAAATATGTGGTCCAAAAATGGGCGTGATCCGCCCACATTTTTTTTTCATTATTTCCCGGGTTTTCATAGTCGAAAATTGATCCGTAAATTATTAAAATCAAATCTATGAAATATTAGCCTTTCAAAATTTTAAATATAGGCGTGGTCCGCCCAATTATATTTTTCAATTTTTTTTTTAAGTTTTTTATACTTTATATAAATTTTTAATTTATGGGGATATAAGACGTAAATTTCTGATATATGAATAATATTCTGAGGGTTAATATCCCCACCAAAGGTGTAGGGTATTCCATAGTCGGGCCCGACCGACTATAAAAATCCGCCCCATGTGACCGAACTTACCCATGTGACCTAACTTTCCCAACTCGTTATTTTTATTTTTTGTTCACTACCGTTGTGTCTTTCGTTATCTGTTGAATCACTTGTTTAGCGGCGAATCGTATACAATTGGAACTTCATATTTTTATATTTTTTGTTAATTGTAAAATCGTGAAGTTTTTCTTAATTTGAGCTCTATGCGCATTTAATTCACATTGGACTCATTTAATTTATAAAAAAAGATATTTTTAACATACACTCCGCGCCACTTGAATAAGGCCAGTATTTTAAATGTCAAAATTTGGCATAATAATAGTTTGGCACTACAGTCCTATAAGAACTTAGGCCGAGCTCTCTCACCATTTTGAGTTGTGCGTGTTATATTTGTACTCAAAGTGGCTCATTTTGGCTCATATCTCGCAATATTTCGAATGCATCAAAACTAGTTGTATGCAGTTCGATAGATTGCTTTGTTACGCGTCTGAACCCATTCCAAAAATTAATATCCGAAATGCATGTGAATTTTGAGATTACTTTAATTAAAAAAACTCCGAAAAATACAGTAAAATTTTGCTCCACTTTAATAAGGCCAGTTTAAATTAATGATGAAAAATACAGTAAACCATGGATTTTTGAAGAGTGGCTATTTTTATTATTATTTTAAAAGTACATTCTTCAACATAACTTTAAAGTAGTCCACGATAGCATTTTATAGAATACCTCAATCAAAATAATATTTAATCAAGCATACTAAAATCCTGACAGCAATTATTAAAAAAAAAAAATGGCATTATTTATTATCAGCTTCACTAATATTGTAAAGTGACTATTATTTATCATTTTCTCTACAGTTTAACACACTCTTTAAAGGATATCTAATTTATAAATGTTGACTTTTTATAACTTAATCCTTGTTTTTATTATCCCTAATGCACATATCAGATAAATGTTATAATTTAATTGTAGGGAATTGCAAGGACAATGTTTGGTTAGTTTTGATACCATCATTTTGTTTTTGTAGACTTTTCAACAAGAACCTTTCTAAAATCTCTAAAATGAAAAAAGTTCAACAGAAAATTGTGTAATCTTTTGCTTCATCATTGCGCTTTTTAACATTGGTCAAATTTAATCTTCGATCAAAAACATTATTTGGTTTCTTATACTTTCAAAATAATAAGGTAACATTACGCAGATGAACATCAAAACCTGATAATCTCTTGTCGAATTAGTATAGACTTAAATACGGCTTTGAGCAAATTTATAAATACATAAATCCGTTGAATTTGAATGCAACCAAGTCATTTCAACAGTTAAAATAAAATTCCATTGACGTCCAACATAAAATAAAAAAGGAATGGTCATCATGGATAAGAATAATAAGGATAATATAAACAAGACATACAAAAAATTAACTTTTTTTAATTACAAAACCATTATAGAGTGTGTTAAACGCGAGAGAAAATGCGTGTTAAAGGTCAGTTAACAATAATAGTGAAGCTGATGACAAATAATTCTTTATATTTTAAATTCATGCAGGCAGAATTTCAGTATCCTTGATTAAAAAATATTTTGATTGAGGTACTCCTATAATTGGTGACATGGATTACTTTTAAAGTAATTTGAAGAATGGACTTTTAAAAAAATAATAAAAATAGCTACTCTTAAATGTGTTATACTAAAGTTTTCAAAACTTTGGTTTTCATCATTAATTTGAATTGGCCTTATTTAAGTGGAGCAAAATTTTACTGTATTTTTCGGAGTTTTTTTAATTAAAGTAATTTCAAAATTCCCTTTTTTTTTGTATTTAAATTTCTGCGTAACAACAACAATATATCAAACTGCATACAACAAATTTTGATGCATTATAAATAGGGCGAGATATGAGATAAAATTTGACTTCAAAAAACTGGCCTTATTCAAGTGGCGCGCAGTGTATAAACATTTTAACAGTGTAGCTATATTTTATATGCTATTGCTTTTAATGTTTTTGTATATTTTTAAAAGTGCAACAACATCAAAATTGTGATCGATCCATGATTGTGATCGATTTTTTGTCGACAAATTTTTTGTACAACATGAAGTTTTTTTGCCAGATGGAAGCTGTCACATTTCAATATATATACTTACTTATTTGCCATTACAACCCATGATGGGTTTCGGCCGCAGCAATCACCCCTCGCCAGTCGCTTCTGCATTGCGCGCGCTGGCGCCAGTTTTGCACTCCAAGTGTTGTCAGGTTGTCTCGCACTTGGTCGCTCCACCGGAGATTCGGACGCTCTCTCCTACGTTGACCACCACTGGGTACAGAATTGAACACCTTTTTTGCTGGAGCGCTTTCATCCATACGCTCGACATGTCCAAGACAGCGTAAGCGCTGGATCTTAATGCGCCTGACTATGTCAATGTCAGCGAAGAGCTCATACAGCTCGTCGTTCCATCTGATTCTGTACTCGTTGTCAACGCATATCGGGCCATAGATTTTCCGAAGAATCTTTCTCTCGAACGCTCCTAAAGCTCGCTCATCGGTGTTGGCAAGCGTCCATGCCTCAGCGCCATAGAGGAGGACTGGCATGATGAGCGACTTATAGAGCGTAATTTTTGTTCGTCGAGAGAGGGCTCCTCCTTTGCCTACTGAGCCCAAAGAAACACCTGTTGGCAAGAGTTATTCTTCGACTAATCACCAGGCTGACATTGTTTTCCTTGTTGATGCTGATTCCTAGGTATACGAAGTCCTACACAACTTCAAATTGGTGGTTGCCAATAGTGACACTAGGTACTTCGTCTTGTCCTCGTTCACCGTAAGACCTATTCGACGCGATTCCCTCTCTAAACTAGAGAATACTGCACTGACTGCTCGTACGCTCTGACCAATAATGTCGATATCATCAGCGTACCCGAGCTGCATAGAACTCTTGTTGAAGATAGTGCCATTGTGATGGAGTTGTGCAGCTCTTACAATCTTCTCCATTATTAGGTTGAAGAAGTCACACGATAGGGAATCGCCTTGTCTGAAACCTCGTTTGATATTAAACGTATCGGTGAGATTGTTCCCAATTCTCACTGAGCATCGTGTGTCGCTCAGGGTCATCCTGCAAAGCCTTATACGTTTCGCAGGTATACCGAACTCAGACATGGTGACGTATAGGCGACTTCTTATCGGACTGTCGAAGACAGCTTTATAGTCGACGATCAGTGTACCCTGGACATCTGTTACTAGAATCCCGTCATCGTCCTGACAGGAAGAGAGTCCGGTCTTTAAACCTCCGGTCAGGCGTCTTATCTTCTGAAAGAATTTTCGAGCCTCGTTCCTGTCGCCATTCATCTCAATATCTTCACACTCGCGCCTAAAAAGATGTCTCTCTTCCTTCCTCTTCTCTCTGTATCGCTCCTTCGCGGCTTGCGTAGATACCGACTGCAGGGTGGCTCTATATGCAGCGTCTTTCTCTGCAATGGCTGCGCGACACTCTTCGTCATACTACTTGTTCCGTACTGGGCGTTGGAATCCAAGCACCTCTTCGGCAGCCGTACGCATTTAACGGGAGACGGGAATTCAATAGCTAGATGTCCAGTGCACATAATAGACATAATTTAATTGCGTGCATGGGTCATTTGTAGTGGTCATATTGAATTCAAGATGTAATTCCTACATTATAAATTTATATTTTTGTATTTTTCGACACAAAATACCTTCACACAGTAATTTAGCAGTAATATATTGTATCATAACATAATTCTCTCCAACTATAGTTCCTAACTTTTATTTTATCAACAGTTCTAATTTTACAAGTATACAAAATCCATTTTTTACAATATTTATATATTATATATATAATATATATATCATATATATATTGTATATATAATATATAAATAATATATATATATATATATATATATATATATATATATATATATATATATATATATATATATATATATATATATATATATATATATATATATATATTATATATTATATATAATATATATATTATATATATAATATATATATAAAATATATATTTTATATATAATATATATTATATATATAATATATATATTATATATATCATATATATATAAAATATATATTTTATATATAATATATATATTATATATATAATATATATATTATATATATAATATATATATTATCTATATATATATAATATATATATATAATATATAATATATATGGGCCATTCCACACCAAATCGACCAAAAAAAAAGTCAAATTTGAGATTTTACCTTTTGGATTTCAATAAAATTTGGGGAACTGATAAAGGGTATCCAGATATCGTCACTATCATGCCAAAGGGGCGAATGTGCAATTTTTGGCATTTGGGTTTTTTTACATTTTTTAATGTAGTTTTTCCTTAAGTATACTGTGCTAAAATCGCGTGTCGTTTTGTTGGATATTTCTAGCCACAAAAGTCAAAACCAAAAGGGCGAATTTGAAAAATTGAAAATCTTGTCATGCCAAAAGGGCGAATCTTTCCTTTTTCGCCATAACTATTTATTGGTACGAGATAAAATAGTAGTGTAAAAACATTTATTGTTTGCACCTATCGATATGCATCATTAATTAAAAATATTTAGTCAAACATTTTTTTCCTGCAAATAACAAATGGCAAATTAATGTTTGACAAAATAATTAATGATGCAGATCGATAGGTGCTTTAAAAACAAACAATTAATTCCTTTACATCACTATTTTATTTTGAGCGAATAAAAAGTTATAGCATAAAAAACAAAAATATTTGCGTTTTGGTCAGGATATAGCCTCACAAAATTCGTATTTATAATTCAGTAAGTTTTCGAAATCCAAAGATATTTTATATACGTTATAATAATTCATGAATAAACCAAAATAACAGAAAAAAATTGAAAAATTTTTCTTATTTTTAAATCACTTCAAACTTTAAAATTTGATTTCTCAACATTTTTAAAAATGCACATTCGCCCCTTTGGCATGACAGTGACGATATGTACTGACCATTTTTTCTTTTTTTTTTTTTTTTCTTTTTTTTTTCGCCCACTACTTCCAGAGATACAGTGGCTCAAAGTTACAAAAAATGCGCCAAAAATCACTTTTGTATAGTTGTTCATATTTCAATATCTCTTAAACTAGAAATGCTAGAAACTTAATATGGCTCGTTTTAAAGCTAATAGAACAGGCTTTCAGAAAAATTAAGTTGTAACTTCTAAACGTGAACATGTGGTCCGTGGTCATTATCCTTGTACTTCAAAATTGATGTCTTTAAAAAGGACCCTTTTCAAAATTCTGAAAAAATCTTAAGTTTTCGTCAATTTATTATAAATGTTCATGCAAAATTTCAAGATGGTCTTTTGACGGCATCATATTTTAAAAAATAATTTTCTAAATTTTGGTTTATTTTTTGTATAGAAAAAAAACATTTTTTTTTTATAGTAAAAGTTGTAATATTAGAAATCAGCTATTTTCGAAATCAGAGTTACAAAATCATTGAGAAATTATTGCAAATTTTACCTTTAATAAAAATATGTAAAAATTTTAAAAAATAATTTTTAAAATATGATGCCCTTAAAATACCATCTTGAAATTTGGCATGAACATTTATATTAAATCAACCAAAATATGTGATTTTTTCAGAATTTTAAAAAGGGTCCTTTTTAAGGACATCCATTTTGAAGTACATGGGTTATTACCACGAGCCACATGTTAAAGTTTAGAAGATACAACTTGTTCTATTAGCTTTAAAACGAGCCATCAACGGAATTTCTGGTATTTCAACTTTAAGAGATATTAAAATATAAACAACCATATAAAAGTGATTTTTGGACAATTTTTTGTAAATTTGAACCACTGTATCTCTGGAACTATGGGGGCGATTATTACAAGGCAACGTGTCTGAGTGCTTCAACATGTCGAAGCCAGCGCAATCCTTGTCGGTGTCGTCTCAAGTCAACTCACTGGTCACCAGAATTGGCAAATTGTCAAATGGTGACACCTCCACTTCGGTGGAAGTCCTCCTCGTGGAAGTCCCTGGAAACGGCGCTCTACACCACCCGGTGTAGAAGTCGGCTAAAGTGAGTGGCGAGCATCTCCCTCAGAGTGAGGGTTCGTGCGTTGGGTTTGGGTCCCACCACGGAAAAAACCTATGCGCCCAATGAAAACAAAAAAGAAGCCTCGGAAAACGACCGATTACAACGATGACGACCCACGCAAACGTTTTAAGGACCATGATTTACGGATATGCACCTGGAATGTCCGGACCCTTTATAGGGAAGGTGCCTCTATCCAGCTGGCAGATGTCCTCGAAAAATATAAGGCTGAAATCACCGCTATCCAGGAGATGCGATGGACGGGACAGGGCTGTTCGAAACAAGCGTCCTGTGATATCTACTACAGCTGCCATGCGGAGAGACACGAATTTGGATGTGGATTTGTGGTCGGCAAGAGACTCCGCCACCTTGTCTCTAGGTTCACACCCGTGGACGAAAGGCTGGCAACAATCCGCATCAAGGCTAAATATTTCCATATCAGCCTAATTTGTGCACACGCCCCGACGAACGAGAAAGATGACGAGACAAAAGAGCGCTTCTACGAGCGCCTAGACAACGCATACAAGCGCTGCCCCCGCCACGATATCAAAATCGTGCTAGGCGATTTTAACGCCAAGGTGGGCAGAGAAGCCATCTATTGTCCCACAATCGGAAAATTTAGCATCCATGCCAACACTTCCGATAACGGAACGAGGCTAATCGACTTCGCCGCAGCACGAAACATGAGGCTCGAAAATTCTTCGAGAAAATAAGACACCTCGCCGGAGGTTCAAAATCCGGAGCCTCTTCCTGTAAAGATGAGAACGGAAATCTAGTGACAGATATCCAGAGCACACTGAAAATATGGAGGGATGACTTCTCTAAAATGCTGACCGGTGATGATGACCGCAATTCCACCGATAGAGAAGCAAACCCGGCAACCCCAGTACTTGATGACGACGTTGAGATTCCGCCACCCGACCATGACGAGGTCAGAACAGCCATTGCTCGGCTGAAAAACAACAAAGCCGCAGGTGCTGATGGCCTGCCTGTTGAATTGTTTAAGACCGGAGGCGAAGAGCTAATAGAGAGCATGCACGAGCTCGTAAGCAGAATATGGTCGAATGAAAGCATGCCAAATGACTGGAACCTCAGTGTACTCTGCCCAATCCTCTATCTGCGCCAACTACCGTGCCAACAACTATCTGCCAACAACTATCTGCGCCAACTACCGTGGGATCAGCCTACTCAATATCGCATACAAGGTTCCATCGAGCGTATTATGTGAAAGACTGAAGCCCATCGTCAACAGACTGATTGGACCTTATCAGTGCGGCTTCAGACCTGGAAAGTCCACCATAGACCAGATTTTCACATTGCGCCTAATCCAGGAAAAGACCCTAGAAAAACAGATCGACACCTACCACCTATTAGTCGACTATAAAGCCGCCTTCGACACTCCGATAAGGGAACGATTATACGCCGCAATGTCTGAGTTCGGTATACCTGCGAAACTTATAAGGCTTTGCAGGATGACCCTGAGCAACACACGTTGCTCAGTGAGAATAGGAAAAGACCTCTCCGAGCCATTTCATACCGAACGAGGTTTCAGACAGGGTGACTCCCTATCGTGCGACTTTTTTAACTTATTGATGGAGAAAATAGTTCGAGCTGCCGAACTCCGTCAAAGCGGCACTATCCTCAACAAAAGTGTCATGCTGCTCGCATATGCCGACGATATTGATATCATTGGCAGGAGCACACGAGCAGTCAGCGCAGCATTCTCCAGATTGGAGAAAGAGTCGCGTCGAATGGGTCTAGCGGTGAACGAGGACAAGACGAAGTTCCTTGTGTCAACAAGCAAAAAAGAGTCCGTGCGTCTTGGACAAAAAGCTGATTTTGACACCCACAAGTTCGACATTGTGAAGGACTTCGTCTATCTGGGATCCAGCGTAAACAGCAACAACGACGTCAGCCTGGAGATCAAACGGAGAATAACTCTTGCCAACAGGTGCTACTTTGGGCTCAGTAGGCAATTGAGAAGCAGAGCCCTCTCTCGCCGGACAAAAATAATGCTCTACAAGTCACTCATCATGCCCGTCCTACTTTATGGTGAATAAACATGGACGCTGGCCTCCGCCGATGACAGAGTACTGGGAGCGTTCGAGAGAAAGATTCTCCGTAAAATCTTTGGCCCTATCGGCTTTGCTAACGAGTATCGAACCAGGATGAACCACGAGCTGTATGAGTTATTCGACGACATTGATATAGTCAAGCGCATCAAGATCCAGCGGCTTCGCTGGCTAGGTCATGTCGAACGAATGGATGAAAACACTCCAGCCAAGAAGGTGCTTGAATCGAAACTCGAAGGTGGACAGCGTAGAAGAGGGCGTCCAAATCTGCGTTGGAAAGACCAAGTTGAGGACAACCTGGCAACGCTTGGTATTTCTAACTGGCGTCAGCGCGCCCAAAGCAGATTCGACTGGCTCGGCTTCCTCCCATCGGCCAAAACCGACCCACGGTTGTAAGGGCCATTTAAGTAAGTAAGTATCTCTGGAAGTAGTGGGCGAAAAAATAAAACAAAAATTGATCAATGCATATCTCGAAACCCGTTATCAGTTGTGTAAATTTCATTGAAATCGAAGAAGATGAGTTCCAACCGCTGGTCGATTTGGTGTGAAATTGCCCATATATATATATATATATATATATATATATATATATATATATAGATATATATATATATATATATATATATATATATATATATTTATATATATATATATATATATATATATATATATATATATATACATCTATCTATATATATATATATATATATATATATATATATATATCTATATATATATATATATATATATTTATATATATATATATATATATATATATATATATATATATATATATATATATATCTATATATATATATATATATATATATATATATATATTTATATATATATATATATATATATATATATATATATATATATATATATTTATATATATATATATATATATATATATATCTATATATATATATATATTTATATATATATATATATATTTATATATATATATATATATATATATATTTATATATATATATATATATATATATATATATATATATATATATATAAAATATATATATATATATATAAAATATATATATATATATTTATATATAGATATATATATATAAAAAATATATATAAAATATATATATAAAATATATATATAAAATATATATAAAATATATATATAAAATATATATATAAAATATATATAAAATATATATATAAAATATATATAAAATATATATATAAAATATATATATATAAAATATATATATAAAATATATATATATATATATATAAAATATATATATATATATATATATATATATATATATATATATATATAAAATATATATATAAAATATATATATAAAATACATATATATAAAATATATATATAAAATACATATATATAAAATATATATATATATATAAAATATATATATATATAAAATATATATATATATAAAATATATATATAAAATATATATATAAAATATATATATAAAATATATATATAAAATATATATATATAAATTATATATATAAAATATATATCTAAAATATAAATATAAAATATATATATAAAATATATATATAAAATATATATATAAAATATATATATAAAATATATGTATATAATATATATGAGGGGCTTATTGCAGTAACATGTTAAGCCACAAAATCAAAATTTTAAAATAAAGGCATTCAAAGTTTTTAAAAAATCCCATAAATAAGGATAATAATGATTTCAGTTTCTAGTTATCTTCAAAAGATTTTACATGTTTTCATCTATCATTTATGTTTTGATGGGAGACTACAGAGCATCGGAATACCATGAAAACCGTGCTTTTTTAAAAAATGCAGTGGCTTATCAAGTTTTTCCTCAAACTAAATAGACGAATTAATCAAAATATATGTAGTGTAAAAACATGATAAGCCACAGTCAACCAAATATGTTCACAGTTTTTGTGCAGTAACATGATAAGCCACTTAAAAAAATAAGTTCGATTTTTTTATGCATTAACATGATAAGCCACGCAAAAAAAATAGGTTACATTTTTTTATGCAGTAATATGAGAAGCCATACAAGTTAAATTTGATTTAATATGAACGTAAATATGAAAAGCTACCAAAATTTTAAATATGAAGAGGTTATTGCTGAAATTGAAAAGCTACCAGAACAATTATGTATAATCGCTTTTTGCATTTTCTTAACATATGAAAACGGAAAATAATTATTAAAAGTTGAGTCCATGTCTCAGTGGTTAGTGCATTGGTTTGTGATTCAAAAGATCGCGGTATCAAATCATAGGACTCTCAAAATTTTAAAATTTTTATTTTTTTATACTATGCTACATATCGTCAGACACAGGGAGTATAAATATTGCCATATGACTTAAAAACTAAATCTTTATAGGAAAAAAAATACAAATAAGTCTATATTATAAAAATAACAATATTATTTATTTTATAATAATGTGCCACAGTTTGATTTGAAATAATTTATATTTTTGGCAATACTTGTGCATGCGATTCAATCAATAAGTTCTGCATCTTCTGTTTCATATTCAGTGTCCATATATGTTAAGTTGTTGTAGAAATCATGATGTATTGGAGGGATGTATGGTAGTAATGATTTAACGTTCCGTAGTTTTTTTTGCTGCTATTTTCACTTGCTCATGGTATTTTTGTGTTATTCCACTCAAAGTTATGGATGCAGGTCTTTCTTTCTTCAAAATATTGACTTCCTTGTACTCTCCGTTCAGGTTATGTTTTACAAAAAAATGATTTGCTGTTTTCTGATTTAAAGTGGAACGTATATACTCCTGAAAAATCAAATTTTTCTTTGTCGACCGTGTGTACGCTTTTATTAGTGTTTTTTGTAATTGGTTCGAAATTCAGGAAATCATGTTGTTCCATACCTGTGACGACAAAGGGAGTTTCTGCAGACAAAGGGTCTCACTTCAGGGGAATAAATTTCCTGAGCATATTGTCTGTGTCTCTTTTCAATTAATGCGAAATCCCTATCAGACGGCAAATAGGTGTAATTGTTTTAATTTTTTTTCTTTGATTAACTCTAGCCAAAATGTCATCAGAAGCCAATTTTTATTTTGTCCTGGGCAGTTATCGGTAAAAATAACTAGATCTTCCACATTGGTTAAAGAAATTTGAGTAACACAGAAGCAACTTCGTCTGCTTCACGTTTGAATGTTTGTATATCTTGATCATCATCGTTAAATTTTGCAGTATCAATTTTTATGTTTATCTCGTCACATGTTTTTCATGTGTCTGACTTTGGAAACTTAAAACCTATATTATACTCAGTGGAAAATATTTTTCGATATACACTTTCCTTCACTGGATTAATGCCTTGGGAATTGCACCACGGAACATAGAACTCTTTGTAGGGACTATAAATTGTCATATCATTGTCATATAATGGTTTACATATTTTGGAATTTGATCGATATGGTCTCTAACAGATTCAAATTGGCGTTAGTTTCTAAGAATTATTCTATCCTATTTTTCATAATATTGTTATTTTGTTATTTTTAATAATAAAACAAAAGATTAGCAATTGTCTTTTCGGAATTAATCACACTAAAAATGATTTTTACGAATTGTTATGTAGCTCTATGTATCCTGATAAAATTACCATTTAAGAAAATAAATGACGACTAATACAAAAATACTATATTAAATAAAGGTAACTTTATATTACTTCCCAATTAACACCCAGATTCTCACGAAATTAGATTGTAAATTGATTGTGAAAAATAAAAATAATCAAAATAACATTAATTTTTATTCCAAATAAATAAATTCTGACATATTTTAAATCAAAAGGCTCACTTTATAGGCTCATTCAAGATTCAAAATAATACGATCTTACTTGAATGACGCATTTCGCTCAAAACGTATATAAGTTTAGCCTCTTTTCTGAATGAAACTGAGACACTCTGTAAAACGCTTATATTAAAGCTTCGGTGTTTGCTGGGTTGTTAAATTTAAATTTTTTGATTTTGTAATTTTGCAAATTTAAACTTAACAAGTAAAAAATGAAGAGACTAAATGTCGCTACATAATAGTGCATAAGTCATTTTTAGCATTTTTGTCCAATAAAAAAAAATAATACCTGTTCACTTGATTGCTATTCCCAAAATAAAACAATTTCGTAATAATGCACCTATTTGGTCAACACGCGAGTTGAAATCTGTAAAAAACAGAAAAACCGGTATTTTAAAAAATACAAGAAATCCGGTTGTATTAACAATTATATTTTATACTCACAGACTCGATGTTTTGGAATATTACAGCCCTGAACCCTAAACCGCAACTATTATTCTATTATATTAAAACGTATACATATTGGTTCGTATTGTTTTTCATATTGTTGTTTATTGTTTTTGATATTGTACTGTATGTACCTACAATTATTACTGTTTATTACTGCGTTGACGACAAACCATAATTCGGGACCATAATTTGTTCGCCCGGGTACCCGGGCTACTCGAAAATACTCGTATGAAATCGAGAGCTCTAGATTCTACATTGTTTTTGCAAAGCAATAGTTAATGTGCCGACTTGCTTGTTTCACTAGTGCAAGAACTTGTAATTGTTTGAACAATATTCATTTGATCTTGTTAAGCATAGCGGCAGCATAAACCTTGAGTTCTTGTAGTAAATTTCTATGCTAAACTGTTCACTGTCTTTTGTGAAGCGAGATAAACAACATCATTTAAAATTTATAACGTGTTTAGAAAAAGTCTAATAAAGAATTTAAGTACAGTCCACATATTTTGATTATTGTTTTTTTGTTTTGTACAAATTATTCTTAACCATAAAAATTTTGGTCCTTCGTCGCTAACGGATACTTTGTTAATATAATTGTGAGAGTGTTAAAAATAATATAATTTGTATTTCGGTGAATCTAATATAAAAAAGAATGTCTTCGCAAAAGGCACTGAAAACGAAACGTAGCCGCGTGAAAGGTATTATTACTCGGGCGCATAAACTATATACAAACAATTGACGATAATACGACTACTGAAGAACTCCAATCGCGGCTAAATTTGTTAGAAGATTATTGGCGTGAATATAAAATTGTTGAAAACGCGTTGTGTGAATTTGATACACCGACTAATAGTGATGAACATACTGGTGATCAAGGCGCTGACGTTCAGTGCGATTTGGACAGTTTTCAACATTATGAAACCAAATATTTAAATATTCATTTGTCGTTGTCTGAAGCCATTCGTGAACGGCAAGTTGCTTTAAAATCACTCGAATCCGCTGTGGTTACAAGGCAAAGGGCATCTGATCTGAGTCCAATGCAAATAATCTTAAATTTCCAAAAATAGTTGTACCGCCATTTTCCAGTGAAAATAGTCAGTGGACAGCATTTCGTGATCTTTTCTACGGTTCCGTTGATTTTAGTTTTATTATTTGGTGTCATACTTGCGCGGTGAAGCTGCTGAATTGATTAAAAATCATCTTATTTCAGAAGAGTTTTATCTCGATGCGTGGAACAAGCTTGAAGAACGATACGATAGACCTCATCTCGTCGCGCGGTCATATATTAAAAACTTTATGAAGCTGCCATCATTATCAATATCAAATACAAAAACTCTTCGCAAAATTATCGATGGGGCCGATAAGTGCGGTTTGAGTGCGGTCAATATGAAAACTTGGTGGTGAAACTAGGCAAAGTTGGTCCGAAGAAATTGGTTCGCGTACAGATGAGACTATTCAGTATCTATTGAAATTTGTGGATACAAGATTTACATATCTTGACTCAAATGATATGTTGGGAGCATCATCATGTTTCAGAGACACCTTCGAAATATACGACGCACGTTGGGAAAAAATGATAATAAAGATAGGTATTTGCATATTTGGATATTCTTAAAGATAAGGAGTGCGTCATTAGAAACTTGTGCACGCTTTTTCTACTGTAACTTTTTTCATTGGAATTCAAAACAAAATTTTTTAATCAAGTTAGGTTTGAAAAACATGTCGGAATATGTAGTATGTAACTTTTGCAAAATTGGTTTGTTATTCAGCGAAAAAATGGGCGATGAACAAAAAGTGCGTGAGGAAATTATAAAAAAAATTCTTAAATAATCCTCACTTTACATATAAAAGGATTGCAAAAATTGTTAAAGCTCACCGGAACACTGTATCAAAAGTACTTCAAAAGTTCAAGGCGGACCTTAACTATGATGGGAAGCCAGGAACAGGCAAAAAGAAAGGTTCTGGTGACCGAAACAAAGCGAAGACGGTGGTTACCGTGCTGAAGAAAAACCCGAATCTCTCAGGACGAAATGTAGCTCTCAAAGTTGGATGCTCTGAGTCTTGGGTACGGTGAGCGAAACTCGAAGCTGGTCTGAAGACATATAAAGTTCAAAAAGTCCCAGATCGGAATGCAGCAAAAAATGTTGAGGCAAAAAAGCTTAAAAACAATTTTGTGAAAAAGTACGAATGTTGCATTATGGATGACGAAACATACGTTCTTTCCGACTTTTCTCAGCTTCCTGGCCAAGAATTTTATGTTACCGATGCTAGAGGAAATGTCCCGGATAAATTTAAGACCCAAAGAAGAGCAAAGTTTCCAAGAAAATTTCTCGTGTGGCAAGCAATTTGTAGTTGTGGCAAACGAAGCAAAATTTTCGTGATCACTGGAACAATTAACACGGAAATATATTTGAAGGAGTGCTTACAGAAGAAACTTCTACCATTTTTAAGACAACATGAAGTGTCTACCTTTTTTTGGCCTGATCTTGCTTCGTGTCACTACAGTAAAGCTGTCTTGGATTGGTACCAGAAAAATAATATAGTGTTTGTCCCTAGAGAAGCGAACCCACCGAATTGCCCAGAGCTCCGGCCAATCAAGAGATATTGGGGTCTGGTAAAAAGGGAATTGAAGACCACCAAACGGGTATCTAAGGACGATGTAAATTTTCGGTGTCAATGGTGTTCTGCAAGCCAAAGGATCGAGGAAGAGACTGTGAAGGCCCTAATGATAGGAGTTGCAGAAAAGTTAATAATTTTATCATTGCTTAATTATTTTTTGTATTTTTTTTTATAATAACTATGAATAAAATTTACATTAATAAAATGTTAACTTTTTCAAAATTGACAAAGTGGTTACTGAGATATTTTTATTTTTCGATGCACACATTTCTAACGACGCACTCCTTAATTCTTGGGGAATCGAGTTGCATATTCGGTATTCTACATTTAAAAAGTAACTTTGTTGAATATTGTGTAAAATTGTTCTGATGCGTAGAAACTAAATATAATATATATATTTTTGATCGATATAACCTTGGCTAATTTGTGTATACATATTCCGCCCATTATACATGATTTAAGACTGTTGAACCATCAACGAACTCAACACTCTACTATGTATTAAAAAATCCTTATTTTTTAATTTTAATGTTGTGAATTTGTGTTCCATTGTACATTAATATTTCAAAATATTTTTAAAAATGTATAGGGTTGGCTATATATATTAAAATAATTAAAACCACTTACCTGATCCAGCCATGATTAAATAATAACAATGATTAATTATTAGATACACAAAATCACAAATATTTTATTTCTAACTTTCTTCACCTTTTCACATTATTTGACACATTTACAACATAGTTTTGTTTTAAAAAAAAAAAAATTACAAATGCCGAAAAAGATACGTAACAAACAAGTATAATATAGTTATTTATAATCATGCCAATAACAATAACTATTAATCGTACTTAAAATAATCATATAAAAAAATCATAAAAAAAAAACATAAAAATTCTAATTAACCGAATAATAGTATTTTCGGTTAATCAAAAATATATGACACATAGAAAAGTTGATATATTGCGTTTACGATTAATCAGACATTCCGGTAACACGATTAATTGCACATACCTAGTTAGAATCGTGCATTCTTATTAATACCGAGCAGGAAATGACATCATTGCCAACAAAATGATAAATTGAGGAAATTGTAGAATTTGTTAATTTCGTCCATTTTTGCAAAACATATTTTTATGTGAATTCTAACATTGCATTTTAAATTTTATAATAATAAGTCAAATAATTTACTAATTATTGGTTCCTTAAGAGTTATATATTAGTGACTTGTATGGGAGGTGGGCGTGTCTGTTTACCGATTTGACTCATTATCGAAGTCAGAACCATTTTTTGGCTAAAACATATTGAAACAAAATTTCATCGTATTCTAACCAGTATTATTCAAGTTACCGTGATTTCTGACAGACAGCAACACAGACAGACATATATACAGACATATATACAGACATTTATACAGACATATATACAGACATATATACAGACATATATACAGACATACTTTTGTTTAAATCAGTTTTCGTGAGCATTTAAAGGTAAGGTATACGGTATAAAATGACCTTTAGGCGCAGGAAGGGGCAGATAAAATTGATATTGCTGTAACCACCATAAATCCTACTATTCTCTCAATATAGTCTGATCGTGATCCAAAAAAGTAATAGACTGCTAAATTTTATATTTTTTTGAATAATACTGAAAAAATATGTATATTTACATTCAAATATCCTTTTAACAGGACATGCTATTAATATGAATAATAAGTTAGATAAGAGACCTATCGGTCTTTGTTATGTGATAAAAATTTTGTTGTCTTTCAGTTATAAATGAAAATTTTACACGTATTTGAGTACACCCATTATATCGTTGTACCATTTTTTCAAGAAATTTTTGAAGAAATATGCCTTAATACAGATGGCTATAACTCGAAAGTGGTGAGAGATATTTACATAAAAAAACGGGAATTTTTATCTGCATTCATCTTTTATATAATAAACAATTCAAATGAAACATTCCCGTAAATTTTTGTTTTTGCCTCATGCGCGCGTTTTTGATCATTTTTTTCCCAACGTGTATCCTACGGGGATTGCTACCAATTTTTAATTTAATTCGAAATCATCGTCAGATATATCAACGAGAGTTCTTCACAAATTCGCCAATGTCCATATTCCGTAGCTCATCAGTCGAACAATCAGTTGCTAGTCATTACATTGTTTCAAATCCTCGTCGATCACAAATCATTTTGCCTACAGCGCAAGTTCGTGTCAGAGAACAATCTGGAAAATTTGTAGTAATTCGACTTCTTTTCGATTCTTGTTCGCCAGTATCATTTGTTACTGAGTCATGTGTACAGCGATTAGGTCTACAGAGATCTAATGCACGTTTATCTGTTTTTGGCGTAGCCTCTGCTAATGCTGGTGTAATCAGAGGAAGTACCATGGTGTGTCTACGTTCGTGTTTCGATGAAACAGACATTTTTGTAACTACGTATATTTTGAATCGTATTACGGCTGAAATACCAGCTCATTATTTTAAAATAAATAATTGGGAGATTTTGGCTAAACTCAATATGGCTGATCCTCAATTTAACACTGCGGGAAAAATGTATATGCTGATGGGTGCTTATGTTGTTTGGTCAGTGTTGACAGATGGAAAAGTATGCATTGAACCACCTCATTTATTTGCACATAACTCCATATTTGGCTGGGTCGTTAGTGGACAATTCGATAATGACTCCTGAGGGAACTGTATTACGTCTTGCACAGTATCAATTGACGTTGATAGATTGTTACAACGGTTTTGGAAAATTGATGACTGTAAAACTATAGAATAAAGTTCAAGTCATGATGACCAGAATTTTGTTCGGCAGAAATTATTTTTCGCAATACTTATTCTCATTCAGCTGATGGAAAGTATGTTGTCTAACTTCCATTTAACACAGACAAACCGATATTTAAAAACACTTTAAATGGTCCTATAGCTCGTCTCCAAAGCATGGAGCGTAGGTTTTCTAAAAATTCAGACCTTCGTAACCAATATGCAGCATTTATGCTCGAATATATTTCTCTAGGGCACATGGAGCTTGTGTCAGCGAATGAAAATGAAGAGCACCCGTAATACCATTTGCCGCACCATGCGGTCCTCAAAGCAGACAACAGCACAACAAAATTGAGAGTTTTCTTTGATGGTTCTTTTAAAGATGCGTTTGGGAAATCGCTAAATGATACACTTTTAATTATTACAGTACATCTATTCAACGTGATCTTTTTGGAGTCTCGCTACGCTTTCTAGATTTTTCTTATGTTTTTACAGCCGATATTGTAAAAATGTTTCGACAAATTTGGATAGCTAATCACCACAGAAATTACCAACGTAGCGTCTGGAAAAATAGTATAGCATAACCAATTCAACAATATCGTCTTTTGTACTGTTACATACGGTACCGCTTCAGCTCCGTTTTTGTGTTAGAATATTGCAACAGCTTGCATTCGACAATGAAAAAAGATTTCCACGCGCATCTGAACTAATTTTGAAAAACGTTTATGTAGACGACATCATGGCTGGAGCAGAGTCAGTCAAAAGGGGGGCTTGTTGCGTTATTAAAAACAGGTGGATTTGATCTTAAAAAGTGGAGTTCAAATTCGAGAGAAGTTTTAAGTGATACACCTATTGAAAACTGCGAAGTTTCCAAAATAGAAAACGAAAATCCACACAATAATTTAATAAAAATACTTGGTCTTTATTGGAATCCAATTTCAGATACTTATTCTTTTCGTGTTGCACAGGTAACGCCATGCGAAGTAACTAAACGTCGTATCCTATCGGAGGTTGCTCGTGTTTTTGATGTCCATGGCTTTCTGTCACCTTCAATAGTATTAATGAAAATATTATTTCAAAAACTTTGGTTGTTGAATGTAACATGGGATGAATCACTACCATCACATATAGTAACAGAATGGACAAATCTGCGAGAATCAATTAAATATTTTGAAACTCTTTCTATTTCAAGAAAAATCTGCACGTTGTTGTCAGATGTAGAAATACATGGCTTCTGCGATGCGTCAACCGTGGCTTATGGAGCAGTTATTTACTGCGTGTCTCGTGCTAAAAGATTCAATACTTCGATCAACATTGTAGCTGCAAAATCTCGCGTCGCTCCACTTAAGGCGTTGACAATACCACGAATGAAACTCTGTGCTGCGTTGCTTTTGTGTCGGTTATTCGAATCTATTAAAACGGCGCCTAAAATCTCCAAAAATTACCTTTTTAGCTTGGACAGATTCAGAAATCTTTTTGCATTGGTTGTCCGCCCCTCCTCGTACTTGGAAAACTTTCGACTCCAACCGAAGAGAAGAAATATTAAACTCAATACCTCATAATTGTTGTGACTATGTAAGTACACATTTCAATCCTGCTGACTGCGCTTCGTGAGGGTTGACACCTAAGGAATTGCTACAACATCGATTATGGTGGTATGAATCATCGTGGTTAATATTGCCAAGGAGTGCATGGCCAAAAACAAAATTTAACATCAATGAAAATGTCGCAGAAATGGTTGCGGAGCAAAAAAAATCAGTGCTGAGTCATTTAGTTTCACGTACAGATCGTTCGGTAATAATCCCTGGCTGAAAAATGTTCATCTTGGAATCGATTGCTTCCTACTATTGTATACGTTCGACGGTTCATTGCGTATAGTCAACATCGCGATGATGCAGTATTCGGTTCAATCTTATATAATGAAATTTATCATGCTCGCGCTCAATTATTTAAGTGTGTTCAGAGAGAATCGTTTAAATCAACATTTAAATTTTTGAATCAAATAGTGTAGTAAAAAAATAGGAACACTCTTTTTCAAAACTTTCTCCATTTATAAACTCAGTTGGACTTCTCCGCATCGATGGTAGAATTCAAAATTCTTCAGTGTCATTTAATATCAAACATCCTATCATTTTAGCCCGCAACCATATCTCCGAACTTATATGCATGTTGGAGCATCAGAAATATTTGTTATTCTTCGTCAACATTTTTGGATTTTAGGAGCGCGCAATCTGGTTCGATCGATTGTATTTAAATGCAAACGTTGTTTTATGCTTCGCCGACACACTTCTGTTCAATTAATGGCAAACTTGCCTGCCGCTCGCGTACATCAATCGCGACCGTTTTTGAACAATGGTTCTGATTTCGCAGATCCGCTAAATATTGCAATGAAGAGGTGCAAACGTCCCGGCATATATTTGTCTTGTCATTTGCATGTCTACTAAGGCGATACATCTGGAGTTGGTGAGCGACCTAAGTGCAGACGCATATATCGCTGCTTTTAAAAGATTTACAAGCAGAGTTCGGATTTGCACGCACGCCCGCGCCCGCGCCCTTAAGTAAATGAGAAGCAAATTTGTTTACGCATACTCTGCACTCGGGCACCACATTTTTTTTTACAACACATCCCGTCGCAACGAGTGATGCTTTGCACTATTCTCGGTACCTGCCCTCGTGCGGGCTACGAAACTAAAAACTGCAGCCCGCGCAGACGTGGAATGAGAAAATAGAGAAACATATCGCGCAAGTGCTATGGTATTTATTTCGCGGGGCAACTCCGTGCAACAGCGAAAAACGACTGCCCCGGGCAGCACGCGGGCAGTTTTTCACAGCCAGATAATTTTTTCTTGTATGACATTCTTACGTGGCGCAAGAGTACGGCACTGTTATAATATACTGCGCAATGTTTTAATAATTTTTAAATAAAACTACCGTCAATACAGAAAAGTTTGGCAATACTCAAATACACTTTTAATCGATGTTTTAATTTGGTTTACAAAAATTGTATAATTTAGTCTAGTTTTTCAGTGCAAATTTAAACTTAGTGTACATTTTTACAAATGAGGATATACATTATTTTTCGAAGCCTATCATGTAGCTTTTTTATTAAAATAGATTTTTGCACATAATAATTTTTGTATTTGAATACAAATGCTGATTAAGATTTCATGTTAAATTTATTTTTCTGTTCAACGAACAATTAAAAGATACAATTTTTATAAACCAAAATAAAACTGCGATTAAAAGTGTATTTGAGTATTGCCAAACTTGTCTGTATTATCAATAGTTTCATATAAAAATTATTAAAACATTGCGCAGTCTAGTAAAACAGTGCCAATAAAATTTACTGGCTGTGAAAAATGCGCGTGCTGCCAGGGGCAGTCTGTTTTCGCTGTTGCACGGAGTTGCCCCGCGAAATAAATACCATAGCACTTGCGCGATATGCTTCTCTATTTTCTCATTCCACGTCTGCGCGGGCTGCAGTTTTTAGTTTCGTAGCCCGCACAAGGGCAGATACCGAGAATAATGCAAAGCATCACTCGTTGCGACGGGATGTGTTGTAAAAAAAAATGTGATGCCCGAGTGCAGTGTCTGCGTAAAACAAATTTGCTCGTCAGTGTATGAAAAAAGGGGCATGTGCGGGCGCACGCACACGTGCATTTCCGATCTCTGTTTACAAGTCGTCGCAGTAAATGCAGTAATCTTTACACCGACAATGGCACTAATTACCAATGAGCTCGACAAATATTAGATGATATGAAAAAAGAATGAAACCATAAACGCTGTTGGAACTATGTAAGTACACAATTTAATCCTAGCACACTGGAATTGGTTGCAAAACATGGTACAAGCGTTTTGGAAACAATGGTCGAGCGAATATATAACGTCATTACAACAGAGAGCAAAATGGCAACAACCAAGACGAGACTACGATATAGGAGATGTTGTGGTTATAAAGGAAACTAAGCTTCCACAATATAAATGGCTACTGGGTAGAGTCACCAACGTTCATCCAGGCTCTGATGGACAAGACCGAGTCGTTACAATAAACACTGAGAAGGGAACCTATTTGAGACTAGTAACCAAAATTGCGCTACTTCCAATGGTCTGAAACAATGTTTCAGAAGGGGCGGAATGTTTTGGAATATCACATGCTCAGAATCCTAAACCGCAACTATTATTCTATTATATTAAAACGTATACATATTGTTTTTCATATTGTTGTTTATTGTTTTTGATATTGTACTGTATGCACTTGCAATTATTACTGTTTATTATTGAGTTCACGACAAACCATAATTTGTTCAAGGCATTCAATGCATGCGTTTCTACATTGTTTTTGCAAAGCAATAGTTAATGTGCCGACTTGTTTCTCTAGTGCAAGAACTTGTAATTGTTTGAACAATATTCATTTGATCTTGTTAAACATAGCGGCATTATAAACCTTGAGCTCTTGTAGTAAATTTCTATGCTAAACTTTTCTTTGTGAAGCGAGCTAAACAACATCATTTAAAATTTATAACGTGTTTAGAAAAAGTCTAATAAAAAATTTAAGTACATTCCACATATTTTGATTATTGTTTTTTTTTTTGTACCAATTATTCTTAACCACTCGATATAATTACCAATATCTGAACAAACTACAGTAATTATATCATAAAATTAAAAGATAATTTGCTAACTTCTTTCAAACGACTTATTCCAAACAGAAAATCACAAACATGACGTCATCTATCCTTTCACTTTAAATAGAAGCAATTATATAAAAATGCCGACTATTGCATCCAATACAGTTTTAAGGTACCTCAAAACAATTTCAATATCATATTCGGAGGGTCCTGACTTCATACCTAGTTGTGTATTAATGTGGTGTGCGGATATTTTACATAAACCATTAACCACATTATTTAATTTGTACCTTAGGACAGGTATATTTTCGGATATTATTCCCCTGTTTAAAGATGGTAGTAGAACAAATGTTGTAAATTACTAATGCATTTCAAAACTAAGTGCTAGTCCTAAATTTTAACCGATCCGCTCACACATAGTTTGCTATCAATTGTTTCACCGTACCAGCATGGATTTTTGAAAGGTAGAGTCGAAGGTAGCGTCGGTAGCTCAAGGTTAGTGCATTGGGCTGCGAGCCAGAAAACAGAGAGTCTTATTTAAGGAAGCTACATCAAGGTATATTTCGGTTTCGTCCGGTGTTCCCCAAGAAAGTCATCAATATTATTTATCTTATTTATAAATGACCTACCGTCAGTTATTAAACACTGTAGAATTTTAATGTATGCAGATGATGTCAAATTATTCCATTCATTTAACGATGCAGTACAGCAATCTTGCATTCAAGATGATCTAAATAGGTTAGAAGATTGGTGTATTTATAACCACCTTAACCTTAATCTCAAGAAATGTAATGGTGGCATAGAATAAAGTTATTTACTTCAAAATATATCTCTAAATTATCCTACAAGGCAATAATAATAATAATAGTTTGGCGCTACAGTCCTGTATAGAACTTCGGCCGAGCTCTCTCACCATTTTGAGCTGTGCGTGTTATATTTGTACTCAAAGTGGTGGGACCTACAGTTTATTGCCGAATCCGAACGGCGGGTGAGAGCTTTTCATAGGCAATGGTTTTACTCTCGTAGGTTTGCCATTTACTGCCGAGAGGTAGCGCGGTATAGAAAAATGTTTCTATGAAAAGATGTTGTTAGCCCCAGTCCAGGCCCTACAAGGCAAACCAGACAATATATTCCGATAAAATTGAGCATTTGTAGCTCTAACTACTCTTTAAATGATCCGTTCCGTCGGATATGCACTGAGTTTAATGAATTGTATTTTCTTTTCAATCTTTCTGACTCGATTGCCGTAGTAAAAAACAATATCGTTCAACACCTAAATACTTAATAAGATTTTGTATATTTTAATGAGACTTTTTATAGTTAAGATGATATTTATCTGTTGGTTACTCGCGAATACTCGTGAATCTGACCAGCTCGGGCTGCTCAAGAAACAGTCACCAATCCACGCGATATGCGGATGTGTCTCTCGGTCGGTTGGGAGGGTAAGAGGGCGTGGGATTCGTTCGAATAAAACTACCCTAGACAAAATTTTTGGCAGGGTTGAGGCAGATTAGAATCATTTTTTCGATATATTATATTTCAAACAGACCGCCAAGCTGTCTGTTTTCTGCCAGTTTCCAAAATATGCCATTAAAATTACACAAAATTGTACTGCACCAAAATGAGTGTAGGGCAGTGTTATTGAACGTATGTATATTCTTAAATATGATTGTCAATTTATTCCTAGATTCAACAATTATTATCTGACAGCATACGGCCTTCAAAGTAGAAGGAATTGTTATTTGAGAAATACTACAGAACGCAAAAACACTCAATTACGTAGTCCGATTATTTTACAATTTTATATTCACATTTTCGAGAGATAATATGAAAATAACTTACCTTTGTTTCTGGTTTTATTGCTGCTTTGAATTCTGCAATATTTGTCGGGTCCACAAAACTCGAACTAATTCCAAGTCTGGAAGCCACTTGCCTGATAAAGAAATGAAATTTATTATTTACAGAACAAAAAGTCATTATTACACTAAACAAATTTTTGTTTACTTAAGAATATCTTAAATAATAATCCAAATTATAATGACTATACCCAACTTACAGTTTAACATACTCCTCTTTAGTGGTTTTGCTATGAATCTGAAACTTACACCATCAATAAACGAGTGGGGATAGTTAAGTCACATGGGCGGGACCTTAAGTCGGGCCCGACCTAAGGTGGGGATATAATTGTGAGATATTAAATTTCATACCCAAATATTTCTAATTATTCACATATCATATCATAAATTTGCGTTTTATATCCCCATAATTAAAAAAAAATATATAAAAACCATTCACAAAAACGTAGAAAAATTTAAGTGGGCGGATTACGCCCATTTTTGGAACACATATTTTTAGGTGAATTCTAACAATACGTTTTAAATTTTATAACTATATCTTAAATACTTTGGAGTCATTTTATTTTATACAAATTAACTAACCAACGCGCTCAGGGGATTCATGCAATGAACAGTATTGATAGTGAAAAAGGATTATATGTTTAAGGGAAGGAGAAAAATAGAGTAGTGTCGGTGGATGTTTGCTTTAAATTTCCCAATATTAAAATTGTCGGTAAAAACAGACGCAGGGAGATTATTCCAAAAACGTATCGTGCGACTGAAGAACGAATTCTCTCTGTAATGCGAGGTTCTGTTGAGAACCGAGTGGACTACGAAGGGGTGGGCTTGGTTCGATGCGCTAGTAGAACGAGAGAACACACGACCTGGATGAATCAGGCCATGTATTTCCCTCAAACACTTACCATTGCACACCCTACCGCCCTTCGGTGGTCAAGAGAACCAATAGATGATGAAATATTTTCATCCGCTATTAAATACATTGCACGTTGCTGGATTCGATCCAGGAACTCCAACTTTGAAGCCCCTGCTCAAATGTGCGAATTGTATTCCATTTTAGGCCGAGAAGTGAAGTATGTCTTACACCAGGCATGTCAAACACGCGGTCCGCCAACCTTTCATCTGCGGGCCGCGAAGACCTTTTAAATAATATAACAAAAAATATTTTTAAGAATTGAAATTATTTTTAAATATTTTATACAGGCGTTAAAATGATTATTATATATTGTTGTGCATTTTTGTGCAGAGCCATGTATTCAATTTAACATGCCACATAAGAAATTAAATCACTAATTTTGGTTAAAAACTTATTAATTTATTTAAAAAAATATTTTTCTAGGTACATTATTTTCCAAAATTTTGTAACGAGAATTTGATAAGTTTTTAATATAGATTTTTATTTTGGTTTCGAAAAACGATAATAACAACGGCGGATTGTTGCTTTAAACTATTTTTTGCAGTTTTTGTACGATTTGGCCTTCGATATTGGCACAAGATCTAATTCGATATCGTACGATTGCGCCGCACGCACAGTGGTCCAAAATTAAAAAAAGGTGGCCAAAATTCTAAAAATCGTCTATATCGATTTAAGACAAGTAAACGTTTAATGTGTGATTCAAATTCATGTGATTCGGTCTAAAAATTGCAATGGTCTGACAATTTTTTTGTGTAGAAAATGTTAAAAATATTTTTTATTTAGTCAAATATGAACTTACAATTTATAAGGAATTCGTTTAATAGGAGTAATATTAAGAGAAAGAAGATAACGCAGATGAAGGAGAAGATGATAAAGAATACTAAGAGTTTCAATCTTTTTTATCATATCTCTCACATCGATTTCTATTTTATATTAAAAATACCATTTTTTTTAATATAAAGTTAGTTATTTTTCGCAAAAGCAATTATTTGCAAAATTTAAAAACTGATTTGAACTGCTACTATATTTGGCAACAAAACTGCATTAAAAGTTTAGGGGAACAATGCAGAACACTTTAACTTTTTTTAACTTTTAATAATTTACTTGTTTTAGAGGCTCACATATATTGTATGATATCTAATTGGTCCTTTAGAATAGTTCCCTTTTTTGTTGTATTATAAGTTCTTAAAACATATATTTATATAACTAACATAAAATAATATGAATAGTGTATCTACATTAGCAGTAATCTTAAAATCAAAACACACTAAAACATACATTTTTTTTAATGAAAAAAGTACATACTTTGAGAGTTAATATCTGAAAAAGAGTATTTTTTTCGAATAAAATTTTTGGACGTATTTATGGCTTGGAATGTTTATAAGTGAATTATAATACTATTGCTTGCATTCTAATTTAAAAAAAGTATTAAATTTTGGCCAGCTTTTTTCCATTTTGGACCAGTATGCGCCGACATAAAATGTTGCAATAATTTTGGATGATGGTTAGATCTGTTTTATAAAATTGTCTCTAGTGTTTGAAATGTACTCCATTGTAAATAATAATAATAGCTTGGCGCTACAGTCCTATAAGAACTTAGGCCGAGCTCTCTCACCATTTTGAGCTGTGCGTGTTATATTTGTACTCAAAGTGGTGGGCACGGTTGCCAGATAAAATTCTCACAAGTAATACCTTTTTCCTCATGCAATTCTCACAATATCCCACCATTTCCCACCATATCCCTTAAAATCCGACCGTACCACAAATTCTCGCAATTTCCCACCGTACCTCAAATTCATACAATTGTCCACTAAATCTCTCAGTATAAAATAATGATATATGTAGTACATTCATTTTATTTTAATAATTATATAATATAATGGCGGATAATCACACAATTTAAAGTTATCTTTAAAAATAAATTCTACTTTTTGCCATATTTTGTATAGGATAAATTGTAAAACGACGATATTAAAATTTACTTAAAAATGTATATATTTACTGTATTCCACTCGAATCTTCGGAATTTTTAAATTTATTTACTGTGTTTATTGTTTATTAATTGTGTTTATATGACTGTTAGTTCCATTTAAATATTATTGCATAACACACGATAAATATGTTTAACATACGATTTTCTACAAGAAGAAGAAATGTAATTTTTATTGAAACTAAATTTTCAATTGAAATTGTACACAGATTTCGTTATTTTTGTCTTGACAGTTGTATTGTTCTTACCAGCAGTTTGTGGAAAATTGACCTCGTGTGAGAATTATTTTCCCACAAGAGGGAAATTTCCCACGGTGGGAAAATAATTCTCACATGGGAAATTTTAGTGTGAGAATTCTCACATCCCACAGAGACAGAAAATTCTCAAAAGCTGTATTTTTCCTGCAAAACTGGCAACTATGGTGGTGGGTTTAATACCGAATCCAAATGGCGAGTGAGAGATTTTCATATGCAATGTTTTACTCTCGTAGGTTTGCCATTTACTGAGAGGTAACGTGGTATAGAAAAATGTTTTTTTATGAAGAGGTGCAGTTTGCCCCAGTCCAGGCTTGAACCAGGGACCTTTCGGCTCGCAGTCCAACGCATAAACCTTGAGCTACCGACACTACTCCATTGTGAATACCGCATACAACATTTTTGGCAGGATCAAAGAAGTTCGGGCATTTTTGTGATATATTTCAACCAGACAAAAATCTCACCATTTTTTGCAATTTTATTTTAGAACCAAATGTAAAACACGAGCGAATTTTTCTGTATGGTACACAAATGCGGCCCGCCTCACCTTTTGAGTTGCCAAATGAGTTTGACATGCATGTCTTACAACGTTTCTGAAAACCGAGGCACTGGCCGCTTCTTTCGACACATCAAATATGTGATCATTCCAACGGAGTTCACATTAAATTGATAAGCCCAGAACGTCAAGAGCAGCTGACTGCGCAATATTCCCAGCACCCACATCGAGGGGAGGAAGGGGTGAATCCATTCTTTTAATAGATAACAGACAGCATTGGGTCTTCGCGATCACGGCATTACAGCGATTCCTAGTCTGTATGCAAAGTCTTTCAGTACCAGCGTTCTTATTAGAACGCCAATTCTGAAAGGTTTCCTCTTTCGACCTGACTGCAATCCTGCAAGTCTCATTAAACGAAGAGTGGTCCTTGGGTTTAATGCAATATCTTTTTAGAAGGTATGAAGGACTGCATACACAATAAAATAATATTTTGTACCATTAAGGCAGCGGCATTTATGACTCTATCTGCGAAGCACAATTTCCAATTAAAGTTGCGAAAAAATCATTTAACACATCCCAATTTGCTTTTTCGTAAATCCATACAGTCCTCTTCGGGCTTTAATCGAAGAGGACTCAGCGGAAACAGTACATCATTCGGAATTACCAAGAGGTGCAAAGACTTTAACATCATATTTTTGAAGATCCTTCACCAATTGGGTGAGTTGATTGCACTCTGCAAACAGTTTAACATAACAACCCTCCCATTTTGATAGACCCGAGTGGCACAACCAAGTGGCGTTGTGCACATTAAAGTCACAACAACAATTTCACTGCCTGGAAACTGTTCCAATATATTTGAGATCGAATCAGATAGGGCATCTAACTTATTACAGGTAGAACCCCTATCTAGATTCGGACTCCCATAAATAAAACACAAGTGCGTGATGTGTGACAAGATTTTGAATTTTATCCACACAGAATTAAATTCATTATCCGAAACACTATGATGCTGCTGGTGCTGGTACGCAACGTCACTTCGAATAAAAAGTGCGAGACCCCTATGAGCAAAGAACAATGGCAGTAGGTGGTACCCAGGTATCTGAAAATCCAGTCGATCTGCACACTCATTAACCTGGGTCCCAGACACAATAAAAACCAATTTAGAACGCATTAGTACAGGCAAAGCAGCAAGGCATCCATTAGAACTGGAAAATATGCTAAATGAAATAAACTGCACAAAGTAGCCAGAGAAACTCCATGGTGGAGCGACCTCTTCTCAAATCTCAGAACAAAAGTACGTAGGCTCTTTATTAGGGCAAATCTTACATACTCCCTTTTTGCCCTTTTTACCACATATAATAAAACCATAAGAAGTGCGAAGAGGAAAAGCCTCCGAAACACATCAGCTACAGCGAAGCTATACAAGGCTATAGCTAAAATAAAAACAGAAACATCACTTTCACTAAAAAGGGAGGATGGGAGCTATACTGAAAATGAGAATCAAAAGGTTTCACTTTACCTAAAGACTCATTTTCCAGGCAGCACGCAAAACGTGCAAGAACGCGATGCAGAAACTTTTGTTAGACCCAAAAGAGAAGACTGGGAGATGGCAAACAAGATATTTACAGAACAAAGAATTGATTGGGCCTTACATACAACATTCCAACATTCCACGGTGTTGACGGCATATTCCCTGCTATGTTACAGCAGGGTAAATATTAATTAATGAAACACTTGATAAGAATAACTAGAAGCAGCATAGCACTAGGTTACAATCCAACCAGTTGGAGAAGAGCCAAGGTGGTATTTATACCAAAGGTGAAAAAGATTTCACCCATCCAAAGTCCTTTAGGTCAATTAGTCTCACATCCTTTGTACTTAAAACAATGGAAAAGATAATAGACAATTATATCAGAGTGTCAGCATGCGTATAGAGCAGGTAGATCCACAGAAACCGCTCTATATCAACAGACAAATATAATACAGAAAACCATAGATCCAAAAGATATCGCATTGTGTGCCTTCCTTGACATCAAGGATGTCTTTAATAATACCTCTCATGAGGGCATCAAGAGGTCCCTGGAAATTATGGAAGTAAACAACACTATGTCAAGATGGATGAGCGAATTTCTAAAATGCAGAACAGCAGAAGTAGTGGTTGGGACAACCAGCATAAGAATTATTACAATTAGAGGTTGTCCACAAGCTTGGTTGTAGATGAACTCCTTTGGAAACTTACATAGAAATCGTATGTAGAGTGAAGAGTGTCTATCAGACACTCTGCTAGAATAAAACTAGGTCTTAAAAAAGCTTGTAAAAAAGCTATTACGAAAAGAACTATTTAACATCAGAGAAGAACTATGATTGTTGCAGTCTAAAATGCGTCAATCAAAGAAATTCATTGGGTCCTATGATATACGAAGATTTAAAGAATACATTAAACTATCGAAGAAAAACCTGAGAATTCTAACAGGACTTCTTACAGGTCACTGTCGGCCTGCTAATAATCTGACTAGGATGGGTATACAAACGGACATGTAGATTCTCTAGAAGACGATGAAGATCCAGAACACATTTTAGAAACACGTCCAGCGCTAACGCGTACAAAAACAAATACTTGGGGATCGACAACCAAGTTCGCGCGATATTAGATATATAATCAGATTCTTAACTGAGATAGGCTTGACGGACATCCTATAGAACTATTAGAACCATAATCACCTATAAATAGTATAGGGAGATGCCACGGCTGAGAATGTCTTCCGTTATGGTATGAATCGGGGCACAAAAGATCTATTCAGGACGTAGTGCATTACTCCGAAGCAATAATAATAAAAACCTGGGTCCCACCTAATGCCATTATATTTATGTGGCTTATAGACAGGCACATGTACATACACAGAGAAAAAATTCGACTTCAGTCCACGAACGTTGCAAAAATCTATACGGAAGTTTTGCGACATTGGGTGAATTTGAAACATACATACTAATAGCGGGCGGTAGTTGAGACAAACAAGTGAGAGCGTAAGCTAAACAGTGGTGAGTGTTAACCTTCACCACTGTCTTCGTTACGCACTCTTGCAGTGTCAGCCACGGACACTGATAGCGTGGAGTAGGATGGGGAAGCAGAGGGCATAGATAAGCCCGTTGCGTTGGCAATTGTAATAAATCAATGCAGCGACGACGTCCACTGGTCCAAAAGTGAAAAAAGCTGCCCAAAATTCAATATTTTTTTTTAAATTAGCAAATTAGAAAAAAATACTCTTTTTCAGATATTAACACTCAAAGTAAGTACTTTTTTTTTCTTTAAAAAAATGTATTTTTTAGTGTGTTTTGATTTTAAGAATACTGCTAATGTAAATATACTATTCATATTATTTTATGATAATTATATAAATAGATGTTTCAGAACTTATAATACAACAAAAAACGAAAATAGTGTAGAGAACCAATAAAATATCATACAATGTATGTTAGGCTCTAAAACAAAAATAAACGTTTTTTGCCAAATAAAGGAGAATTTCTAATCAGTTTTTAAATTTTGCAAAAAATTGGTTTTGCGACAAAAAAAACTAACTTAATGTTTAAAAAATGGGATTTTTAATGTAAAATAGAAATGGATGTGAGAGAGACGATAAAAAAGATCGAAACTCTTGATATTCTTCATCAATGTCTTCTTTATCATTTTCTCCTTCATCTGTGTTACCTTCTTTCTCTTAATATTATCCCTATTAAACGAATTTCTTATAAATTGTATGTTCATATTTGACTAAATAAAAAATATTTTGAACTTTTTCTATTTATATACAATTTATATACCGAATCACGCGAATTTTAATCACACATTGAACCTTTAATTGTCTATAATCCAAATAAACGATTTTTAGAATTTTGGCCAGCCTTTTTCAATTTTGGACCACTGTGCGGCGGCATTCAACAAGTGTTAAGATTATATACAACGGACGACAAATTAAAATAAGAGGACGAATCGACACGTTCGTCTCCCATCATTGAGCAGACTCTAAATTTTGGTTCCTAAAGAGTTATATAATAGTTACTTAAATGAGAGGTGGGCGTGTCCAATGGCCGATTTGGCTCATTTCCGTCGTATTCCGACAAGTAGCGTCAGTAGCTCAATGTTAGTGCGTTGGACTGTGAACCGCAAGGTCCCAGGTTCAAGCCTGGACTGAGGCTAACAACATCTTTTCATAGAAACATTTTTCTATACCGCGCTACCTCTATTATTATGTTATTGTTTCCGATCAGACAGCAGGACAGACTGACATGGCTAACGGACTCGAGGTATTGATGATGATGAAGAATACCTAAGGGACGTTACAATATATGCACAAACTTAATATACCCAGTACATCATAAGTGTAGGGTATAAATAGGCGTAAACGGATTTTATTTGTCAATAACTTCCGTAGTTTTTCGAGTTTTAGATAATGACACAATTTTAGGTCCACACCTACTACATTTTATTACTTTTTAAATACAGGGGAACACAATTAACAAACAATTTAGCGTTTTATTCAAAACTTTTTCGAAAATGACATATAAACATAAAATTTCTAAAATCTGAAAGTTGTGTAATGAAATAAAATGTAAAGTAGGGAGCAACAAGGTATCCACCACACGGCGAAGCCTGAACTTAAATCGTTCATTTCCATTACATGGCTTCATAAAATCACTTGTTGTAGATATAATAATAAGACCTTCGCCGTTGCCAATATTCTTTATATACTATTGTTAATCTTAACTTTTGTTACAACGTACAGTCCAAAGAACTTTCCCTTGAGCTTTAAATTGGTTCCAAACTGTCTCGTTTTTATTGTCATAACTTGCAGCTTCTTTCTTGTTTTTGTCATACTGCTTCTACAGTTACTTCTTAGCTTATAACTTTCTGCGACTTATTAGACCAATTCTTCATATATTATATCAGACACTTTGACGTCATCTCCAATTCTCATAAAATCACATGCGAGTACCTGCGGAGTAGAGTAAACTACTCTGTGAACCACTTCTCTGGCTCATCGATCACCAAGCTGAGTTGACACGTGCCTAGAGGAAATGGACAGGTTCCTCCTGTTGTTATTTTATTTTTGTTATTATTTTATTTATATTATATAATAATAGTTTGGCGATACAGTTCTGTATAGAACTTAGGCCGACTCTCTCACCATTTGAGCTGTGCTAGTAATATTTGTACTCAAAATGGTGGGACCTACAGTTTAATTCCGAATCCGAACGGCGGGTGAGAGCTTTTCATAGGCAATGTTTTACTCTCGTAGGTTTGCCATTTACTACCGAGAGGTAGCGCGGTATAGAAAAATGTTTCTATGAAGAGATGTTGCCAGTCGCTGGGGATCGAGCCGGGGACTTTACGGCTAGTAGTCGAACGCACCTGCAACATTGTTTGCGATATTTTTATGTCTGTAAAAAATTGTGGCAGCACTGTCTAAAAAAAACTGCACTTTTTAATATAATTTCAACTATAAAATCGAATTTTGTTAAAAAAGAAATAAGCAAATACAACGGAGTGCAACAAAAAAACGGAATCCTTCTTATGAAAATTGCAATTGGTAAGTCCTATTTCATTTCGAGTTATAAATTTTAACAGAATTAACATCTTTTAAGAACTTTTTTTATATACTAAAATTAATTTGATCTCATAAGATTTTTTATTATCAACCAGGCAGCGGGTGTTTTCCAAAATATCTGGCTATTTTTATTTTTCTATCAACCATACTAATATTTGAATTTTAGCCTGAAAAATTATCAAACTCGCATAAATTAAAAGTTTATGATTTCTTATTTTTTTCACCGAACAAATTTTAGTTTTTTGACCAAATACAGTTTTTAATCAGAGAAATGGTTCATGTCTGGAATGAAAACCAAAAACAATCTGGTTGATAAAGTAAAAAGCTGAGGCTAAAATTGAAGGGTTTGGTGCAAGAAAGGGTTAAGTCCATTTTTTCACTTTTCTGGAGGAAAATCAATAAAAACTGTTATACTGTGCCAATTTTACGATTTTTTGTTTTAAAAAAATATAATCGTATAAAATAAGTGTGAATTGTTGGATTTTCAAAGAAAAAACTAAAACAATGCACGCAACTTGTCTTGAAAACGTATTTTAAACTGCTGGACTTGAACTTTTTTTGCCCCAAAAAATTGTAACAAATATTGATTCATACAAAAATACACTCTCAGAAAATAATTGTTGAATCTAACAATAAATTAACAATCATATTTGGGAATATACGTTCAACAATCAACAATTGTTGAATTATTGTTGGAAACAACAATCGCAATTGTTATTTTTTAGAAATAGATTTTTGTAGCAAATGAACAAACGTTAAACGAACGAACTACCCGGATTTTTCGAACAACCCGGACGCAGATTCTTCTTCATCTCCAGCGGTGATTTTCCGATCTTTTGCGGCACACTGAGCCTCATCTGCTTAAATGATAGCGTATCGTCTTTGCGCAGCTTCAAACTGACTGGAACGACAACGGACACTCGATCGATTTTTCCCAGAGATTATCCCCATACTTGGCAATGATGAAATATACAATTAAGACAATTCCAAAGTGGGGTTGTTGAAATGTTTGTCCTCGACAGCCAACGTCTTGGTGTTCTTGATGAAGCTAGCTTCAGATTTGCTAGCAGCTCCTATACTCCTGTGTCAATTCTGCAGTGGCAACGTCATCCTTAATCAAATTGACTTCTTTGTCCAGCGCGCCCATTAATATATTCTTTGACAAATTAAAGAAACATTGAAATAGGTTAATCAATGTAAATACTTCTGGGTACCTGCGGTTCCACATAGTTGTATCATCGAGCTGTATTAATTTCTTCCGAAATAAAAACGAACGATTTCAATTTGTTTTTCAAAATTTATCCAATAAAAAATAAATTCATCTTTTTAACTTCAAAAATTTGAATTTTTTTAAAAATCGAATTGTTGTTTTTATTAAATTGTTAAATTAAATTTAACAACCCAACAATAAATTTAACAATCACCAAAAAATATTGTTAAGTGTGACAAAGCTACAATCATAGCTCAAATCAAAACAAAAAAAAATAACAATTATAATTGTGAAATGAAATACAATCTTTATTGTTAAATTTTAACAATTATTTTCTGATAGTTTAGCTTTTGTATTAAAATTAAATTTATATTTATCGCCTGTTATTATATAGTTATAGTATAGTTATTCCAAAAGTTTTTAATTCGGATATATTGCGTAATTTACCTTTCAAATCATGGTATCGATTGGTTTGCCGTTTGCGAACCATTTGCAACGACGAGTAATTACAGGCAAATATTCTAATACCCATCTTTTCCAAAATGCGTTAGAAAGCTGTTGCGTGGTCTGCCGCCAACCTTTTTTTAATAAAATTCCATCACTAACCGTATCTGCTTGTGGTTTCTCCCCGCTTGAACTTCCTAATATAAAGTGGTTCGGAGTCAATGCCTCGTCCTCGTCGTTGCTGATGATAGGCATACCCCCAAATCATGTATCTTTTTATTATCGTGTGACAACAATTCGTTTCCAGTCCCCTTCGTCTAAAATTTGTATAACGTATTTCAAACGTTTCGTTCGTTTCGCTCTTTGAATCGAACGTTTGTTCAATATTTTTGTTTTGCCAACTATTTTTCATATACAAAAATTTCAAATATATTTTTTTTATTTTGTCGTATGATTTATATGCTGGCAACAAAAAAACTCTCAAAACGAGCGTACTCAACGTTTCGTTTGATACATGAATCAAAAATTGTAGTCACACGATATTCAACCGATATTCAAACGAATTGTAGCCGATATCGTTGTCACCGGGAAATACATGATCGACACGATAATCTTCTTCAATATGACATCTTATGTATTGCGCACGAAGTTCTTCTTCTGTAGCTGAATTGCAAATTTCCTCTCGTGGCCACTTCCCAGAATCTAGTTTCAAAAACTCCGGTCCATTTAGTCATCTACTACTGTCTGTAAAGTCAGGTGTTCTTCACCATTTTGTCGCCTCATCAGATACATTTTGTGCATCTGGCACTTATACAAATATAAGTGCCAATCTCTTATATTTGTAAGGTCTAATATTTCGCTTACGCGGAAAACCACAAATTGACGGTAACGTCTATGATCAGAACGCAGCCAAGCCAAACGGTGCTAGAGTCTGACCAGAATCTCTGCTTTACAAATTGAATATTGTGCGTGGTGATCATTGCGTTCGCAAGACGTGCTCCAACAACTGCGGCTTAGAGCTCTAGACGATGAATAGCTATCATTTTGAGAGGAGCTACTTTAGCTTTACTGCCGAGCAGAGTACAATTGACCGTAGCACCATCAGTGCATCTGAAGAAACTCAAATAAGCGAAACCATTTTATTGTTCCATCTCAGGATATTGAACATATTCTCCCTTACGTAACCTCTTGGAATTTTCATTCGCTGCAATTCAGGCATAAGTGGAAGCCAGTGCAACCACTTAGAAAACTGCTCGTCATGTATCGGCTCATCCCACAAACAACATGTTCGCCATATTTCTTGAAATATTACTTTAGCGTACATAACATAGAACGATAGAAGCCCTAGTGGATCAAATATTGTCATTAGTAAACTCAATACTTCTCGTTTAGTGGGTCGTTGAATTCCTAGCAGTACATATTGGTTTCTATAGTGGCTGGATAACTTAAAAACAGTCTTCAGAGGTAAGCCACCACATTCCGAGTACCCTTTCAGCCGAGATGTCAGTATCAGCATTTAAATTTGTGGAATCGACAGGATCCGCTTTTAATGCTTCGAGAACGGCCTACGAATATGCAAAATTTCGCATGTGGAAGCCACCTTTTTTTATGTATAAAACAGACGTCACGTGCAAGAATTACCGCATCTTCCTTGGTGTCAACGCTATCTAACATGTCATCAATGGTTCTCAAGTATGCATTGAACGGCTCTTGGATATTGCTCGCGAAATTCCTCAGCATTTTTATTTTTCACATATTGAGCGCAACTTGGCGAGCAGGTCGACCCAAACGTCATTACTTACTTACTTACTTAAATGGCCCTTACATCCGTGGGTCGGTTTTGGCCGCTGAGATGAAGCCGCGCCAGTCGGATCTGCTTTGCGCGCGCTGACGCCAGTTAGAAATACCAAGCGTTGCCAGGTTGTCCTCAACTTGGTCTTTCCAACGCAGATTTGGACGCCCTCTTCTACGCTGTCCACCTTCGAGATTCGATTCAAGCACCTTCTTGGCTGGAGTGTTTTCATCCATTCGTTCGACATGACCTAGCCAGCGAAGCCGCTGGATCTTGATGCGCTTGACTATGTCAATGTCGTCGAATAACTCATACAGCTCGTGGTTCATCCTGATTCGATACTCGTTAACAAAGCAGATAGGGCCAAAGATTTTACGGAGAATCTTTCTCTCGAACGCTCCCAGTACTCTCTCATCGGTGGTGGCCAGCGTCCATGTTTCTGCACCATAAAGTAGGACGGGCATGATGAGTGACTTGTAGAGCATTATTTTTGTCCGGCGAGAGAGGGCTCTGCTTCTCAATTGCCTACTGAGCCCAAAGTAGCACCTGTTGGCAAGAGTTATTCTCCGTTTGATCTCCAGGCTGACGTCGTTGTTGCTGTTTACGCTGGATCCCAGATAGGCGAAGTCCTTCACAATGTCGAACTTGTGGGTGTCAAAATCAGCTTTTTGTCCAAGACGCACGGACTCTTTTTTGCTTGTTGACACAAGGAACTTCGTCTTGTCCTCGTTCACCGCTAGACCCATTCGACGCGACTCTTTCTCCAATCTGGAGAATGCTGCGCTGACTGCTCGTGTGCTCCTGCCAATGATATCAATATCGTCGGCATATGCGAGCAGCATGACACTTTTGTTGAGGATAGTGCCGCTTTGACGGAGTTCGGCAGCTTGAACTATTTTCTCCATCAATAAGTTAAAAAAGTCGAAAGATAGGGAGTCACCCTGTCTGAAACCTCGTTCGGTATGAAATGGCTCGGAGAGGTCTTTTCCTATTCTCACTGAGCAACGTGTGTACGCTCGATAGAACCTTGTATGCGATATTGAGTAGGCTGATCCCACGGTAGTTGGCGCAGATAGTGGGATCCCCTTTCGTAAGGATTGGGCAGAGTACACTGAGGTTCCAGTCACTTGGCATGCTTTCATCCGACCATATTCTGCTTACGAGCTCGTGCATGCTCTCTATTAGCTCTTCGCCTCCGGTCTTAAACAATTCAGCAGGCAGGCCATCAGCACCTACGGCTTTGTTGTTTTTCAGCCGAGCAATGGCTGTTCTGACCTCGTCATGGTCGGGTGGCGGAATCTCAACGTCGTCATCAAGTACTGGGGTTGCCGGGTTTGCTTCTCTATCGGTGGAATTGAGGTCATCATCACCGGTCAGCAGTTTAGAGAAGTGATCCCTCCATATTTTCAGTGTGCTCTGGATATCTGTCACTAGATTTCCGTTCTCATCTTTACAGGAAGAGGCTCCGGATTTCGAACCTCCGGCTAGGCGTCTTATTTTCTCGAAGAATTTTCGAGCCTCATTCCTGCCCCCATGCATCTCAATCTCCTCACACTCACGTCTTTCTGCCTCGCCTTTTTTACGCCTGAAAAGACGTCTCTCTTCCCTCCTCTTCTCTTTGTATCGCTCCTTCGCAGCTCGCGTAGCTACTGACTGCAGGGTGGATTTGTACGCAGCGTCTTTCTCTGCAGTGGCCGCGCGACACTCTTGGTCATACCACTGATTCCTCAGGGGGCGTTGGAATCCAAGCACCTCTTCGGCAGCCGTACGCATAGAGCAGGAGATATGATTCCACTGCGCGCTTATATCATCGAGAGGAGGAGTGCTTTGTCTAAGCAGGTGTGAGAGTCGAGTGGAAAAGGCTTGCGTTGTCTGTTGTGCGAACGTCATTACTAACATGACGTAAACAGTTGGTTGCACGGCTCCAGATTTTATCCACAGGAAACGCTGATAACTCAGGTCTTCACTACGCACACGTACTTGGTGAAACATTTCTACTATATCGCCACCAATAGCGACGTTCACGAAATTTTCGTATGTCAGACACCATTGACGTGAACTGGTCCGGGCCTCTCAAAAGCATTAAATTTAAGGAGATGCCATCCAATGCAGCCGCCGCGTCCCACACTAAGGGAATATTTCCCGGCTTATTGGGATTTGTGACTGGAAATATAGGCAGATACCAGCAGTTTTCGGTTGTGATTTCTGTTGTGCTCAACTCTCTAGCATAACCCTTTGCAACATAATCCTCAATTTTGTCTTGCAATGCTTGCGCCAGAACTGGATCTCTCTGCTTTTTTAAATATAAGCATTGAGCGCGTCGTCATTGCATAACTATCGGGAAGCAAACCCTGTTGCTGTTTCCAGACCAAAGATGTTTCAAATCGATCTCCAATTCTTCGAGTAAATTCACTTAGTTGCTCCAACGCTTTTTGTTCGTCAGGAGATGTGGTGATCGGCGTATTGTTGCATGCAACATCCAGATTGTCAAGTCAAATATAATTTTTAATAAGTTGCTGCAGTACAACATTAACAGAGATTTCACAATCGCAAATGTGAAATAAATAACGCATAATTGGCTGCTGTTTTGTCAGCTGTCTTTTCACATTCCAAAGTCGGCTCCTGTTTTTGATTTCAAGCTTCGGCTAAGCATACAGTTTCCAGGCCTATTAACAGACGCGGTGTTGCATTACAATATGATTTTAGTGGCAGATGTTTTAAGTGCTTGTACTTTTCTTGCAAGATATCAACAGCTGTGGTAAGTCTAGTCTGGCCACTGTGTGGACATTCGTAACAGAGAACCATTTTTCACACCCTGCTCCAAATATCTCCATATTTACTAACATAGAGTTATCTTCATAGCGATGAGTATTTGTCGATAATTAATTCAGGCCGTCTAAATTTCATGAGCAACGTTGATATAATTTGAGGGACGCATGATGAATGCAATAATAAATTTTTAACAGGATTTTGGAGATTCATCAGAAAACCCGCAAAACGATGTAGTTTGTTCAAAGCTAGCTAGGAAAAGAGGCCACTCCTATGGCTTACTGAAAAACTTTGATAAATCCTTGCATATTGCTTTACGTGCTGCAGGAGTGAACCAAGAAACAACTCCCTGTACTGAAACATCTGTATTCGTTGGTCTCATCACACTCGCGTTCGAATTTTCTTCAGCTGGAAGGATAAATGTGCTTGATGGTAACATCCCTGGAAGCCATCGTGACGTAGATATATTGGCCTACTTGCCGTTCATTTGCGTCTCAACCACACGCATGCGTTCTAACATACCTCGCATGAATTCTTCTATATTTCGCTGTTCAAGATCATTAACCTAATTTACTTCAATCAGCGGTGGTTCAACAACCCCTTTTGTCATTGTGCCTGTGCCTGTTCCTCATCCATGTGCATCTGTAATATGGTCTGCCTTTCTTGCAAAAGTGCTTGCCTGCGTTCAGTATTTCCATTTCTGCATACAATCGGCGTACGCTAACTGATGATGATTTAGAACTTCTGGATCGCACAGAGGTCGCTCTGCTCTTACGCCGTTGATTAGTATCAATTACATTTGTGGTGACCGCTGCATCAAGCTGTGTAGCCACCGGTGATTGCACTGCCGATTCTAATGTGAGTGTAGCGATTTAATTTGCAGTACTTTTCCATCGCTTCCATAAAACCGCAACCCGAACTTTGTGGCGTATTTTCAGTCCTCATATAGTGTACATCAGCTCGAACGATATTCTGCGATTGTGTGTTAATCGATGGCATCTATTGTGACTCGATGAGAGCACTTGCTAACAGCGCAGAACAAGAATTATAGCGCCAATCGCGGTCGGCCACCGCAGCTGTCACACCAACGCATGAAAAATTATACCACGCGTCGCAGTTGTCGCAACGTACCATTTAGAGGTTATCTTCTTTGTTGCATAATAAGCAACTATTTTTGCCAGTTTTGATACATCACCAGAAGTCTTGCGAACATTCAACGGCATTGAAGTATAAGAAATTTTTAAAACGTTACGAGATAATAAGCTTTTTGAATGAATTAAAAGCCAAGCAATAGTTAAACTTCCACTTTAATTTATTACATTAAAAAATTCCTTAAAGTTTTAATATAAATTAATATAAAGTTACAATAAAATGATTAGCATACTTAGTTTCTCGCTTAAAGTCCAAACGCTACCGAGGTTGCAAATAATACTTCAGTAATATTTATAAATTTAAATAAATCAAGTACCCAACTTGGCTACAAAAGATAAACGTGATTTTCAATAATTTTTAGTGCCAGCTCTTCTTCTGTTCTATTCTCATTTGACGTTTCGTTTTATATCTAAATTCCGTGCGGCGTTGCCGGATTCATCGCAACAAGGTCCAATGACGCATGTGGGTTCTGGCCAAATCCCAATGGACCCAATTTGTCCAAAAAAAAATGTCCAATGACCAAGCGGATTCTGGATAACCAAATAGAACCAATTTAAAAAACAAAAAGTTAAATGACGATAGTGGGTTCTGTCCTAATCACAATGGTGTCAAAATAAATGTCTCGATGAGCTGTACTGATTCCGCAAAAAAAAAATTTACCTTGATAAGTCTTTTTTCCGTATATCTAAAAAATAATAGTTATTTTTACTTTTATAAAAATTTATCGGAAATAATTATTATTTTTGACTTTTATAAATATTTCATAAAAATAAAATAATGAAATCTTCACAATTGTACTTCTTTAAACCACAAAAGAAAAAAATAGAATGCGATCGGACCTGTGGTACTCGAGAAAAATCGAAAAACGGTGTACATACCTACCCGAGTGGATATTGGTTAAGGTTAGCCTTATTTCGCATCCGTCCCTGATCAGAATACGTAAGGCAACCTGATTTATAAAAAATACCGATCTAAAGTCTATTTAATAAAACCTCATGTGACATTTTGAAAAAACCTGATTGGATATCGTAGGTATTAATATTATATGATCGAGATGTTCTTAAAAAACTTTTATAATAATGTTGGGTAACAAAATTATTCTAATAAAAAAAAATAAAATATTTTAATAAGTAAATGTTAAACGCAAACGAAAATAAATACAAATTTTGTATTTAGTTGGTAGCTGTTGTAAATGCGTATTAATAATAATAATGATGCGTATTAATAATTATTTAAACTTTATTTTGAGTCCAATGTTTGATGAATTTTCATTTAGTCCCTGTAATAAATAATTCAAAATTAAGTTTGATTCTGTTTTATTCTCTTAAATCCATTAGTTAAACTAAAACAACAGATTTTTAAGAAAATATTAAAATACAAAGACATTTTTATTTTCCGAAGCTAAAAAGGTTTTTTTTTTAAATTGGGGTAGAAACTATAAAAAAACTGTTTAATTGATTTTGGAGGTACGACAGCAACTAGCACTAGCACTAAATTTGCATGCACGAACTCAGATTTTCGGGCGTGACACGAATAAAGCACGGCACGTGCCCATCTCCACTTTCAATAATACGAATTTGGTTATTCATGATGGGGGGTGCAACGAATTTAAAAATAATAGATTTGTATGACAACGCATTGTAGCGTTGGACTGCGAGCCGAAAGGTCCCCGGTTCAAGTCTGGACTGGGGCTAACAACATCTTTTCATAGAAACATTTTTCTATACCGCGCTACCTCTCGTCAGTACATGGCAAACCTACGAGAGTAAAACCATTGCCTATGAAAAGCTCTCACCAGCCGTTCGGATGCGGCAATAAACTGTAGGTCCCACCACTTTGAGTACAAATATAACACTCACAGCTCAAAATGGTGAGAGCTCGGCCGAAGTTCTATACAGGACTGTTGCGCCAAACTATTATTATTATTATGACAACGCATTTATTATATATATGTTTGGCATTACGAAATCACAATATGAAATTGTCTACACCAGAAATTAAGCTAAACTAACATTGAATTTGATTGAATATATATAACGATAAAACATTGTCGTACTACATAAGATGTTGTGTGAAATATTGTACTGTTTATGTCGATGTCGTACGACCAAAACTCATCTGCATGTTGGTTGAATAAATTCAAATATTTTTGATTTCAAGCCATACAACCATCGAACATGCTTAACATTTTTTGAATATTTGGATTTTTCTTTTATATTGAACTTTATCGATTTTCTTTAGGTACAAATTAGTATTTTTATATTATATAAATGTCTTTAAAATAATTTTTCAATCAGTATTAATTTATTTATTGATGTTTAAAACACAAAAAATGATGTTGTTTATAGTATGTTGGGCTGACAGTTCAATAAGTTTATGGGCGAACGAAATTTACGTTGTATTACAAGTCGTACTACAATGTTTTATCGTGTATTTGAACCATAACGCTATATTAACGCTATCATCATATAACTTTTACCAAATATATACTAATTTCAAATACTTCAAAATTAATAAAAATAATTGGGAATATATAGTTTATACGGGTAGATATAACGGTTTTATGCCAAGTCCTTTTAAAAAATTTGTATTTTCGGAAATAATGTTGTCTTGCACATATTTAGAACTAATTTATCTTTAAAATTACATAAGGAGTGCGTCATTAGAAACTTGTGCACGCTTTTTCTACTGTAACTTTTTTCATTGGAATTCAAAACAAAATTTTTTAATCAAGTTAGGTTTGAAAAACATGTCGGAATATGTAGTATGTAACTTTTGCAAAATTGGTTTGTTTTTCAGCGAAAAAATGGGCGATGAACAAGAAGTGCATGAGGAAATTATAAAAAATTTCTTAAATAATCCTCACTTTACATATAAAAGGATTGCAAAAATTGTAAAAGCTCACCGGAACACTGTATCAAAAGTACTTCAAAAGTTCAAGGCGGACCTTAACTATGGTAGGAAGCCAGGAACAGGCAAAAAGAAAGGTTCTGGTGACCGAAACAAAGCGAAGACGGTGGTCACCGTGCTGAAGAAAAACCCGAATCTCTCAGGACGAAATGTAGCTCTCAAAGTTGGATGCTCTGAGTCTTTTGTACGGAGAGCGAAACTCGAAGCTGGTCTGAAGACATATAAAGATCGGAATGCAGCAAAAAATGTTGAGGCAAAAAAGCGTGCTAAAAAGCTTAAAAACAATTTTGTGAAAAAGTACGAATGTTGCATTATGGATGACGAAACATACGTTCTTTCCGACTTTTCTCAGCTTCCTGGCCAAGAATTTTATGTTACCGATGCTAGAGGAAATGTCCAGGATAAATTTAAGACCCAAAGAAGAGCAAAGTTTCCAAGAAAATATCTCGTGTGGCAAGCAATTTGTAGTTGTGGCAAACGAAGCAAAATGTTCGTGATCACTGGGACAATAAACACGGAAATATATTTGAAGGAGTGCTTACAGAAGAGACTTCTACCATTTTTAAGACAACATGAAGTGTCTACCTTTTTTTGGTCTGATCTTGCTTCGTGTCACTACAGTAAAGCTGTCTTGGATTGGTACCAGAAAAATAATATAGTGTTTGTCTCTAGAGAAGCGAACCCACCGAATTGCCCAGAGCTCCGGCCAATCAAGAGATATTGGGCTCTGGTAAAAAGGGAATTGAAGACCACCAAACGGGTATCTAAGGACGGTGTAAATTTTCGGCGTCAATGGTGTGGTGCAAGCCAAAGGATCGAGGAAGAGACTGTGAAGGCCCTAATGATAGGAGTTGCAGAAAAAGTTAATAATTTTATCATTGATTAATTATTTTGTTGTATTTTTTTTATAATTACTATGAATAAAATTTACTTTAATAAAATGTTAACTTTTTGAAAATTGACAAAGTGGTTACTGAGATATTTTTATTTTTCGATGCACACATTTCTAATGACGCACTCCTTACCTACATTTTTACGTTGGGCTTTGAATACTTTTCTGCAGGTGTGCAAAATAAAAATTAAATTAAAAAATGCGAAATTTTAATAAAACATGATGTTAATTAATATGTCATATTGCACATATATGTAAAGTAAATCTATAAGTGTTTGGTATCATTGAAAATAAGAGATTTTATGTAATCTATGTGGCGTATATAAGGACAATCTGTATATAGGGTCAGAACACGTTTTGAAAAAGATATAAAATAATAATATGGCAAAAAACTTTAAATTTGATTAAATATATGTAAAAAAAGTATTAACCTTGTGATCATGAAAATTTTTCCAAATATATACTAATTTTATGTACTTATGCTTAAATAAAACATTGTTGAAAATATATGTATTATAAAGAGAGATATAACGGTTTTAATCTAAGTCGCTTAAAAATAAGAGTATTTTTGGAAAAAATGCTGTCCTGCACATATACTTCGCCGGGCAAAAAATAAGTAAGGATCAAAAATAAAAATTTTGACTTTGAAAACTTTTCTGCAGGGTTTCAAAGTAAAATAAAAATTTAAAACTTTAACTTTGACCAGTGTTGCCAGATTAGTCAAATACATTTTGGATATTTTTTATCGTTTTTAAGATTTTTAGTAATGTTACTATCAAAAAAATATAATAAAAGTACATGTTACTAAAGAAAAAAAAATATTACGGAGATATGCGTATATGTACAATGTTCCAAAACACTAAAAAAATGGAAAACAAAAAAAAATTTCGACTTTAGATTTAATAAATTACTTGAGATATTTTAAAACGGTTTTCAGTTTATGATTTATGTGTTAATTGTTTATAATATTTTGATTTCATGATAAAATGTAAAATCTATGTATAAATATGTAAAGTTAAGTCTTCAAAAATTAAAAAAAAAACATGTTGCAGTCTATATCTTTAATACTAATCAAGATATTTTTGGCATGTAAGCACATTTTCTTTAGATATCAATGTAAGCTTTTTTTAAACAAAAAAATCGGATAACTTTTGAATTTTTTACAAATTTTGAAAGATTATTTATGAAAAAAGTTCAAATTTACTGATAACACTTTTTGAATTTTATAAATCGGTTGAGTGATTCCGAAAATACTGTATTTCATCCGATTTAAGAGCGTTTGGGCACACTGTGACACGTTGCACAGTGAGAATTGTCAATATCTTCAACATCGACTTCATTGGGCAGAGCACCAGCAGTCAGTGCAGCATTCTCCAGTTTACAGAAGGAATCGCGTCGAATGGGTCTTACGGTGAACCGAAGTACCTGGTGTCAGCAAACAAAGAGTCCCGCGTCTTAGACAATTCGTCACTATTGACAAACACAACTTCGAAGTTGTCTACTTAGGATTTCTCAAGTAATCCGAAGAATAACTCTTGTCAACAGGTGTTACTTTGGGCTCAGCATGCAATTGAGGAGCAGAGGCCTATTTCGACGGACAAAAATTACGCTCTATAAGTTACTCATCATGTCAGTTCTCCTCTATGGCGCTGAGCGATGGACGCTTGCCAGCACCTATGAGCGAGCTTTAGAAGCGTTCGAGAGAAAAATTCTTCGGAAAATATGTGGCGCATTAAGAACCAGCGCCAACGTTGGCTTGGTCATGTCGCTCCAGAAAAAATATGTTCAGTTCTGTACCCAGTGGTGGTCAACCTAGGAGAGGGTGTATTACACGTTTCACTTAAATAATCTAGGACCGCTAACTTCGACGTCAAAAAGATACATGTACTTGCGAATAGTGATTGATGGATTTTCCAAATTCGCTTGGATTTATTCAACGAAATCAACTACCACAAAAGAAGTCTTGGAGCCAGTTTTACATTGAGATATATTTAAATTTGGCAAAATAAAAAATAAATGTAGGCATTTTCACTTCAAATTGGGCATTTTTAAACGTTAAATTGGGCATTTGCCGGGCAGCGGACAGAAAATTATTTATTATATAAATTTGTAAGTATTCACCTAGAATACCATTTATAGGTAACTATATTTAATTGTAGTACTTTTATATGTAAAAACTGTAAAAAAAGTTGACTTTAGACTTCCTTTCAAATGTGTTGAATAATTTTGACATATTTTTAAAAAGATTTTTTTCAATTTTTATAATTAAGGTAAATGAGATCATATTTATTTTACCTCCATATAATTTAAAACGAAACGATTTTCATTTCGTCAGAAATTCCAGTGACCGATTTTTTACTTGTTCATTTTGTCGTCTTTTTTAATTTTTTAATTGAAAACAATTCTGTCACTTTTTTGTACGTTTTTTGACGAAACGAATTTCTGAATTCAGAATGGTGTACTGCATGCGCAAGCCAGTAACCGACTTCTGTTAATTAACATAGCCTCTCCTACACAATTCCTAGTCTCACCTCCGCGTTGGTTAACCCCGTTAACCCGAGCAACCAGCTGAAGATCGGGTTTCAACCTCGGTGGGAGGTCTGGTCGGGGACAAACGAGATAGGGATATTGGCCCTCCAAAATGGGGGTTTTGCGTTTGGCTTGTGACCCGCCCAGATAAAAAAGCTGATTCAACGAAAACAGAAAACATGCCTCGGATGCCGACCCGAAAACCCGAAACCTACGCAAACGTACGCAAACGTATAAAGAACCATGATTTATGGATATGCACCTAGAATGTCCGAACCCTTTATATGGAAGGTGCCACTACCCAGCTGGTTGATCTCCTCGAAAGATACAAGGCTGACATCACCGCAATCCAGGAAATGCGATGGACAGGACACGGTTGCCCTAAACAGGTATCCTGTGACATTTACAACAGCTGCCATGCGGAGAGGCATGAATTTGGTTGTGGATTTGTATTCGGCAAGAGACTCCGCCACCTTGTCGCTAGGTTCACACCCGTGAACGAACGACTGGCAAAAAAACAGCATCAAGATTAAATACTTCTACATCAGCCTTATTTGTGCGCACGCTCCGACGAATGAGAAGGACGATGAAACCAAAAAGACCTTCTATGAGCGCCTCGATGAAGCCTATGAGCGCTGCCCCCGATACGACATTCAAATTGTGATTGGCGAATTTAATACCAAGGTGGGCCAAGAGGGTATCTTTGGCCCAACGGTTGGACAATTCAGCCTCCACGACAACACCTCCAATAATGGAATGAGGCTGATCGATTTCGCCGCAGAACGAAACATGTGGTACTAAATTCAAGCAATTCAGAACAAGCGCAACCAAATTGATCATGTTGTGATTGACGGAAGGCACGCTTATCCGAAATGCCAACATCGACTCGGATTATTCCTTGTAGCAGCCAAGATTCGTACACGATTATGCGCTGCGAAAAATGCACGGAAACCCACGCTAAGAAAGCAAGCCAACAGTAAGCTGCACACACAGCAGACCGAACAAGCCTGTGACGCTCGACCCTCACACCTGCTTGCCCAAGGCACTCCCCCTCTCAATGATATATGCGCGCAGTGGACACACGTCTCCCGCTCAATGCGTACGGCTGCCGAAGAGATGCGTGGATTCCAACGCTCACTACGGAACAATTGGTATGACGAAGAGTGTCGCGCAGCCACTGGAGAGAAAGACGCTGCATATAGAGCCACCCTGCAGTCGGTAATCACGCGAGCCGCGAATGAGCGATACAGAGAGAAGAGGAAGTAGGAGAGACATCTTTTTAGGCGAAAGAAAAGATAATTAGAAAGACGCGAGTGTGAAGATATTGAGATGCATGGCGACAGGAACGAGGCTCGAAAATTCTTTCAGAAGATAAGACGCCTGACCGGAGGTTTAAAGACCGGACCCTCTTCCTGTCAGGACGATGACGGGAATCTAGTAACAGATGTCCAGGGTACACTGAGATTATGGAGAGAGCACTTCTCTGATCTTCTAGCAGGCGATGATGACAACTATTCCGCTGATGGAGGAGACAGCTTGACAACCCCAGTTGCTGACGACGGCGTTGACATACCGCCGCCTGACCGTGATGAGGTCTGCACAGCCATCAACAGGCTGAAAAACAACAACGCCGCAGGATCGGATGGTCTGCCTGTTTAAGACCGGAGGCGATGAGCTCATACCGAGCATGCACCAGCTCATCTGCAGAATATGGTCAGAAGAAAGCATGCCCAGCGAATGGAATCTCAGTATACTCTGCCCAATCCTTAAAAAGGGGGATCCCACGATACGCGCCAACTACCGTGGGATATGTCTCCTCAATATCGCGTATAAAGTTCTAACGAGCGTATTATGTGAAAGACTGAAGCCCATCGTCAACAGACTGATTGGATCTTATCAGTGCGGCTTCAGACCAGACAAGTCCACCATAGAACCGATTTTCACATTGCGCCAAATCCTGGAAAAGACCAAAGAGAGGCAGATCGACACCCACCACCTCTTCGTCGACAACAAAGCTGCCTTCGACAGTCCGATAAGAAGTCGTCTATACGCCACCATGTCTGAGTTCGGTATACCTGCGAAACTTATAAGGCTTTGCAGGATGATCCTGATCGACACACGTTGCTCAGTGAGAATTGGGAACAACCTCACCGAGACGTTTAATACCAAACGAGGTTTCAGACAAGGCGATTCCCTATCGTGTGACTTCTTCAACCTAATAATGGAGAAGATTGTAAGAGCTGCACAACTCCATCACAATGGTACTATCTTCAACAAGAGTTCCATGCTGCTCGAGTACGCTGATGATATTGACATCATTGGGCAAAGCCTACGAGCAGTCAGTGCAGCATTCTCCATTTTAGAGAGGGAATCGCGTCGAATGGGTCTTACAGTGAACGAGGACAAGACGAAGTACCTAGTGTCAACAAACAAAGAGTCCCGGCGTCTTGGACAACACGTCACTATTGACAACCACAACTTCGAAGTTGTGAAGGACTTCGTATATCCAGCATCAACAAGGAAAACAATGTCAGCCTGGAGATTAGCCGAAGAATAACTCTTGCCAACAGGTGTTTCTTTGGGCTCAGTAGGCAATTGAGGAGCAGAGCCCTCTCTCGACGGACAAAAATTACGCTCCATAAGACGCTCATCATGCCAGTCCTCCTCTATGGAGCTGAGGCATGGACGATTGCCAACATCGATGAGCGAGCTTTAGGAGCGTTCGAGAGAAAGATTCTTCGGAAAATCTATGGCCCGATATGCGTTGAAAACGAGTACAGAATCAGATGAAACGACGAGCTGTATGAACTCTATGCCGACATTTACATAGTCAGGCACATAAAGATCCAGCGCCTACGCTAGCTTGAACATGTCGAACGTATGGATAAAAGCGCTCCAGCAAAAAAGGTGCTCAAATCTGTACCCAATGGTGGTCAACGTAGGAGAGGGCGTCCGAATCTCCGGTGGAGCGACCAAGAGCGAGACAACCAGACAACACTTGGAGTGCAAAACTGGCGCCAGCGCGCGCAATGCAGAAGCGACTGGCGAGGGGTAATTGCTCCGGACGAAAACCATCATGGGTTGTAATGGCCAAATAAATAAGTAATAATAAATAAAAAAAAATTAATTAAAAAAAATATTGCCGTAGACAGGATTCGAACCCGCGTCCTCGTGTATAGAAGACAGGTATGCTATCGTCGTGAGACCTGTATGAAGTCACTGTCACAAAAGTCACTAATGTCACTGTATACGAGTTGTATTATTAGTTCAATAAACCTTTAGACGGTGAATTTAATAGGACTTATAAAGACCGACTCTTACAGTAGCTACATGACGTTCATACAGTTTTATTTCATATAGTGTTTACCTTCTCAGTTGATTGTGCTATTTGGAATGGAATCAATTTTTCAAAAAAAAAAAGGCAAATGACGCAAGTGTGATCTGGCCAAATCCCAATGAAACCAGTTTGTCCAAAAAAATTTCCAGTGGCGCAAGTGGGTTCTGACCAAATACCAATGGAACCAATTTTTCCAATAAAAATTCAAATGACCCAAGTCGGTTCTGGCCTAATTCCAATGGAACCAATTTGTCCAAAAAAATGTCCAATGACGCAAGCGGGTTCTGGCCAAATCCCAATTGACCCATTTTTCCCAAAAAAAAAAAAAAAAAAGTCCAATGACGCAAATGGGTTCTGGCAAAATCCCAATGGAATCAATTTGTCAAAAAAAAAAAAAGTCCATTGTCGCAAGTGGGTTCTGCCCAAATCCGAATGAAACCAATTTGTCCAAAAAAATGTCCAATGGCGCAAGTGGGTTCTGGACAAATTACAATGGTTAACCTTCTGGGTGTCAAAATAATTGTCTCGATGAGCTGTATCGATTCCGCAAAAAAAATTGGCAATTTTACCTTGGTAAAATATAATTATAAACTTAACTTCTTCCACCAAAAAGAACTTTTGAATTATATGAAAAGTTTTAATGTAAGTGTAACTGAGTGCTAAAAATAGGCAGCGTTGTTATTTAATTGTGATTTTGTAAATTCGTTGTAACAATCACGAATAGCCAAATACATATATTTCAAAGAACCTTTTATTGACGTTGGATGTGTTAAATAGCGGAAATATCAAACATACATATCGTCGTTGTAGAACTAAAGGTCACCAAATACATTTTCAAAATGCCAATATTCATTTACAAAAATCTTTATGAATCTGCCAAGTTTTAATCGATGATCTCAATTTTTTTACCACATGATAAGAAAATGTAAATCTATTAGATTTTTAAATAACATTTTTTTTATTTTATATAATTATAAACTTAACTTCTTCCACCAAAAATAACTTTTGAAATATATGAAAAGTATTAATGTAAGTGTAACTGAGTGCTAAAAATAGGCAGCGTTGTTATTTAATTGTGATTTCGTAAATTCGTTGTAACAATCACGAATAGCCAAATACACATATTTCAAAGAACCTTTTATTGACGTTGGATGTGTTAAATAGCGGAAATATCAAACATACTTATCGTCGTTGTAGAACTAAAGGTCACCAAATACATTTTCAAATGCCAAATATTCATTTACAAAAATCTTTATGAATCTGTCAAATTTTAATCGATGATCTCAATTTTTTTACCACATGATAAGAAAATGTAAATCTATTAGATGATTTTTCATCTAAAAGTGCATTAATTTTCATCTAAAAATTGCATAAACGAACTCGAAAATTAAGATTTTCATAAAAATGTATTTGGTGACTTTTCGTTATACAACTACAAGTCTCCAAATACATTTATATGAAAATCTTAAATTTCAACTTTGTTCGTAATTTTTACGAAAAGTATTGGATACATTTTTAAAGTTGAAATACCAATTTATAGATTCACATTTTCTTATCAATTGGTTCAAATATTAAGTTCATCGAAAAGATATATAAAGACTTTTGTAAATGAACAATTGACATTTTGAAAATGTAGTTGGAGACTTTTAGTTCTACAACAACGATATATTAATATCTGATGAAAAATATATATTTCTACAGAAACATTAATATAGTAAATTCATGTAAATCCGCGATTAAAGCAACTTAAGTTTAAATATCATATAATAATATTTCAATGTATAAATAATGTAATTAGATTTTACTTCTAATATGTATATGGTGATTTCGAATTAGGTTATAATTACATTCAAACATATTCAAACAAATCTTTTCTATCCGTGTAAAATTGAATTAATAAGGTTAATTGTTGTAATTTAAACGTAATATAAGAGTGTTTTTATTTTGTACACAATCCAGACATACGAACTTATAGAACAGTTTTCCGAAGACTGAGTTTTCGTAACAATTTTTTTATTAAAAATAACATTTTAATTTACGAAAAGCAAAAAACGATTGTATGAAAATAAATCACATTCTAATAAATATTATAAATATAATTTTTTATATGTGTAATATTAAAAAACCTTATCAAACGATTTGTCCCTCCATAAACATCATCTCCAACAATCATGTGGTCACCATTAGAAAGCATAGACAAAACGGTACTAGTTGCGCCAAGTCCTGATGAAAACGTCAACCCATATTTTGCATTATCCAACGAAGCCAAACATTTTTCCAGAACATTTCTAGTTGGATTTCCGCTACGTGAATATTCATATCCCTTGTAAAAAAAAAATTAAATAACAAAAATTTAAGTATAAAAGGTATTTTTAAATTTGCATGTATTCATTTAAAATTTTTAATATACATACAGTTAGGGACAAAATAATAGGGACACTAACTTGTTCCACTTATTTTGAATTTGTTTTACCATTTTTAGTTTACGAATTTGGCGATCACTTGCAATATATTATTGTCAAATGTCCGTGAAGTTAAATTCGTCGCGAACTTAGCGGAGACACAAACCACAAAATTTTGACAAAGGTATTTTAACCGTCTGTTAAGCGTAATGTACCTTTCATTACTCATTTTAAAAAAATATTAAATATGTTTAACGAATGGACCCAAAAAATACTATCACCGTTTTGAAAACTCCAATGTAGTACCATTTAAATATATTAGGTCCCGTTAGTAAATAGTCATCCAGTACTCGATAGTAACCACTTCAACATGATAACTTTTTCACTTGGGATAATCAATTTTCAAAAAATAATTAAAATGTTAAGCGTATCGATCGGGTATTGGCGGTCATATTTTGAAAAGCCCTATTCAGTACCTAATCAACGTATTAGGTTAAGTTAGTGCACAAGACTCCCGCACTGGCCAGTAGCCACTTTATCATGATGGCTTTTTTCATTTTTTTTCATCATATATGACCAATTTTCAAAAAATAATTAAAAATGTTAAGCGTATCGATCCGGTATTGGCGGTCATATTTTTGTGATCACCCTATTCAGTACCTAATCAACGTATTAGGTTAAGTTGGTGCACAAGACTCCCGGACTGGCCAGTGGCCACTTCATCATAATGGCTTTTTTCATTTTTTTTTTCATCATATTTGAGCAATTTTCAAAAAATAATTTAAAATGTTAAGCGTATCGATCTGGTATTGGCGGTCATTTACTAAACTGCATTCTGGTGTAGACAATTTCGTATGGGAAATTATGCAAAACTAACATTGAATTTGATTGAACATATATAAATAATAGTTATCCCTATCATCATGAAACATTTGCCGATTAAATACTAACTTTATATACTTCGCACTTATAAAAAATAATTTGGTAATATATACATTTCACATGTAGATATAACGGTTTTATGACAAGTCCTTTTAAAAAAATTATATTTTCTGAAATAATGTTGTCCTGTATACTTCGACGGGCAAAAAATAAGTAAGATTAAAAAATGTTTTGAACTAATTTATCTTTCAAATAAAATACCTAAATTTTTACGTTGGGCTTTGAAAACTTTTCTGCAGGTGTGCAATATCAAAATAAAATTAAATAATACGAAATATCATGGATGATCATGATGTTAATTAATATGTCATTTTGCACACATATGTAAAGTAAATATATAAGTGTTTGGTATCATTGAAAAGAAGAGATTTCAAGGAATAAAGACAATCTGTATATAGTTTCTGAACACTTTTTTTTGAAAAAGAAGAAAAATAAAAATTAGAAAAAAACTTAAGATTTGACGGAATATATCTAAATAAGTATTAGCCTTATCATCATGAAACTTTTACCTCATATATAATAGTTTTATGTATTTATGCTTTATTAAAACAATACATATATTGTAAAGTGAGATATAACGGTTTTAACCTAAATCCCATCAAAAAATGAGTATTTTTGGAAAAATGCTGTCATGCACAAATACTTCGCCGGGCAAAATATAAGTAAGGGTCAAAAATACGTGGAAAAATACGTCGTCCTTAAAACTGCTCACTGAGAAGTTTTCTGCAGGGGGTCAAAGTAAAAAAAAAAATAAAAACTTGAACGTTGACCAGTGTTGCCAGATTGGTTACATATATTTTGGATAAGTTTTATCATTTAAAAGATTCCCAGTTTTTCTATCTATCAAAAAATATAACAAAAGTACATGTTACTGAAGAAAAAAAAAACATACGGAGATTTGCGTAAAAGTACAATTTTCCAAAAAAAAATTAAAAAATGGAAATAAAAAAAATTTCAACTTTACAATTTTATATTTACTAAACCACTTGAGATATTTAAAAACGGTTTTCAGTTTATGCTTTATGTTTATAAAACACCTATAGACGTATTTTGACTTCGTACAATCTATGTATAAATATGTAAAGTCTTCAAAAATTAAAAAAAAATATCTCAACTTTCCTGATTTTTATATCCATAACCATTAAAGATACAATTTTAAAACTTTAGTTCTCTTAAGTTCTCTCTGTACAACACTTTTTAAATTTTTAAAATCGGTTGTTGCATACGCAACGTATCATGGGTTTCTCCGCAAGTAAAGGTAAGTTTTATTTTTTGCTTCGCAGTTGTGCGTTGCAAAAATTTGTAGAAATTTTATTGATATTTCTTATTCATTTATTAACATTTTATTTTGGGCACAGATGACAAGGCGTTGATGGTTATAGCAAGTGGTTGTGCAATTATTTAGCTGAAGAACAACGAAAATGTTATATGCTGCGCACTAATATACATACATAGATGTATGTGATTTTCACACGCTCTCCGAGTGTGGCTATTAGACATCTGCACAAATGCATTTGAAACCCACTCCAAGACATTCACTTCGTTTCAAAACATTTACTGTCGTCAACTCTATGCTTGAAAATCAAATGAATGTCTTGCTCACAACAACAAAGAACCAAGTACTGTCAAAACAAAACACAAACAAAACAAAACTGAAGTGAAGAGGTCGTCTATGATGATGTGCAATAAAAATTCAAATACTGAAATGAACTGCTTATAACACCGAGTATTTAGTGCATTTTTTATTTTTTTTTATTTTTTCATTCATTAAGGAATTTTCATTAATATTGAAATATAGAAAAAAAACAAAAGGTATAATATGTTATATTAAGTTTTTTTATTTATCGAAAAACATTATTTCATTATTTAATTAGAAAAAAAAAATATTTTGAATATATTGCTTTTTGACCAGAGCGTTGTTTTTGTCGTACAACATTTTTTTTTAACATTTTTTTTTTTTTTTTGAAAAAATAATGTTTGTTGTTTTTTTATTAATACATAAATAGCAACAACACTTTACCTTCGTCGAACGAGCGGCAGAGTTGTTGTTTTCAATGTTCGTCTTCTCACTCGTTACTAGTTGTGGTCACTCGCTGCATGTTCAGTGACAGTATTGTCGTTTGGTTTGTTTTTCAAAACATTGAATGTTTTGAATGGCTTGATGTTTTGACACCAATGAAACAAACACTGAAGTGAAGTCGTTCAGAGAGACTTCACTATAAACTGTAGAGAGAAGTAGTGCATATTTGCAGAAACATATGCAGATGTCTAGTGGCTATTGTGTATAGAAGGTGCTCTAAGAAACGGCATCACCTAAAGTCTGAGGTTTGTGTGGCATTTAATATTTTTGGCAAAAAACAATTGTTTTCTTGCAGACCATTAAAATTTGTTAAGCAGCAATATTTTAAGCGGCCATGTGGCAGACAGTTGGCATGATATTGCTGTGGGTGTTCAATAGTATCTCAAGTGAGTAATAATTGTGTTTCAAATAAGATTGTAACTTTTAAGTAGTATTAAGTAATTAACCGTCGGTGTCGTCTCAAGTCAACTCACTGGTCACCATTTGACAAATTGTCAAATGACGACGCTTCCACTTCGGTGGAAGTCCTCCACGCGGAAGCCCTTGGAAACGACGCTCTACACCACCCGGTGTAGAAGTCGGCTAAAGTGAGTGGCGAACATCTCCCTCAGAGAGAGGGTTCGTGCGTTGGGTTTGGTTCCCACCACTGAAAAAACCTATGCGCCCAATGAAAACACAAAAGAACCCTCGGATAACGATCGATTACCACGATGACGACCCACGCAAACGTTTTGAGGACCATGATTTACGGATATGCACCTGGAATGTCCGGACCCTTTATAGGGAAGGTGCCTCTATCCAGCTGGAAGATGTCCGGAAAATATAAGGCTGACATCACCGCTATCCAGGAAATGCGATGGACGGGACAGGGCTGCTCGAAACAAGCGTCCTGTGATATCTACTACAACTGCCATGCGGAGAGACATGAATTTGGATGTGGATTTGTGGTCGGCAAGAGACTTCGTCACCTTGTCTCTAGGTTCAGGCCCGTGGACGAAAGACTGGCAACAATTCGCATCAAGGCAAAATATTTCAACATTAGCCTAATTTGTGCACACGCTCCGACGAACGAGAAAGATGATGAGACAAAAGAGCGTTTCTACGAGCGCCTAGACAACGCATACGAGCGCTGCCCCCGCCACGATATCAAAATCGTGCTAGGCGATTTTAACGCCAAGGTGGGCAGAGAAGCCATCTATTATCCAACAATCGGAAAATTTAGCCTCCATGCCAACACTTCCGATAACGGAACGAGGCTAATCGACTTCGCCGCAGCACGAAACATGGTAGTTATTAGCACTAGATTCGAACATTTCGATATCCACAAGGACACATGGTTGTCGCCCGATCAAAAAACCCAAACTTAATTGATCACGTTGTGATTGACGGAAGGCACGATCCGAGGTGCCAATAGCACTCCTCCTCTCGATGATATAAGCGCGCAGTGGAATCATATCTCCTGCTCTATGCGTACGGCTGCCGAAGAGGTGTTTGGATTCCAAAGCCCCCTAAGGAATCAGTGGTATGACCAAGAGTGTCGCGCGGCCACTGCAGAGAAACACGCTGCGTACAAATCCACCCTGCAGTCGGTAGCTACGCGAGCTGCGAAGGAGCGATACAAAGAGAAGAGAAGGGAAGAGAGACGTCTTTTCAGGCGTAAAAAAGGCGAGGCAGAAAAACGTGAGTGTGAGTAGATTGAGATGCATGGGGACAGGAATGAGGCTCGAAAATTTTTCGAGAAAATAAGACGCCTAGCCGGAGGTTCAAAATCCGGAGCCTCTTCTTGTAAAGATGAAAACGGGAATCTAGTCACAGATATCCAGAGCACACTGAAGATATGGAGGGATCACTTCTCTAAACTGCTGACCGGTGATGATGACCGCAATTCCACCGATAGAGAAGTAAACCCGGCAACCCCAGTAGTTGATGACGACGTTGAGATTCCGCCACCCGACCATGACGAGGTCAGAACAGCCATCGCCCGGCTGAAAAACAACAAAGCCACAGGTACTGATGGCCTGCCTGCTGAATTGTTTAAGACCGGAGGCGAAGAGCTAATAGAAGAGCACGAGCTCGTAAGCAGAATATGGTCGGATGAAAGCATGCCAAGTGACTGGAACCTCAGTGTACTCTGCCCAATCCTTAAGAAAGGGGATCCCACTATCTGCGCCAACTACCGTGGAATCAGCCTACTCAATATCGCATACATGGTTCTATCGAGCGTATTATGTGAAAGACTGAAGCCCATCGTCAACAGACTGATTGGACCTTATCAGTGCGGCTTCAGACCTGGAAAATCTACCATAGACCAGATTTTCACATTGCGCCTAATCCAGGAAAAAAACCCTAGAAAAACAGATCGACACCTACCACCTATTAGTCGACTATAAAGCCGCCTTCGACACTCCGATAAGGGAACGATTATACGCCGCAATGTCTGAGTTCGGTATACCTGCGAAACTTATAAGGCTTTGCAGGATGACCCTGAGCAACACCTGCGAAGTTTCAGGCAGGGTGACTCCCTATCGTGCGACTTTTTTAATTTATTTATGGAGAAAATAGGTCGAGCTGCCGAACTCCGTCAAAGCGGCACTATCCTCAACAAAAATGTCATGCTGCTCGCATATGCCGATGATATTGATATCATTAGCAGGAGCACACGAGCAGTCAGCGTAGCATTCTCCAGATTGGAGAAAGAGTCGCGTCGAATGGGTCTACTGGTGAACGAGGACGAAGACGAAGTTCCTTGTGTCAACAAACAGAAAGGAGTCCGTGCTTCTTGGACAAAAAGCTGATTTTGACACCCACAAGTTTGACATTGTGAAGGACTTCGTCTATTTGGGATCTAGCATCAACAGCAACAACGACGTCAGCCTGGAGATTAAACGGAGAATAACTCTTGCCAACAGGTGCTACTTTGTGCTCAGTAGGCAATTGAAAAGTTGAGCCCTCTCTCGCCGGACAAAAATAACGCTCTACAAGTCACTCATCATGCTCTTCCTACTTGCAGGTGCAGAAACATGGGAAACACTGGGAGCGTTCGAGAGAAAGATTATCCGTAAAATCTTTGGCCCTATCTGCTTTGCTAACGAGTATCGAATCAGGATGAACACCTGGCAACGCTTGGTATTTCTAACTGACGTCAGAGCGCACAAAGCAGAAGCGACTAGCGCGGCTTTATCTCAGCGGCCAAAACCGACCCACGGTTGTAAGGCCATTTAAGTAAGTAAGTAATTAACCGTAATTAATTAATCTTTCATTAAAGATCCATCGCAGATGTTACCGTGAACAATACAAATAATTGGCTCATTCTACCGACTTCCACGAGTAGGAGGTGCTAAGCAGAACACCATCAACAGCAGCGGCAACTGCATAAGTGCCAGCAGGACTGTGCCTATCAGAGTTAGTTTGCGCGCAACGCATCGAGATGTATCAAGAAGTCGGATGACAAGTGCTAAATAAAGAATTTCATTGAGGATGCGTTTCATCATATATATATATACACTGGTGATCAAAACTCAAGAAACCAAACTCATTAAGTTGCATTATCATTAATAAAACAATAAAAAATCATAGATAGAATAAACATTTTATATTCTTTAATATAGTAAATTATTCATTTACAAAAATAACACATAATACAATGCAATTCATTCGTAAAAAAAAATCTTTGGGGGTATCGTAGATCACAAAATTAAGAGGGACAATGAGACAAACAAACACACAATTTTTAACCGCATACAAAATCCCTGGTATAACATTCCAAAAGAACAACTTGAATATTTAATAGATTCCATACCTCGTAGATGTGCTGCAATCTTCAAAAATAATGGTTATAGTGTTGTTTATTAATAAATATTTATGTTTTTGTATAACAATTTGAAGAGTTGCTTTAGTTTTGGCCAGCTAAAATTTGAGATATGTTAATCAAGGCTTTATAAGAAAATTTTGACGAATGAATTGCATTTTATTATGTGTTATTTTTGTAAGTGTTTATATATATGTGTATATATATATATATATATATATATATATATATATATATATATATATATATATATATATATATAAATATATATATATATATATATAAATATATATATAAATATATAAATATATATATATAAATATATATATATATATATATATATATATATATATAGATATATATATATATATATATATATATATATATATAGATATATATATATATATATATATATATATATATATATATATATATAGATATATATATTTATATATATATATATATATATATATATATATATATATATATATATATATATATATATATATATATTTATATATATATATTTATATATTTATATATATATTTATATATATATATATATATATATATATATATATTTATATATATATATATATATATATATATATATATAGATATATATATATATATATATATATATATATATATATATATATATATATATATATATATAGATATATATATATATATATATATATATATATATATATATATATATATATATATATATATATATATAACTTATTCTGAATATGAAAATTATTCATTGTTAATTATATACATATAAATTATATATTTTATATAACATTTATAATTTATACATCGTTAAATCACTTCTGGTCGTTGCAGTACATTATTATTTACTAAAATCATCATGTCAGTAATAATATTATAATCTGTACTATATTTATAACACAATGTAATATGATTTAATTAACTCAATAAAAATATACTTCTATAGTTAAAAAAACAAATATTTGCTTTAAATGTCATTTGTGTTCTCTCTTAATTTCAGCTTTAACTCAGACTTGTCGCGCGAATATGACATTCTATTCTGATAAAATTAATGTCAGAATATGAGAGAGAGGAGAAAGAGAAGAAAAAAGTTTCGTTAAGAAATTTTCTTAGAAGAGAATTTTGTGAGATAATCGGTCAGAAAGAGAACGTAAAATTCCATTGGATTTCTATGTACAGTAGACTGACAATGACTTTGTATGAAAAAAAAATTATAGAGTTTGATTTTGAAGGTCACCCCCTAGAAATGCCCTATTGAATGAGAAAAACGATGTGAAGAATTTTCAGCGAAATCCGAATATGGGAAATGGACCCGCCGGGACCTCAAAGTAGGTGTTTTCTTACCGAAATCAACAATTTCAAAATTGAATTGAAATGACGTCCCTCAAACACAATAAACTAAAAATGTGGGCATGTCATCTGTTGGAAAATTTATTAGCTTTTAAACAAACTATAAATAAAAAAAAATCGGTTACAAAATACAGAAGCAGTGATCATTTAAACAGGGATCTTTCGTTTTTTATTTTCATTAGTTACGCCTGGCCCGAAACAAATTAATCTGAAAAGTAGATGCCCATCTCAAATTTTTTTAGAATATGTTTTTAACATTCCTTGCGATTATTTTAAGATGAAATTAAATTATTAAAATTAATTATTAGTTACTAAAAAAAAAAATGGTAAAAACTGCATCAAAAAAAGCATTAATATCGCTATATTTTAAAAAGACTACATTTTTTTATTCATCCTAAAATAATCGCAAGAGATGTCAAAAACATATTCAAAATAAATTTGAGATGGGAATCGAACTTTTGAGTTTAAAGTGTTTCAGGCTAGGCGTGACAATAAAAATAAAAAACGAAGGATGCCTGTTAAAATAATCACTGCCTCTGTATTTTATATCCGATTTTTTTATTTATAGTTTGTTGAAAATCTAATAAAATTTATGACTTACCCACTTTTTTAGTTTAATGTGTTTGAGAGACATAATTTCAATACAAATATAGAATTGTCGATTTAGTTACGAAAACGCAAACATTGAGGTCCCGGCGGGTCCATTTCGCATATTCGGATTTCACTTAAAATTCTTCACATCGATTTTCTCATCCAACAGAGCATTTCTAGGGGGTGACCTCATCTCGATTCGAAATCATGATTTTCCATTGTCAGTCTAATGTACAGTTTAGGCGTCAGCCGAACCTATTTCGCTCCGATTTCTGAGCAGGGTTCTGACAAAGAAGTACGAATGCTCCTACTTTTTTAATGGAAAGAGGAGTTAATTCCGTCAGAACGAGTCACTGGGTTCATCTTAAACCATTCATCGTATCACAATTCATCGTATGCACAATTCTTCGTATGGACAATGTATTGTATCACAATTTATTGTATCACAATTTATCGTATGCATAATTCATCGTATGCACAATTAATCGTATCACAATTCATCGTATAACAATTCATGAATTGTGCATACGATGAATTGTGCATACGACGAATTGTACATACGATGAATTGTGATACGATGAATTGTGATCCGATGAATTGTGCATACGAAGAATTGTGCATACGAAGAATTGTGTATACGAGGAATTGTGATACGATGAATTGTGCATACGATGAATTGTGATACGATGAATTGTTTAAGATGAATTGTCCGGTTCCCGTTCGCACAATGAAAATTTTCTTGTTGACATTTAATTTACCACGTCATTGGGTTGCCACTGAGTAATTTTGTGTAGTGAATTTCATCTCAAGTTTTTTTAACTTCGAAAACCAATGTTGGAATAACATTCATTTATTCGGCTTGATCATTACACTACATCCACACTGGTTGTAAAAAAAAATCTCCAAATTTATTGAACATTAAACTCATTGATTATTGGGAAGTTTCCATCCCAGAATTTTCAAAGTGTCCTATGACAGAATTTTATGATTAATGAATTAGTAATATTTTGCAGACTTTGCCAATATGTTGTCCTGTATCGAGAGCCTCAGTCTTGCATATCTCTAGTGAATAAATTTGCATCCACACACAGAAAAAAAATTGTGTGAATATAAATAAAATGTTAATCCAATTAATTTTTAATTGAAATTCAGCCGATGTAACTTTTAGTAGCATATTCGTAAGTCAGTTTTCACAACTTCTACAGGTGGGCGAATTAATTGAGTCAAACATAAAATTTGATATTCGCTTCTTAATGATTCAATATGCAACAAAATGAGCATCATAAGCTGTTTGTTCAAATTCTTGACAGCAAAAATAAATTAAGCCATTTAATGCTTTAATAACATAACATATACTAAATAATGCAATATCCTGTTTTAAAATAGCAACGTAGAAGTAAATAATGTTAGAAGAAAACAAAATGAAATCCAGTAGAAAAAGTGTTGCAATTTAAGAAAATGAATAAATCAAAAGTAACAAATAAAAGTAATTAATACTATTAAAGATTTAGTTGTATTAAATTATATTAAATTTATTCATATTAATATTTCAATTAAAAAATGTGTAAATACAATTAATTAATTAGTAAATACATTCATTAACATATACTAAATACTGCAATATCTATATAAATATCCTGTTTTAAAATAGCAACTTAGAAGTAAATAATGTTAGAAGAAACTGAACGACGCCGCACGTGACGCACAAACAAAAAACAAAATGAAAAAACATTCATTAACATATACTAAATAATGCAATATCTATATCAATATCCTGTTTTAAAATAGCAACTTAGAAGTAAATAATGTTGGAAGAAACTGATCGACGCCGCACGTGACAAAAAACAAAATGAAATCCAGAAGAAAAAGTGTTGCAATTTAAGAAAAGGAATAAATCAAAAGTAACAAATAAAAGTTGTTAATACTATTAAAGATTTAGTTGTATTGAAATTATATTAAATTTATTCATATTAATATTTTAATTAAAAAATGTGTAAATACAATTAGTAAATACATTCATATTTTTAATTGGAATACGATTTTGTTTGCAATTAATATCAATTGTTATACATACATACAATATTTTTTCTGTGCAGACATACTAGTGAATGGCGACTCCGCATATGCATAACTGCAGCGGCGCGGTGTGCATATATAACCAAAAATCAAATATATAGCTATCCCGTTCTTACCTATGAAGTTGGAACACAATCTGCTTTCGATGTGTTTGTGATCATGCACATTTCTTTGGTAGTGTGCGGACCAGTGCGAACTATCGATGACTATCGGTTAACGATTTTTTGCTGGGAAGGATCGCAGACTCTTCATCGTAAAAAATTCATCGAACACAATTCATCGTATGCACAATTCATCGAAAAAAATTTATCGTATCACAATTCATCGAATGCACAATTCATCGTCTCACAATTCATCGTATCACAATTCATCGCATCACAATTCATCGTATCATAATTCATCGCATCACAATTCATCGTATGCACAATTCATCGTATGTACAATTCATCGTATAAACAATTCATCGTATGCACAATTCATCGTATGCACAATTCATCGTATCAGAATTCATCGTATGCACAATTCATCTTATGAATAATTCATCTACGACAGGAAATTTACTCAGGAGAGTTATTCAATTTTGTAATTGCTTAAAAAAAATTACATTTCAAATGTACTTTTTATTTATTCAAGAATATAAACAGTATCCTGGTTATACATCGCCATCGTCTTTATAAATTCTTCGAAGGTAAAATTGTACAACGACTTGAGACTTTTTCGCGGAAGAACCAAGTTGGCCCGGCATTGCTCTCAACAAAGTAAACTCTGAAAAAAATATTTTTCATCACGTTTGATAATTTCAATCCCGGGAAATTTAATTTTCACTTTTACCATTAAAATGTATTATTTGATGAGCTGACACTTTTTTAAATCATTTGATTTACTTAATTGTTGTGGATAAATCGAGTGTAAGAAAAAAGTACGCCATTTTCCTTTTTTATAGTAGTCAAATGTCAAAATAACTCAACAGTTTTGTTGCAAATGACCAAGTTCTCAGGATGTTTGCTATCAGTCCACTGTAAATATCTCAGTTTTCATTGCTGTTGTGGCAAACATCTCGTAACTATCTTCGTATATGTCATATTTAAATAGTACTAAGAGTTTTGCTGCAACTCTATTGAGACTTATGGGATGTTTGAATATCTGCTACAAGGCATAAATTTAAACAGATAGTTCCAGCAATACTTTCATAAACATCTTGTTTTCTTAGTGTACTGTTAATATATTTTCAGAGCTTCTTCGAAAGGATTCTTGGAAATTCCGAGAAAGGATTATGAGGTACACATTGTAGGTTGCGAGTATCTGGCGCTATACAACGAAATATGCATCGATAGTGTTGACTCGCAGATCCCTCGTTGGCAAACGATACATTTCAACGTCTGCAATGCTAATAGATAGTCCTGGAACAATTCTCCTGGGCTTTGGGTCCTACTACGAATTTCGTCATCCAGTTTTTCGCGGTACCGGAAGGGAAGGAAGAACTAGCCGAAGTTTTGTTTGAATGCCTCCCATTCTGTCCAACGGCTGTTGTTGTTTCGGAACCAAAGGAGTGCTTTGCCTTGGAAAATTTTCAGGAATCACGCATGGTAGTTGATCCCCGTTGATACTATGTACTTCCGCCAGCTCCTCTACTCGGTCTAGGAAGTACGGTTTTTTACTGCCGTCGTATTTCACGATCCATCGATGTACTCGGTGTGCGATTACCTGTTATGGGGGGAACTGTGTGTCTTGGCTTTGCCAAGTATATAAGTGACCATTTGCAGTACTTACGCTGTGGGCCGTTTTTCCTAAACCATGTACTTCCTTCGATGTGTATTTGCGGGGCACGGTCATCACTGCCTCTGCTGTTGCGTCGTTCGATGATTGGCTATCCGTCACACTTGCTGGATGTTTCATGGCTCCCGTAGCCTGTGTTGCTGCGTCGCTCGGTGCTGTAGCGATTTTTGCTAATAGAGGCTTTGTTGCTGATTTACCGCCTGGTGATCGGTTATCGGTAACCTACCCGACCAGCACCTTTAATGTTTCAGCATACATTCGCTCGTCTCCGTCGCTCCCGACCGCGATGGCGGGTGCCGGCGATGAACTTTTCCTATGCGCTGCTTGTATTTCAGCCAATCGCGCTAGACGCTCAGGTTCGGTTGCTCGATGAACGTTCAGAAACGCTGTCTTAATTCGGCAACAGTGCCAGCGGATTGCAGCGCGAATTCGGTGGCGTACGCGACGAGCTCGCGCTTCTGCAACCCGTTGGCACTTGACACTGGTCATGATTTACGTGTGATATGTGTGTATGTTTTTTTGTCGCTTTGTCGGGTTTGGTCCGTTTTTTTCACTGTGGCTGGCTTAGGCCTCGTTTGTCACTTTTTTGGCACGAGCCTTTTTCTCGCTATGCCTTGTTTTCTGGCATTTTTTCACTATGGCTTGCTTGTGTTTTTATTTTCATTTTGTCTCCGAATGCTTGTTTGTGTTTAGGTTTATTTTTTTTTTTCACTGCAATCTGTTGGAGACAAACACTTTAGGGTCGCTGCACAGTGGCATTTTGTCGACCACGACGCGGTTTTACACTATTCAATCGCGGATTTTATGGTTATGTTGTTGCCACGCAGAATGTTCATTTACCGTTGCGTGGAACTCACTTTTCCGCGAATTATTTTCCTAATTGGCTCGCCATTTGTATGAACGCCATTGTAATGAACACCTGGCCTTCAGCCGTGGTGAGCTAGTCACGCCAGGGTTCGTCCCAAGAATATGTAATTCGCAGGGGAGTACCGAAAAGGAAATAAAAGCCGCTCGTGTCAGATAACGTTATAATTTTTTTTATTTAACACTATTTTAATATTTTATCACTATTTACTCATTTACATCACGGTGACATCACTTCTTGCGTCTCACAGCGTTCCGGCGCTGTGGACTCGGCCTGCCCGTTCTTTGTAGACCGCCGGTCAAATCTCGTTGGCCCGGTCGTTCCCTCGAACAATCCGTGCTTAGGTTGGCGGAACACCGTGTCTGTCGGTGTTACGCTAATACGCTGTCGTCGAACTGCTACCTGTGTAGCAGCGTACTACTCCTACCGGTACGATGGTGCTATGCTTGGCTACGCCATGCTTGGTGCTATGCTTGGCTACGCTGCTTCGCTACGACCTGCGCTGAGTATTTCTGCGGAGCACCACGAATGGCGGCACTACGCTTCGCTACACCCTGCACTGAGATGTCCAGCGGAGCACCACGAATGGTGGGACTGCGCTGCTATGCTTTGCTACGCCCTAAGCTGAGTTGTCCAGCGGAGCAGCACGAGTAGCGGTACTGCGCTGCTATGCTTCGCTACGCCATATGCTACTTGTCAGCGAAGTACCACGAATGGCGGCCCTGCGCGCTACGCTACTATCGCAAATAAAATTACCAAAGATATACTACTGACCTGTTCGAGGGATCCCAGCAAAGTGATTTTATTTTGTCGCGCAAAATGCAATATTGTATTATAATGCCACAATTAACAAATATATCGAACAGAAAAAAATGTGTAGTAAAGGTGTAAATTAGTAAATTAATTTACTTAATTTAATTCAAAATTGCTTCAGAAAAACATTAAGTTTTAATTTCAATCCTATAAAAAGATGTACATAAACTTGTAGAAGAATTGTTCCAAATAGTCAAAACTGTAAACAGTTATTTTTCGTTATCATAAACGTATTTAAAATTTACGTTGCGCATGTGTTTGATTGTCCAAACACAATTGTTTTTTGCGCCCCACTAACGTGGAACCTGAGTCACCGATATACCTCGGGCAGCCCTGTGTTCATTTATAATTTTGTCTGAACGTTGTGACATTGAACAATATATTGAACATTTAAAAAAGAGGAACAAAATTAAAAACATTTTTTTGTTTCTTTTTTTTCATTGCTAATACATTGCAAATACGTTGCTGACTCATTTCTTACGATATTGATGGTAAGAATGATACAGTTCTCCCAAAATCTCTCGTACCTCAAATTCTCACAATTTCCCGCAAAATCCCTCAAATTCTTTGGGTATCTCAAATTCTCATAATTTTTCTCAAAATCCCTCATTTTTTTGTTATAAATTCTTGTAAACATTTAAATAATAAAAAAATCAGTCCATTATTCAGTTAATAAGTATATAAAGCACACAATTAAAACAAAAAATTTCATCGCGAGGGGTTTTTCCCGCACGAGGGACAAATTTCGATAGAGATTTTTTAGTGCGAGAATTCTCTTATCCCGCAAAGGCCGAAAATGTCAAAAAATTGCAAAATTGGCAACGTACTGTACAACATTTTGTTCGCTATAAAAACGCGATATTGTGGCTATTCGAGATATTTATTTTAATTAATTAGGCTTTATTTCATATAATCATTATAATTAAATTTTCCACATGTATGCTAAGGGTTATCAGCAAAACTATTAACATAAATATTTATAGTATGTATTTGAGCCTTAACAACACAGCAATTTCAATTTTTTTTTGTACATTTTGCTTACTGTATGCAAAATTTGCTGAACACATGAAATAATGTAGCGCTAACAACTTTTAGAAGTGATATGAAAAGTGATGCTGTCGTAAAGATAAATCATGATCGCCTGACCATTTCCAAAAATAATGGCTGTTGTTTTTAAACTGGTTTGTTTTTAACATTCATAACACCGTGCTTCCCATTTTTTCTGGATCAATTCGTTAAATTTTTGGTTGAAATTTTGAAAAGAGTTAGATGTACTTCATAGATGAGACCTCACTGAGTATGAATATCAAAATGGATGTCCGATATCAATTAATTTAAAAGATGTATATGCATTTTACAAATTTGAATTGATTTTTAGTATAAAACATGACGACGACGGACGGTTTCTCAGCAGCCAATGAACATCCGGTATCGATATTGTTGTTTGTTTTTCGACCTAAAAAAAGAGTTATGACGAAAATATAGTTTTTGCGGGCTCAAGGTTTTGTCTGATACAAAGTGCTATGTACTGTGGGCAGTGAAACAAACAACAATTGACCAAAACAAGAAGTTGTTGGCTGACCTTATAAAAACATGTTGTGCAATGATCTGAATTCGAATTTGGTTCAAGCACAAAACAACCAGGCAAAACATGCAAAAACTGCACCTCTAAACGAATTGTTATTGCAAAACCGTTTTCATATCCGTACTCAGAGAGATCTCAGCTACATAATATTTGACGCCAATTATTATTTTTTTTAATATGAAAATATGATATGCATTTGCATGCAAATAAAAAGCGTAAACGAATTGATCTAAAGAAACTGGGTACACACAAATTCTTAGAATGATCCATAGTTTCACGTACAGATTGATTTTTTCCATGTGTGAAAAATACTGTCGGACGGTATCTTGAAATTATCATACGAAATACCGTTTTCCCTCATACAATTCTCCTAAAATCTCTCGTATCTCAAATTCTCACAATTTCCCGCAAAATTCCTCAAATTCTCTCTGTATCTCGAATTCTTATAATTTCTCTCAAAATCCCTCATTTTTTTGTTATACATTCTTGTAAATATGTAAAATTAATTCAATTTATTTAGTAAAATGTATTAAATACATTTAAATAATAACAAATCAGTCCATTATTCAGTTAATAAGTATATAAAGCACACAATTAAAACAAACCAGTTGGGAAGGTTAGATCACATGGGAAATTTAAAAGTAGGTGTTATTATAGTTAGGATTATCAAAATTATAGTTGGTCTAAGCCGACTGTAAATACCCTACACATATGTGTGGTTACCATTCAAAATGGTATATAGGTCACCAGGGTATACGAATCCTGAAAATAACTACAAACTTTCCATCCCTGAAGTATTTTCTTTCATTTGATACCTATATTTACAAATGGGTAGGTGTACCGAATTTCAATTTTTTTTTTTGGGAACCGCAAGTCGTTTCGTGGGAAAACATTATTTTCATGTATTTGAGCATAATGTCAATATATATTTGACCAAAAAAGTTTACCTAAGCACGTATGCAGTAAAATTGATTTGTAGATGAAATTTTTATATGAGGTGTTTGAACATAAGTGGTCGTGGTCCTACACTAAGAGTGAAAGGGTATATTCAGTTTGGTACGCCGTTTGTAACACCAAGAAGGAATGGAAATATTTGGTATATATATTCTTGATCAGCATGACTGTCCATCTGTCTGTCTGTCCGTCTGTCTGTTGAAATCCCTACTACTTAAAAAAATTTAAGACTTGGATAAATGAAAGTTATAATTTAGATTACTTATATACCTACGCTGTATGTACGAAAAAATTGGCATGCTGCGTCTATTGTGACCTGAGAATCGACCACTTATGTTCAAATACCTCATATAAAATTTACATCTTTAGAACAATTTTAATGCATACGTGCTTAGGTAAACTTTTGTTGGTCAAATTTTTATTGAATTCATGCTCAAATACATGAAAATATTGTTTTCCAGCGAAAAATCTTGTGGTTCCCAAAAAAAAAATCGAAAATAGGTACACCTACCCATTTGTAAATATGGATATCAAATGAATGGAAATTCTTCAGCAATTGAAAGTTTGTAGTTATTTTCAGGATTTGTATACCCTGGTGACCTATATACCACTTTGAATGTAACCACACATATGTGTAGGATATTTTAGTCGGCTTAGACCGACTATAATTTGATAATCCTAACTTTCATAATAACACCTACTTTAAAATTTCCCATGTGATCTAACCTTCCCAACTGGTTAACATTCATAACACCGTACGAAAAAATTCGACTTTTGGCTGCACACATGAGAAAATCCTATATATTCTTAAAGTTTGCTTAAAAATAAAATATTCGTGTTTCCCTGTTTTTCTGGATCAATTCGTTCAATTTTTGGTCGAAAATTTAAAGAGTTGGATGTACTTCATAGATGAGTATGAATATCAAATGAGTATGAATATCACTGAGTATGAATATCAAAATTGATGTCCAATATCAATTAATTTAAAGGGTTTATATGCATTTTACAAATTTGAATTGATTTTTAGTATAAAACATTATGATGACGACGGACGGACGATACGGTTTCTCAGCAGCCAATGAACATCCGATAGGGCGTAGGCCATGATAATGGAATACTAATAAATTAAAAAAAAAAAAAATATCTCCATGTAATATCTCTATGTAATATCTCCTGTGAGATACCCCGTATATCCTAGAGTTTAATTTTTTTTTTAAATTGCTGTAGTAATTGCCAGAAATATGTTAAAAGACACAAACAAAATAAATTGTAAAAAATGAAAAATAAGCACATCTGCCTAAGCTACATCTGCAGTTGTAATACACTAGCAGAGCACCGTGCCTCGCTGCGGAGTTTTTTTTTTAATTTGGAGTAAGAAACATAATTCTCCGCAAACACAATTCTCCCCCGATAGAATTTTCAGAGACACAATTCCCGGGCAATTTTTTCCCAGAGAATTCTTTACCGGATACTTATACCTCCCAATGGTATTATTGCGGTGTTTTAATGTGGTAAGTTTAGAAATATAGTGTTCACACTTTTCGCCAATGCAAATGTAGTAGATTTGAAAAATTTGGGAGCAGAAATGAGTAAAAGAGAGTAGAATTAAAAATATTGCAAAATGGAGTATTTTTGATGTAAAAATAGAAGAAAATAAAATATAGGAAAAATATGTGTGAAGGGAGTACTGCAGTACTGCATACAAAACAAAGATAATTTTTATCAAGAAATAGTTTTTTTGCATGAGCTTTTAACCACTTTTGTTTGTTTTTAAAAATATTTTTTGGAAGCAGAGAATCGCATAAAAAATGGTGCGGCTATAGTTATGCACCACAGTGTATATCTATCTACTCCCTTTCACACATATTTTTTCTATATTTTATTTTCTTCTCCTTTTACATCAAAAATACTCCATTTTGCAATATTTTCAATTCTACTCTCTTTTACTCATTTCTACTCCCAAATTTTTCAAATCTACTACATTTGCATTGGCGAAAAGTGTGAACACTATATTTCTAAACTCACCACACCGAAACTCACCACTTTAAAACTCACCACATGAAAACACACCGCAATAATACCATTGGGAGGTATAAGTATCTGGTAAAGAATTCTCTGGGAAAAAATTGCCCGGGAATTGTGTCTCTGAAAATTCTATCGGGGGAGAATTGTGTTTGCGGAAAATTATGTTTCTTACCTCAATTAAACCGGAAAACATTATTTTCATGTATTTGAGCATGAATTCAATAAAAATTTGACCAACAAAAGTTTACCTAAGCACGTATGCAGTAAAATAGTTCTGAAGATGTAAATTTTATATGAGGTATTTGAACATAAGTGGTCGATTCTCAGGTCACAATAGACGGAGCATGCCAATTTTTTCGCACATACAGCGTAGGTATATAAGTAATCTAAATTATAAGTTTCATTCATCTAACTCTTAAATTTTAAGTAGTAGGGATTTCAACAGACGGACAGACAGACAGGCAGACATCGCTAAATCGACTCAGGAGGTCATGCTGATCAAGAATATATATGAAACTTTTGATTTAGATTACTTATATATCTAAGTTGTCTGAACAATTGGCATGAACGGTCTATTGTGATCTGAGAACCGACCACTTATGTACTTTTAAATTTCCCATGTGATCTAACCTTCCCAACTGGTTTGTTTTAATTGTGTGCTTTATATACTTATTAACTGAATAATGGACTGATTTGTTATTATTTAAATGTATTTAATACATTTTACTAAATAAATTGAATTAATTTTACTTATTTACAAGAATGTATAACAAAAAAATGAGGGATTTTGAGAGAAATTATGAGAATTTGAGATACAGAGAGAATTTGAGGAATTTTGCGGGAAATTGTGAGAATTTGAGGTACGAGAGATTTTAGGAGAATTGTATGAGGGAAAACGGTATTTCGTATGAGAATTTCAAGATACCGTCCGACAGTATTTTTCACACGTGGAAAAATCAACCTGTACGTGAATCTATGGATCATTCTAAGAATTTGTGTGTACCCAGTTTCTTTAGATCAATTCGTTTACGCTTTTTATTTGCATGCAAATGCATATCATATTTTCATATTAAAAAAATAATAATTGGCGTCAAATATTATGTAGCTGAGATCTCTCTGAGTACGGATATGAAAACGGTTTTGCAATAACAATTCGTTTAGAGGTGCAGTTTTTGCATGTTTTGCCTGGTTGTTTTGTGCTTGAACCAAATTCGAATTCAGATCATTGCACAACATGTTTTTATAAGGTCAGCCAACAACTTCTTGTTTTGGTCAATTGTTGTTTGTTTCACTGCCCACAGTACATAGCACTTTGTATCAGACAAAACCTTGAGCCCGCAAAAACTATATTTTCGCCATAACTCTTTTTTTAGGTCGAAAAACAAACAACAATATCGATACCGGATCGATACCGGATGTTCATTGGCTGCTGAGAAACCGTCCGTCGTCGTCATGTTTTATACTAAAAATCAATTCAAATTTGTAAAATGCATATACATCTTTTAAATTATTTGATATCGGACATCCATTTTGATATTCATACTCAGTGAGGTCTCATCTATGAAGTACATCTAACTCTTTTCAAAATTTCAACCAAAAATTTAACGAATTGATCCAGAAAAAATGGGAAGCACGGTGTTATGAATGTTAAAAACAAACCAGTTTAAAAACAACAGCCATTATTTTTGGAAATGGTCAGGCGATCATGATTTATCTTTACGACAGCATCACTTTTCATATCACTTCTAAAAGTTGTTAGCGCTACATTATTTCATGTGTTCAGCAAATTTTGCATACAGTAAGCAAAATGTACAAAAAAAAAATTGAAATTGCTGTGTTGTTAAGGCTCAAATACATACTATAAATATTTATGTTAATAGTTTTGCTGATAACCCTTAGCATACATGTGGAAAATTTAATTATAATGATTATATGAAATAAAGCCTAATTAATTAAAATAAATATCTCGAATAGCCACAATATCGCGTTTTTATAGAGAACAAAATGTTGTACAGTACGTTGCCAATTTTGCAATTTTTTGACATTTTCGGCCTTTGCGGGATAAGAGAATTCTCGCACTAAAAAATCTCTCTCGTGCGGGAAAAACCCCTCGCGATGAAATTTTTTGTTTTAATTGTGTGCTTTATATACTTATTAACTGAATAATGGACTGATTTTTTTTTATTATTTAAATGTATTTAATACATTTTATTAAATAAATTTAATTAATTTTAATTATTTACAAGAATTTACAACAAAAAAAAATGAGGGATTTTGAGAAAAATTATGAGAATTTGAGATACCAAAAGAATTTGAGGGATTTTGCGGGAAATTGTGAGAATTTGAGGTACGTGAGATTTTGGAAAATTGTATCATTCTTACCATCAATATCGTAAGAAATGAGTCAGCAACGTATTTGCAATGTATTAGCAATAAAAAAAAAAGAAACAAAAAAATGTTCTTTAATTTTGTTCCTCTCTCAATGTTTTTGTTTAGACATTTGCCTTCAAAACGAAATTTTTGAAATGTTCAATATATTGTTCAATGTCACAACGTTCAGACAGAATTATAAATGAACACAGGGCTGCCCGAGGTATATCGGCGACTCAGGTTCCACGTTAGTGGGGTGCAAAAAACAATTGTGTTTGGACAATCAAACCCATGCGCAACGTAAATTTTAAATACGTTTATGATAACGAAAAATAACTGTTTGACTATTTGGAACAATTCTTCTACGAGTTTATATACATTTTTTTATAGGATTGAAATTAAAACTTAATGTTTTTCTGAAGCAATTTTGAATTAAATTAATTTATTAATTTACATTTTTATTACAAATTTTTTCTGTTCGATAGATTTGTTAATTGTGGCATTATAATACAATATTGCATTGTGCGCTGTAGATGATTGCTATTTTTTTGCATGGCATTTTGGGGATTTTATATTATATATTTTTTGTGAAATTTGGAAAATTGTATCAAATATCAAAAAATTGCGAGTATTAATTCATGTTATTCAAGTTATTTTAATCATAAAAAGATAGTGCCATTGAGAATATTTGAAAAATATCAACTACTTAAACACATAGAGTGTCGATTTCCCACATTAGTCCCACTATGCACCAAGTCCTAAAAAATGAAAAATAAGCACATCTGCCTAAGCTACATCTGCAGTTGTAATACACTAGCAGAGCACCGTGCCTCGCTGCGGAGTTTTTTTTTTAATTTGGAGTAAGAAACATAATTCTCCGCAAACACAATTCTCCCCCGATAGAATTTTCAGAGACACAATTCCCGGGCAATTTTTTCCCAGAGAATTCTTTACCGGATACTTATACCTCCCAATGGTATTATTGCGGTGTTTTAATGTGGTAAGTTTAGAAATATAGTGTTCACACTTTTCGCCAATGCAAATGTAGTAGATTTGAAAAATTTGGGAGCAGAAATGAGTAAAAGAGAGTAGAATTAAAAATATTGCAAAATGGAGTATTTTTGATGTAAAAATAGAAGAAAATAAAATATAGGAAAAATATGTGTGAAGGGAGTACTGCAGTACTGCATACAAAACAAAGATAATTTTTATCAAGAAATAGTTTTTTTGCATGAGCTTTTAACCACTTTTGTTTGTTTTTAAAAATATTTTTTGGAAGCAGAGAATCGCATAAAAAATGGTGCGGCTATAGTTATGCACCACAGTGTATATCTATCTACTCCCTTTCACACATATTTTTTCTATATTTTATTTTCTTCTCCTTTTACATCAAAAATACTCCATTTTGCAATATTTTCAATTCTACTCTCTTTTACTCATTTCTACTCCCAAATTTTTCAAATCTACTACATTTGCATTGGCGAAAAGTGTGAACACTATATTTCTAAACTCACCACACCGAAACTCACCACTTTAAAACTCACCACATGAAAACACACCGCAATAATACCATTGGGAGGTATAAGTATCTGGTAAAGAATTCTCTGGGAAAAAATTGCCCGGGAATTGTGTCTCTGAAAATTCTATCGGGGGAGAATTGTGTTTGCGGAAAATTATGTTTCTTACCTCAATTAAACCGGAAAACATTATTTTCATGTATTTGAGCATGAATTCAATAAAAATTTGACCAACAAAAGTTTACCTAAGCACGTATGCAGTAAAATAGTTCTGAAGATGTAAATTTTATATGAGGTATTTGAACATAAGTGGTCGATTCTCAGGTCACAATAGACGGAGCATGCCAATTTTTTCGCACATACAGCGTAGGTATATAAGTAATCTAAATTATAAGTTTCATTCATCTAACTCTTAAATTTTAAGTAGTAGGGATTTCAACAGACGGACAGACAGACAGGCAGACATCGCTAAATCGACTCAGGAGGTCATGCTGATCAAGAATATATATGAAACTTTTGATTTAGATTACTTATATATCTAAGTTGTCTGAACAATTGGCATGAACGGTCTATTGTGATCTGAGAACCGACCACTTATGTACTTTTAAATTTCCCATGTGATCTAACCTTCCCAACTGGTTTGTTTTAATTGTGTGCTTTATATACTTATTAACTGAATAATGGACTGATTTGTTATTATTTAAATGTATTTAATACATTTTACTAAATAAATTGAATTAATTTTACTTATTTACAAGAATGTATAACAAAAAAATGAGGGATTTTGAGAGAAATTATGAGAATTTGAGATACAGAGAGAATTTGAGGAATTTTGCGGGAAATTGTGAGAATTTGAGGTACGAGAGATTTTAGGAGAATTGTATGAGGGAAAACGGTATTTCGTATGAGAATTTCAAGATACCGTCCGACAGTATTTTTCACACGTGGAAAAATCAACCTGTACGTGAATCTATGGATCATTCTAAGAATTTGTGTGTACCCAGTTTCTTTAGATCAATTCGTTTACGCTTTTTATTTGCATGCAAATGCATATCATATTTTCATATTAAAAAAATAATAATTGGCGTCAAATATTATGTAGCTGAGATCTCTCTGAGTACGGATATGAAAACGGTTTTGCAATAACAATTCGTTTAGAGGTGCAGTTTTTGCATGTTTTGCCTGGTTGTTTTGTGCTTGAACCAAATTCGAATTCAGATCATTGCACAACATGTTTTTATAAGGTCAGCCAACAACTTCTTGTTTTGGTCAATTGTTGTTTGTTTCACTGCCCACAGTACATAGCACTTTGTATCAGACAAAACCTTGAGCCCGCAAAAACTATATTTTCGCCATAACTCTTTTTTTAGGTCGAAAAACAAACAACAATATCGATACCGGATCGATACCGGATGTTCATTGGCTGCTGAGAAACCGTCCGTCGTCGTCATGTTTTATACTAAAAATCAATTCAAATTTGTAAAATGCATATACATCTTTTAAATTAATTGATATCGGACATCCATTTTGATATTCATACTCAGTGAGGTCTCATCTATGAAGTACATCTAACTCTTTTCAAAATTTCAACCAAAAATTTAACGAATTGATCCAGAAAAAATGGGAAGCACGGTGTTATGAATGTTAAAAACAAACCAGTTTAAAAACAACAGCCATTATTTTTGGAAATGGTCAGGCGATCATGATTTATCTTTACGACAGCATCACTTTTCATATCACTTCTAAAAGTTGTTAGCGCTACATTATTTCATGTGTTCAGCAAATTTTGCATACAGTAAGCAAAATGTACAAAAAAAAAATTGAAATTGCTGTGTTGTTAAGGCTCAAATACATACTATAAATATTTATGTTAATAGTTTTGCTGATAACCCTTAGCATACATGTGGAAAATTTAATTATAATGATTATATGAAATAAAGCCTAATTAATTAAAATAAATATCTCGAATAGCCACAATATCGCGTTTTTATAGAGAACAAAATGTTGTACAGTACGTTGCCAATTTTGCAATTTTTTGACATTTTCGGCCTTTGCGGGATAAGAGAATTCTCGCACTAAAAAATCTCTCTCGTGCGGGAAAAACCCCTCGCGATGAAATTTTTTGTTTTAATTGTGTGCTTTATATACTTATTAACTGAATAATGGACTGATTTTTTTTTATTATTTAAATGTATTTAATACATTTTATTAAATAAATTTAATTAATTTTAATTATTTACAAGAATTTACAACAAAAAAAAATGAGGGATTTTGAGAAAAATTATGAGAATTTGAGATACCAAAAGAATTTGAGGGATTTTGCGGGAAATTGTGAGAATTTGAGGTACGTGAGATTTTGGAAAATTGTATCATTCTTACCATCAATATCGTAAGAAATGAGTCAGCAACGTATTTGCAATGTATTAGCAATAAAAAAAAAAGAAACAAAAAAATGTTCTTTAATTTTGTTCCTCTCTCAATGTTTTTGTTTAGACATTTGCCTTCAAAACGAAATTTTTGAAATGTTCAATATATTGTTCAATGTCACAACGTTCAGACAGAATTATAAATGAACACAGGGCTGCCCGAGGTATATCGGCGACTCAGGTTCCACGTTAGTGGGGTGCAAAAAACAATTGTGTTTGGACAATCAAACCCATGCGCAACGTAAATTTTAAATACGTTTATGATAACGAAAAATAACTGTTTGACTATTTGGAACAATTCTTCTACGAGTTTATATACATTTTTTTATAGGATTGAAATTAAAACTTAATGTTTTTCTGAAGCAATTTTGAATTAAATTAATTTATTAATTTACATTTTTATTACAAATTTTTTCTGTTCGATAGATTTGTTAATTGTGGCATTATAATACAATATTGCATTGTGCGCTGTAGATGATTGCTATTTTTTTGCATGGCATTTTGGGGATTTTATATTATATATTTTTTGTGAAATTTGGAAAATTGTATCAAATATCAAAAAATTGCGAGTATTAATTCATGTTATTCAAGTTATTTTAATCATAAAAAGATAGTGCCATTGAGAATATTTGAAAAATATCAACTACTTAAACACATAGAGTGTCGATTTCCCACATTAGTCCCACTATGCACCAAGTCCTAAAAAATGAAAAATAAGCACATCTGCCTAAGCTACATCTGCAGTTGTAATACACTAGCAGAGCACCGTGCCTCGCTGCGGAGTTTTTTTTTTAATTTGGAGTAAGAAACATAATTCTCCGCAAACACAATTCTCCCCCGATAGAATTTTCAGAGACACAATTCCCGGGCAATTTTTTCCCAGAGAATTCTTTACCGGATACTTATACCTCCCAATGGTATTATTGCGGTGTTTTAATGTGGTAAGTTTAGAAATATAGTGTTCACACTTTTCGCCAATGCAAATGTAGTAGATTTGAAAAATTTGGGAGCAGAAATGAGTAAAAGAGAGTAGAATTAAAAATATTGCAAAATGGAGTATTTTTGATGTAAAAATAGAAGAAAATAAAATATAGGAAAAATATGTGTGAAGGGAGTACTGCAGTACTGCATACAAAACAAAGATAATTTTTATCAAGAAATAGTTTTTTTGCATGAGCTTTTAACCACTTTTGTTTGTTTTTAAAAATATTTTTTGGAAGCAGAGAATCGCATAAAAAATGGTGCGGCTATAGTTATGCACCACAGTGTATATCTATCTACTCCCTTTCACACATATTTTTTCTATATTTTATTTTCTTCTCCTTTTACATCAAAAATACTCCATTTTGCAATATTTTCAATTCTACTCTCTTTTACTCATTTCTACTCCCAAATTTTTCAAATCTACTACATTTGCAAAAAAAAAACTATATTTTCGCCATAACTCTTTTTTTAGGTCGAAAAACAAACAACAATATCGATACCGGATCGATACCGGATGTTCATTGGCTGCTGAGAAACCGTCCGTCGTCGTCATGTTTTATACTAAAAATCAATTCAAATTTGTAAAATGCATATACATCTTTTAAATTAATTGATATCGGACATCCATTTTGATATTCATACTCAGTGAGGTCTCATCTATGAAGTACATCTAACTCTTTTCAAAATTTCAACCAAAAATTTAACGAATTGATCCAGAAAAAATGGGAAGCACGGTGTTATGAATGTTAAAAACAAACCAGTTTAAAAACAACAGCCATTATTTTTGGAAATGGTCAGGCGATCATGATTTATCTTTACGACAGCATCACTTTTCATATCACTTCTAAAAGTTGTTAGCGCTACATTATTTCATGTGTTCAGCAAATTTTGCATACAGTAAGCAAAATGTACAAAAAAAAAATTGAAATTGCTGTGTTGTTAAGGCTCAAATACATACTATAAATATTTATGTTAATAGTTTTGCTGATAACCCTTAGCATACATGTGGAAAATTTAATTATAATGATTATATGAAATAAAGCCTAATTAATTAAAATAAATATCTCGAATAGCCACAATATCGCGTTTTTATAGAGAACAAAATGTTGTACAGTACGTTGCCAATTTTGCAATTTTTTGACATTTTCGGCCTTTGCGGGATAAGAGAATTCTCGCACTAAAAAATCTCTCTCGTGCGGGAAAAACCCCTCGCGATGAAATTTTTTGTTTTAATTGTGTGCTTTATATACTTATTAACTGAATAATGGACTGATTTTTTTTTATTATTTAAATGTATTTAATACATTTTATTAAATAAATTTAATTAATTTTAATTATTTACAAGAATTTACAACAAAAAAAAATGAGGGATTTTGAGAAAAATTATGAGAATTTGAGATACCAAAAGAATTTGAGGGATTTTGCGGGAAATTGTGAGAATTTGAGGTACGTGAGATTTTGGAAAATTGTATCATTCTTACCATCAATATCGTAAGAAATGAGTCAGCAACGTATTTGCAATGTATTAGCAATAAAAAAAAAAGAAACAAAAAAATGTTCTTTAATTTTGTTCCTCTCTCAATGTTTTTGTTTAGACATTTGCCTTCAAAACGAAATTTTTGAAATGTTCAATATATTGTTCAATGTCACAACGTTCAGACAGAATTATAAATGAACACAGGGCTGCCCGAGGTATATCGGCGACTCAGGTTCCACGTTAGTGGGGTGCAAAAAACAATTGTGTTTGGACAATCAAACCCATGCGCAACGTAAATTTTAAATACGTTTATGATAACGAAAAATAACTGTTTGACTATTTGGAACAATTCTTCTACGAGTTTATATACATTTTTTTATAGGATTGAAATTAAAACTTAATGTTTTTCTGAAGCAATTTTGAATTAAATTAATTTATTAATTTACATTTTTATTACAAATTTTTTCTGTTCGATAGATTTGTTAATTGTGGCATTATAATACAATATTGCATTGTGCGCTGTAGATGATTGCTATTTTTTTGCATGGCATTTTGGGGATTTTATATTATATATTTTTTGTGAAATTTGGAAAATTGTATCAAATATCAAAAAATTGCGAGTATTAATTCATGTTATTCAAGTTATTTTAATCATAAAAAGATAGTGCCATTGAGAATATTTGAAAAATATCAACTACTTAAACACATAGAGTGTCGATTTCCCACATTAGTCCCACTATGCACCAAGTCCTCCTACTAAAATGTTTTATAAAAACAATTTAAAGTCGAACATTTTTAAGCAAGATTTAGAAATTATGTTGGGTTAATAAAAATAGTCGTGTTTGCATTAATTTAATGAAAAAAGAATTTTATTTATCATTCGCTTAATTGGGCCATTCAAAGCGAATTAAATTTAGGTGAGGAGCTAGCAATGTTGAATGTTGTTAGGAATTTATAATATTATTGTATACAAATAAATTTATGGGCCCTTTTCAGATAATGTGGAATTTATTACAGAAGCCCTGTTTCATGTACTAACAATATTTTCAATCACTACTTGATTTTTTTATTTGCTTGCCGTTTCAACTCAAATATATTATTTGTATTGATATTGTGAATAATAGCTTTGCGAAAAATGAGACTGATTGCGTAACTCAGACTTGTAATCCGGAAATGCGGGTTAAAACCCCACTCGTGCATATAATTTTTTTTTTATTTGCTTATTTTTTAATATCGTTTTTTTAAATTTTTATATTAGGTAACGTCTCATATTGTCAAAAAAATGTAACAAAATTAAATCTATTATTTTGTATATTTTGCACAAATCGACCAACGGTTGGAACTCACCTTCTTCGATTTCAATGAAATTTGTGCAACTGATAAAGGGAATCAAGATATGCATTGATCAATTTTTTTTTATTTTTTACGCCCACTAATTTCAGAGATACAGTGGTTCAAAGTTGCAAAAAATGGGACAGAAATCACTTTTCTATGGTTGTTCATATTTCAATATCTCTTAAAGTAGAAATTATAGAAACTCCGTTGATGGCTCGTTTTAAAGCTAATAGAACAATATTTTATACCAATTAAGTTGTACCTTCTAAACTTGAACATGTGGCCCGTGCACTTCAAAATTGATGTCCTTAAAAAAGGATCCTTTTTAAAATTCTGAAATAATTCACATATTTTGCTTGTATTAATGTAATGTGCATGCCAAATTTAAAGATGGTATTTTGATCGCATCGTATTTTAAAAATTAATGTTCTAAATTTTTACATATATTTTGTATCGTCTTACAAATTTTTTTTTTCAAAAGAAAAATTTGCAATAATTTTTTAATGTATTTGTAACTCTGAATTCGAAAATAGCGTCAGTTTCACCAAATTGTCTCTAGTTTTTGAGATATATACCATTTTTCGAAAATGGTAAAAACTATATCTCAAAATCAATATCTCAAAAACTTGAGTCAATATGATAAAACTGACGCCATTTTAGAAATCAGAGTTAGAATAGATTCAAGAATTATTGCAACATTTACTGTCGAATTTTTTTTCAATACAAAAAATAAATAAAAATTTTGAAAATTATTTTTTAAAATATGATGCCATCAAAATACCATCTTGAAATTTGGCATGAGCATTTATATTAAATCAACCAAATTACACGATTTTTTACAGAATTTTAAAAAGTGTACTTTTTAAGGACATCTATTTTGAAGTGCAAGGATAATGACCACGGGCCACATGTTGACGTTTACTATTAGCTATAAAACGAGCCATCAGCGTAGTTTCAAGCATTTCTAGTTTAAGAGATATTTAAATATGAGCCACCATACAAAAGTGATTTTTGGCCCATTTTATGTAACTTTGAGCCACTGTATCTCTGGATTTAGTTGACGAAAAAATAAAAAAAAATGGTCAGTTCATATCTGTACATACCCTTTATCAGTTGCCTAAATTTATTGAAACCGAAAAAGTAAAATCTCAAATTTGACTTTTTTTGGTCGATTTGGTGTGGAATGGCCCATATGTATATTTGATATTTTATATTTTTGAGTAATTGGTAGAATATGTCTGAATAATTTTTTAAATAAACACTTTGTCTTGCTGGAATATTGCAAAGATTTTTTGTACAATATTGCGTTTTATATATTGCTACAATATTCCAGAAATATTGTATGCGCAGAAATATTGTAATGCAATGTAGCAATATTTCTGCAAGATTGCAGCAACAGTATGTGCTGTAGGGGTAGTGTCATGTTGTATCGCATGGACGCAAGTTTCTCATTGATTCACGAAGATTTAGTACATTCTCCGTCTAAGTATTGTTGCCGAAGTATTCGATAAAAAATTCAGATGGAATTCGAAACGTTGATCCATATACTAACTCGATGGTCGATGCCATATCATCTTTATATATTGTTCGAAGGTCGAATAAAAGCATAGGAAGATGCTCTGTCCATCGCTGGGGGCTGGGACAAAGAAACGTTGGTTTAAAACTCCTGTGCCACATCTCAATAATTCCATTCGCTTGTGGATAGAAGGATGTTGTCCGAGGGAATTACTGTTCATGATAAGGATGAATATGTCACAATGCTGTTTGATATTATTCGTACATGCCAGTAATGGAACATATCTACACTCAAAATAATCAATGCTACAATTAACGAAATACTTTTTCGTTAATTTAAATACAATATAATATATGATTTATTCATATAAATATCGTAATTTTTAACTTCATTCCGATTTTTAATTGTACGATACATTCATATAAACAAGCAGAAAACATGAAGAAACCAGAAGAAAACAAGACTGAGCCGACTCACTGCCGTCAAATTTTATGACGTTCTACAACAAATCAAACTATTGACAAATAAAACAATTGTTGCACACAAGAATTATTGCATTGTTATATTTGGGACGTTAAATTAGATAGAGACAACAAATTGTGGTTATCAATCATAATTTAAATTTCTTGTATTCAATTGTTTGTATTTATAAATTTCAATTGTTTTGTTGTACATCTTTGCTGTACATGGTATATTAAGTTTAGTTTCTGAGGATATAAGATGTAAATTTCTGGTATGTAAACATTAAGTATTCTGACGGTGAGGGTATTCAGCATAATTAAGAACTTAAAAATTTTGGTAAACAATTATATATCCAACATTAATATGGGTATTCCATAATTGACTAAATTTAAGTCCCACCAATCGGCCTTAACTTTCCCCACTCGCTTTCAATAATATATTGTTTTGAAGAGTTTAAAAATTATTTAAATCATCACGACTTAAATCACTTAGCGGTAAAAATCAATAAAAATAAATAATAAATAAAATTGCTAATTTTGCGATTTTTTGTTTCAAAAAAAATATATCGTTTAAACTACGTTTGTGTTGTAGGGTTTGCAAAGAAAAAATTTTAATTTTCCATGTAACTTGGTAAAAAAAATAGCATTTTATTGTATTAAATTTGAATGTATATTAAAATTCGTGATTTTAACCTACAAATGCATTACCACTTGTCGATGTCATTCTCATACCAATGATATTTGCGCGTTAAAGGAAGTAAAATAGGCAAATATTTCTTTTTCATCAGTAAAACATTTTCAACTTTATTTTTATTGATTGGCAATGATAAATTTATGAAATTAAACATTAATAGTAAAATTTTGTAAAAGGAATAATGATTCCATTAGTTTTTAATTCGGATATATTGCGTAATTAATTTTTACAATCGTGGTATCACAGTGCATATACTTCGGATATGGATGATTTTGGTACGCGAAATATAAAAATCTATGATATGTCATCAAAAACTAAATTTTGAAAAAAAGTGAACTTGACCCTTTTTTGCACCAAATCCTTCAATTGTAACCGTATTTACACCGAGATTTTTCATCTCGCTTCATCTATTTTATTTTCTATATATTTTTTAATGCACTTATTTAAGATACCGACACTCCCGACTTAAAGAATTTCTTTTTGCAAGCTTTATGCAATAACAGCCAAAAACAGCCCAAAACGAGTTGGAAAAGTTAGGTCACATGGGTAAGTTCGGTCACATGGGGAGGACTTTTATAGTCGGTCGGGCCGACTATTGAATACCCTACACTCTTGTTGGATATATTACTATTATTTTTCAAGTTACCTTGTATCCGGCAAGACAGACAGACGGTCATGGCTAAACGGACTCGGGTAGTGATGCTTATCAAGAATATATATACTCTTCCATACCGGACACGCCTCCTAAGGGGCGTTACAATATATGCACAAAGGCATGGTATAATAATACCCTGTACCTCATAGGTGTAGGGCAGGCATGTCAAAATCAGTTGGCATCACGGGACGCAGTCAAATGATGATTTGTGTACATAAGAAAAAAAATCGCTCGCACCATTTTTTGTAAAAAATGGTGCGATTTTTGTCTGTTTGAAATAATTGAAAAAAATTCCGAACTTCTTTGATCCTGCCAAATATTTTGTCTATTGTATTTACAGTGGAGTACCTATATTTCAAACACTAGAGAAAATTTTATAAAACAGACACCTGACAATCATCCAAAATTGTTGTAATTTTATATGTCGGCAAAATTGCACGATATCGAATTAGATCTTGTACCAATATCGAAGGCCAAATCGTACTAAAACTGCAAAAAAAGTTCAAAGCGACATATCGCATTTTTTTTTTCGAAACGATAATAAAAACGATTCTATATTAATATTGCATCAAATAGTTAAAATATATCGAGATTTATTTGAAAAGCATTGCGATATCGATGTGGAAAATGTTTAAATTATCCTAACATAAAATTTTACTCTACGAAAATTACAAAATTTTAAAAATTAGCAACAAGATTGGATTTTTGTTATCCAAGTTTGTTCGAGAAAACTTCAAGGCATAAATCACATGTTTGACTAGTAACCATTTTTTTTAGATTTGTCGATACAAACAATACTTAAACTATTGAAAAAGTTTGTTTTTTTAAATTCCGTATATAAATTTAATATTTGAATAAATTTGAAAAAGTTTCCTTTTTATGAACAATTAATTTAAATTACAATGACCATTGATTAGATGTTCAGAATTAGGACTTATGACGAAGTTGATTTTATTTCCTTAAAGCGAGGTTTGCTTCATTCTACGATCAAGAGTATTTTCTACAAAAAGTAATTATTGATTCATTTTTTGAAACTTTGAATCAATGTATCTTTGGAGAAGGTGAATGTTGAACTCTGGTAGTTTTGGTGTGGAATGTCTCTAATACAAAAAAAAAAACTTACTAAAAAAAAATTAAAATGATTCCAATTCCAGTTTGTGCAAAGCAAAAAAACTTGTCGTTTTTTTTAATAAAAGTCAAAGTCTGATTGCGGCTTTATTTGTTAATTTGCTAATTCCAAAAATGGTTTTGTTAAATAGGGTTCTGTTTTTAAGATTTTAAGTTTTAATTAATTTTCTCTCCTTTTATTTTTAATAGTCGACACAAACACAATAATGTAATTTTCTTTTCGGTGTTAGACGTACAAAACTATGCGCCACCATATATTTTTTATATATGCCGGCGAAACATATCCAACGGAAATTTAAAACTTTACAATACATTTTAAATTTTATGAATAAAAAACAATATTACTTGATGAAAAAAATGTAAAAATTATTGGTATGCCATTTTGCAAAGTCATGTATAATATTTAAAATTACAATTAGGAAAATAAATTAAGACTCTATATCAAAAACTTATTAATATCTCATTATTATATTTTAGAAAATAATGTACCTACAAAAATATTGATTTCTTTAATAAATTAATAAGTTTTTAACCAAGATTATAATTTAATTTCATATATGGCATGTTAAATTGGATACATGGCGCTGCACAAAAATGCACAACAATACACAATAATCATTTTAACGCCTGAAAATAAAATAATTATTTAATATTATTAAATATATTAATAATATTTAAAAAGTCTTCGCAGGCCGCAGATAAAAGGTTGGCGGGCCGCGTGTTTGACATGCCTGGTGTAGGGTATAAAAACAAAAAAAATGATTTTCGGCTTCGATTTTGGTTTGACCTATTTATTGTTTTGAAAGTTTTAATGAAGTTTTAGTTTCACATTTCTCATTTTGTTGACTTATAAGGAACCGAATGGGGGCTAATTCAAAGTAGTTTGTTTGTGATTTGATTTGTTATTTAATTTACTTTCATTGTAACCCAGGGCTGGAAAAAATCCGGATTTAAAGAAAAAAATCCACCGGATTTTTTTTGGTTTTTATTGGATTTTATTGGATTTTTTTTTGATTTTTTTATAAACAAGATTGTTTCAATAGAATTTTTCGAGTTTAAAAATTATTCCTTCCCACCATTTAAAACATACTTTGTGGAAAAATTCACCGTCCTGGATCTGTAGCGTGTTTCCGTAACTCCATAACGATAATATTCGACTATCGACTATCGTTATGAAAAAAGTGATTCACTAACTTTCAATGCATTTTATGTAAACAAATAAATTCGGAAAGATTTTTGACAATAAAAATCGTTTAAATTGTTGAAAGTAACCTAACAACCAAACAATTGTCAACGCTATCAAATCGACAATTTTCGGTAAATTCTTAACGATGACAGCTGACGATAAATATCATAGTGAACTGTGTACGGAATTCCTCCTAACAATATTTGTCGTTAATTGTAGTTAACGATATCGAATTTTGTCTATACAGAGTTAGGAATTCGCGCTACTGGAAGTCGTTTTCTTCAATATATTGAATTAGTCATATGGGCGAAAAAATTACACAGACGAAGTGCCTGATCAAACCTATTTTGAATGTCTTCTTCACAATAAGACAACTCTTCTGAACATAATTGTTTAAATCAATGTCTAACGCTTTAAAAATTGGCTTAGAATGGCTTGAATTAAATCTATAGTTTCGGAGACTACATCTAGCTATTTTTATTATTATATTAGTTTGGCACTACAGTCCTATAAGAACTTAGGCCGAGCTCTCTCACTATTTTGAGCTGTGCGTGTTATATTTGTACTCAAAGGGACCTACGGTTTATTGCCGAATCCGACCGGCGGGTGAGAGCTTTTTATATGCAATGTTTTAGTCTCGTAGGTTTGCCATTTTATAAACCCAAATGAGACTTTTAATACTCCTAAAACATTCATATTTGACCACTAAAAAAAGCCGAAAAAGGCTCCCGACTTCTGTGTAGAGGGTATGATTGTATGAGCCCAAAAACACTCATATATATGAGATTTTTATTATCCCCAAAACAGTCATATTTCAGTACTAAAAAGAGCCCCAAAAAACTACAGAAAGTTGGATAGTGGACACGATTTTAAAAGCCCGAAAATCCGCATATTTTTGATCATATTTAATATTCTTAAATTATTCACATTTTGAGAATTTCTAGATAGCTCAATTATTTCATTTTTACTGCAGTAATATAGAATGTGTCTTAAATAAATCAAACATAGTACATGTTCACGTTTTTCTTAGTCCAGACATCCGTGAGAAAATGCATCCATTTCAAGTAAATCCATGAAATATGTATGTTTGTCTGTTGAACTTACACTATTAAATTGAATTTTCATTTGATTTCAAATTCAAAACGAAAATTAGTATACCAATTTTATTTAAGCAGTAGGCTTCTAAATAAATACCTTTATGACATCCTTTTCTGAGTGCTTATAAAATACTCTTAAATTTTATGATTTATAAGTTTCCTAAAGCGCTCATATAAAATACTCTTTTATGAACCAAACTTTGGAGAGCTTCTACAATATTCTAAAAAAAATGAACTTTTATTAGTCCATTTTCTGAGCTCTCAAAATCAATTTAAAATCTGATGCTTTTATGCCCATAATATTAACGAGTAGATATCTATTAGTGTTCGCACCTATTAGATATCTTTACTACGTACTAGGTATATTTCGTTCGGTAATTTTTATTGGTTTTTAACTACTTCACAATAAATATAGTTTTGATAGTATATAATTTCGATAACGTTTCGAATTTGTAACGACATCTAAAAATTTCTATAGTATCAGTATTGAATTATTTACAATTTAATAAATTTGAAAATTGGAAGACATTTAGCAACTGTTAGAAACTTTTAAAATTTAGTATGTATGAAATATTTTTGCTGTATCTATAAACTAATTTTTAATCCCAAACTAGGTAAACAATTTTATGTTGTGGATGATATAGAATGATTGGTGCACTGCAACATAAAAGATAATTTCAAGGCAAATTAATTTAAATATCGAAGTTGAAAAACTTTTCGAATTCGCTTCGATTTCGAAATTGAAGAATTTTTCGAACTCGTTTCGATATCGAAATTAAAGTAACTTTCGAATTCGTTTTGATATCGAGAATTCATACAATATCGATATAGTTAACGATAGAGCCATTTTTATCGAGAACGCTATCATTCTCGAATCGGTAACGATAGTCGAAAACGATAATAATGTTCGTTCAAACGATATTAAATATTAAATATTAAATATTAAATATTAAATATTAAATATTAAATATTAAATATTAAATATTAAATATTAAATATTAAATATTAAATATTAAATATTAAATATTAAATATTAAATATTAAATATTAAATATTAAATATTAAATATTAAATATTAAATATTAAATATTAAATATTAAATATTAAATATTAAATATTAAATATTAAATATTAAATATTAAATATTAAATATTAAATATTAAATATTAAATATTAAATATTAAATATTAAATATTAAATATTAAATATTAAATATTAAATATTAAATATTAAATATTAAATATTAAATATTAAATATTAAATATTAAATATTAAATATTAAATATTAAATATTAAATATTAAATATTAAATATTAAATATTAAATATTAAATATTAAATATTAAATATTAAATATTAAATATTAAATATTAAATATTAAATATTAAATATTAAATATTAAATATTAAATATTAAATATTAAATATTAAATATTAAATATTAAATATTAAATATTAAATATTAAATATTAAATATTAAATATTAAATATTAAATATTAAATATTAAATATTAAATATTAAATATTAAATATTAAATATTAAATATTAAATATTAAATATTAAATATTAAATATTAAATATTAAATATTAAATATTAAATATTAAATATTAAATATTAAATATTAAATATTAAATATTAAATATTAAATATTAAATATTAAATATTAAATATTAAATATTAAATATTAAATATTAAATATTAAATATTAAATATTAAATATTAAATATTAAATATTAAATATTAAATATTAAATATTAAATATTAAATATTAAATATTAAATATTAAATATTAAATATTAAATATTAAATATTAAATATTAAATATTAAATATTAAATATTAAATATTAAATATTAAATATTAAATATTAAATATTAAATATTAAATATTAAATATTAAATATTAAATATTAAATATTAAATATTAAATATTAAATATTAAATATTAAATATTAAATATTAAATATTAAATATTAAATATTAAATATTAAATATTAAATATTAAATATTAAATATTAAATATTAAATATTAAATATTAAATATTAAATATTAAATATTAAATATTAAATATTAAATATTAAATATTAAATATTAAATATTAAATATTAAATATTAAATATTAAATATTAAATATTAAATATTAAATATTAAATATTAAATATTAAATATTAAATATTAAATATTAAATATTAAATATTAAATATTAAATATTAAATATTAAATATTAAATATTAAATATTAAATATTAAATATTAAATATTAAATATTAAATATTAAATATTAAATATTAAATATTAAATATTAAATATTAAATATTAAATATTAAATATTAAATATTAAATATTAAATATTAAATATTAAATATTAAATATTAAATATTAAATATTAAATATTAAATATTAAATATTAAATATTAAATATTAAATATTAAATATTAAATATTAAATATTAAATATTAAATATTAAATATTAAATATTAAATATTAAATATTAAATATTAAATATTAAATATTAAATATTAAATATTAAATATTAAATATTAAATATTAAATATTAAATATTAAATATTAAATATTAAATATTAAATATTAAATATTAAATATTAAATATTAAATATTAAATATTAAATATTAAATATTAAATATTAAATATTAAATATTAAATATTAAATATTAAATATTAAATATTAAATATTAAATATTAAATATTAAATATTAAATATTAAATATTAAATATTAAATATTAAATATTAAATATTAAATATTAAATATTAAATATTAAATATTAAATATTAAATATTAAATATTAAATATTAAATATTAAATATTAAATATTAAATATTAAATATTAAATATTAAATATTAAATATTAAATATTAAATATTAAATATTAAATATTAAATATTAAATATTAAATATTAAATATTAAATATTAAATATTAAATATTAAATATTAAATATTAAATATTAAATATTAAATATTAAATATTAAATATTAAATATTAAATATTAAATATTAAATATTAAATATTAAATATTAAATATTAAATATTAAATATTAAATATTAAATATTAAATATTAAATATTAAATATTAAATATTAAATATTAAATATTAAATATTAAATATTAAATATTAAATATTAAATATTAAATATTAAATATTAAATATTAAATATTAAATATTAAATATTAAATATTAAATATTAAATATTAAATATTAAATATTAAATATTAAATATTAAATATTAAATATTAAATATTAAATATTAAATATTAAATATTAAATATTAAATATTAAATATTAAATATTAAATATTAAATATTAAATATTAAATATTAAATATTAAATATTAAATATTAAATATTAAATATTAAATATTAAATATTAAATATTAAATATTAAATATTAAATATTAAATATTAAATATTAAATATTAAATATTAAATATTAAATATTAAAAATTCAGATATTCGTCAGAGTAATACGTCATTAAAATGAAAGATAAAGAGGTGAGATCTCTTTCCCTCTAAGTGTGCTAGCTGTTCTATTTTGATCATCTTTCTGAACATAGCTCTGAAACTGAGGTGAGAGATTTCTGACTTTTAGTTACGGTATAGTACAATTTAAGTATTCCGTTCACGTTTGTGCTAAAAAATCTTTTGGAAAAAAAAAACAAAATTTATTTACGTAATAGGTATCTCTATGAAATCGACCGTGTAAGATACACTATAAATTACCGAGTAGGTATGGTATCTAGGCACAGCTATATATTTACGCAGTCGGCACCTACACACATTTTTATGATTATCGTAAATTACGATCGTTTGGCGATTCAAAATAATCATAAATTTCGATAATTTTGCTCGTAAAAAACGATGATAAATGTCAATGAAAAAAACAATCATATTTTGCTCGTATATAACGATGGCTCGCATTTTTCGAGTGTTTAAATCGTAAAAAAAGATTGTCAAAATTTATTATTGTTTTTCTAATCAAAAGTTCATTTAATAAAATGCATATGTTCAATATTTTTAACAAGATTAAATAAATTGTTTTGCTGAAAACTTTAAATCATTTGCTGTAATTAAGAAGTAAGTAAATGCATTTGGGAGCTTAATATAAAATTTAAATGCATTTACTTCATTTTTTTTGTATCGTTAAAAAAGAAGGAAAAAGCTCGTAAAAGAGTTAAAAATGATTATCATTTACGATTAAAATTGATTCGTAAAAAATATTAAAAACGAGTTCGTTTACGAACAAAAAACATCGTTTATAACGAGTATATAATCGTATTTTACGATCATAAACAATCGAATATTTATCATATATGTGTTTTTAGTTCGTTTATGATACCTCGTTACGATGGACAAATTAAGAACGAAACTATGTGGGTTTTTGAATCATTTACGATTCTCGTATCCGATTGTTTTATTCATTATTTACGAATATTTGCTATCATTTACGATATCGTTTATGATAGTTTGGCCGGCTGGGTAGTTGTTGAAATTATTATGACTCTTTTATGAGTCATGTTTTGGAGAGCTCCGAAAACCCCTTTGAAATGAGAAACTTAAACGAGTCTTTTTTCTGAGGGCTCATAAAACATTAAAAAATTGGTCTCCTTTATTACTCAAATTTCAGAGCGCTCCTAAATTCCTAAAAGCGTAGAAGGTTATTACGGCACCGAAATAAAAGATATACATGTGGTTACTTGGGTGACGAATCGAAAAATGGCATGTGGAGTATATGTGGGATTTTCGAAGGATTTTCGTCGCGATTTTTTTATTTTTTCAAGGGATATTATACATTTATGAAAATATGATAGTTCTTGATAGAATTGAAGGAGGCGTCCGCTTAGCCGATCAAATCCTCTAAGCTCAAATTCTCGCGTGAACTCGAAAATAGGTTCTCAGGATTGTATATTGTACCGCCACCAAAATTATTGTATAAATAAAAAAATAAAATAAAACGATACATTGTTGGCATGGCTGTATAAGTGGCAAAGAAACCACCCCTATATAAATACATACTATCTGATTATAATATTTGTTCAAACTCACTCTATGTTCGCCTGGACCGTCTTGTTTGAAGGTTGTACTTAGGCAAATAGGTGGAATCACGCACATACTATTCCATTGTTCAGGTTCTTGTCCCACATGAATAGATTTAGTGGCGAAACCTCTAGGTTGTTTTTTAAATACTCCACTCATCGCAACAAGTTTGTAATATACCACCACACTTTCAAAACAAAAATCAGTGATGATAGTTTATGTTAGTGATTGGCACATCGACTGCGACGAAAGTCGAAAATCGATTTTGATTTTAATAATCGATTTTTCATTGTTTCTCAGCAGGGTTCACACTTCCCGCAGTGTAAAAGAAGCTAACCACACAGAAAAAAATATTGTACGTATATATAACAATTGATATTAATAGCAAACAAAATTGTATTTCAATTAAAAATATGAATGTATTTACAAATTAATTAATTGTATTTACATATTTTTTTAATTAAAATATTAATAGGAATTAATTTAATATAATTTCAATACAACTAAATCTTTAATAGTATTAACTACTTTTATTTGTTACTTTTGATTTATTCATTTTCTTAAATTGCAACACTGTTTTTTTCTTCTGGATTTCATTTTGTTTTTTGTTTGTGCGTCTCGTGGGTCGGCGGCGTCGTTCAGTTTCTTCTAACATTATTTTCTTCTACGTTGCGATTTTAAAACAGAATATTACATTATTTAGTGTATGTTATGTTATTAAAGCATTAAAGGGCTCAATTTATTTTTGAGGTCAAGAATTTGAACAAACAGCTTATGATGCTCATTTTGTTGCATATTGAATCATTAAAGAGCGAATATCAAATTTTATGTCTGACTTAATTAATTGGCCCACCTGTAGAAGTTGTGAAAACTGACTTCGGTAAAACATTCGTTAGGTTGAAAGAATTTTACAAAACATATCAAACAGTATAAATACTTATTTAATATTTATTTTATGTTATCTATTCGACAAATACTTTATTTAATTTAACAAAATATTTAATTGATCCATATTTCTATCGAATGAAATTTTTAATTGATGTTACTAATTAATTAATTAATGATTTAAAAATACCCAATAAAAAATATAATCAATATGACAAAAAAATTAATTAATGTTTCTCCAATTAACATATTCTCATTATTACGAATATGGGATTCAATGCTACTAAAAGTTACATCGGCTGAGTTTCAATTAAAAATTAATTGGATTGATTAACATTTTAGTTATATTTACACACTTTTTTTTCTGTGTGCATATGCCCTTTTTTTGCCAGATTTACATTTAGTGCCAGAGATACACTAAAAAAGAGGGCAACAAATCTTAAGGGAATATGATCAGGTGTAAGCGACCAGATAGCTTGCAAATTTATAGGAGATGTGATACAGCCACTGTATCGTATTATAAGAGGCGATACGCAAAAGTTCAACATGTTGAACTTTTCTGTATCGCCGCGTCGCTTCCTATAAAGTTTTGTAATAGATTGTTATAAAAAAATTGAAGTGGTTGTTAAATTTTTCAAATTGTCAAATATAATACATTTTTTTACTATCTTCTACATATGAATTTTCTATGTTTAATAACATTTTTACTACAGTAAACCAATGAATAGAAATATTAACATTTCAATTTATTATATTTATTTATGGTTTTTAAATCAAGAACAAATAGGTATATTATCAAATATTCACACTAATCGCAAATGAAATTGTTTCGTCGCCGCACTATCCTCCGCGCAACTCCAGCGTCTGCAACACATTTCCTAGGTACGCAACCTGCGGACGGCTTGGGGACGAGTTGATGCAACGATCGCTCTTCTGTATGCCGCAGCGACGATGCGCAGGCTTTGCCACTGTATGAATCTCCAGCTAACAAGGCTCCTCGTCACTGATTCAAAGCAAGAACCGGCAGCAACGGGCAGAAGTAAACCCAATAATATTGAAGCATCTTAGGAAGGTGTTGCTACAATTGCTACAATATGGAAAAATAAATTTAAAAATTTAATTTATTTAGTTACAACTTACCCGCGGTCGGTCGCCGCTTTTGGACATTTTCCATAAGTGTTGATAATGTCAAATAAAATAAACCGCCACGCAATCCCAACGTCTCCAACACAGTGCGCAGCCTGCCTCAATCGCGCACAACATTGTGCAGTAGGATGCTTCCGTAGACTTCAGTCAGCCGCCCAGCTTCAGCTTCCGCGGGTCCTTGACACTGATATCCAATCTGTAATGTGTCGTATCAGCTAGAACATGCACAAATAAAATTAAAAATTGACTTTAATTTGTGACATATTACACGTACACGCAAAGAACGAATCAATTGGGGCAACCGTCTTTTTTTGCCAACCGATTTATTTAGTTCTGTCAACATTCGACTGATTCAGTTGTTGCAACACCGCGTATAAGTTCACACAACTAATGAATACAATTGACACAACCAATTTGTTTAGTTGTGGTAGCCAATTTAATTATAAGAAATCGGCCATTTTACCTAGCGCTCCAACGTGTTGCAAACACGAAGTCAGCGTCACAACAGCGTTCCCGAGATAGAACATTGCCGACGATTCGTTGTGCTGCTGACTTCGTGTTTGCAACACGTTGGAGCGCTAGGGCTGCATATATAAATACAACATATAGAAACACAATAGGAAGTACTCTGTAGAATAGTATGTCTCTAGTTGAAGAAAGTATATTTGAGCATGAAAAAACCGAACAGTAAAAACGAACAAGCCTTAAAACAATTCCAAATTTTGTTTAAGACGTGGCACGCACTGTCCGCAGCACAAAACAACAAAATAGTGAAAAAATCTGAAATCGCCTTAAAACAATTCCAAATATTGTTTAAGACTAAGACGTGGCACGCGCTGTCCGCAAAACAAAACGAGTGAAAAATGTAAAGCTTGCGCGACTGGTGTTGTCCTGCTTTGGCATCGCTATTATGCAAGACAACTGATTTCACAGTTGAATCAAATAAATATTGGTTGCTACAACTTAATGTTATATAGCTATCTGTTAAGTTAACTAAATATTGGTTAGATCTCATTTTGAATTTAGTTGCCGTGGCAATGGAAACAAAAAAATTGAAAATGGATAAAAAGTTTGTTTCCCCAATCAATGATGCAGTTGCTTCAACTAATAGTTGGTTACGCTTCATACTATTGTTTACTACAAATGAATTTCAGTTGAAACTGACTAAATTTGGTAGATGCAAATGAATATTCGTTGAAACAACTGCACGTCAAGCAATTATTTTGTTGTGTGTAGTCGACCGCCGCTATTGAACAACTTTTATAAATGATGAGAGACGGTTGATTTGACACACAATTTACTATGAACTTTTAAAGATCATATCAATTCATAGTAATTTTACTTCAAACGATAACGAACTATAAAATGTTATTGTCCATAGTAAAAACATATGAAACGTAGTATAATTTTCAATATACTTTTTTTTGTACAAATGAACAAAGTGTATCAGAATTGGTTTTTTGCCCAAAGTTATTGCATACAGGTGGTTTCGCCGCCATTTTTATCAAATAAATTCAAACATTACTTATGTTGAATTTAAATCAAAATTTTTTCAACAAAGCCTTTTTAAAAGCCAAATTATGATGTTTTCGGTCAAATTTTTGGCCAACAAAATAATTAAAATTCATAAGGCGTTGGATTACGATATTTCTAAGTTAGTTTTGTTGCAAATTATTCGCGGACAAATCCAGTTTTGTAAACTGTTTTGCTCTGTTAAATTCAATCTGTAAAATTCCACTTCTACGAAGCCAATATTTTCGGCAACGACGCCACCTCGATAGAAAACTTTATTTAATATATACTCTCTGCCTAAACGTACACTAAGAAAACAAAGATGGTTACCTCAAATATCACAGCCCTAAATATCAAGTTATTTACAAATTATTTAGATCGGCTTTGAGACAAACATCTTTCAAACATCTGACAAATACGATATATATTGTAGGGCAACCATCTTTCAAATTTACGATTATTTATAGCAACTGTTTACGTACAAACGTAAACTCGATATGTTTGAACATCTCCGTCCGTCATATCCACTCAATCGATTATTTATCGATTACTACGGCGAACCGATCGACCGTCGGCTCTGTCAACGTTCGCCGCACATAATGACACTCGTTACGTTTACTGAAAATCGAACGCACGAAAACCCACCCGTCTCCGCGACATTTAAAGATTTAAAGTTTTCCTAAAACTAAATTCACCGCGACACTTAAACAAACAAACCCAAAAACCCGTCAACGCGCCATTCGGTCCCGCGACAATAAACATAAACAATTAAAAACAAAAATACAATCAACACAAACACAACAACAACAGGAAGGAAAAACAACAGAAAGAAGTTCAACAATTTATATACAAAACACTTGGCACAACCCACTGAAAACAAGGTAAAATATTTGCATTTATTATATTATATTTGCCGAGACCCACTCGACCCTTTAAATTGAAATTACACATTTCAATTCGTGTTTCTAATCCGCCACAGCCATTACTTCGTTCGCCAGCCGAACATTTGGTCACTTCGAGCCTTTATTAAAAGGACTACGAAATAGTTTTGGCAAGGATTGACCTGCTATTTGGCGTTAATTTTAATTTAATTAAAATCGACCCGATCCGTAATAAAAGTGAAAATAATGACAAAATAAAACAATTGTGGAACTACAGTGAAATTGTTTTTGCAAAAAAAATTGTATTTTTTGCAAACCGACCCGACCCGAAGAAAACGATCGTATTATACGATACGTTTAAAATAAATATACATTCAACAAAGTGTTAAATATAATTTAACAAAAACAATTGATTTTATTTATTTTAACATTTTTGAATTGTTACAATATATTATATTTAACAAAATCGCCAAACATTTTTGTTTCATTTGTTTCAGCTATCTACTCGCCGCTGCACTTATTTGTTTATTTGCTCATAAAACAAATAGACATACACACTTATACACTCACAGTTTAACACCATTTTTATCAACAACTATTTTCTGTCAAAATATGCGGAACGGATGGAATGGGAACAAAACAAGCGTTTGACAGCTGAAAAGAAGAACAAGATAATTTTGACAAATGGCAAAAAGTTGACGGATTTTGAGGTTTATTTTTTCGAAGGTTAATGATAGAACCACTTTCAAGGGTTGTTGGTGAGTTCTTATCAAAGGATCACATTTTAAAGTAAACATTCTAAATCAAAATTTTAAGCCCTATCCTAAAATATATAACTTTTTATACTAGCTCTAGCTGTTTTAGAATAGTAGACACCCTCGTTGGCCATTAAAGGAGGAAAACGGTTGATGATACACGCTTGAGGAGTTGTTAGGCATAATATGTCCAGCTATGCCTTATATAAGTACGCAGTTTATTAATAATTAATATAACCGTTTCAAAAGTGTAATTATAATTTTTATAGGATCATTCGATCCAAAAAGGGAGAATACAACAAAAAAAACCCTTGAAATAGTTGTTGAAAACCATTTCTGGAGTTGATGGACATAATTTGTCCAGCAATCATTTATCTTGGTAAGCAGTTCATTTCTAATTCAAATTACCTTTTCAAAACAGTTATTGTAATTTTTCTAGGACCATTCGTTTCAAAAAGGGAGATGCCTTCGATGGACGTACTATGATGAAAATGGTTGTTGGAAATAATTTCTGGAGTTGATGGACATAATTTGTCCAGAAATCATTTATCTTGGTAAGCAGTTTAATTCTAATTCAAACGACCTTTTCAAAAATGTACCATTTGTATTTCTAGGACTATCTGTTCCAAAAAGGGAGATGCTTTCGATGGACGTACTATGATGCAAATGGTTGTTGGAAATCATTTCTGGAGTTGATGGACATAATTTGTCCAGCAATCATTTATCTTGGTAAGCAGTTTAATTAAAGTACATTTTCATCATAGTACGTCCATCGCACATACAGCGTAGGTATATTAGTAATCTAAGTTATAAGTTTCATTTATCTAGCTCTTCAATTTTAAAAGTCTTAGGGATTTCAACAGACAGACAGACAGACAGACGGACAGACAGACGGACAGACGGACATCGCTAAATCTCAGGAGGTCATGCTGATCAAGAATATATATACTTTTCCATACCGGAGATGCTTTCTTCTGGGTGTTACAAACGGCGTACCAAACTGAATATACCCTTTCACTCTTAGTGTAGGGTATAAAAAGATGGCTGCTCTGACAGCATTTATTCAATTCGGAAACGGCATTTATTCAATTCGGAATTTGAGCAAACTATTTGCGAGACTCCTACCCAAGATTTAGTACCTCATGCCTTAGAATTTCATCGGAAGCAGCTTACTTTTCTGTGGGATAATTTCCAAACTTCATATAATACTATACGAAGTGAACCCGACAGTCCCGATGTGGACCGAAAGAAGCTGGAAGATAAATATACGAAAGGATACAAAGCATATATACGCTGTATTTCTTCCCTTTCATAAATAATGGAGACCCTAAAACAACCGATTGAAACTCCTAAGAGAAGAAACGACCCCAATTCAATTTGCACCCTCTATTCATTTACCCCCGTGTGACACGGATAATTTTGATGGTGACTACGTCACCTGGCCCACTTTTAGAGATATGTTTTCTGCTCTCTACATCAACAACGCCAGATTAAGCAATGTGGAAAAACTTTTCCATCTTAATCAAAAGACCCGAGGCGAAGCAAGAGACATTGTTAAAAATGCTCCTCTTACCAATGATGGTTTTATACTGGCATGGAGTAATCTCGTTGAACAATATGAGAATAAAAGAATGCAAGTAAATGCTCAACTCAAGACCCTATTGAATTTGCCACCAGTTTCGTCTGAGTCCGGTAGCTCTATTAAAAAGTTACAACGGACAATCAACAACTGTGTGACGACCCTGCAAATGTTGGATATCGACACAGATAACTGGAGTCCAATTCTAGTTTATCTGTGTTCGACCCGTCTCCCCAAAACACGCTAGAGATATTTGAAAGATCTCTAGCAGATAGTTCAGAAATTCCTGAATGGAGAATGTTGGACAAGTTTTTGACCCAAACATACAAGACCCTTGAATCTGTTGGCGACATTAAGTCTTCGACTACGAAGACTAGTCAACAAACGGTTTCCAGTAATGCTGGACCCAAAACTTGGGGAGACAAACGTGTGAACGCATTTCACACAAATGTATATGAAAATCCATTTGCAACAAAAACGACAAGACCCAGATTTGTTGAGCCAAGTCCCATCCATGCCAAGCCATCAAAATGTGAAGTTGATGGTGCTATTTGCAGAATTTGCAATGGTAAGCACATTCTTCGTGAGTGCCCCAGATTCATATCCATGAAAGTGGAGGATAGACACGATGCTGTGAAAAGATTTGAGTGCTGTTTTAATTGTTTAGCAGTATCTCACAGCATCAGGGACTGTAAGAGCGGATATAAATGTCGCTTTTGTAGCAAAAAGCATCATTCGCTTTTACATTTAGCATCGCTAGACCCGAAAGCAGACCCAAAAGACCGCCCAAGCACAAGTGCAGCTGCATCTAAATCTGATCAGCCGTCAACTTCACAGCGGCAAGCTTTCACGACCCTTATACAGTCCACTGACTCAAGACCCACCCAAGACATCGAAGAGACACGTTTTGCGATGAAGAGCATTCTTCTAGGAACAGCAATGCTCAACATTGAACACGAAGGCGAAATGTTCCTGGCGCGCGCTCTAATCGACTCTGGATCAGAAGCGACTTTTATCACGGAGCAGTTGAGGAAGCGGATAGGACTTCCAACTAACGCCGTAGGCGCTCAGGTAACTGGACTCAAGCAAACAGTTGCAGCAACCCCGTCCAAATCGTGTCCATTGACATTGCGTTCACCGATTAACCCGAATTTCAGAGTCAAAACGCAAGCACTTGTACTTAAGACCCTCACAAGTGACTTGCCATCATATCAAATCGACCCTCTATGGAAATTTAAATGGTATACAGTTGGCTGATAGCTAGTTTCATAAAACCCGACCCGTGGATATGATCATAGGAAGGTGATCTATACCCAAAAATTATACGTAACGTTGTTCAGCACAACATTGTAGAATCTTTGTTTTCGCAAGAAACTGAATTCGGCTGGATACTTTCTGGGCCAATTCCTGAGTCAAGACCCAAAAATATTGTTACATATTTTAATAAAGTGACCCTCGATACTTTATTGACTCGTTTCTGGGAAATTGAAGAAGTACCAAAATCCACGACCCTCTCAAATGCAGATATGAATTGTGAAAACAATTTCATACAGACATTACGCCGAGAACCCTCAGGCCGTTATGTAGTGACCCTGCCATTTAAAGACCCAAATTGCATTGATCTTGGACTATCAAGACATATTGCAATGGCGCAATATTTGAGAAATGAAAAGTCCTTACTCAAAAGACCCGCTGTTAAAGCAGAATATGACCAAGCGATTTGCGAATATTTGCAACTTGGTCATATGAGAAAAGAGACTCATTCGCCAGCTAAATCTTGCACACCCACCCACTACTATTTACCACATCATGCAGTCATAAAACCCGATCGTGTCACAACAAAGCTGCGTGTTGTATTTAATGCATCCAGTAATACTGCCAACGGCAAGAGCCTAAATGATGTGTTGCATACTGGACCCGTTCTACAACAAGATTTAGTTTTGCAAATTATTAAATGGCGTCTTTTCAAATTTGTCTTTAATGCAGACATTGAAAAAATGTATCGTCAAATTTGCGTCGACCCTGCACACTCACCCTATCAAAGAATTTTGATTAGGAAATCCTTAGAAGAACCCATTCAGGATTATGAGTTGCAAACAGTTACATTTGGTGTTAACTGTGCCCCTTACCTTGCCATTCGGACTCTACTGCAATTAGCGCAAGACGTACATGAGACCCACCCACAGGCTTCGTATATTCTACGAAAATGCATGTATGTAGATGATGTTCTGGCAGGCACTCATGAGATTGAAAGTGCTATTAACGCTCGAGATGAGCTAAATCAGCATGATTTTCGTTGCGCAAGTGGATTGCGAACGCACGCGAAATATTGGAAAATCTGCCACAAGAACACTTGCTGCTAACAGATTTACTCAATTTATCTGAGCAATGTCAAGGTAATGCAAAGACCCTATGCATTCGATGGAATGCTAAAAAAGATATTTTCTTTTTTCAAGTCCCACTCATCGAACTAAAAGATGCATACACAAAATGCGAAGTTTTGTCTTCTATTGCGAAGCTGTTTGACCCTGCTGGTTGGTTAGCGCCAATTATAGTGGCCGCCAAAATAATTATGCAACAGGTACAATTTGACCCACCCTTATTTTACAGTAGCCATGGCCCCAAACAACAAGCGCGTCAGCAGCGGCGTCCCAACCACAGCGGTGCCAATAAAAAGCGCGCCAACAGCAAGCGCCCCAACAACAAGCGGTGCAACAACACCAACGACAACAATGCCAGCACGAGCAGTGGAAGTCGCACCAAGGGCAACCGCAACAACAACACCAGCTGGCGCAACAAAAAGTCTTCCCGACTTAACTCCGCCCACTCTAGCCGTCGTACCGATTTAACTGGACGACACACTCGACCCTCGACCCAACATGTGGCGTGTGGAATTTGCCGCCAAGATCATCGCCTGTCTACCTGCTTCAGGTTCAGGGAGAAGAACCTGGTGGAGAAGTATGAGTTGGTGATGCAGTATCATTACTGCATTAACTGTTTGGCCCGGTCGCATCTTATTGATAGCTGCACCAGCAAGGAAAGGTGTGCGATATGCCAAGAAAGGCACCACACAAGCTTGCATGGACATTCGCGACTCAATCAAGGCGACCGGAGCCCAATCAGTACATGACTCAAAAGACCCGTTGCGAACGCAAGCAATGCGAGCAACAAACGACCCGCTGATAACCCAGGCAATTCCACAAACCACAGACACATTACTAACCCTAGCAAGTTTTTAAGGCAGACCCTCATACCCACTGCCACTGTCAAAGTGTACCACGGCAAAATTTCGCAAATTGTACGAGCTTTGATAAATCCGACGAGGAGCGTCACTATCATCGCTCAAGATATCGTGCATCAGTTAAAACTGAGTACGAGCCGTCTGGACACTTTGACGATCTGCAAGGTGGTAGTGGGTTCTCGGTTTAACGACCCATTTAGATGCGACATTAACGCACTAGTGTCAACCGAGTTGCCTAGGAAGCCGTACGAGCGTGACGTTGATGAAGCCATCTTGAGCCGATTCACTCACATGATGCTCGCCGACCAAAAGTTACGACTTCCGACCCAATGATGCTAGAGTTGAGTGCGGATGTTTACCCGCAAATACTTAATCCAGGAGTTTATATCTGCGAAAGTGGATACGCAGTGGCTCAGAGCAGTGCGTTCGGCTGGACACTCTCTGGTCCATATAGTCCCTGAGCCCCATGCCCCAAGGATTTTTCCTTAATATAAACTCTAGACCCTAAGACCCCTATAATAAAAAACAAAATGAATTTAAACCAGTTGGGAAGGTTAGATCACATGGGAAATTTTAAAGTAGGTGTAATTATGATAGTTAGGATTATCAAAATTATAGTCGGTCTAAGCCGACTATAAATACCCTACACATATGTGTGGTTACCATTCAAAGTGATATATAGGTCACCAGGGTATACGAATCCTGAAAATAACTACAAACATTCAATCGCTGAAGAATTTCCATTCATTTGATACCCATATTTACAAATGGGTAGGTGTACCGAATTTAGATTTTTTTTTTTGTGAACCACAAGTCTTTTTGCCGGAAAACATTATTATAATGTATTTGAGCATGATATCAATATATATTTGACCAAAAAATTTTACCTAAGCACGTATACATAAAAATTGATCTTTATATGTACATTTTACATGAGGTATTTGAACATAAGTGGTCGGATCATAGGTCACAATGGACCGATCTCGCCAATTTTTCGCACAAAAAATTCGCACATACAGCGTAGGTATATTAGTAATCTAAGTTATAAGTTTTATTTATCTAGCTCTTCAATTTTAAAAGTAGTAGGGATTTCAACAGACAGACAGACAGACAGACGGACAGACAGACGGACGGACGGACATCGCTAAATCGACTCAGGAGGTCATGCTGATCAAGAATATATATACTTTTCCATACCGGAGATGCTTCCTTCTGGGTGTTACAAACGGCGTACCAAACTGAATATACCCTTTCACTCTTAGTGTAGGGTATAAAAATGGAATTAAGTATTACTGCGGCGAATCGATCGACCTTCGGCTCTGTCAACGTTCGCCGCACATAATGACACTCGTTACGTTTACTGAATATCGAACGCACGAAAACCCACCCGTCTCCGTGACATTTAAAGATTTAAAGTTTTCCTAAAACTAAATTCACCCGTCACCGCGACACTTAATCAAACAAACCCAAAAACCCGTCAACGCGCCATTCGGTCCCGCGACAATAAACATAAACAATTAAAAACAAAAATACAATCAACACAAACACAACAACAACAGGAAAGAAAAACAACAGAAGGAAGATCAACAATTTATATACAAAACACTTTGTACAACCCACTGAAATAAAATATTTGCATTTATTATATTGTATTTGCCGCGACCCACTCGACCCTTTAAATTGAAATTACACATTTCAATTCGTGTTTCTAATCCGCAACAGCCATTACTTCATTCGCCAGCCGAACAGCAACCATCAATTAAACATATTACAAATAGGAAAATAGTTGTGGAATATTTGGAAAAGGCTCTCTATTAGAATTCGCGCAATAATTTTTATTGAATTAAAATAAAATGAATCAAATGTATTTTTATTTATTCTAGAATTAAAACAGTATCCTGGATATACATCGCCATCGTCTTTATAAATCCTTCGAAGGTAAAATTTTACAACGACTTGATTTTCTTCGCAAAAGAACCATGTACGACCGGCGATGCTGGCATCAAAGTAAACTCTGAAAAGAAATATTTTTCATCACGTGTTGATAATTTAAGTCACAGGATATTTAATTTTCACTTTTGCCATTAAAATGTAATATTTGAGTTGTCACTTTTTTACACCATTTGATTTACTTCATTGTTGTGGATAAATCGAGCGTAAAGAAAAAGTACTCCATTTTCCTTTATTATAGTAGTCAAATGTCAAAATAACAATACTTTTTCTGAAAATGTCGAAGAACTCAGGATGTTTGCTATCAGTCAACTGTAAATATCTCAATTTGCATTGCTGTTGTGGCAAACATCTCGTAACTACCTGCATATATGTCATATTTAAAATATATTAATTATTTTGCTGCAACTTTGTTGAAACTTTTCGGATGTTTAAATATTTGCTACAAGGCGTAAATTAAAAAAAATAGTTGCAGCAAGACTTTCATAAACATCTTGTTTTCTTAGTGTACACACATAGAAAATAATTGTTAAATTTTGAAAATGAATATTATCAATTTTTCAAAATGCTAAACAATAATATTATTTTTGTTTTTGAAAATAATATAATTAATTGTCTTGTTTGGGGGAAACATAAATATGTCAAACTATTGTTTTGGCAATCATAATTTTAGTAACAAATTGTATTTTTCGTCATAGCATTTTAGTGCCGGGAATGAAGCGGATAATAACGAAGAGCATGCTGAAGTATCCTTAGTATGGAAATTGAAATATTTCCCGAGGTGATGACCAACAATTCCGCAACATAAACTTCAAATAATTCGGAATTTGGATGCATTTTGCTACTCCTTCGCAAACACCAACGTTGTCGAAGCAAACTGCACGCTATTTCGAATCGTAGTTTACCAACGGTTGAAGCGTGTGGAGTAATTTTGTGGCGTCAGCAACGCTCGTCGCTGCATGAACGTCATTACTTCTGAAACACTTCTGAGTACGTCGACTTGTGCAAACAAATTTAATGTAAAATAAAAATGCATTTTATTTACAGTGTACAAGATATGGGGGAGACGCCCTACTGGCCCCTTCTTGTATGCATCCGCCGCTGCTGCTCAAGCCGTCGTAGCTCGGTCATGACTATTGCCGCCATGTTACATGTAGCGGTCCACTTCTCTGGTGACGAGGTCTTATTCGGCACTATATTGCTAGGTGTCGCGATTTCCCCCAGAGTCTTGCACCATGTTTTTCTTTCCAGAAGAAACCACGTGCAATGAAAGAAGACGTGTTTAGCATCTTCTTCACAGAAATCGCAAAGTGCATCATCTTCGTGATGGAATCTGTGTAAGTATGCCTTGAAACAACCGTGCCCAGTGAGAAGTTGCGTTATGTAGAAGTCAACTTCTCCGTGTTTTCTTCCTAACCATTCTGCGATATTGGGGATCAACCGGTGAGTCCACCGTCCGTTCGCTGAGCATTCTCAGCGATATTGCCATTCCTGCATACTTCGTTGCGTTGCACGGCTTTCGTTCCGTATGCCACTAGTCACCTCCGTCTGGATGTGGCATGTTTCCTTCGCTAGCAGGTCAATGGGGCACATACCAGCAATGACCAGAGTAGCGTCTTCTGAGTCCGTACGAAAGGAGCTACACACTTTAAGTGCGTATAGACGGTACACTGTCCACACTTCACGCGCATAAGTTTTTATTTCAAGGGCATGTGCCCATATCGGTGCTCCATAGAGGATGATAGATTTAACTACCCCAGCTAATAGTTGCCTTCTTCGTTGCTTTGGATTTCCGACTGCTTATGAGTACCGCTTCTGTTTTATGCTCTGCTAGGCTAAGTCCGGCAGACGTTAACCAGCATCTGACTGTTTGGACTACCTTGTTTCAGATCTCCACGATTTCTTCCCGGTGTTTTGCTACGACGACCACTGCTATGTCATCTGCGAACCCGACTATTTTCGCCTCACTTGGTATGTGTAGTTTAAGTACACCATCATACATCGCGTTCCAGAGTAGAGGGCCGAGTACCGAGCCCTGTGATACCCCACCTGCCACTACATACTTCATGGGTTCTTCCTGAGTATCGTATATAAGGGTTCTGTTGCTAAAATAATCTTCGATTATTTTCATAACATATTTTGGTACATTAAAACTTCTCAAGCTTTCGAGAATTCTGGCCCAGCTGGCAGAGTTGAAAGCGTTCTTAACATCAAGAGTTGTTACTAAACAGTATTTCTATCATTACATATCATTACAGCCATCTTGAATGCACAGTTTGTGATCCCATCTGGTCCAGGTGCCTTCTTGTCACCAATATTCTTCGCAGCCTGCAGGACATCTTTCGCTGTTATTGGCGGATGCGGTTCTTGGTCTTCTGTGGTTGTTTCTTCGCGGCTGAAACCAGACTGTGCTGGAAAGAGCGTGTTTACTATCTTCTCTAATAGAAGCGGGCACGTGGGCGTGGATTGTTGGAAACCATGAAGTTTTTTCATGACGACCATGTACGCGGTGTGTTGTGAATCAGAAACGTTTTTTTTTGTATATTTAAGAAAGCCTGCGCATAACCAGTATGCACATAAAGTTCAAATATAAAAAGCACAATAACAGATGCATGTTAACCTAACATAACGTCTACGACGTAACTGGAACAAGTACATAATGTTTATGAGTGCATACTTTCAGGAGATAAAATTAAGTCTGCTTAAAAGCAACGAAAAATGCATTGGTTGCAATTTGATCCGAGACTCACGCTAGCAAGTGTGCCGTCTGTTTAAAAGCAACAACAAAAGCATTAGTTGTAATTTAAGTCAAGACTAACGCCAGCATGGGAACCAATTAAGAATTTAGCACATTGGAATTTTCTCAATTAATGATTTCACAATATTAGTAAATATATGATGTGGGGTTCATGAGGTTTTTAGTAGTACGTAGATTTAAGAATATGCTTGCTTGCATTTATGAGTTGTGTTTTAAGAAATAAGTATAAGCAAGGGGTTCGTGAGTCGCACGATACCGAGGTGATGAGTAGAGGTTAAGTTTAGTTTTTAAGCATTATGATTTTAACTGCCTTAGAGTGCAGACGTGTTTTCAGTTTAAACTCAAGCTTGTAAAAATACTTAAAAATAATTAATAAAAGTATAAAGCAAGTCTAAAATATCCTTGCGTTTTTATTTAATAATAAATGTTAGGAAAGAATTGTGGACTTCGAGGGAAAATTGTCACTGACGGTTTCACCAATAAAGGCAAGTACAAAAGGACCCCTGGAGCCCGCAACATTTTGGCGCAGCCGGTTTTTCAAGAATCTACAAAAAGGACTGAAGGACGAATTTGAAGAGCATTTAAAAAAAAATATATATGAAGAAACACAGAAGTGGAAAGGAAGGTATAATTAAATATTGAATAAATTTTAGTGAGTTTGAGTGAAAGCAGTAAATAAATGGTGAAATTAAATTATAGAAAGAATGAAATTAAACAAATTTATAAATTTTAATTGAGAATTTTAATGATTATTTGGCGAACTTTGAGGAATTGGAAGTAGCATATAGAAATATATTAGGACAACTTGGCAGATTTACTGAGAAATTGTGGAATCAAATTAGTACGGAAGTTAACAATAAATAAACTTTAGAATTAATAAAAAATAAAGTCAGTTCCACACGGGTATACTCAGAAGTCGAAAGAATTGACGTAGTTTTTGAACAATTAGTATATTTCTTGGAACATAAAAGTGCTCATAAAATATAAGAATTAGAAGATTGGAAAGGGGAATTTACTGCATTAAATAAAAAATTAAACGATATTGTAGAAGAACGGCAGGAGTTGCTAGATCAGGCTAGTGTAATAGAGGAAGAAAACGAAAAATTAAGAACTTTGCTGAAAAATAAAGATATTTCGGACGAATCTATTGAACGAGCACTGAGCCAACAGCCCAGACTAGAATTCGAAACATTAGAAGAAGCAAATAATAAAGTAAGGGAATTAGATTCGAAAATCAGATTTTTAGAATCAGAAGTTAAGCTAGCCCACGAAACATCATTATATCATAAGGAGGCATTACAGATTGAAGGAAAATTTGATAAAATAACAGCACCGGAAACAACATTAGAAATGTCGTTAGATACTGTATCGAATTACGTAGGAAGTGTGGTTCCATTTTTTATGGGGTCGGAATCACCATCCGTTAAAACTGAACTTTATAGATTCATGGACGCTTGTGCGTTAGCAAGTCTAAAAATTACAAAGGAAAACAAAGAAGAATTCATTAGCTGTGTCCAACTGCATCTTCTTGGTGACGCTTATGATCTAGTCCGCACAAGAAAGTTCAATGATTTAGAGGAGTTATTTGACGTTCTAAGAAATACATATTTAAAAATGACTACGTTAGATTCGGTTCAGGATAGTATTAGAAAAGCATATCAGACGGATGGTGAAAGTCTGAGAACATTTGCAAGAAGATTAGAAAGATTATGGGCAAACGCTAATGAAATAGCAGATTCAAGGTACAAAAATAAAAATCTACCTACAGATGTTTTTAATACGGAACTAGTAAACTCAGTTCTGACAGCATTCAAGGTAGGTGTAAAAGACCCGACAATAAAGGTTCTATTTTTAAGTAGCAAAGCAGAAAACTTGAATGATTTATTAGATGAAGCATTAAAGGCCCAGATAACAATTCAAGGGGGTCCGAGGTTCCCCGAGGAAGTGTACAGTTTCGAACAACGATCTGTAACCAGTCCAACGAATAGTATTTAAAACAATCATTTTCAAACTACCCCACTAAATCACAAAATATCAACACAAAATAAAACAGAAGGATCAAAAATACGACCAACATGCTCTTTTTGCCAGAAAAAAGGACATACACGAGACGAATGTATTACGCGGAAAAACACACCGTTTTGTATAGAGTGTGAAAAATATGGGCACGAATCTAGTTGGAGGTGTGCTTCCATTAGATTAGAAGCTCAAAATAAGGAAGGGTTTGGACGTACACAAAACCATCCAGTCGTTAATAGGGAATTTTTAAACAACAATTTGCAAGCAGGACATAACACTACGTACCGTACCAATAATAATAATAATAGAAATAATAACAATAGAAATGGGAATACCCCTAGAAATAATTTAAAATGTGATTGGTGTCGTAGACTTGGTCATGTAGAAACTGATTGCTACGCCAAGAGGGATTATCTGGCGAGGGAGAATAATGATCAAAACAAGGGAAACTACCAGGGGCCCAGCCAAGGCCAGTAAGCTGGGAACCCATTAAAAATAGCAAAATTAGGTCAAAAAGGGTAGAAATAGTAAATCATAAGGCTGAAGGGTCTGTGATCACATTAACTACCCAAACTCCTAAAAATAAGAGAAAACCGGTGGAGGAAAATATTGCAAATCAGACGTCTGAAGTGACCGTTGATACACATATTGATCCACCGTGGTTTGATTGTGAGGGAGTGACAATGGTAATTTTTGCATTAATACATTTCTTTATATATATGATAATAGCAATAGGGGCAAAAATGATTAAATTAGTAGCAGATGAAACTAATCGGCAAAGATGTGTATGGGAAGAAATGCAAATAGGTCAAAAGGTGAACAATATGTTTACAGGAATGTTGAAAAGGTTTGAAAATTTTATAACATGTTATGATAAAAAAATCAGACAACAGTTGAGTGGATTAAATAAAAAGAGAATTAACAAAATATACAATAGAAAAGGGGACTGCTTCAAATTGTCTAATGTAAGTGATGTGTTCATTGAAGTACCTTGCGAGGCAGCTAAAAATGGAAAACTCATATTACTAGTAGACTCAGGAGCAGATGCAAGCATAATAAAAGAAGGTGCAATGACACAACTACCGGAATTTGACAAAAATAGTAAGAAAGATTTTAATGGGGCTTTTGGTGGATGCGTAAGGACGTTAGGCACGACCAATATACAACACAGTAATATAAAGTGGTTACATTTAATAATGCATGTAGTATCTCTTGAACAAGGAATACCAGCAGACGGAATAATAGGACGGGATAACATATAGAATAGATCCGTAATAAACGCAATTAATAAGACCATAACATTCTACGATAAAGGAAAGAATCACACTATCCGATTACCAATGAAAACGCGAGCCGACATAGAAAATATTTATTACAATCATGAAATAAAAATCATGCCGAGAACCGCAAAAATAGTAGAAATTACACTAAAAACAAAAATTCCAATTGTATTAATACATAAACAAGAAATTTATCCTGGAGTATATTTGGGAGAAAGCTTATCGAATGTTAACAAAAATAAAGTTTATGTCTCAGTATTAAATGCTACAGAAAAGGACATTACAATAGACAACAATTTTAAACCGAAATTTTCAAATTTTAATCAGTATAGGGAATCAGATACAAACAATTCTACAATAAATACTATAAATTCAGTGAATATAAAAAATAGGATTAATAGATTATTAGAAAAAATTAACATCGATGAATCTTTAAATAAGGAGGAAATCACATCATTACAAAATCTTTGTATTTCTTACCACGATGTTTTTCACTTAGAAGGTGACGAACTGTCATACACGCCGATACTTAAACACGACATAACAACACAATGGAATCAACCACCAATTAACCAAAAGCAATACAAACTTCCACATACACATAGAGAGGAAATTAATAGACAGGTTAACAAAATGTTAGATGCTGGCATTATATCGCCAAGCATATCACCCTGGAATTCACCATTACTATTGGTACCGAAGAGGAGCGACAAAGACGGTAACAAAAAATGGAGACTTGTCATAGATTTCCGTAAATTAAATGACGTAACCGTAAAACAGGTATTTCCTATTCCGCGAATAGATGAAATATTAGATCAATTAGGTCACAGTCGGTATTTTTCAACTTTAGATTTAGCAAGTGGCTATCATCAGGTCTTAGTAGAAGAAGGTGATAAAGAAAAAACTGCCTTCAGTACAGGACTTGGACATTTTGAATTCAATAGGATGCCTTTCGGTTTAACAGGGGCACCAGCAACTTTCCAGAGAATAATGAATCACATCTTAACAGGGTTACAGGGTATCGATTGTTTTGTATATCTTGATGATATAGTTGTGTATGGGAAAAATATAAGCGAACATGAACACAGATTAAGTAAAGTATTACAGAAACTAAGAGACCATAATTTAAAATTAAATACCGAAAAATGTCAGTTTTTACGTCGTGAAGTTGTATATTTAGGGCATAAATGTTCAGAACTTGGTGCGCTGCCAGACCCCGCTAAGATCGAATGCGTAAAAAATATTCCAGTACCAAGAAATAGAAAAGAAGTACAAGCATTCTTGGGATTAATTAATTATTACAGAAAGTTCATAAGCAATATGGCAAGGTTAGCTTTACCAATTAATAATTTACTTAAAAAGGACGTTAAATTTAAATGGACAACGATTGTCAAAATTCATTTATTAAATTGAAAGAATCAATAATTTCACCTCCAATATTAGCATATCCAGATTTTACAAAAACTTTTTTACTAACAACAGACGCAAGTAACGAAGCAGTAGGTGCAGTCCTATCTCAAGGTGAAGTAGGAAGTGACCGACCGATCGCGTTTGCAAGTAGAACTTTAAATGGAGCAGAAAAACGATATTCTACCATTGAAAAGGAATTTTTAGCAATTGTTTGGGCAACAAAGAATTTTAGAGCATACCTATTAGGGCGACCATTCAAAATTTTTACAGATCATCAGCCTCTCAAAGGTATTGCAAATTTAAAAGATCAGACATCCCGCCTTGCTCGTTTCCGACATAAATTATCGGAATATGATTTTGAAATAATGTACAAACCAGGCAAAAAGAATTTAAATGCGGATGCTTTAAGCAGAATTCCATATATAGAACCAGATATTACAGCCGTACAAACACGATCCAAAACTACACAAAATATATTAGATCAGCAAATCACAAAAATAAAACCACAAATCAGTACACCAGTCGTAGATGAAACAATAATAGATACAAATAATGAAACGAATTCAGCTCAAATATTAACTGATCCAGATGAAATTAAAACCGTGATGAAAGATTTTCATGATTCAGCACTAGGAAGCCATCAGGGCACACTTAAAACATACTTTAGGATTAAGAAACAATTTAAATGGAGGGGAATGCAGAAACAAATAAAAGAATATGTTAGAAACTGTCCTAAATGCCAAATGAACAAAAGTTCAAAGTTAACAAAAATGCCAATGGTTTTGACAGATACGCCAACACGTCCATTCGATAAGGTTTATATGGACTTGGTAGGAATTTTACCTGAAACAGTGTCAGGAAATAAATATATTTTAACTTTTCAAGACGATTTTTCAAAATACATGTGCTGTGTAGCTATCCCAGACGCGGAAGCAAGCACAGTAGCCAAAGCTTTTTACGAGGAAATTATCACGCGTTATAATATTCCGAAAATTTTAATTACAGATAATGGTTCAAATTTTGTGTCAAAATTATTTTCAGACACGTGCAAGTTATTAAACATTAAAAAAATGCATATAACACCTTATCACCCGCATGCGAATGGCTCGTTAGAACGAAGTCACAGACCTTTAGCGGAGTATTTGAGATGTTTTGCAAAAGAGGATGGGTCCAACTAGGACCAATGGTTGAATTCGGCAATGCATGTGCACAATAACACAGTGCATATGTCAACAGGGCAAACGCCTTGTCGTACTTTATACGGATTTGAATTTGACATGCCAACCAACCTAAAACGAAAATGTTCACCAATTTATAACAGTGAAGATTACAATAAGGTATTAAAATACCAAATACAGCGTACACATGAGATAGTCAGACAAAATCAAGAAAAAGCTAAGGAAAGATCTAAACGAAGTTACGATAATACATTAAATACGGTAGTTTTTAAGGAAGGAGATAAAGTTTTATTAAAAAACCAGAATAGGAAAAACAAATTTTCACCAATCTGGGTAGGTCCCTATGAAGTCCTTTCGATAATAAGTCCTGTGACAACAGTGATCTGTATCAAGGGAAAAGGGAAAAAATTCCATAATAACTTATTAAAAGCATATAACTCTTAAGTTATACACAATCGAACGAACAAAAACAAAGAAATTAGTAACTGAACCAACAGTTCATAATGATCATTAACCGCAATGCATAATATTGCAAACAACGTAAATAAAGTACGCGTAAATATATATATTTTTTTTTTTAATATGTTTTTAAAATCTAAATTAGTGCATGAGGAAATAGCTATGTATTAATTTTAGAAGATGACTACCATTAGATCATGTATTAAATACGAAAGGAATAAAGTATAAAGAAGATTATATTAGATATTTCATAAACAAGAATTCAGTACGAATTTACCATATCAATAAAATATACATTGTCACTATAATTGAGATAGGTCAGTACTTCAGTTTCATTGTCAAGATCATTTTCAATGGAAACAGGCAACAGAAAGATCATTGCACTTGAAGTACAGATAGGTGTTAGCGTAGCACACACTAAAGTGGAGCACATATAGAAGTGAGGAGCTAATGTTATAAGCGATAAAATGCAATTCAGCGTTTTGCATCTAGGAACAATGCACTAATGTACCGAAAATGAAACGAGATACGTTAATGCAGCGTAAAAATTTGAACAATAATTGAATGATAAGAAAAAAATACAATACACAATCTAACAAAATTAACAAACGTTTTAAATGTGATCATTACACGGTAATGAAAATATATATGTACCTATTGAATGTACAAAAGTAGTAGCGCGCGCTTACCATTATTGAAAATTGGCAATAATAATTAAATTTATAAATTAGTGCATGAATAAATAGCTAAGTATTTTTTAAAAAAATTAGCATTGATTCATGTGCTAATGAAATTATAAATAAAAGAAGTTCTATATATTAAGAAAAAAAATTAAAGATTTTAAAGTAAAATTAAATATGTACACAGTGGCATAAGTAAAATGTTCGATATAAATATACAATTAAAATATAAAATTTTAATACTATGATGTAAGGTAACATAAACAAAGATTATGAATACTGAAAATAAAAATGATGTTAAATATAAATTATTTATAAAGTTATAGTAAACAATACAAAGTAATAAGTATTTTTAATAATAATCCTGGCTCTGGAAATGCATTTCAACCACAACAAAGAAATAAAACATGCACGAAGAAGAAGAATAACTAGCAGTCCACCAAACAATAAAATTCGACGCAGAAGACACTAAGTTTAAATTTTAATTGTCAAAGAAGATCGTTTAATTTTGTTGGGTAAAGGTCTGAAATGGTAATATTATGTAATGAAGTACAAGAGAAGAATGATAAAGAAACATGTGAGAGTCATGGCGCGGACAACAACAATTGTACATCAATAACATGTTTAATTAAAAGAAAGGAGCTCAATATAAACATGAATGTGGAATTTCGACAAATCAGCAAAATTGCGACTATTCTACCATAAAGAAGCAACAACATTTTACATCTTTACGTACATATAATTAAAAGATAACAATTTTATCACTCAAGGAACAAGCTAATATTTTGTAAATAAGTTGAAGGAGCTATTCCATATACACTTATTCAGCTGTCAATGCTAACCTTATGGAAAAAGAAATTTGACACATCAACAAAGTTATCATAATTGTACTAAATCAACAACATTTCACACATTATGCTGACAATTTCTTCAACAAAAGAACATAATTTCTTAAAAGAGAAGACGAAAATTAAAAACACTAAGAACTTCAAATATTCAAATAATGTACAACAAGTGAAATATAAAAGAACAACATCAAACAACAACATGTACGTATAATTAAAGATGATTTCCGAAGATGACAATTTCGCTACAAGAACTCTTAAAACATTTAAAGAAGACAAATTCGTATTAATATCCAGAAATATAAAATTACAAAACTACCAATTTTAGTATCTGCTCTCAACAAAATACGATTCAATTTGACTGAAAAAACAACGCAACATAGAAGACATCAAATATAACAAAGCTTAGAAAATAAAGACGAAAGATGAGAATAAATGATGACAACAATGTTTTTCGATCAATGACAGAAACAAATAAAATGCAGCCAGCCAACCTATACACGTAAACAGAGAGTAACAGAACTAGCGATCACAGCAGTTTATGTTTTAAATTAATAGAAGACACAACTACATTTTTATTGTATAATTAAATAGACTAGAAATAAGTAAAGAAAAACTTGAAGAAACATTAAAAATATGAAAACTATAAATATAAACAATAACTAAAATAACTCAACAAAAATTAAATGACTTATTTTCAATAAATATCAAAAAAAAAAAAAAAAACAAATCGTTGCACAAATTAAAGCATTTAATGACTTAGATGAATAAACAAGAAAAACAACAGAGCAACACGGAACGTGCGATTGCAAAGCGGTAACTTCATCAACTACTGTTTTGTCAATTGCAACGTTCAGTGACTTGTAATGTTATACATTTTTATTTTTAACGTTACATAAAGTATATAAATATCACTAAAACTGCGACCATTAATTAAGTAATTGAGTAACGAAAATAAGCATTAATAAGATTCCTAAAATGAAAATAAGTAAAATAAATTATAATAATATGAAAAATAATTATTGATTTTAAATAATATTGTAAGTTAAATAAATTAAGAAATATATTGAAATATTAATGATCAAAAGAAAAAACTATTATTCTTTTTAATAATAATTTTTTCTTAAAATAAGGGGGGAAGAATGTTGTGAATCAGAAACGTTTTTTTTTTGTGTATTTAAGAAAGCTTGCGCATAACCAGTATGCACATAAAGTTCAAATATAAAAAGCACAATAACAGATGCATGTTAACCTAACATAACGTCTACGACGTAACTGGAACAAGTACATAATGTTTATGAGTGCATACTTTCAGGAGATAAAATTAAGTCTGCTTAAAAGCAACGAAAAATGCATTGGTTGCAATTTGATCCGAGACTCACGCTAGCAAGTGTGCCGTCTGTTTAAAAGCAACAACAAAAGCATTGGTTGTAATTTAAGTCAAGACTAACGCCAGCATGGGAACCAATTAAGAATTTAGCACATTGGAATTTTCTCAATTAATGATTTCACAATATTAGTAAATATATGATGTGGGGTTCATGAGGTTTTTAGTAGTACGTAGATTTAAGAATATGCTTGCTTGCATTTATGAGTTGTGTTTTAAGAAATAAGTATAAGCAAGGGGTTCGTGAGTCGCACGATACCGAGGTGATGAGTAGAGGTTAAGTTTAGTTTTTAAGCATTATGATTTTAACTGCCTTAGAGTGCAGACGTGTTTTCAGTTTAAACTCAAGCTTGTAAAAATACTTAAAAATAATTAATAAAAGTATAAAGCAAGTCTAAAATATCCTTGCGTTTTTATTTAATAATAAATGTTAGGAAAGAATTGTGGACTTCGAGGGAAAATTGTCACTGACGGTTTCACCAATAAAGGCAAGTACAAAAGGACCCCTGGAGCCCGCAACAGGTGCCCCATGGGTTAACTTCCGCATCATCGCATAGTTCCGCTGTGCGTGTAGTGATCACTGATGCACCACGTCGTTCTTCGATAGTTGCCGGTACTTACGAATGTAAGGTCTATCACGGATGCAGCGCCTCCTCTGTTGAACATGTGTTGGGTGCCTGTGTTCATCAGTACCACTTCTAGCAGCGCAAATGTTTCCAGGAGTACTTTCCCTGTGTCTTGTGCAGCCTCACAGTGATTTAGGTTGAGCTGAAGAATCTTCATGCTCGCCTAGCTCTTTTCATTGCCTCGCGGTATGAGGGGCATTTCGTTTGTTTCTTTTAATTTGTTTCGTTTGCAGATTATGCAACTGTGTTCGCCAGTGCATTTGCTTTGTGGCCATGCTCTCCGCATTTGTAACAGCTGTTCGAGTGATCCTCCTTACTATCGCATTTTCTGGCAATGTGTCCGAAACCAAGATATCTAAAACACCTTACGATCTTCACTTTTTGATGGATACGGCAGTACACCCAGCCGATACGAACTCTCCCGGCAGCCAGTAATATGTTTGCACATTCTATCGGTACGCTTAACGTTGCGATTTGTGTCCTTCCGTAAGCCCATCTCATCGATTTTATTGCTGCAATCTGGATACGTAGCTCCTCGAAACGCTCATGTAGTGCTTCATACACAATATCCTTTGTGATGACCACATCGATGTCTTTAATCTCGATCTGCTCCACCTGAGTCAAGGACCTCAATTCCGCTATCGAGCCTAAGACATTCTCCACCGCTGCCTGGAATTTAGCAGTTTGTCGGTCGGCTGTCTTTTCCAGCTCGAAAAGAAGTTCTCCATTTGCAGTTTGTCTGATTCACTTAACCGTCTGTCCCATTTCCTTCAGCTGCGGCTCGCTCTTGACTAGCATGAGAATCTCTGCGTATGTAGTCTTCCGGCTGACTTCACGACGATTGCATCTGGTCGGGTTAGTTTTTTCCTCGTCCGGGCGCGCGGGTGTACCTTCTTCCACTTCGGTTCCTCCCGCGGAGCATTTAGGTTCTTCTGGTCTTCATCTGTCGACGCGATCTCCTCAGCAGGTACTAGCTCCTTAGCTCTGGCTTCCTACGTGGAACTTTTTTTTTTCTTTGGGACACGAAGAGACGTTATTTCTTCTATCATACCTCTTGACCTTTTTGTGCTGGTTAATGCCTCCGCGGCCTACGGAATTGGAGATGTCTGCGAAGATGTAGTAACACTGTTAACATTGGTCCTAATTCCGATCCGAGGCACCTGGAAATCCATGGGGTTTTGTTCAGGAGATGTCTGCGATGCTTCGGTGACCCCTATGGCAGTCGCTCTGACTCCGTTCTTCTGCTCATCCATAGCACATCTATGTCGCGCTTGTACTGAGTAGAGTGCGTCTCTCATGGTTTGGTTTCTATGGCGTTTCTCTGACATCATCTCGGAGAGCTGGTTTATCTTGAGGCCTAGTTTAGTGAGTGTGTCCATACTAGTCTCATATATCTCCGGCGGCCTTCTTTGGCTGGTGCCTTCAAACACATTTTCGCGTGTACCCGATGCAGCGGTGTTGCTTTCTGGTGGCGTACGCTATAACAGCTGTTTTCTCCTGAAAGGATTCTCTGATCCACCCAGTGCGCCTTCTTTCCCGATCTTTGGGGTGCTTGTGGCTGTGTCTGTTTCAGCAGCCAAGTATGCCACAGCTGAAACATTGCTGTCATTGGATGTCGACGGCTGGGAGCCTGCTTGCTCACTCCCTACGGCCGCCGGTACTGGGGTTCCTAGTCCCTGCACCGTAACTGTGTTGCTATTCGAACCTTTCATGAAGGTTTATTGTTCAGGGTATCCTCAAATATCATTTTATACCTTCTGCCAGGTGTGGTGAAACAGCCGCCCATAGTTGGGGACAGACGCTGACCGATCCATGCATCTACAGAGCTTTCCCTATCCGCCATCTGGGGACGCGCACTCTAGAGATACAAACCCCCCGAGTGGATTGCACAATATTATTTTTGTTTTATTTTTATACATAGTTTTTTTTTAAATTGTAAAATCATGAAGTTTTTCTTCAGTTAAGTTCTATGTGCATTATTTCATTTAACATATTAAACCAAAAAAAAAATATAATATATGAACATTCGGAAGATAGTTGATGAATATTTGGAAAAGGTACTCCATTAGAATTCGCGGAGTAATTTTTATTGAATTAAAATAAAATGAATCAAATGTATTTATATTTACTAGAATTAAAACAGTATCTTGGTTATACATCGCCATTATCTCTATAAATCCTATGAAGGTAAAATTGTACAACGACTTGAGACTTCTTCGCGGATGAGTCAACCGTCCGGCGATGCTGTCATCAAAGTAAACTGTGAGAAGAAATAATTTTCCATCACGTGTTGATAATTTCAATCCCAGGTAATTTTATTTTCACTTTTACCATTAAAATGTAATATTTGAGTTAACATTTTTTACGCCATTGGATTTTCTTAATTGTTGTGTATAAATGGAGCATAAGGAAAAATTACGCCATTTTCCTTTTTTATAGTAGTCAACTGTCAAAATACCTCAAAAATGTTGCTGCAAATATCCAAGAACTCAGGATGTTTGCTATCAGTCAACTGTAAATATCTCAATTTTCATTGATGTTGTAGCAAACAACTCATAACTATCTGAATATATTTCATATTTAAAAAATATTAATAGTTTTGTTGCAACTTTATTGAAACTTATGGGATGTTTGAATATTTCACCGTGCTACAGTACTTTGCACACTTAAAAAAATCGATATGTACGTAAAACTTGAGACCAATCCAAGGATATGTGCGTTCGCCGTTTTTCTGGATCAATTCGTTTGCGGTTTTAAATTGCATTTCAAATGCAAGTGTGTACCATATTTTGAAATAATTAAAAAAAAAAAAAATTTTTTGTGTCACTTTCAAAACCAATTGAATGCATCTTGTACCAGAATCCCCCTTGATCGTGAATTCGAAAACCGCTTCGCGATATCGATTCGCAACCTGGTTTTATTTGCATTTGAAGTGCATCTGCATATCACTTTTTAATATTTAGAATTTTTTTTTTTTGCATCACTTTTGGGATCTTGTAGCAGAACCTCACAGATGATGAATTCGAAAACCGATTCGCGATATCAATTCGTATACGGGTTTTACTTGTATTTAAAAAATCATAAAATTCTCGTTGTGAATAACATTAGATTTTAGAACCATCAATATAACTTCAAATGTATTTTATACGTAATTCCGCGAATCGTAATCGCGAATATCACGAATCGTATTTCGAATTCATCATTTATGAGGTATCTGCTACTAGATCCCATCCATGGTTTTTAAAATTGACGCAAAAAAATTTAAAATTTTCTAAATATTAAAAAGTGATATACACTTCAAATGCATGTAAAACCCGTATAGGAATTGATATCGCAAAGTGGTTTTCGACTTCCTCATTTGTGAGGTTTCTCCTACAAGATCCCATCCATGGTTTTTATAAGTGACGCAAAAAAAAAAAAAATTCTAAATATTAAAAAGTGATATGCCATAATTTTACTAGTAATAAAAACTAATATATTTTGCGCGTTGGTTTGCCACCATTTTTTATTTGTAGGCTATTCTTTACGTTTGCTTTTTTCTTCGAACAGCCGCTACATTGGAAGGTAATAACACGTTTTGGATTAAATAATAAACAATTGATAAACATTGAAATAAAGTATATTGAAAAGTATTTCTTATTTATCTATTTATATTATAGATGTCATCAGAGTGGAAGGATTCTCTGCATTAAACAAATGCATCGAGCGGACGAGCAAACAAAACAAAATGCGGTATAAATGAAAATGTGAAAAGTAAATATTACATTCAACGCAATAAAAATTGAAGCTATGAAATTTTTTTTTTTTTTTTTTTGTTTTATTTGGTATAATTTTGCTTAGTTTATTAGTTATTCAGCCGTCTCTAACCTCACTTATAACAGTGTATGTTACGTAAAATATTTCGTAAATTTACCAGTAATTTTATCGTCACTTATTACCAAAAGAACAGTGACAAAAATATATTCAATTATTTCTCATTGTAGGTGAGTGAGAAGGAGATAATAAATCACACGCACACAAGAAACACGTTATAGAAACTTTTACTGAAACTTTCAGTTTTGATACTTGTAATATTACTGCTCATTTGACCGGTAGTGTTCTTGCTGGGTATTCAGCCTTATCGTGAATAAAATTCCTCAGGGAATTTTTACACTTGGTGGAAAATATGTATCGTGAACCATATTCGAAAAGGAAAAAAATGTTTCCCTAAAAAAACTACGTATCATGAACAACATTTTGAAGGAAAAATTACCCCTGTTTCGTCGAAAAAATTCCGCCACTTTTTGAGTTAAAAAATGTGAAATTTGTGCATAAAAGTATAGTTAACTGCAAATAATAAAGATATGTATTCATATTTTATATCTGAACTATTATTTTACAACTTTATTATCTGAAATGATAACGATAACCAAAAAAACGCATTAAAAAAATCTTACCATATTGTAAAACTGCATTCGAATTTCGAACAAAATTCCGAAGGAATTGCTGTTCCTGGGAGATTGACGATACCAAAAAATTTTACCTGGGAACAAAAAATTCCGATTGAATAAAATATTCCCCAAGTCTTCACGATAAGGCTGATTAACGACAAAAATCGATATCGTTAACTATTTTTAACGACAAATATCGTTAAAATTTACATTTTTTCATGACGATCATGACAATTCCCAATATGCTATTGCACTTAATATTAACTTACGAATGCTTTGAAATCAATCATTACTTTCAAAGCGTAAAATTGAGGTTAACGTTTGAAACACCTTTAACCTAAATTTAAGAATCATAGCTTTTTCAATAAAACTGGTAGCTTAACCTTAACTTGAAAATTCCCTGTTTTTCAAAACATTATTAACACTAATTCTTAAATTGATTTCAACGTTTGTAACGGTCCGGTTTCCGGGTTCAGAGCTGGGATAGCTTAGCGGGCTCCAGAAGTCCGTGCATTACAAAAATTTATATTTGCAGGGGAAACCCTCTGCACCAAATAAATACGCCGTACGCAAAGTGATTATAATTATTCAATTTATCTTTATTAAATTCATTCTAATATATTATGAGGCAGCGTCCTGCCTGATGCACTCGACGCTCCTCTGGTTCTCGCTGAAATATGTGTTTGCAACCAGACTTACTCGATGCGATGTGCTTTCAGGAACTGTTTGATATGTCCTGGGTCCATAACCATGACGGAAACTCTAGTCAGTTATGTCACGTTTGGTCCACGTGTCCCCCGATACGCTTTAATTAAAAACACACCCAGGGTAACGATGCAGCTATTCAGTCACGAAGTCAGGAACAGAGAGAGTGATTTTCCCTCGTGCAATGCCTTTTATAGGCCATTGGTTGGTGAAGCGTTGGTGCTTTGTTGCCCAACCGTTGGTGGATTGTTGCCCACGATTCTGTAGCTTTGCTACGTCTGTGTATCGGTGATGCGCTCACCAGTGAGTGTGTATTCGTAACACTTTGCCGCTTTGCTCACTGGTGCGCCTGTGTTGGTGACACAATTGTATGTTCTGGCCGTTGGTGTCTGCTAATTCTCTCACCAGAGAGAGTGTATGAGTGACACTTTGTAGCCAAGCTCACTGGTGAGCTTTAGCTCGTTGGTGTTAATTCGATGCTCTGCGCCGTGTTTGGTTCGACGGCGTTGACGTCGAAGCCGGTATGTTGATTCCGCCGTGAATGTGCGGTAGCCATTTGACGCCTCAAAATGGTACCGTCACACCCCCCCTTTACTTCGGTTGAGAAAGAAGGCAGCCTACCTCAGTTCAATGACGGTCGCCTCTCCCGAGCCATTGATCCTGATGCGGTATCGACGTCCTTTTTTCCGACGGATGGTGGACATTGGCTTGTGGTCTCGCCAGTTTCGACTCACGGCCCTAACCACTGCCAATACTTCTGGTGGTACCTCGTCATCTGCCGCTCGATCAGTCGTACCATCGGATGGGCGGTCCTCGCTCGCATCCGGCTGTGAAGTGCTGGGTCTGGTATTACTGCTTCTTGCCTCGTCACGGCCAGTGCTGCTACCGCTGCTACTACCGCTGCTACTACCGCTGCTACTACTGCTGCTGCTACTATCGCTGCTGCTGCTATGGCTGGTACTACTGTGGTTGGTAGGCCCATATGCCTTTCGCGGAGCCGCTGTACACCACGGTTTGGTCGTTGTCTTCGGTGGGGATGTAACCGTCGGTGATGACCGCTACAGCCGTCCGCTGTGAGACGCTCTGCTGGTCTCTCGTTCGTTGTGGGGCGCTGATTGTCGCACCAGCCACCTCTTGTTGTGTCGTCGTCGTGGATGCGTCGCTTCGACGCTTCGTCGGCACAGCCGTCCGCTGTGAGACGCTCTGCTGCTCCTCTGCTCGTTGTGGGGCGCTGCTCGTCGCGCTGGCCACCTCTTGTTGTCTCTTTGCAAACACCTCAGCGTCGCGTTGCTGTTGCGCTGGTTCAGCAACCTCTGGTGCGGCGTCCAAAACCTCCTCTATCTGGGTGACTACAGCCGTCCACTGTGCACTCCTCCAGACATCCTCCTACTTTGGAGCGCCGGTTACCGCATCCGCGGCCCTTGGTTGGGTCTTTTCTCCCACTTGCTGCTGCCATGCCCACACACCGTCCGTTGTGTTGCATCTGTCGCCCTTCCAGTGGCGCTCTGTTTCGCCCCCTTTCTCCTTGTGGTGGGCGCGGCCGCTTGCCGCGCTGCTGTCGCCTGCGTCGTCGTTTTTGGAGCGATCTTCTTCGCCGTCGCCGTTGCGGGTGCAACGCTCTGTTGCGTCACCTGGAACATGGTGATGGGCGCAGCTATCTGCCGCGCTGCTGTCGCCTGCGTGGTCGTCGTCGTGGGTGCAACGCTCTGTTGCGTCACCTGGAACATGGTGATGGGAGCAGCTATCTGCCGCGCTGCTGTCGCCTGCGTGGTCGTCGTCGTGGGTGCAACGCTCTGTTGCGTCACCTGGAACATGGTGATGGGCGCAGCTATCTGCCGCGCTGCTGTCGCCTGCGTATTCGTCGTTCTGGCCACCTGATCGGTAGCGGGTCGCTGGAACGCCCGCTGTTGCCAGTGAATCCATAATCAGGATGCACGGGCCTGTGGTGCGTGGTTCGACGCCTTGTGCTGCTCGCCACTCCTGATTCGTTGGTGCCGCACCATTCAGGCACACCACTGCGAGGTACCAATGATTAGTTTCGTTCACAGGCACCACCAAAATGTCGTGCGAGAATGGGTCCACTCGTCTCGCCCACGTCTGCACACATCTCTCTACGCCTCGGGATAGGCTGGCGTAGAAGAACGTGTCGTAAACATGCATCCGTCGACCTGGAACCGCGTCCTCTGTATTCAGCAGCGACCACTGAACCCAGAAATTGAGGATCGTGTCGTTTAGGAAACGCCCGACTGCCAGACAGCGATAGTTTCCTACGGTGACGGACACGCATTGTCTTCCTAGCGGGTATCTGCATAGGTGATGCGTATCACCTTTGTTGACGGGTCTCGTCACGCTCAGTTCTACTAGCGTTGTGTGTGGCGCCCCTGGTGCCTGAGTAACCTGGTCCGTTTGCTGCTCAGACCGGAACCGCTTGCATGCCTGCTCCTCTTTGTTCACTCCTGCCTCGACCTCGTATGGCGCTACCACCGGTTCTGCTGGTAGATTGCTCCCCTCTACCATGCATCGCTGCAGTGCCGCTGTCGTTGGGCGCAATATTGCGCGCAGTTCCTGGCGACTGCTTTCGTTCAAGCCACCAGCGCCTTCAGAGCTCAATGGTGGTGATTCATCAGCATGGTGAAGTGTCGCCAACAGTTGAAGGCGGTATTTGCCTGTGTCCTGCTCCATTGCTGTAATCCTGCGATGACTCATTCTCAGATGTTTTTTTTTTTTTTTTGGATAAAACTAAACAGCTCGAAAAATCTTTTACTTCTATTTTATTTGCACGGTGCACGTGCGTATGCGTTGACTATCACGTAACGAATGTCGATACTCGTCGTGCGTTGGTTTCCTCGTGCCCCACACTTGTTGCTTCGCTATTGCTACGCCATATTCCGCGAATTGTAAATTTGAATTTTTAACGACTGTCGACTACGCACGAACCTCACACACACCAATGTTTTCGTGTTTGTGCGTGCGCATTGTGTTTCGCTCTCTGAGAGCGCTTGTGCGTCGCCGTGGACCGCTTTGGTTATTCGCGGCGAGGCTCTCTTTCTGTTTGCACATACCGGGGGTGGGTTTTTGTATTCGTACCGCGAGTGCAGATTCTCTCTTGCAATGATTTTTGTTGTTTCGCCGCATGCGTAGTGGTTTTGTTGTTGCCATTTTCTGTGCCCGTGGCATTCCACGTATTTCCTGTCTCCTGTGCCCCTTGGCGTATAAATTTCACGCGATTATGCACCATCGAGCGTTGATTTTGTGCGCGACACGAATTTAATTTTACGCGATCATGTGATTTATGCTGCATCGAGCGTTGATTTTGATCGCGACCTGCATGTAAATGTTTGCGATTAAGCTCCATCGATCGTTGGTTTTGTGCGCGACCCGCATGTAATTTCACGCGATCATGTTCCCTCGATCGTTGGTTTTGTGCGCGACCCGCATGTCATTTCACGCAATCATGTAATTTCACGCGATCATGCTCCATCGAGCGTTTATTTTGCGAGCGACTCGAATGCAATTGCCCCTGATTTTTCATGCTCGTTTTCCGAATATTTCCCCCGCGGGGTTGTTTTCCTGGATAACAACGTACAGGAATTGTTACTCCTGGTGGCGTCGGGACTCGAAACGGGTTAGAAATTTTTAAATCTTTATCGCTGTCGTTGTCTGTACTGTGACTTTGTGGCCGCACTTGTCGTTATCGCCTTTGTGTTGCAGTCACTGCCGTTTCCACTTGTGCCACTCTGCCTCGTACATCGTCGCCATCCTGATGAAACTGCTTCAGTTCGCCTACATGCACTGCTCGTGTCTTTGATTGCCCCTGTCCTTTCACTCTAACGATTACAGGCGAGTCAAAGTTGATAACACGATACGGCCCGTCGAATTTCGGTGCCAATTTTGCCGCAAATCCATCAGCCGCCTTCGACAGGTGGTGCTGCTTAACAAGTACCAGCTCACGCACTTCTGGTTTCCATGCCCTCCGTCGTAGATTGTAGTGACGCGCTTGATCCTGCGCAGCCCGCACCAGCTGCCGCTTCACTATCACAAATATTTCTCGTAGCTCCGTTGCCCGTTCATTCGACGTCTGCGCCTCAGCGCCCGTGCCTATCATGACCTCGTCATAAAGTGTCTTCGGGAGTCGTGGCTCCCGTCCTTGAGTCAAATATGCCGGACTGTATCCTGTAGTCTCCGACACACTTGTATTAATTGCCAACGCAATTTCTGGCAACTGCTCGTCCAATCGGTTCTGTCGGAGTCCTGCCAACTGCGCTATCATTGTCTTCAGAGTCCTGTTCGCCCTCTCCGTAGAGTTTTCCAATGGTGTGCGGAGCTGTGAACTGTTGCCTCACGCCCATATTTTGAAGAAATCGCCTGAACGTCTTGCTGGTGAATTGTGCTCCATTGTCAGTAATGAGCACCTTAAGGACACCGTATCTCGCCAAAATACGCTCCCGGAACGCCTTCTGTAAGCCTTCTGTAAGCTTGCCTTACGTAATGGCACCATTTCGGTCCACTTCGAGAATTTGTCGAAGAAAACTAACAGCATCGTGTTGCCGTGTTTGGATCGCGGTAGGGGACCCACGAAATCCGCACATAACCAAGACCATGGCTCCTGTGCAATTTTCGTTAACATTTTACCCGCAGGTTTTTGTTGTGACGCCTTGAATTTCTGTCATGACTCACAGTTGCGCACGTACCTTCGTATTGTCCAACTCATGCCAGGCCAGAAATATCGCTTTGCTACCCGTGCGATAGTCTTGCGGACACCTATGTGTCCCGCGGTGGCGTCATCGTGATTTTCGCGCATCACTTGCGCGCGTCGTGGTGTAGGGACGCATAGCTTCCAAGCTACTACCTCGCTGTCGTCTGAGTGTTGCGGTAGATGCCTGTATAGATTACCATCTTCAATAGCATAGTCGGGGAACTCTTCTGGTTGTTCTCGTACCTCGATTATTCGTCTGTCCGTCCATTGGCAACGATCTTCAGCTGGTGCCTCCTCTCCGGTCTTCATCAGCGTTTCCATTGGTTGCCTAGACAATGCGTCAGCCACGACATTCAGCTTCCCTTTGCGGTACTGGATGTCGAATATGTGCTGCTGTAGCTCCATTGCCCAGCCCGCGATCCGCCCAGAAGGGCTCTCAATGGAGTTCAACCATTTCAGGGACAAATGGTCGGTGATGACCAGGAACCGATATCCTTCCAGGTAAGGCCGCATTTTCTAATTCCACATACGATGGCTAGACACTCCTTCTCCGTTGGCGAGTAATTTTCTCTGCCTTGTTTAACCTGCGGCTTGCGTATGCAATGACACGCTCCAGGCCATCAATGTCATGCGTTAGCACTGCTCCTAATCCGTAGTTGCTGGCGTCCGTCTGCAGCGTGAACTTTTTAGTAAAGTCTGGGAAACCCAGCACTGGTGCCTCAGTTAGCATAACCTTTAACTGATCAAACGCCAACTGCTGTTCATCTGACCAACTGAAATGCTTCCCCTTTTTCAGCAGTTTGGTCAACGGTTGCACAACATCTGAAAATTCTGGTACAAACCTCCGGTACCATGAGGCGATGCCCAGGCATTGGCGTAGCTCTTGTACGTTGGTCGGTGGTCGTAACTCCTGAATGGCAGCCATCTTGTCCGGGTCCGTATGGATACCTTGGTTGCTCACCATATGCTCAAGATACCTGATCTCCCGCTTAAAAAAATCGCATTTTTCTATATAGAGCTTGGTCCGTATCAGCCGTCTAAAAACTTCCTTGAGATTCGTCATGTGCTCCTCGAGCGTGCTTCCGGTGACGATGATGTCGTCTAGATAGGCGAACGCGTGCGGCTCCATGTCCGGTCCTATCACTCGGTCTAGTGCGCGCTGAAATGTCGCCGGGGCTGAATGTAGCCCAAAGGACATCACCCGCCATTGGTACAGCCCTTCGACCAGGCACTGTAAATGCGGTGAGCTTCTTGCTGTCCTCGTCCATAGGGATCTGCCAATACCCATTCTTTAAATCCAAACTGCTAATGAATTTAGCATTCCCCAATCGATCCAATATGTGGTGAATGCGTGGTAATGGGTATGCGTCCGGCACTGAATGCGAGTTCAGCTGCCGGTAGTCGATGCATAGACGCCACTGTCCCGTTTTCTTCTTGACCAAGACGATAGGCGCACTGTGGGGGCTCCTTGACGGCTCTATGCACCCCTTCGCGATGAGCGCGTCGACTTCCTCGTTGATAATCGCCTGCATCGCTGGATTCTTCGGAAAAAGCGCTGCTTAGAGGTGAGGTCAGTTGTCCCCCCTTTACCTCCTTTAGAAATTGATCAATTATTTCTTGTTCGCTGCGAGAGTCTGGTCGCACCACTGTGCACACCGGCTGCCGTTCTGGTTGCTGCCTAACTTCTCCCAAGGTGACACTCTGTCCACCGCAACCCAAAGTGGCGCCTGCCCGCTAAAAAATCCATCCCGAGGATAATGTGGTCGACCACTGTGGGTAGCATCAGCAGTGTCAAAGGGCACTCCCTGTCCACGAGTCTGCCGATCACTAGTATCCCCTCCTTACCGTGCCTAGTTGCACCATCCGCCATGCTCACCCTGACATCCGTGCTTCAGCAATTAAATGGTGTACGAGTCAACAAAACTCCGTGTTGGGCCTGTGTCGACCGTTGCGACCGCCAACTCCTTGTCAATGGCAATTGTTGCCACACTACGAGTCGTCTCCTGTTTCAGCGCTACTGCTGGATACGGGGAGCTGTGTTTGGGGCCGCCAGCCCTCGCTACTGGCAGTTCCCCCGGTAGTTTCCCGGACGTCGTTGACAACATTCAACAGTGCGAACGCACTCCCAACAAAATACAACCGCGTCATTACGGCAGTCCGCCTGCAGGTGTCCGTCGTGTCCGCAACGCCTGCATGCGGTCCTTGGGTTGATGTCCACCCTGGTGACATCATCCAATCGTCGATTTTGTACCTCTCATGGCCGTGCTGCGTCATGTGGCTGCGCTTGCACCATCCTCTCAATAACGTCGTATTCGTCCGCTAGGTCTACTAGCTCTTCCATCGTGGAGAAGTCGCGACGCCGAATATATAGCTGATATTCTTGGCGGCAATTTCTAAAAACTCGATCCATCTCTGTCTGCTCGTCGTAGTGCGCATGCCTCATCATGTCCTTCATTCCGATGACATAATCTCTGAACGTCTCCCGCGGCCGTTGTGTCCGTTTGTGGATGTCGTCATCGAGATCCTCAAAAAATCGTGGCGGCAGGAAAAACCGTAGAAACTCTCTCTTAAATTCACTCCACACTCGCCACGGCGTTCCTGTACCAGGTCAATGCTCTCCCCTGCAAGATATCCGCCAATCCGTGTGGGACCCAATCGCGGTCCACTCCATAGGTCTGCGTCAGCTCCTCTATGCGCTCGATGAACACTAGCGGGTCGCTGCTGCCATTAAACTTCACTGGCCACTTTCTCATCCGCTCCATTGCAATTTCGTATCTTACTGCCTCTCCTGCGTGAGCCGCTGCTCCTTGATGGTGGACTGGTGTCGCTCCTGTGGTCTGTGCCCAAGTCTGTCTGTTCGACGGTTGAGGTCTCGTAAACCTGTTAGCGTCGAATGCATCCATATTCGCCTGTCGCGCCATATGCGCTTGTAGTGACTGTAGTGCCTGCTGCACTTGTGGTTGCGTCCTTTGCGCCTGTGATTGTTCCTGTTGTAATTGCCGTTGCGCCTGTTGTATAAGTTGCTCCCGTTGTACCAACTGTTGCGCCCTTTGCGCCTGTTGCTGCTCCTGTTGTATCAGCTGCTGCGCCACTTGCGCCTGCTGTGCCTGTTGTTGTGCCTGTTGCTGTTCCTGTTGTTTAAGCTGCTGTGCCATTTGTGTGATTTGTGTAATTTGCGCCAATTGTGCCTGTGTCACTGTCTGTGTTGTAAACTTTGGTGGCTGTGTACCAGCCATCGAAAATGTGTAGGGAGACGAAGTTCCTACCGACATTAACGGCTTGGTAACGAATGTGGGCAGTGTCCATGTGTGCTCACTAGTGGTAAAAATAATTTTTGAGTCACCCGGAAGTAGCGTTCCTTCGGTCGTACTGAGTCCAGCGGGTAGTAGAGTTAGCAACTCCTGCTGGCTCCTGCCATCGGTAACGGTGAGACGCTCTTGCTGTACCTCAGCTCCAACTTCTCCAGCCGCTCCACCTCTTCGCTGTTATGTTGCCTTCATTTATAAAGGCCACGAAATTTTTGCGCACCTCCTCGACAGTGCCGGTGCCATTAAAGCCGAATTCTGCGGCGTAAGTTGAAAGGTCCTCCTTCCGGAGACCGTACACCCATGTCACCTTGAACATGGTGGTTTATATTTATAATTCTCTTTTTTTTATCACTGCACGTTGCTCATAAAAGTTTATGTCACTCTTTTATTGTTCACTGTGTTTTTTTTTTTTCAATTTAGACTGCGGTTTTCAATTTTTCTCAGGGGATTCTTTTCTTTATTATTTTTCACTTTTCTCAGGGGATTCTTTTCAGTTCACTTTTCTCAGGGGATTTCTTTGTTCAATTTTTATTTCTTTTCACTTTTCTTGGGGCTTGTTTTCTTTTCACTTTTCTCAGGGGGTTTCTTTGTTCATATTCACAGTTCTATCTAGCGCAATGTTTCTTTTTTTTCAATAATTTATTTTTCATTAATTTATATTTGCAGGGGAAACCCTCTGCACCAAATAAATACGCCGTACGCAAAGTGGTTATAATTATTCAATTTATCTTTATTAAATTCATTCTAATATATTATGAGGCAGCGTCCTGCCTGATGCACTCGACGCTCCTCGCTGGTTCTCGCTGGAATATGTGTTTGCAACCAGACTTACTCGATGCGATGTGTTTTCAGGAACTGTTTGATATGTCCTGGGTCCATAACCAGGACGGAAACTCTAGTCAGTTATGTCACGTTTGGTCCACGTGTCAACCGATACGCTTTAATTAAAAACACACCCAGGGCAACACGCTTGGCAAAGTCCCCCGATACGGTTTAATTAAAAACACACCCAGGGTAACGATGCAGCTATTCAGTCACGAAGTCAGGAACAGAGAGAGTGATTTTCCCTCGTGCAATGCCTTTTATAGGCCATTGGTTGGTGAAGCGTTTGTGCTTTGTTGCCCAACCGTTGGTGGATTGTTGCCCACGATTCTGTAGCTTTGTTACGTCTGTGTATCGGTGATGCGCTCACCAGTGAGTGTGTATTCGTAACACTTTGCCGCTTTGCTCACTGGTGCGCCTGTGTTGGTGACACAATTGTATGTTCTGGCCGTTGGTGTCTGCTAATTCTCTCACCAGAGAGAGTGTATGAGTGACACTTTGTAGCCAAGCTCACTGGTGAGCTTTAGCTCGTTGGTGTTAATTCGATGATCTGCGCCGTGTTTGGTTCGACGGCGTTGACGTCGAAGCCGGTAGTTTGATTCCGCCGTGAATGTGCGGTCGCGTTTACTTCAAATCAAGATTTAACCTTATTTTCAACTCGATATTAAATTATATAAAAAGGGGACCCCATATAGGACAAAACAAGGGCATTTTTCAATTCATTATCCCGTTATATGTCATCCAACCAATATCATATACTTCAAGCCCGTACACTTCAGAAAATCGATGCCAGCATCCAAAATGTGGTAGACATATTTTTCTAAGCTTGTATGTTTCAAGCTCTCGAATATTATTCTGGAGCCTATTCAAGGTTTTTGCGGGCGGTCCTATATTGTTTTAAATATTCACAGATGTCCAAACACTAATAGATTTCGGTAAGCTATTAGATTTGGACGCGCGTTGTTATGTTATTCCAGTGACACGTTCTGACGGAATTAACTCCTCTTTCCATTAAAAAAAAGTAGCAGCATTCGTACTTCTTGGTCAGAACCCTGCTCAGAAATCAGAGCGAAATAGGTTCGGCTGACGCTAAAACTGTATAGTTTAGGCGTCAGCCTAAGTTTCTCACAAAATTCTCTCCTAAGAAATTTTTTTAACGAAACATTTTTTCTTCTCTTTCTCCACTCTCTCATATTCTGACGTTAATTTTATCAGAATAGAATGTCATTTTCGTGCGAGAATTCTGAGTTAAAGCTGAATATAAAAGGGAACACAAATGAGGTTTAATTCAAATACTTGTTTTTTACTATAGGTATATTTTTATTGAGTTCCTAAAAACAATTTATTTATATATACACCCAGAAAAAAATCATGGTAAATTGATAGTATTTCAATAGAAAAACAATAATTTAAACTATTAAAATTGGTCAATAGGATGCGTCCCATTAGTTCAGTAATATTGAAACTGTTAATACAATGTGTGGTTGTACCATAAATTTAATAATGTGATATTTTAATTACAATAAGAAAAACCTATACAAATTTAATGATACGTATTATTAATTTTATGGTATAGTCGAATTACATTTTCCTAATAATTTATTAAAACAAAAATGTATTTTAGTTAATTTATTGTATATATTATTTTATTTAAATGTCGAAATTGATATTCACTTTTACAACACACACATACAAAAACACTTCTTGATGTAAAAGGTTATAACACATTTAATGTTTGCTATGGTTTCCAATAATTGATTGTAGTACTTGAGGCTGCAGTTATTTTTGAGTCCGTTGCCATATTAGAAGTTCGATGTATTATTTATTTTCTGTAATATATAAAAATATAAATATAAATAAATATGTAAATATAATTTATTTACATTAAATACATTGAGTCCTTACCAATAACGCGTTTAATAATGTGGAATATTACAAAAAATACATGCGACCATTTTGAGTAAACACGCTGAATGACGTACAAAACGAACATGTTTGTATTCGTTTTTGTGTTTTTTTACACCACGTTTATTATTATAGGAGGAAACCATTAAAACAACAGTATTTATTCTATTTAAAATAATAATATTGAAATATTTAAATTTATGGTACTGAATATTTCAAATACTATTGAATTAATTAGAAAACTTTTGATTTAAAAAGAAAAAACTAGTAATACATGAACCATAAGATCAATGGTCGTACCATAAAGTACTTAATGGTACATTTTCTTCTGAGTGTATATATATATATATATATATATATATATATATATATATATATATATATATATATATATATATATATATAGCGGATCGGCGAAAATCTCGTTGCGCAGTAGCATATTCTCGCGCAGCACCAGCACACCAAAAAGATAGTCCTTGTTGCGCGTAGAGACCCGCACGAGGCATGTGGTGCCTTGGAAGCTGCGAAACGAATGATGCTCAACATCGATGGCAATCACAGCATGTTGGCGCAGTTCAGCGAGTGCGGTCTGCAACTTTGCCACGCTGTCCACATAGACTAGTTCGATGACTGTTGTTGGCGGGTGGTTGTGACGATTTGCGCATCTGGCACCTCGAACTTCATCAATTAGAACTCAGAAGGATGCAAATAATAACTATCGATATAAATATATATATATATATATATATATATATATATATATATATATATACAAATTAGATATTTAATATAATATATTTAGATTGTATTATATAATATTAATAATTTATATGGTTTACATAATTTATGAAATATATACTGTTTATATTATTAATTTAATTCGGAAATTTATATAAACAATATAATTTATTTAACTCATATTATATATAATATAATTTGTTGATAATGCGGCTATGCCCTATCACTATGAACATGCCCTATCACTATGAACATAACATTTTACCCGCAGGTTTTTGTTGTGACGCCTTGAATTTCTGTCATGACTCACAGTTGCGCACGTACCTTCGTATTGTCCGACTCATGCCAGGCCAGAAATATCGCTTTGCTACCCGTGCGATAGTCTTGCAGACACCCATGTGTCCCGCGGTGGCGTCATCGTGATTTTCGCGCATCACTTGCGCGCGTCGTGGTGTAGGGACGCATAGCTTCCAAGCTACTACCTCGCTGTCGTCTGAGTGTTGCGGTAGATGCCTGTATAGATTACCATCTTCAATAGCATAGTCGGGGAACTCTTCTGGTTGTTCTCGTACCTCGATTATTCGTCTGTCCGTCCATTGGCAACGATCTTCAGCTGGTGCCTCCTCTCCGGTCTTCATCAGCGTTTCCATTGGTTGCCTAGACAATGCGTCAGCCACGACATTCAGCTTCCCTTTGCGGTACTGGATGTCGAATATGTGCTGCTGTAGCTCCATTGCCCAGCCCGCGATCCGCCCAGAAGGGCTCTCAATGGAGTTCAACCATTTCAGGGACAAATGGTCGGTGATGACCAGGAACCGATATCCTTCCAGGTAAGGCCGCATTTTTCTAATTCCACATACGATGGCTAGACACTCCTTCTCCGTTGGCGAGTAATTTTCTCTGCCTTGTTTAACCTGCGGCTTGCGTATGCAATGACACGCTCCAGGCCATCAATGTCTTGCGTTAGCACTGCTCCTAATCCGTAGTTGCTGGCGTCCGTCTGCAGCGTGAACTTTTTAGTAAAGTCTGGGAAACCCAGCACTGGTGCCTCAGTTAGCATAACCTTTAACTGATCAAACGCCAACTGCTGTTCATCTGACCAACTGAAATGCTTCCCCTTTTTCAGCAGTTTGGTCAGCGGTTGCACAACATCTGAAAATTCTGGTACAAACCTCCGGTACCATGAGGCGATGCCCAGGCATTGGCGTAGCTCTTGTACGTTGGTCGGTGGTCGTAACTCCTGAATGGCAGCCATCTTGTCCGGGTCCGTATGGATACCTTGGTTGCTCACCATATGCTCAAGATACCTGATCTCCCGCTTAAAAAAATCGCATTTTTCTATATAGAGCTTGGTCCGTATCAGCCGTCTAAAAACTTCCTTGAGATTCGTCATGTGCTCCTCGAGCGTGCTTCCGGTGACGATGATGTCGTCTAGATAGGCGAACGCGTGCGGCTCCATGTCCGGTCCTATCACTCGGTCTAGTGCGCGCTGAAATGTCGCCGGGGCTGAATGTAGCCCAAAGGACATCACCCGCCATTGGTACAGCCCTTCGACCAGGCACTGTAAATGCGGTGAGCTTCTTGCTGTCCTCGTCCATAGGGATCTGCCAATACCCATTCTTTAAATCCAAACTGCTAATGAATTTAGCATTCCCCAATCGATCCAATATGTGGTGAATGCGTGGTAATGGGTATGCGTCCGGCACTGAATGCGAGTTCAGCTGCCGGTAGTCGATGCATAGACGCCACTGTCCCGTTTTCTTCTTGACCAAGACCATAGGCGCACTGTGGGGGCTCCTTGACGGCTCTATGCACCCCTTCGCGATGAGCGCGTCGACTTCCTCGTTGATAATCGCCTGCATCGCTGGATTCTTCGGAAAAAGCGCTGCTTAGAGGTGAGGTCAGTTGTCCCCCCTTTACCTCCTTTAGAAATTGATCAATTATTTCTTGTTCGCTGCGAGAGTCTGGTCGCACCACTGTGCACACCGGCTGCCGTTCTGGTTGCTGCCTAACTTCTCCCAAGGTGACACTCTGTCCACCGCAACCCAAAGTGGCGCCTGCCCGCTAAAAAATCCATCCCGAGGATGATGTGGTCGACCACTGTGGGTAGCATCAGCAGTGTCAAAGGGCACTCCCTGTCCACGAGTCTGCCGATCACTAGTATCCCCTCCTTACCGTGCCTAGTTGCACCATCCGCCATGCTCACCCTGACATCCGTGCTTCAGCAATTAAATGGTGTACGAGTCAACAAAACTCCGTGTTGGGCCTGTGTCGACCGTTGCGACCGCCAACTCCTTGTCAATGGCAATTGTTGCCACACTACGAGTCGTCTCCTGTTTCAGCGCTACTGCTGGATACGGGGAGCTGTGTTTGGGGCCGCCAGCCCTCGCTACTGGCAGTTCCCCCGGTAGTTTCCCGGACGTCGTTAACAACATTCAACAGTGCGAACGCACTCCCAATAAAATACAACCGCGTCATTACGGCAGTCCGCCTGCAGGTGTCCGTCGTGTCCGCAACGCCTGCATGCGGTCCTTGGGTTGATGTCCACCCTGGTGACATCATCCAATCGTCGATTTTGTACCTCTCATGGCCGTGCTGCGTGATGTGGCTGTGCTTGCACCATCCTCTCAATAACGTCGTATTCGTCCGCTAGGTCTACTAGCTCTTCCATCGTGGAGAAGTCGCGACGCCGAATATATAGCTGATATTCTTGGCGGCAATTTCTAAAAACTCGATCCATCTCTGTCTGCTCGTCGTAGTGCGCATGCCTCATCATGTCCTTCATTCCGATGACATAATCTCTGAACGTCTCCCGCGGCCGTTGTGTCCGTTTGTGGATGTCGTCATCGAGATCCTCAAAAAATCGTGGCGGCAGGAAAAACCGTAGAAACTCTCTCTTAAATTCACTCCACACTCGCCACGGCGTTCCTGTACCAGGTCAATGCTCTCCCCTGCAAGATATCCGCCAATCCGTGTGGGACCCAATCGCGGTCCACTCCATAGGTCTGCGTCAGCTCCTCTATGCGCTCGATGAACACTAGCGGGTCGCTGCTGCCATTAAACTTCACTGGCCACTTTCTCATCCGCTCCATTGCAATTTCGTATCTTACTGCCTCTCCTGCGTGAGCCGCTGCTCCTTGATGGTGGACTGGTGTCGCTCCTGTGGTCTGTGCCCAAGTCTGTCTGTTCGACGGTTGAGGTCTCGTAAACCTGTTAGCGTCGAATGCATCCATATTCGCCTGTCGCGCCATATGCGCTTGTAGTGACTGTAGTGCCTGCTGCACTTGTGGTTGCGTCCTTTGCGCCTGTGATTGTTCCTGTTGTAATTGCCGTTGCGCCTGTTGTATAAGTTGCTCCCGTTGTACCAACTGTTGCGCCCTTTGCGCCTGTTGCTGCTCCTGTTGTATCAGCTGCTGCGCCACTTGCGCCTGCTGTGCCTGTTGTTGTGCCTGTTGCTGTTCCTGTTGTTTAAGCTGCTGTGCCATTTGTGTGATTTGTGTAATTTGCGCCAATTGTGCCTGTGTCACTGTCTGTGTTGTAAACTTTGGTGGCTGTGTACCAGCCATCGAAAATGTGTAGGGAGACGAAGTTCCTACCGACATTAACGGCTTGGTAACGAATGTGGGCAGTGTCCATGTGTGCTCACTAGTGGTAAAAATAATTTTTGAGTCACCCGGAAGTAGCGTTCCTTCGGTCGTACTGAGTCCAGCGGGTAGTAGAGTTAGCAACTCCTGCTGGCTCCTGCCATCGGTAACGGTGAGACGCTCTTGCTGTACCTCAGCTCCAACTTCTCCAGCCGCTCCACCTCTTCGCTGTTATGTTGCCTTCATTTATAAAGGCCACGAAATTTTTGCGCACCTCCTCGACAGTGCCGGTGCCATTAAAGCCGAATTCTGCGGCGTAAGTTGAAAGGTCCTCCTTCCGGAGACCGTACACCCATGTCACCTTGAACATGGTGGTTTATATTTATAATTCTCTTTTTTTTATCACTGCACGTTGCTCATAAAAGTTTATGTCACTCTTTTATTGTTCACTGTGTTTTTTTTTTTCAATTTAGACTGCGGTTTTCAATTTTTCTCAGGGGATTCTTTTCTTTATTATTTTTCACTTTTCTCAGGGGATTCTTTTCAGTTCACTTTTCTCAGGGGATTTCTTTGTTCAATTTTTATTTCTTTTCACTTTTCTTGGGGCTTGTTTTCTTTTCACTTTTCTCAGGGGGTTTCTTTGTTCATATTCACAGTTCTATCTAGCGCAATGTTTCTTTTTTTTCAATAATTTATTTTTCATTAATTTATATTTGCAGGGGAAACCCTCTGCACCAAATAAATACGCCGTACGCAAAGTGGTTATAATTATTCAATTTATCTTTATTAAATTCATTCTAATATATTATGAGGCAGCGTCCTGCCTGATGCACTCGACGCTCCTCGCTGGTTCTCGCTGGAATATGTGTTTGCAACCAGACTTACTCGATGCGATGTGTTTTCAGGAACTGTTTGATATGTCCTGGGTCCATAACCAGGACGGAAACTCTAGTCAGTTATGTCACGTTTGGTCCACGTGTCAACCGATACGCTTTAATTAAAAACACACCCAGGGCAACACGCTTGGCAAAGTCCCCCGATACGGTTTAATTAAAAACACACCCAGGGTAACGATGCAGCTATTCAGTCACAAAGTCAGGAACAGAGAGAGTGATTTTCCCTCGTGCAATGCCTTTTATAGGCCATTGGTTGGTGAAGCGTTTGTGCTTTGTTGCCCAACCGTTGGTGGATTGTTGCCCACGATTCTGTAGCTTTGCTACGTCTGTGTATCGGTGATGCGCTCACCAGTGAGTGTGTATTCGTAACACTTTGCCGCTTTGCTCACTGGTGCGCCTGTGTTGGTGACACAATTGTATGTTCTGGCCGTTGGTGTCTGCTAATTCTCTCACCAGAGAGAGTGTATGAGTGACACTTTGTAGCCAAGCTCACTGGTGAGCTTTAGCTCGTTGGTGTTAATTCGATGATCTGCGCCGTGTTTGGTTCGACGGCGTTGACGTCGAAGCCGGTAGTTTGATTCCGCCGTGAATGTGCGGTCGCGTTTACTTCAAATCAAGATTTAACCTTATTTTCAACTCGATATTAAATTATATAAAAAGGGGACCCCATATAGGACAAAACAAGGGCATTTTTCAATTCATTATCCTGTTATATGTCATCCAACCAATATCATATACTTCAAGCCCGTACACTTCAGAAAATCGATGCCAGCATCCAAAATGTGGTAGACATATTTTTCTAAGCTTGTATGTTTCAAGCTCTCGAATATTATTCTGGAGCCTATTCAAGGTTTTTGCGGGCGGTCCTATATTGTTTTAAATATTCACAGATGTCCAAACACTAATAGATTTCGGTAAGCTATTAGATTTGGACGCGCGTTGTTATGTTATTCCAGTGACACGTTCTGACGGAATTAACTCCTCTTTCCATTAAAAAAAAGTAGCAGCATTCGTACTTCTTGGTCAGAACCCTGCTCAGAAATCAGAGCGAAATAGGTTCGGCTGACGCTTAAACTGTATAGTTTAGGCGTCAGCCTAAGTTTCTCACAAAATTCTCTCCTAAGAAATTTTTTTAACGAAACATTTTTTCTTCTCTTTCTCCACTCTCTCATATTCTGACGTTAATTTTATCAGAATAGAATGTCATTTTCGTGCGAGAATTCTGAGTTAAAGCTGAATATAAAAGGGAACACAAATGAGGTTTAATTCAAATACTTGTTTTTTACTATAGGTATATTTTTATTGAGTTCCTAAAAATAATTTATTTATATATACACCCAGAAAAAAATCATGGTAAATTGATAGTATTTCAATAGAAAAACAATAATTTAAACTATTAAAATTGGTCAATAGGATGCGTCCCATTAGTTCAGTAATATTGAAACTGTTAATACAATGTGTGGTTGTACCATAAATTTAATAATGTGATATTTTAATTACAATAAGAAAAACCTATACAAATTTAATTACGAATTACATTTTCCTAATAATTTATTAAAACAAAAATGTATTTTAGTTAATTTATTGTATATATTATTTTATTTAAATGTCGAAATTGATATTCACTTTTACAACACACACATACAAAAACACTTCTTGATGTAAAAGGTTATAACACATTTAATGTTTGCTATGGTTTCCAATAATTGATTGTAGTACTTGAGGCTGCAGTTATTTTTGAGTCCGTTGCCATATTAGAAGTTCGATGTATTATTTATTTTCTGTAATATATAAAAATATAAATATAAATAAATATGTAAATATAATTTATTTACATTAAATACATTGAGTCCTTACCAATAACGCGTTTAATAATGTGGAATATTACAAAAAATACATGCGACCATTTTGAGTAAACACGCTGAATGACGTACAAAACGAACATGTTTGTATTCGTTTTTGTGTTTTTTTACACCACGTTTATTATTATAGGAGGAAACCATTAAAACAACAGTATTTATTCTATTTAAAATAATAATATTGAAATATTTAAATTTATGGTACTGAATATTTCAAATACTATTGAATTAATTAGAAAACTTTTGATTTAAAAAGAAAAAACTAGTAATACATGAACCATAAGATCAATGGTCGTACCATAAAGTACTTAATGGTACATTTTCTTCTGAGTGTATATATATATATATATATATATATATATATATATATATATATATATATATATATATATATATATATATATATATATAGCGGATCGGCGAAAATCTCGTTGCGCAGTAGCATATTCTCGCGCAGCACCAGCACACCAAAAAGATAGTCCTTGTTGCGCGTAGAGACCCGCACGAGGCATGTGGTGCCTTGGAAGCTGCGAAACGAATGATGCTCAACATCGATGGCAATCACAGCGTGTTGGCGCAGTTCAGCGAGTGCGGTCTGCAACTTTGCCACGCTGTCCACATAGACTAGTTCGATGACTGTTGTTGGCGGGTGGTTGTGACGATTTGCGCATCTGGCACCTCGAACTTCATCAATTAGAACTCAGAAGGATGCAAATAATAACTATCGATATAAATATATATATATATATATATATATATATATATATATATATATATATATATATATATATATACAAATTAGATATTTAATATAATATATTTAGATTGTATTATATAATATCAATAATTTATATGGTTTACATAATTTATAAAATATATACTGTTTATATTATTAATTTAATTCGGAAATTTATATAAACAATATAATTTATTTAACTCATATTATATATAATATAATTTGTTGATAATGCGGCTATGCCCTATCACTATGAACATAACTCTGGCACTGCTCTAGTTACAGCTTCTTCATTTAACCACCTAGCAGCTTCCACGAAAGGTATTAACGATACCTTCGTTGCAAGCTTTTCTTAAATTCTATTTTCACTATGTTCTAGTGAGTTTTTACTTTCACTCAATTTTGGTGTACGTGACTTTTGAAGAAAGTCCGACTTGCAGTTTTTGGCTGACACCAATTGCGAAATATCAAAATTGTTGGCAAACGTTGCTCTGCTTATTTTAACGTAGCCCCCTAATCATGCAATGATAAATTCTATTGCAAGAGGTGTGGTCTAAGTAAAGCTTTAGCGCTTTTCCGAATTATTATCATTGTTACCAACGTGAAGCGTTGGGACAATGCTATGAACATGTTGCTGTACAACATGAGTACAACATGATATAAAAACATGATGCGCTCAACATATGTCCAAAACTGAATGAATAGTGAAGAACCATAAAGAAAAGAAAAATGTACGCGCTAATTCACAACATTCCTCCCCTCTTATGGAAAAAAAAATATTATTAATGTTAGGATTAATGATAATTTTTAACAAAATGTCTAAATATATTGTTGAAAATATAGAAATGATGTTTTCTTAGAGTTAATATTAAGATTAATAATATAATAAAATAATATGCATATTTTAACATGGTGATAATAAATATAATATGTTATTTTATTTTTAAGTTATCTATAAAAATATGTTTGAATAATTAAATGGATTTCAATAATAATAATGATAATAATATATATATATATATATATTTTTTTTAATTTTTTTTTTTTTTTTTTATTTTTTTTTTTTTTTGACTTCTTTTTAATACATATTTTTTCTTCTCTTTTTTTATATATTGTTATTATTTGTTTTTTTTTTTTTTTTGTTTTTTTAAATATCTTTTGTTTTATACTTGTGTAATATTTGTTCATATAATGAGAATATAACCAATTTCATATTTGTAATTGGATGATAATTATTATACATATATATATGTATATAGATAAACTTGTTCAATTTATTTTACTTATACGTGTTTTGCATGTGTATTGAGTGTGTGTGTTTGTTGGTATTTTAAAATGAATATATTGATTTTATATTTGGGTTAGAGAGGTGTAAATAATTACATGAGTGACTTTTGTATGCCCTACTGTTGGACCAGATTTCTCCTCTTGCTCTTCTGTGTGTTGGGTCGGATTTGCCTTGTTCCTCTTCAATGTTTCGTTGTATGTAGTGTGTTGGATCTGTTGGGCTTCGATGGTTCTTGTGGAATTTCCTAATGGTGTTATCTCCAGTAGACGTCGTCATGTTGATACGCTGGATTCTTAGTCGTTAAAGAGAGCTTTGGTCCCGTTGACTTGGTTGACTTCGTTCGAGATGAGTGTTCTTTTCTGCGATCTTGTCAAACATTTTGAAAACATCTTGCTGCTCATGTCACTTTATGTAGCCTATAGATTTCTGAATTGTTGATATCAGATAATCGTTACTGCATCGCTTCTTCTATATGTGCGATGGAAGACATAATAATTTGACTTTTTATATACATTTTCAAGATCTATGTTGAATATTGTTTTCTGCATCTTGTTTCTGGCAGTTGTAGTTTTATGATTAAAATTCAATCACTGTAATCTGCTTGTGCTTGGTATAACAACAAGTTTGCTCCTAGTGCATCCTTCTACGTCTTCAAATATGCTGCCACTCTGCTTCATTTCTTCGTTTTTCTTTACTTTATTTGAATCTGCTGGACCTCTGCTTCACTTCTTCTTCTTGTTGATAACACCCGGAGCTCCTTCCACATGTCCCCACTAAAGTCCCAAGACCCCAACGATTATCTATGCGTCTTCTGAGTATCCAGCGCTGTTGGTCATTCTAAATAACAATTTTTTGTGTACTCGGATATTTTAAATTTACATGAAGATTTTACAAACAAGTAATTTAATTTTGTTTTTAAACTCTTCCAAATGTGTGGTGTGGTACTAACTTATATAAACTCAATATAATTTTCGTAAATTATATAATGGTTTATGTACATTCGTCACAAGAAAAAGATTGATCTTAAGGTATTTAAATTACTTGAAATAAAGTATGGAACATTATTTGAACTATTACTATTTAGTGTGGTACTAGTTTATCTAAACTTAGTGTCATGTAAAGTATAGTGGTTTATGTATGCCATAACATTGAAATTAAATGTTGTTTGTAAGTGTTTAACTTATTTGAAACACAGTTATTTAGTGTAGCACTAGCTTTAGTGTAATTTTGGTGTATTATGTCCTTAGACCAATGGCTAAAATCGTCGCCTTATATGCGGAGGGACGCAATGCAGTGGACCCAATCCCCCTTCAATGCGTAAAAATAAAAAAAAAATCATATAATTTTTTTTTACCATATAATTTTTTTTTTTTTATAAATATGTATGTATATTTTCTTATCTCTTTAAAAATTGAATACTTAATATTATTTTCATTTTTATTTCTTCTCTTTAATTAAAATTTGTCCCCCCTTTATTTTAATTTAATTCCCCATTTCATATTTATAATTTTTTTTCTTTTTTTTATCTCTTTTATTATCTTTTTTTTTCTTTTTTTTTTCTTTAAAATTTAAAAATCCCTTTTAAAAAAAAATAATATTTAATACCTATATATATATATTTTATTTATTTTATTTATTTTACTCATATATTTCCTCTTTTATTTTTTCAGTTCAATTGTTAAAATTTTTTTTTTTTCAATTACACTAAATAATTTAACGTATAAATCGCTTTTTTTAATTTTAAATTCTTTGCTTTCATTTATTACCTGTTTTTTTACCTTTAATTTATTCTACTAATATATTTTTTTTGTTCCCCTTTTTTTTAATTTTAATACTAACTGATATTTTTCTTCTTCTTAAGAAATTTAAATTATTGTAAGTAAGTTCTTCAAATTCATTTAAAATTTATTTATTATATTCAAACTTATTCAAATTGAATTATATTAATATACAAAAGTACCTATAAATTCTCTACATGTAAATAAATATAATTAGAGTTGCGATTTATTTTCTAAACATGTTTAGTATTTTATTATATTATTTTTGTGTACTTATATAAGTCACATTATATGAAACTTCCTACTGGCATGACGGTAAAATTGAATTATAATTATTTGCATTGTTTATGGTATCAAAAAAAAACTGCAAGATCTGCATTTATATGTCAGCTATTAACGCTTGCTTAGTGTATGATATACATACGTTCGTACAAATTGCATATGTGCTTCAGCATGAAACACTTGGGGGAATGACCCTTTTCAATGTTTGATAGCTTGCGTTATTAATATAGGGAAGTAATGCAATTGTTGGTTTTGCATTATCTGTATTGAATTCGACAATTTTATGACTAACATTGATTAAAATTTAAATTAATGCAATTGGTTGCATGTGCTTAATTTATTTCTTTTCTCAATTGATGATTAACTAACTTTAAAATTATAAGTTCTCTTCCTAAAATAGTTATATATTTGTATTTCTTATTACTAAATTATTATTTTTAATATTTCATATCTCTTCATTTTTATTACTATACTTTTCCTTTGTTTTTTAGTTACTGTTTTCCTAAACTATTTATATTTATATTTTTCTCCAAATGACGAAGTATGTAATGTTTTATTTAATGATTACTCTTTATCTTATGGTTAGATTTATTTTTTCTAACATAATGTTGCAATCTTTGAGTTTAATTGTCAACGCATAGCTAATTGGTTTTATATTTTTACTTTCATGGGTTCTATTTTAGGGTAATATTATAATATTTTAAGTTTTAACGGCATACACTATTTGTGATATGCCTTTAACAAATTATTGTGAATTTTCTTATCTTTGTTTTTGATCAATATCGTCGCGGTCAGTGGCCCACTTCCCTCTACGACCACGTAGGGTCCCTTCCAAATTGAAGAGAACTTATTCTTTCTAGCATAGTTTTTCATTAAAACCATGTCGTGTGGTTTGAATAGTATAGGGTTGGGGTTATTGTCGTATTGTTTTTTCGACACCTCCTTGGCCCTACATTGATTTTGCCTGACGATCTCGTGTGATCGCTGTATTTGGTATTTTAGAACCTTATTGTAGTCTTCTGCGTTATGCAAAGGTGAACATTTACGCTTAAAATTCGTAGGCATGTCGAAGTCAAACCCGTACAACGTACGGAATGGTGTTTGACCCGACGACGTATGCACCGTGTTATTATGAACATGCATTGCAGAATTTAACCATTGGTCCCAGTTTGACCCATCCTCTTTAGCAAAACTACGTAAATATTCAGCTAGTGGACGATGACTTCGTTCCAATGACCCATTAGCCTGTGTATGGTAGGGTGTTATATGTAATTTTTTAATTCCTAACAATTTACATGTATCCGAAAATAGTTTGGAAACGAAGTTCGATCCATTGTCTGTTATCAATACTTTGGGTATATTGTGGCGTGTAACTATTTCGTTGAAGAATGCTTTTGCTACGGTGTTGGCTTCCGCATCGGGTATAGCCACACAGCACATAAATTTAGAAAAATCGTCCTGAAATGTTAAGATGTATTTATTCCCTGAAATGGTTTCACCCACCAGGTCCATGTACACTTTGTCAAAGGGCCTGACTGGCGTATCAGTTAGAACCATTGGCATCTTCGTCAGCCTTGAACTCTTGTTTACCTGGCATTTTGAACAATTTTTCACATAATCCTTTATTTGCTTCTGCATACCCTTCCATCGGTACTGTTGTCGAATTCTTAAAAATGTTTTTACGCCCCCTTGGTGACCACCTAATCGTGAAAATCTTTAATTGCCGTCTCTATGTCCCGAGGTTCAGTTAGAATTATTATATTGTCATTTTCCTTTGTTATCAAATCGTCAGGATCGCATTCTGAATGTTTCTTATCGTCTTCCTTGTCTCTTTTCATGGTTTTCGAACGTGTTTGTACTACAACTACTTTTTCAGTATTATTCGGTTTGCGGCTAAGCGCATCCGCGTTTAAATTACTTTTTCCCGGTTTATAATGAATTTCGAAATCATATTCTGATAATTTGTGTCGGAAACGCGCAAGACGTGATGTCTGATCTTTTAAGTTTGCTATACCCTTTAGGTGCTGATGATCTGTATAAATTTTAAATGGTCTTCCCAAAAGATATGCCCTAAAATTTTTTGTTGCCCATACAATTGCCAAAAATTCTTTCTCTATAGTAGAGTAGCGTGTTTCCGCATCGTTAAGAGACCTACTGGCAAATGCGATCGGACGGTCGCTTCCAACTTCACCTTGCGAAAGAACCGCGCCAATTGCTTCGTTGCTGGCATCTGCAGTGAGCAAAAAGGGTTCGTTAAAATCCGGATACGCTAGTATGGGTGGTGAAATAATTGCCTCCTTAAGTTTTAAAAACGAATTCTGACAATTGTCATTCCATATGAACTTAGCGTCCTTTTTAAGCAAACAGTTTATTGGTAATGACAGTTTCGCCATACCTCCTATAAATTTTCTGTAATAAATAATTAAGCCTAAAAATGCTGGAACTTCCTTCCTATTTTTCGGAACTGGAATATTTTTTACACACTCTATTTGGCTGGATCTGGTAGGGCAACTTGCACTTGTGTCCTAAATATATAACCTCGCGTCGCAAAATTGACATTTTTCTGTATTTAATTTCAAATTATGTTCTCTCAGATTTGGAAAACCTTGCATAGCCTATGCTCGTGTTCTGCTAAATTATTTCCATATACCACTATGTCATCTAAATAAACGACACAGTCAATACCCTGTAAACCTGTTAGTATATGGTTCATTATCCTTTGAAAAGTGGCAGGTGCCCCCGTTAGACCGAATGGCATTCTGTTAAGTTCGAAACGACCAAGACCTGTACTGAAAGCAGTTTTTTCTTCGTCACTATCTTCAACTAGAACCTGATGGTAACCACTGGCTGAATCTAGTGTTGAAAAATACCGACTATGACCTAACTGATCTAAAATCTCATCTATTCGTGGTATAGGAAATACCTGTTTGATGGTGACGTCATTTAATTTTCGGAAACCTATAACCAGTCTCCGTTTCTTATTGCCATCTTTATCGCCCTTTTTAGGTATCAATAATAATGGGGAATTCCAAGGCGTAATGCTTGGTGAAATAATTCCGTCGTCTAACATCTTTGATACTTGTCTATTAATCTCATTTCTATGCATATGAGGAAGTTTATACTGTTTCTGATTTACTGGTGGCTGATTCCATTGTGTGGGTATTTCATGTTTTAATATCGGAGTGAATATTAATTCATCCCCTTCCAAATGAAAAACGTCATGATATGACAAGCAAATATTTTGCAAAGATGCAATTTCTTCTTTATTGAATGATTGATCGATCTTTACATTTCCTAATAATCTATCAATTCTATTTTTTATATTAACCGAGTTTACCGAGTTTATTGTATATGTAAGAACTCGTCTTTGTTGCTTCTTTATATTTGTTAAAATTTGAAAATTTTGGCATGAAATTGCTATCTCTCTCCCAAATATACTCCTGGCTGAATTTCCAGTTTGTGCAACAAAACTATAGGAATTCTTTTTCTTAACGGCAGTGATACAACCATGGCTGTTCTGGGCTGTACCCTGATTTGTTGATTAAAATTAATATTTTCTATGTCTTGTAATGATTTTAATGGAAATTTAACAAGGTGATTTTTGTCTTCATCAAAAAATGTAATTTTTTTATTTAACGCATTTATTATAGATCTGTTCCAGAGATTGTCACGCCCGAATATTCCATCTGCTGGTACCCCTTGTTCAAGTGACACAACGTGTAGCGTTAAACTCAGGTTTTCTATGTTTGTGTGCTGAATCTTAGTGGAGCCTAAGGTTCTAACGCATCCACCAAAAGCACCACTCAGATCTTTCTGAATATTTTTATTAAAATTCGGCAAATGTGCCATCCTATTTTCTTTTATCAGGCTGGCCTCAGATCCAGAATCCACTAACAGAGTAAGTTTTCCATTTTTTGCTGCCTCGCAAGGTACTTCAATGAACACATCACTCGTATCGGATATCTTAAAACACTCTCCATGCCGGTTAAATATTTTACGATGCATGCCTAATTGTGAAGCTAATTTCATTTTCCTCGACATAAATTTACTGTTAAAATTATTAGCAATTGAAGTCAAATTAATTTTACAGATCGTGCATTTATTATACATTTCTGATGATAAAACGCACATAGCGCTAATAATAAAAAGAAATATTGAAATTACTGTACGGAATGTATCCACAGTCTTGCCAGACGTTTGATCTACAATTCCCAAATTTTCAGGGCAGTTAACTACAACTTTCTTTTTATTTGATTTACTTTGGATTTTATTATTCTTGATTTTAATATTTTTAACTTCCGATTCAATTGGTTTTACTTTCTTAACTTTATTTGCTTTCTTTATAATTTGTTTATTTTTAATTTCCTTAATTCCTATATTCTGTTTATTATTCGCGTCAAGTTGTGTATTATTATTATTTAGTTCATTATATGTTTTTGTTGGAAGATTTCTATCTTCATTAATATGTATTGTTTTTGTTCTACATTTTCTTGATTACTTATACTCTCTATTTCGCTTTTTTGTAGTGTTATACTACAAAATTCTACAACTTCCGGCCTAACTATATTACCTGTAGCTGATTCTATATTTTCTTGCGCATAACAATTAGTTATTGTATGCCCTTTTCTATTATACCTTGAGCATTTCATATTACTTATATTATTTTTCATTTGATTATTATAATCACCTTGTTGTGTATAATTTGCAGGTGTATTCATATTTTTCATTTTATTATTTCCACATTTCCAATTAGATTCGTGTCCATAAGTTTGACACTCTTTGCAGAAAGGCATATTTTTCCCATTCCAGCAATCTTCCCTATGTCCTGATTTTTTACAAAAGGAACATATTGGAAATGTTCTCCCTATTTCGAAATTTATATCATCATTATTAATTACTTGTCCAAATTCATCTGCTAACGTTTTGCTTTGCTCATTGCTTTTTGAAAAGGTGTCTTCCTTAAAATTATAATTGTCCTGTTTCGACCATGGTTCTCGCTGCATAAGAGCTTCCACATTTAGAGCTTCATCTAACAATGCATCTAATGTGTTTGACTTGCTACCAAACATTATAATTTTTATTGTTGGATCCCGAATTCTAATTTTGAAAGAAGTCAGAACTGAATCCAACAACTATAATCTGAACACGTCATCAATACCTATGTTTTTTTCTGTACTTTTTACTGGCGATCTCCAATGCCATGAATTGTAATCCATATAACCGTCTGGCAAATGCCCTCAACTTTTCTCCACTATTTTGATATGTTTGTCTAATTTTTTGTAGTACTGAATCTAAGGAAACTACTTCTAAGTATGTATTTTTTAGCAAATCGTATAAATCTTCTTTTTTTTGTAATTTTTTGACCTTACTAAGTCATAAGCATCCCCATTCAATCGTAACCTAACGCATTTAATAAATACATTATTCTCTGAATCTTGAATTCCAAGCTTCGCAGCTTTACAACCTTCAATAAATCTGTAAATTTCTGTTTTTAATAATGGTGAATCCGTTCCAGAAAAGCAGGGAACCAAATAACGTACGAGTTTCAAAATATTTTCCGTACCCATTTTGATTGTCGACAGTGTACTTTACTATTTCTTAATTTGTTTCGTGGTATATTTGTCCTTTGTTTACCTTTACTTATGACATTTTTTTTTTTATATTAATTTTTACATTTTGAAAAATAATTAATGTTTCATATTTTGATTTTAAATATTTTATATTGTATTTTTGATTTAATAATTTATAAATTATTTTGTAAAATATAATTTCATAAATTATTATATACTGATTTTTTGATCGCATTTTAATTTCCATTTAATTTGATATACAAATTTATTATTTTAATCACCAGCATTCAGTGTTGCGAAAAACTGATACGTTTTGAATATAAATATTTGTTTGATTTTATAGTGTTATCGTTTTATATTTAATGAAAATTATAATTTGCATACTAATAGCATGTATTATTTTATTATACACTGGAAGGTCCGGAGTTCGGATTCGCAGTGTGTATTTTTTTTTATTTATTGTCATATTTTTATTATCTATTATTTTATTTTAAGTAATATTTCGTAGTACTTTTTTTTTTTACTTTCCATATTATTTTAAATTAATAAGGTTATTCACTAAACGGAGCAGTTGCGGTGTAGAGTAGCAGTTTTGTCAAGTAGCAGTTGCACAACAACAAAATACATTGGTGGCAAAAACAAAAATTATCTGCTAATCTACTTCGCTAAAAGCTTGAGTTTACTTCGTGGTACTTTTGTAGTTTTTTAGTGATGCTGAATTTATGGCTTTTGGGTACTTGATATTACAGACAGTGTTTGATTATTGACTTGAAATTCACCAAAATGCATTATATTTAAATGAAAATATATATTTTTAATGAATATGTACATATATATATATATGTATGTGAATAAAAAGAAATGATGGCATAATGTCCACTGTTTTAACAATAAATATTAACGAGTTCCTATATAAGGTATGAGTTTTTTTTTCTTATTTCGACATCACTAATCTAATTTGTTGCTTTGTTTAAATTATAATGTAATGATATGAGATATTAAATTAAAAATAAGTAACACTATGGGGGCGACTATGGGGGCGATTATCACAAGGCAACGTGTCTGAGTGCTTCAACATGGCGAAGCCAGCGCAATCCTTGTCGGTGTCGTCTCAAGTCAACTCACTGGTCACCAGAATTGACAAATTGTCAAATGGTGACACCTCCACTTCGGTGGAAGTCCTCCTCGTGGAAGTCCCTGGAAACGGCGCTCTACACCACCCGGTGTAGAAGTCGGCTAAAGTGAGTGGCGAGCATCTCCCTCAGAGTGAGGGTTCGTGCGTTGGGTGTGGGTCCCACCACGGAAAAAACCTATGCGCCCAATGAAAACAAAAAAGAAGCCTCGGATAACGACCGATTACAACGATGACGACCCACGCAAACGTTTTAAGGACCATGATTTACGGATATGCACCTGGAATGTCCGGACCCTTTATAGGGAAGGTGCCTCTATCCAGCTGGCAGATGTCCTCGACAAATATAAGGCTGACATCACCGCTATCCAGGAGATGCGATGGACGGGACAGGGCTGTTCGAAACAAGCGTCCTGTGATATCTACTACAGCTGCCATGCGGAGAGACACGAATTTGGATGTGGATTTGTGGTCGGCAAGAGACTCCGCCACCTTGTCTCTAGGTTCACACCCGTGGACGAAAGGCTGGCAACAATCCGCATCAAGGCTAAATATTTCCATATCAGCCTAATTTGTGCACACGCTCCGACGAACGAGAAAGATGACGAGACAAAAGAGCGCTTCTACGAGCGCCTAGACAACGCATACGAGCGCTGCCCCCGCCAAGATATCAAAATAGTGCTAGGCGATTTTAACGCCAAGGTGGGCAGAGAAGCCATCTATTGTCCCACAATCGGAAAATTTAGCCTCCATGCCAACACTTCCGATAACGGAACGAGGCTAATCGACTTCGCCGCAGCACGAAACATGGTAGTTAGTAGCACTAGATTCGAACATTTCGATATCCACAAGGCCACATGGTTGTGGCCCGATCAAAAAACTCGAAATCAAATTGATCACGTTGTGATTGACGGAAGGCACGCTTCAAGCGTGATGGACGTACGCTCTATCCGAGGTGCCAATATGGACTCGGATCATTACCTTGTAGCAGCCAAGGTCCGCACACGCTTAAGCGCTGCGAAGAACGTACGGAACCAAACGCAGAGAAAGCTAGACGTCGGAAAGCTGCAATCACAACAGACAACGCAAGCCTTTTCCACTCGACTCTCACACCTGCTTAGACAAAGCACTCCTCCTCTCGATGATATAAGCGCGCAGTGGAATCATATCTCCTGCTCTATGCGTACGGCTGCCGAAGAGGTGCTTGGATTCCAACGCCCCCTGAGGAATCAGTGGTATGACCAAGAGTGTCGCGCGGCCACTGCAGAGAAAGACGCTGCGTACAAATCCACCCTGCAGTCAGTAGCTACGCGAGCTGCCAAGGAGCGATACAAAGAGAAGAGGAGGGAAGAGAGACGTCTTTTCAGGCGTAAAAAAGGCGAGGCAGAAAGACGTGAGTGTGAGGAGATTGAGATGCATGGGAGCAGGAATGAGGCTCGAAAATTCTTCGAGAAAATAAGACGCCTAGCCGGAGGTTCGAAATCCGGAGCCTCTTCCTGTAAAGATGAGAACGGAAATCTAGTGACGGAAATCTAGTGACAGATATCCAGAGCACACTGAAAATATGGAGGGATCACTTCTCTAAACTGCTGACCGGTGATGATGACCTCAATTCCACCGATAGAGAAGCAAACCCGGCAACCCCAGTACTTGATGACGACGTTGAGATTCCGCCACCCGACCATGACGAGGTCAGAACAGCCATTGCTCGGCTGAAAAACAACAAAGCCGCAGGTGCTGATGGCCTGCCTGCTGAATTGTTTAAGACCGGAGGCGAAGAGCTAATAGAGAGCATGCACGAGCTCGTAAGCAGAATATGGTCGGATGAAAGCATGCCAAGTGACTGGAACCTCAGTGTACTCTGCCCAATCCTTAAGAAAGGGGATCCCACTATCTGCGCCAACTACCGTGGGATCAGCCTACTCAATATCGCATACAAGGTTCTATCGAGCGTATTATGTGAAAGACTGAAGCCCATCGTCAACAGACTGATTGGACCTTATCAGTGCGGCTTCAGACCTGGAAAGTCCACCATAGACCAGATTTTCACATTGCACCTAATCCAGGAAAAGACACTAGAAAAACAGATCGACACCTACCACCTATTAGTCGACTATAAAGCCGCCTTCGACACTCCGATAAGGGAACGATTATACGCCGCAATGTCTGAGTTCGGTATACCTGCGAAACTTATAAGGCTTTGCAGGATGACCCTGAGCAACACACGTTGCTCAGTGAGAATAGGAAAAGACCTCTCCGAGCCATTTCATACCGAACGAGGTTTCAGACAGGGTGACTCCCTATCGTGCGACTTTTTTAACTTATTGATGGAGAAAATAGTTCGAGCTGCCGAACTCCGTCAAAGCGGCACTATCCTCAACAAAAGTGTCATGGTGCTCGCATATGCCGACGATATTGATATCATTGGCAGGAGCACATGAGCAGTCAGCGCAGCATTCTCCAGATTGGAGAAAGAGTCGCGTCGAATGGGTCTAGCGGTGAACGAGGACAAGACGAAGTTCCTTGTGTCAACAAGCAAAAAAGAGTCCGTGCGTCTTGGACAAAAAGCTGATTTTGACACCCACAAGTTCGACATTGTGAAGGACTTCGTCTATCTGGGATCCAGCGTAAACAGCAACAACGACGTCAGCCTGGAGATCAAACGGAGAATAACTCTTGCCAACAGGTGCTACTTTGGGCTCAGTAGGCAATTGAGAAGCAGAGCCCTCTCTCGCCGGACAAAAATAACGCTCTACAAGTCACTCATCATGCACGTCCTACTTTATGGTGCAGAAACATGGACGCTGGCCACCACCGATGAGAGAGTACTGGGAGCGTTCGAGAGAAAGATTCTCCGTAAAATCTTTGGCCCTATCTGCTTTGCTAATGAGTATCGAATCAGGATGAACCACGAGCTGTATGAGATATTCGACGACATTGACATAGTCAAGCGCATCAAGATCGAGCGGCTTCGCTGGCTAGGTCATGTCGAACGAATGGATGAAAACACTCCAGCCAAGAAGGTGCTTGAATCGAAACTCGAAGGTGGACAGCGTAGAAGAGGGCGTCCAAATCTGTGTTGGAAAGACCAAGTTGAGGACAACCTGGCAACGCTTGGTATTTCTAACTGGCGTCAGCGCGCGCAAAGCAGATCCGACTGGCGCGGCTTCATCTCAGCGGCCAAAACCGACCCACGGTTGTAAGGGCCATTTAAGTAAGTAAGTAAGTAAGTAACACAAGGCATACTTATATATTATATATGGCCAATAAGCAATAAATCTAAAATTTTAATAAAACAAAAACATCTGATTTTGGTATATCAAACTGAAAACTACCATACTACACAAATATGAAATAAGTGTGTTCACGAAATATGATACAATTCTACAACACTGCTAATGTACATCGGCAACTGCTCCGTTTCGTGAATACCTTTAATATTTCTATATTACTGGAGGGTCCGTGGTTTGGAATCTCAGTGTGTATTTAATTTTATATATTTTATTTTTCATTGATTTTTTTTTAAAATAGTTAGAATGTGTAAATATTTTTTATTCAAAACTTTAAAAACTCACCATTTTCTATTTGGGTTTTTTACGTCCTTCGTCCTCCTCCCATTCTCGGTCCTTGAGAGGTTGGTACCGACGTACCGGCTGCGCCAAATGTTGTAAAGTTAGAGTTGATTTATTTATTTTACAATTTAATTAATCAAAAGAGACTTTTTTATTTTTAGAGTTGAAAAGAAACTTTTATTAATTTTAGAGTTGAAAAGACATTTTTACTATTTTAGTACCTTCACTTGAGGTTGGTTAAACTACAATCTTTTTAATTGCAACGAAAGGTATTAACGATACCTTCGTTGCAAGCTTTTCTTCTTTTCACTTTCACTCAATTTTGGTGTACGTGACTTTTGAAGAAAGTCCGACTTGCAGTTTTTGGCTGACACCAATTGCGAAATATCAAAATTGTTGGCAAACGCTGCCCTGCTTATTTTAACGTATCCCCCTAATCATGCAATGATAAATTCTATTGAAAGAGGTGTGGTCTAAGTAAAGCTTTAGCGCTTTGCCGAATTATCGCAAGCTTTTGTTAACTGTGGAAGCTAACTTGAAAGAGGTGTGTTCTACGCAAAGCTTAGCGCTTTGCCAAATTATTATCATTGTTGCCAACGTGAAGCGTTGGGATAATGCTATGAACATGTTGCTGTACAACATGAGTACAACATGATATAAAAACATGATGCGCTCAACATATGTACAGAAACATCTGAATGAAATAGTGAACTATAGTGAAAACTGAATGAATAGTGAAGAACCATAAAGAAAAGAAAAATGTATGCGCTAATTCACAACATATCAAATCATTTTCAAATTCAGAGTAAGCGCTAAAAATAGCACTTATTTTATATTTGAAACTGATTTGAAAAACATACTAGACCTGATTATTTTTTCAAACGCTTACCCGGTGGCATATTGGGTTGTTGTTTGTTAACGATATCGATATTTGTCGTTAATAAGTTACAGAATCGTGCCTCAGATCTGCTCCGATCGGAGCAGAATATGAACACTGTTCCCCAGCAAAAAATCGCTAATAGTTATAGATAGTTCGAACTGGTTCGCACATGTTTCGCGGACAATTCCCAGTGTTATGTTAGCTCCGCTCTGCCTTGCTGCGGACTACTGAATGCAATTCTGTTTCGTTAATTCACCCTTTTCTTCTTTCAACTTTCATTCTGTGAGAGAATTTATAAATCAATGGCTGCCGTTATTGTTCGTCCGTTTGGTCGTTCGTTAAATGTCATCTGTGAAAATTTTCATTCATTGAAAATGCATGTTGGACATTCATCGTCGTCGAAATAAAATGGTAAGTATAATTAATTGTGTTATAATTTACATTAAATTAACCAACATTTTAACAATTTGTAAAGACATTAAGCAAGATGATGATCAAGTCGACACACCTGACGACATTATCACAACTCCAATTCTTTTAACTGAACATCGCTGGATGAAGCAGCGGCGACCAGTTTAACGACAACAGTTGTAAGTATTGCATTAAAATTTAACTTATAAATATATTAACATACATTTTGCCGCAATGGTCTGTTGCATCTGCTCAGCCGAGTTAGTCAAGGATGCCGTTGATAGCAATTCAAAGACCACAGGGCTAGAGTATGAAGATCTGGCACACCAGTGATCTGCAACTATAAGCACCACTGCATTCGCACAATAAGTGAGACCTTATTTTTTATTTCAATTACCTTGTTGAGCTTGACTACTTTGACTAAGGCGCAGTCCCGGTTTATAATGAATTTCGAAATCATATTCTGATAATTTGTGTCGGAAACGGGCAAGACGTGATGTCTGATCTTTTAAGTTTGCTATACCCTTTAGGTGCTGATGATCTGTATAAATTTTAAATGGTCTTCCCAAAAGATATGCCCTAAAATTTTTTGTTGCCCATACAATTGCCAAAAATTCTTTCTCTATAGTAGAGTAGCGTGTTTCCGCATCGTTAAGAGACCTACTGGCAAATGCGATCGGACGGTCGCTTCCAACTTCACCTTGCGAAAGAACCGCGCCAATTGCTTCGTTGCTGGCATCTGCAGTGAGCAAAAAGGGTTCGTTAAAATCCGGATACGCTAGTATGGGTGGTGAAATAATTGCCTCCTTAAGTTTTAAAAACGAATTCTGACAATTGTCATTCCATATGAACTTAGCGTCCTTTTAAAGCAAACAGTTTATTGGTAATGACAGTTTCGCCATACCTCCTATAAATTTTCTGTAATAAATAATTAAGCCTAAAAATGCTGGAACTTCCTTCCTATTTTTCGGAACTGGAATATTTTTTACACACTCTATTTGGCTGGATCTGGTAGGGCAACTTGCACTTGTGTCCTAAATATATAACCTCGCGTCGCAAAATTGACATTTTTCTGTATTTAATTTCAAATTATGTTCTCTCAGATTTGGAAAACCTTGCATAGCCTATGCTCGTGTTCTGCTAAATTATTTCCATATACCACTATGTCATCTAAATAAACGACACAGTCAATACCCTGTAAACCTGTTAGTATATGGTTCATTATCCTTTGAAAAGTGGCAGGTGCCCCCGTTAGACCGAATGGCATTCTGTTAAGTTCGAAACGACCAAGACCTGTACTGAAAGCAGTTTTTTCTTCGTCACTATCTTCAACTAGAACCTGATGGTAACCACTGGCTGAATCTAGTGTTGAAAAATACCGACTATGACCTAACTGATCTAAAATCTCATCTATTCGTGGTATAGGAAATACCTGTTTGATGGTGACGTCATTTAATTTTCGGAAACCTATAACCAGTCTCCGTTTCTTATTGCCATCTTTATCGCCCTTTTTAGGTATCAATAATAATGGGGAATTCCAAGGCGTAATGCTTGGTGAAATAATTCCGTCGTCTAACATCTTTGATACTTGTCTATTAATCTCATTTCTATGCATATGAGGAAGTTTATACTGTTTCTGATTTACTGGTGGCTGATTCCATTGTGTGGGTATTTCATGTTTTAATATCGGAGTGAATATTAATTCATCCCCTTCCAAATGAAAAACGTCATGATATGACAAGCAAATATTTTGCAAAGATGCAATTTCTTCTTTATTGAATGATTGATCGATCTTTACATTTCCTAATAATCTATCAATTCTATTTTTTATATTAACCGAGTTTACCGAGTTTATTGTATATGTAAGAACTCGTCTTTGTTGCTTCTTTATATTTGTTAAAATTTGAAAATTTTGGCATGAAATTGCTATCTCTCTCCCAAATATACTCCTGGCTGAATTTCCAGTTTGTGCAACAAAACTATAGGAATTCTTTTTCTTAACGGCAGTGATACAACCATGGCTGTTCTGGGCTGTACCCTGATTTGTTGATTAAAATTAATATTTTCTATGTCTTGTAATGATTTTAATGGAAATTTAACAAGGTGATTTTTGTCTTCATCAAAAAATGTAATTTTTTTATTTAACGCATTTATTATAGATCTGTTCCAGAGATTGTCACGCCCGAATATTCCATCTGCTGGTACCCCTTGTTCAAGTGACACAACGTGTAGCGTTAAACTCAGGTTTTCTATGTTTGTGTGCTGAATCTTAGTGGAGCCTAAGGTTCTAACGCATCCACCAAAAGCACCACTCAGATCTTTCTGAATATTTTTATTAAAATTCGGCAAATGTGCCATCCTATTTTCTTTTATCAGGCTGGCCTCAGATCCAGAATCCACTAACAGAGTAAGTTTTCCATTTTTTGCTGCCTCGCAAGGTACTTCAATGAACACATCACTCGTATCGGATATCTTAAAACACTCTCCATGCCGGTTAAATATTTTACGATGCATGCCTAATTGTGAAGCTAATTTCATTTTCCTCGACATAAATTTACTGTTAAAATTATTAGCAATTGAAGTCAAATTAATTTTACAGATCGTGCATTTATTATACATTTCTGATGATAAAACGCACATAGCGCTAATAATAAAAAGAAATATTGAAATTACTGTACGGAATGTATCCACAGTCTTGCCAGACGTTTGATCTACAATTCCCAAATTTTCAGGGCAGTTAACTACAACTTTCTTTTTATTTGATTTACTTTGGATTTTATTATTCTTGATTTTAATATTTTTAACTTCCGATTCAATTGGTTTTACTTTCTTAACTTTATTTGCTTTCTTTATAATTTGTTTATTTTTAATTTCCTTAATTCCTATATTCTGTTTATTATTCGCGTCAAGTTGTGTATTATTATTATTTAGTTCATTATATGTTTTTGTTGGAAGATTTCTATCTTCATTAATATGTATTGTTTTTGTTCTACATTTTCTTGATTACTTATACTCTCTATTTCGCTTTTTTGTAGTGTTATACTACAAAATTCTACAACTTCCGGCCTAACTATATTACCTGTAGCTGATTCTATATTTTCTTGCGCATAACAATTAGTTATTGTATGCCCTTTTCTATTATACCTTGAGCATTTCATATTACTTATATTATTTTTCATTTGATTATTATAATCACCTTGTTGTGTATAATTTGCAGGTGTATTCATATTTTTCATTTTATTATTTCCACATTTCCAATTAGATTCGTGTCCATAAGTTTGACACTCTTTGCAGAAAGGCATATTTTTCCCATTCCAGCAATCTTCCCTATGTCCTGATTTTTTACAAAAGGAACATATTGGAAATGTTCTCCCTATTTCGAAATTTATATCATCATTATTAATTACTTGTCCAAATTCATCTGCTAACGTTTTGCTTTGCTCATTGCTTTTTGAAAAGGTGTCTTCCTTAAAATTATAATTGTCCTGTTTCGACCATGGTTCTCGCTGCATAAGAGCTTCCACATTTAGAGCTTCATCTAACAATGCATCTAATGTGTTTGACTTGCTACCAAACATTATAATTTTTATTGTTGGATCCCGAATTCTAATTTTGAAAGAAGTCAGAACTGAATCCAACAACTATAATCTGAACACGTCATCAATACCTATGTTTTTTTCTGTACTTTTTACTGGCGATCTCCAATGCCATGAATTGTAATCCATATAACCGTCTGGCAAATGCCCTCAACTTTTCTCCACTATTTTGATATGTTTGTCTAATTTTTTGTAGTACTGAATCTAAGGAAACTACTTCTAAGTATGTATTTTTTAGCAAATCGTATAAATCTTCTTTTTTTTGTAATTCTTTGACCTTACTAAGTCATAAGCATCCCCATTCAATCGTAACCTAACGCATTTAATAAATACATTATTCTCTGAATCTTGAATTCCAAGCTTCGCAGCTTTACAACCTTCAATAAATCTGTAAATTTCTGTTTTTAATAATGGTGAATCCGTTCCAGAAAAGCAGGGAACCAAATAACGTACGAGTTTCAAAATATTTTCCGTACCCATTTTGATTGTCGACAGTGTACTTTACTATTTCTTAATTTGTTTCGTCGTATATTTGTCCTTTGTTTACCTTTACTTATGACATTTTTTTTTTTATATTAATTTTTACATTTTGAAAAATAATTAATGTTTCATATTTTGATTTTAAATATTTTATATTGTATTTTTGATTTAATAATTTATAAATTATTTTGTAAAATATAATTTCATAAATTATTATATACTGATTTTTTGATCGCATTTTAATTTCCATTTAATTTGATATACAAATTTATTATTTTAATCACCAGCATTCAGTGTTGCGAAAAACTGATACGTTTTGAATATAAATATTTGTTTGATTTTATAGTGTTATCGTTTTATATTTAATGAAAATTATAATTTGCATACTAATAGCATGTATTATTTTATTATACACTGGAGGGTCCGGAGTTCGGATTCGCAGTGTGTATTTTTTTTTATTTATTGTCATATTTTTATTATCTATTATTTTATTTTAAGTAATATTTCGTAGTACTTTTTTTTTTACTTTCCATATTATTTTAAATTAATAAGGTTATTCACTAAACGGAGCAGTTGCGGTGTAGAGTAGCAGTTTTGTCAAGTAGCAGTTGCACAACAACAAAATACATTGGTGGCAAAAACAAAAATTATCTGCTAATCTACTTCGCTAAAAGCTTGAGTTTACTTCGTGGTACTTTTGTAGTTTTTTAGTGATGCTGAATTTATGGCTTTTGGGTACTTGATATTACAGACAGTGTTTGATTATTGACTTGAAATTCACCAAAATGCATTATATTTAAATGAAAATATATATTTTTAATGAATATGTACATATATATATATGTATGTGAATAAAAAGAAATGATGGCATAATGTCCACTGTTTTAACAATAAATATTAACGAGTTCCTATATAAGGTATGAGTTTTTTTTTCTTATTTCGACATCACTAATCTAATTTGTTGCTTTGTTTAAATTATAATGTAATGATATGAGATATTAAATTAAAAATAAGTAACACTATGGGGGCGACTATGGGGGCGATTATCACAAGGCAACGTGTCTGAGTGCTTCAACATGGCGAAGCCAGCGCAATCCTTGTCGGTGTCGTCTCAAGTCAACTCACTGGTCACCAGAATTGACAAATTGTCAAATGGTGACACCTCCACTTCGGTGGAAGTCCTCCTCGTGGAAGTCCCTGGAAACGGCGCTCTACACCACCCGGTGTAGAAGTCGGCTAAAGTGAGTGGCGAGCATCTCCCTCAGAGTGAGGGTTCGTGCGTTGGGTGTGGGTCCCACCACGGAAAAAACCTATGCGCCCAATGAAAACAAAAAAGAAGCCTCGGATAACGACCGATTACAACGATGACGACCCACGCAAACGTTTTAAGGACCATGATTTACGGATATGCACCTGGAATGTCCGGACCCTTTATAGGGAAGGTGCCTCTATCCAGCTGGCAGATGTCCTCGACAAATATAAGGCTGACATCACCGCTATCCAGGAGATGCGATGGACGGGACAGGGCTGTTCGAAACAAGCGTCCTGTGATATCTACTACAGCTGCCATGCGGAGAGACACGAATTTGGATGTGGATTTGTGGTCGGCAAGAGACTCCGCCACCTTGTCTCTAGGTTCACACCCGTGGACGAAAGGCTGGCAACAATCCGCATCAAGGCTAAATATTTCCATATCAGCCTAATTTGTGCACACGCTCCGACGAACGAGAAAGATGACGAGACAAAAGAGCGCTTCTACGAGCGCCTAGACAACGCATACGAGCGCTGCCCCCGCCAAGATATCAAAATAGTGCTAGGCGATTTTAACGCCAAGGTGGGCAGAGAAGCCATCTATTGTCCCACAATCGGAAAATTTAGCCTCCATGCCAACACTTCCGATAACGGAACGAGGCTAATCGACTTCGCCGCAGCACGAAACATGGTAGTTAGTAGCACTAGATTCGAACATTTCGATATCCACAAGGCCACATGGTTGTGGCCCGATCAAAAAACTCGAAATCAAATTGATCACGTTGTGATTGACGGAAGGCACGCTTCAAGCGTGATGGACGTACGCACTATCCGAGGTGCCAATATGGACTCGGATCATTACCTTGTAGCAGCCAAGGTCCGCACACGCTTAAGCGCTGCGAAGAACGTACGGAACCAAACGCAGAGAAAGCTAGACGTCGGAAAGCTGCAATCACAACAGACAACGCAAGCCTTTTCCACTCGACTCTCACACCTGCTTAGACAAAGCACTCCTCCTCTCGATGATATAAGCGCGCAGTGGAATCATATCTCCTGCTCTATGCGTACGGCTGCCGAAGAGGTGCTTGGATTCCAACGCCCCCTGAGGAATCAGTGGTATGACCAAGAGTGTCGCGCGGCCACTGCAGAGAAAGACGCTGCGTACAAATCCACCCTGCAGTCAGTAGCTACGCGAGCTGCCAAGGAGCGATACAAAGAGAAGAGGAGGGAAGAGAGACGTCTTTTCAGGCGTAAAAAAGGCGAGGCAGAAAGACGTGAGTGTGAGGAGATTGAGATGCATGGGAGCAGGAATGAGGCTCGAAAATTCTTCGAGAAAATAAGACGCCTAGCCGGAGGTTCGAAATCCGGAGCCTCTTCCTGTAAAGATGAGAACGGAAATCTAGTGACGGAAATCTAGTGACAGATATCCAGAGCACACTGAAAATATGGAGGGATCACTTCTCTAAACTGCTGACCGGTGATGATGACCTCAATTCCACCGATAGAGAAGCAAACCCGGCAACCCCAGTACTTGATGACGACGTTGAGATTCCGCCACCCGACCATGACGAGGTCAGAACAGCCATTGCTCGGCTGAAAAACAACAAAGCCGCAGGTGCTGATGGCCTGCCTGCTGAATTGTTTAAGACCGGAGGCGAAGAGCTAATAGAGAGCATGCACGAGCTCGTAAGCAGAATATGGTCGGATGAAAGCATGCCAAGTGACTGGAACCTCAGTGTACTCTGCCCAATCCTTAAGAAAGGGGATCCCACTATCTGCGCCAACTACCGTGGGATCAGCCTACTCAATATCGCATACAAGGTTCTATCGAGCGTATTATGTGAAAGACTGAAGCCCATCGTCAACAGACTGATTGGACCTTATCAGTGCGGCTTCAGACCTGGAAAGTCCACCATAGACCAGATTTTCACATTGCGCCTAATCCAGGAAAAGACACTAGAAAAACAGATCGACACCTACCACCTATTAGTCGACTATAAAGCCGCCTTCGACACTCCGATAAGGGAACGATTATACGCCGCAATGTCTGAGTTCGGTATACCTGCGAAACTTATAAGGCTTTGCAGGATGACCCTGAGCAACACACGTTGCTCAGTGAGAATAGGAAAAGACCTCTCCGAGCCATTTCATACCGAACGAGGTTTCAGACAGGGTGACTCCCTATCGTGCGACTTTTTTAACTTATTGATGGAGAAAATAGTTCGAGCTGCCGAACTCCGTCAAAGCGGCACTATCCTCAACAAAAGTGTCATGGTGCTCGCATATGCCGACGATATTGATATCATTGGCAGGAGCACATGAGCAGTCAGCGCAGCATTCTCCAGATTGGAGAAAGAGTCGCGTCGAATGGGTCTAGCGGTGAACGAGGACAAGACGAAGTTCCTTGTGTCAACAAGCAAAAAAGAGTCCGTGCGTCTTGGACAAAAAGCTGATTTTGACACCCACAAGTTCGACATTGTGAAGGACTTCGTCTATCTGGGATCCAGCGTAAACAGCAACAACGACGTCAGCCTGGAGATCAAACGGAGAATAACTCTTGCCAACAGGTGCTACTTTGGGCTCAGTAGGCAATTGAGAAGCAGAGCCCTCTCTCGCCGGACAAAAATAACGCTCTACAAGTCACTCATCATGCACGTCCTACTTTATGGTGCAGAAACATGGACGCTGGCCACCACCGATGAGAGAGTACTGGGAGCGTTCGAGAGAAAGATTCTCCGTAAAATCTTTGGCCCTATCTGCTTTGCTAATGAGTATCGAATCAGGATGAACCACGAGCTGTATGAGATATTCGACGACATTGACATAGTCAAGCGCATCAAGATCGAGCGGCTTCGCTGGCTAGGTCATGTCGAACGAATGGATGAAAACACTCCAGCCAAGAAGGTGCTTGAATCGAAACTCGAAGGTGGACAGCGTAGAAGAGGGCGTCCAAATCTGTGTTGGAAAGACCAAGTTGAGGACAACCTGGCAACGCTTGGTATTTCTAACTGGCGTCAGCGCGCGCAAAGCAGATCCGACTGGCGCGGCTTCATCTCAGCGGCCAAAACCGACCCACGGTTGTAAGGGCCATTTAAGTAAGTAAGTAAGTAAGTAAGTAACACAAGGCATACTTATATATTATATATGGCCAATAAGCAATAAATCTAAAATTTTAATAAAACAAAAACATCTGATTTTGGTATATCAAACTGAAAACTACCATACTACACAAATATGAAATAAGTGTGTTCACGAAATATGATACAATTCTACAACACTGCTAATGTACATCGGCAACTGCTCCGTTTCGTGAATACCTTTAATATTTCTATATTACTGGAGGGTCCGTGGTTTGGAATCTCAGTGTGTATTTAATTTTATATATTTTATTTTTCATTGATTTTTTTTTAAAATAGTTAGAATGTGTAAATATTTTTTATTCAAAACTTTAAAAACTCACCATTTTCTATTTGGGTTTTTTACGTCCTTCGTCCTCCTCCCATTCTCGGTCCTTGAGAGGTTGGTACCGACGTACCGGCTGCGCCAAATGTTGTAAAGTTAGAGTTGATTTATTTATTTTACAATTTAATTAATCAAAAGAGACTTTTTCATTTTTAGAGTTGAAAAGAAACTTTTATTAATTTTAGAGTTGAAAAGACATTTTTACTATTTTAGTACCTTCACTTGAGGTTGGTTAAACTACAATCTTTTTAATTGCAACGAAAGGTATTAACGATACCTTCGTTGCAAGCTTTTCATAAATTCTATTTTCACTATGTTCTAGTGAGTTTTCACTTTCACTCAATTTTGGTGTACGTGACTTTTGAAGAAAGTCCGACTTGCAGTTTTTGGCTGACACCAATTGCGAAATATCAAAATTGTTGGCAAACGCTGCCCTGCTTATTTTAACGTATCCCCCTAATCATGCAATGATAAATTCTATTGAAAGAGGTGTGGTCTAAGTAAAGCTTTAGCGCTTTGCCGAATTATCGCAAGCTTTTGTTAACTGTGGAAGCTAACTTGAAAGAGGTGTGTTCTACGCAAAGCTTAGCGCTTTGCCAAATTATTATCATTGTTGCCAACGTGAAGCGTTGGGATAATGCTATGAACATGTTGCTGTACAACATGAGTACAACATGATATAAAAACATGATGCGCTCAACATATGTACAGAAACATCTGAATGAAATAGTGAACTATAGTGAAAACTGAATGAATAGTGAAGAACCATAAAGAAAAGAAAAATGTATGCGCTAATTCACAACATATCAAATCATTTTCAAATTCAGAGTAAGCGCTAAAAATAGCACTTATTTTATATTTGAAACTGATTTGAAAAACATACTAGACCTGATTATTTTTTCAAACGCTTACCCGGTGGCATATTGGGTTGTTGTTTGTTAACGATATCGATATTTGTCGTTAATAAGTTACAGAATCGTGCCTCAGATCTGCTCCGATCGGAGCAGAATATGAACACTGTTCCCCAGCAAAAAATCGCTAATAGTTATAGATAGTTCGAACTGGTTCGCACATGTTTCGCGGACAATTCCCAGTGTTATGTTAGCTCCGCTCTGCCTTGCTGCGGACTACTGAATGCAATTCTGTTTCGTTAATTCACCCTTTTCTTCTTTCAACTTTCATTCTGTGAGAGAATTTATAAATCAATGGCTGCCGTTATTGTTCGTCCGTTTGGTCGTTCGTTAAATGTCATCTGTGAAAATTTTCATTCATTGAAAATGCATGTTGGACATTCATCGTCGTCGAAATAAAATGGTAAGTATAATTAATTGTGTTATAATTTACATTAAATTAACCAACATTTTAACAATTTGTAAAGACATTAAGCAAGATGATGATCAAGTCGACACACCTGACGACATTATCACAACTCCAATTCTTTTAACTGAACATCGCTGGATGAAGCAGCGGCGACCAGTTTAACGACAACAGTTGTAAGTATTGCATTAAAATTTAACTTATAAATATATTAACATACATTTTGCGTATAGATGCCGATGTGTTAAATGCCACGTGCCGCAATGGTCTGTTGCATCTGCTCAGCCGAGTTAGTCAAGGATGCCGTTGATAGCAATTCAAAGACCACAGGGCTAGAGTATGAAGATCTGGCACACCAGTGATCTGCAACTATAAGCACCACTGCATTCGCACAATAAGTGAGACCTTATTTTTTATTTCAATTACCTTGTTGAGCTTGACTACTTTGACTAAGGCGCAGGGGCTTTTGCAGATTTCTGTTATCCTACGGGAGCATGTTGTTAAGTGCGTCAAACGAGGAGCTTGTGAGTCCCTTTAATAAATTCAGAACAGAGGAGAATTTGAAATATCAACTAAGGGACCTGTATGATGAGGCCAAGGATGCTCTCATTTCGCCCAAGTGCGCAGAATCTGAGGTTTGAGTGTAAAATTAAGTATTTTTGGGAATGCAAAAATTGCATATTTGCTTGCAGACCATTCAAAATAGTTACTCGGCAATATTTTGTGCGATCGTCTGGCAGACACCTTGGGGGTGTGAGTGGTGAGCAATATCAGTGTCTCGAATAATGCAACGTATCATGCGTTTCTCCGCAAGTAAACGTAAGTTTTATTTTTTGCTTCAGAGTTGTGCGTTGCAAAAATTTATAGATATTTTATTGATATTGTTATTTATTAACCTTTTATTTTGGGCACAGATGACAAGGCGTTGATAGTTATAGCAAGTGTGCAATTATTTAGCTGAAGAACAACGAAAATTTTATATGCTGCGCACTAATATACATACATAGATGTATGTGATTTTCACACGCTCTCCGAGTGTGGCTATTGTGTATAGAAGTTGCTCTAAGAAACGTCATCACCTAAAGTCTGAGGTTTGTGTGGCATTTAATATTTTTGACAAAAAACAATTGTTTTCTTGCAGACCATTCAAATTTGTTAAGCGGCCATGTGGCAGACTGTTGGTATGATATTACTATTGCTGTGGGTGTTCAATATTATCTAAAGTGAGTAATAATTGTGTCTCGAATAAGATTGTAACTTTAAGTAGTATTAAGTTCATTATATATATATATATATATATATATATATATATATATATATATATATATATATATATATATATATATATATAGATATATATATATATATATATTTTTTTTTTAACTTATTCTGAATCTGAAAATTATTCATATATATATATATATATATATATATATATATATGTATATATATATATATATATATATATATATATATATATATATATATATATATATATATATATATATATACATATATATATATATATATATATATATATATATATCTTTTTAATCAGTTTCGTTAAATCACTTCTGTAGTAAATTATTATTTACTAAAATCATCATGTAAGCAATAATATTATAAACTGTATTATAATTATAACACAATGTAATATGATTTAAATAACTCAATAAAAATATACTTCTATAGTTAAAAAAACAAATATTTGCTATAAATGTTATTTGTGTTCTCTCTTAATTTCAGCTTTAACTCAGAGTTGTCGCGTGAATATGACATTCTATTCTGATAAAATTAATGTCAGAATATGAGAGAGAGGAGAAAGAGAAGAAAGAAAAGAAAAAAAGTTTCGTTAAAAATTTTCTTCGGAGAGAATTTTGTGAGATAATCGGTCAGAAAGAGAACGTAAAATTCCATTCGATTTCTATCTACAGTTTAGGCGTCAGCCGATCCTATTTCGCACCGATTTCTGAACAGGGTTTTGACAAAGAAGTACGAATGCTCCTACTATTTTTAATGGAAAGAGCTGTTAATTCCGCAGAACGAGTCACTGGGTTCATCTTAAACAATTCATCGTTTGCACAATTCCCCAGTGTTTCGTTCGTTCGTAATTACGTACTCTTTCGTACTCATACGTACGACATCCCTGACTAAAATGTACGCCATTGGTTCAGATTTAGGTATCAAAAGAGGAGCAAATTCAGACTAAAGGAGACATAGACATCTAACGTATTTTTCAAAACTAAATCTGAGATAAATTACGTTCAAAACAAAGAGAGCGGAAACGAGAAATATTTTGAAATCAGCCAATCAAAAACGAGGTGAAGCAGAACTGATGACGTATTTTGTTCAGAAATTAGAACAGACATATCAAAGCAATGTCGGACGTAATCTGAGACCCAAAGGAAAATTGATGACAAATAAAACAAATGCATTTTCAATGTTTTTTTGTTTATTACAGTGTTAGTTTAGAATAAATGTTTTTTTACATATTAAATTAAAATTTACATTGAACATTTTTTAATATATAATAACTATAACTATTGTAATTAATAATTTGAACAATTATAACAGAAGAACAATTATATGAAAATAAAATAAATTAAAAAACAACTATAATTAATTAAAAAACTATGATCGTTAGTTTGTGTTGCTGAATATCCAGCCCGTTCTCCGGTGTTCAGCCGAGCATTGTAGATCCATTGTAGCTCCTCGTCGCATGTGAACTATGGATATTATTGAATTAGATTTGCATATACAAATTGTGAATATATTAAGTTTATCTACCTTGGCTACAAACATTTCACGTCTCATGAATTAGAGTTGCGATGTTACAGCTGCAAGTGCTACAGTGGTATTGACGGATGCTACAACCACAGTTCCGCATGTTTGCTGTTTGCGATGCAGTGGCGGTACCTGTTGATGCGGAGTCTCCTGCAGAAGTTGATCTTCTCCACGTTGTTGCTGTAGCAGAATAGAAGATATAATTGAAATAGAAGAGTAGAATTGTTGACGTTATTATACAGATGATGTTCGCCAAAGTGCAGAAATGTGCTACAACGATACAACTCTAAAAATCAAAAGAGTTATAAAACTCATTTAACAAATATTAGATATTTTAACATACTGACTTATGGATTGCTTTCGAGAGTTGCGATGCTACAGCTACAAGTGTTGCAGTGGTATTGACGGATGATACAACCACAGTTCCGCATGTTTGCTGTTTGCGATGCAGTGGCGGTCCTTGTTGATGCGGAGTCTCCTGCGGAAGTTCATCTTATCCACGTTGTTGCTGTAGCAGAATATTCTGTTGTTGCCGTTGTTATACAGATGATGTTGGCCAAAGTGCAAAAATGTGCGACATCGATACAACTCTAAAAATCAAAAGAGTTATAAATATATAAAACCCATTTAACAAATATTAGATATTTTAAGTAGTCGAGATTATATCGAATTAGTATAGAAATTCTCAAATTTTTTGGAGTATATATATATTATATATATATATATATATATATATATATATATATATATATATATATATATATATATATCTATATATATATATATATATATATATATATATATATATATATATATATATATATATATAAAAGTTGAGATACTTACTTACTAATGATACTTACTAATGACGCAAAGAATCGATGTCAACACTGACGAATGCATGCAGCTCCAGATGATGATGTGAAACAATGCGTCGAAGACGCACTTGTTGAAATGCAATACTTGGTAGGCGACTGTTCGAATAACAATTCCTGCGGTGGATCCTTCTCGACGACGGCTGTGTATTATTGGCGCTGCTATTTCACTTATACTACAGACAATTGCGCGCCGAAGCCGTTAGTAGTCACTGACGCGGTGTTCATGGTAGTAAATATACTGGTTGCGAGTGCGGGTAAGCTGCATATTTACTGACAGCACCGGAAGGCGGAACACTACTTCGGATATTCGACACCACAAACTACGACGTAACAAAACTAAACGACGTAACTAAACTAGATAAACAATGTTAATGTTGTGGATGCTGCATAATGCTCAGTGCACTGCTCTCCAAAGGAAATAAATTTGAATTGCAATGATTTTTTGAATTATTTTTCGATACCATATCGATATCGAAATTTTTACGATAGCGAGGATTCTTACAACGATATCGTTAACGATAGAGTCATTTCGTTTGATAACGATATCGTTCTCAAATTAGTAACGATAATCGAAGATGACAATATTTGTTTGGAGTATATTGTGCCAAATTCGTTTCGATATCGTTTTGCCAATAAGGAAACTATTTTATAGAATAAATAGTTGTAAATAATAAAGACCCATATAAAATTAAACTTACAATTAAATATTTGACGGTTCTGCAGCTTTCGTTTCCGGTCATGTGCATAATTAAAAAATCTTCTACAAAGTCTATCAAAAACATCTGTTGATGTTTTAAACGTATCCAAGAAACATTCTGGTAAAATAAAATGCAAAAATGTTAGAAAGAAACATATTAAATTTTATGTAATATGATTACTTTTAAGAATATCTGAAAACGTAAAAAACCGCACTGGAGCTTTTGCGATATCTTTGCGACCTTTCCAGACGTAACTGTTAGCAGCATCATCGGTTACAGTTTTTCCCCAAATTTCTGCTATACATTTTGTGTCGTGATTACGCATTTGGGATAAAAACCGCTCAGTCTGAAATTCAATTAATATTTGTAAATATATACATTGAGACACTAAAATAAAAAATTAACGTGTGGAAAAAAAACAATGTGTAATGTGTTACCCATTTCAAAGTTAAATTTTTAGAAAATTCAATTGAAATTCAAAAATTTCATTTGAAATTAAGAAACGGTTGAAATTTTTAAATTAAATAAAAGCCACCAAATTTTTATTTTTAAAAATTGATTTTAATGAAATGTCTGCGCTTTCTGCCTCTCTATTGGTTGTTTTTCTAAACTAGCTAGTTTTAATGAAAACAGAGCTAAAATCACTATATGCATTTTGATTTTTAACGCGGTTAATTTTCAGGTTAAACACATTTTCATTCTGAATTTTTTTTTTTTTTTTCACTAATAGTTTTTAATACAAATTTTATATTTCTATATTACACTTGAAAATGGTGTAGAGACAAGATTTAGCAAATGAGCAAAATCCTTAGTACGCCAATTCGTTTACCGTGTTAATTTGTATTTGAAATGCAGTGTATAGGCAGTACTTTAGTATTTCAAATAAAAATTAGAATTTTTGAAACAATTTGATACAGCTTAAGTGTGTGAGTGTGAGCAAGAGCATATATCAAAACCAATAAAAAAGCCAACGATATGTAGAAAGCACGGTGTTATAATACAATATCAATATATTTACCAGCAGACCTTGCATCTCCTCATTATTTATAAGTTGTGCTTCAAATTCATTAAATTCTTCCGATGTTTGGAATGGTTTTTCCAAAATGCTAGCCACATTTTTTTTTAATTCTTTGCTTGTACGCAAAGCCTCAAATTCCTTCTGTATTTTAATGCAGTGAGAAGTAATATTTCGTATTCCGTGTACTATATATTTATTTAAATTCTTGGATGGAATGCTGCTAGGTGGTTGTTGCGATACTGTGGCAAATTGTGGCAAATTGCGGTTATCATTATCGTTAGATGAAGGTAAATCGTTAAAAAATTCTGATTCGGCATACAGTTGCGGCGATTTGTTGTTTTGATTGGAATACGTTGGAAGACACTCGGATAATTGGTCCGAACCTGCTGCAACTGTGATGGGTGTGTATCGGTTGACTAATTGTTTTGAAGGTTCTGTGATGTTCAGTATTTTTCCCGAGCTTTCTGCTATTGTGATGGGCAAATGGTTTGTTAGTTTTTGAGATTGAGCTGAAAGTTTGATTTTTGGGACTTGAGTCACGTCTGCTGATATTGCTATGCGATTAGATAATGGAAGCATGTGCGCTGCAACTGGAGGCAAATTGCTGCTGATTTTTGCAACTTCCAAGTGTGTGATACGTTTAGGCAATTGTTGTGAGTACGCTATGTTCTTGTGCACATGGTCCGAGCGGGTTTTGATAGTTTCTGAATAAACTGCACTTGTAGTCCCAAGTTTTGTAAAGTCCACCGGCACTGTTAGAAGTCGTTTTGACCCTACAATGGGTTGAAACATATATTCGCCCACTTCAGGTAATTTGCGCTTACGCAGCGTTGAAGCGTTTCGATGTTGTTGTGATGAGGCCGGTGACAGGGGACAATCGAGGCGATAGATGTCATCAAACGGCTGCGACTCTTGAATGTTCATTTTTTTAAACGCTATGAATTAATGGAAGGAAATAATTTGATGAGTTTTCACACGAATATAGCAGCATCTTCTCATTAATTTGCGAAAGTGTATGTCTATGTATTTCATTAGCCAAACATATGTTTTTTGAAAAATATATATTGAAATGCGTAGATGAAATTGGCAACTCAAACAAACTTGAAAGTTGTTGCACGTTTTGGCTTTCTATTATTATTTCTCCGCACTCTTCCGATATACCACAAATTTGAAAAATATCAGCGTTAATTGCGTAATAATTATCTGGACAGAAAATAGACAACTTGGTATTCTGTAAAGTAAGAGTGTTCTTATCAAAAACGAACTTGTTGCCTTTTTTGCACAATAGTGTACGCTCTGATACTCTGTTGTATACTTGCGTTGCAACATTTGTACCATTTTTGAGGCATTTTTTGAGCTCTTGTAAATAGTTTTCAAATTTGAAAGCACTTACTTCTTCCAAAGAGCCATACGTTTTTGCTTCAAGAGCCAGATGTGTTAGGGAGTGGAAATTGTATGTTAGAAATGTTGGAGCGTACAGTTCAGCAGTATCACTGACATACGAAGTTAATAAATTTTGCGCAAACTCTGAATTTTTGACTGTGTGCTCCTTACACAGAAGAATTCTGATTGCCAAACTCAATTTCAAAAAATGGCTATACTTTGAACTATCTAGTATGCCTCGCAAAACATACGGACCAGTATATAGCAAGAATTGCCGTAGTTCTGTGGCCTTCCATCGTTCGAGCTCACTGGTGTCCCTTGGCTTTCAAGCGAAATCTGAAGTCGTTTGCTTACTCAAGGAGTTTAATCGCCTATTCAGTTCATTTATGTTATCAGCATTTAGTAGAACCTTAGCACATTTTCCTTTTTTACTACGAGTCCATGAGAGCAACAAAGTCTTCATGACTTAGGAAACTGTTTGACCATGTCTATATCCAACTCCTCCAACATAATAGGATCCATTGTAATATGGTGATCTCTATTTATTCTGGCTCTGAAACGCTCATTTGTACGAGGCATAGAATCGACTAGTTTAAATATTCGTCGTCTATCAGTCGTCTCGCCTTTTTGTTCGCATTTCGTACAAGAATAAAATGCTGTATGGCTCTTTACACCTGTAACATAAGCCTTGGCAGGAGCATCGCAAATAAATGCCCTTGCCTGAACACTATACTTTTTTGTCTCAATTATTATTCCGTTATTAGACAGTTCCTTCAATTCCTGAACAAATTGTTTTAGGTAATTGTCGCGATTTTTGGGCTTTTCATAGCCGGAATACACACCGACCATAAACACATCCAAGGTTCCAACAACGTTCGCTAAAATTGGCCAGATTTGACTTTTGGAGCTTTTTGCCAGCGGCAATCCATCGATATTAAAGTCAAGGTGTATTGATTCGCTGTTGCATTCGTGCTTTTTAACGAAGTCGCTTAAGCCACGGTGCAAACCGTAATGCACGTATTCACCGCCATCCATAGCAACCACCGGAGCTTTTTCTGGTGTATTTTTTATTTTCTTACTAGTTTTGGGCAAGTTCAAATTTGGAGCGTACTTCCCCAAAATAGCCAGTAGTTTATTTAAAGCTCTTGTGGTTATATAATTTTCAATTGCCCATTCCGCAATTAAGTCGCTGGGAGTTTTGATATTAACATCCAACGGCTTATCAGAAGTTAAACTTTCATCAAAATTTACTTCTTCGTCGTCTCCATCACTGTCATACAATTCATCCGTATCGTAATCGCAGAGGTGACTCATCATTCATCGAGGTGTCGTCCCACAACATATCAGAATCTTCAGTAATTTGAATAGGTTCAGCCATTGTTGAAGCATTGTCCAATAAATCAACCGGCAGCGTTTCTGTGGCTGAGTTGTCCAACTCATTGAAGAATTCACCATCAAACAACATTGAGTGCTCCAAAGTAGCATCAGCCTCGGAACGATCTGCTTTACTTCTCCTCATTGTTTTATAGTGGTAAAAGTGAAAATAAAATTTCCTGGAATTGAAATTATCAACGTGATGGAAAATTATTTCTTTTCAGAGTTTTCTTTGATGACAGCATCGCCGGACGGACTTGGTTCTTCCGCGTTCCTCAAGTTGTTGTATAATTTTACATTCAAAAGATTTATAAAGACGATGGCGATGTGTAACCAGAATAGTGTTTTAATTCAAGAATAAATAACAACCTTTTGATACCTTTTATTTCAATTCAATAAAAATTACCGTATTATCGTATTTGTCGGATGTTTGAGAGATGGTTGTCTCACAGACGATCTAAATAATTTCTAAATAACTTGATATTTAGGGCTGTGATATTTCTATACCCTACACTAAGAGTGAAAGGGTATATTCAATTTGGTACGCCGTTTGTAACACCCAGAAGGAAGCATCTCCGGTATGGAAAAGTACATATATTCTTGATCCTCCTGAGTCGATTTAGCGGTGTCCGTCTGTCCGTCTGTCTGTCTGTCCGTCTGTCTGTCTGTTGAAATCCCTATAACTTTCAATTGATGAGTTAGATAAATGAAACTTATAATTTAGATTACTTATATATATACGCTGTATGTGCGAAGAAATTAGGCATATCGGTCTATTGTGACCATTTATATTCAAATAACTCATATAAAATTTACATCTACAGTTCAGTTTTACTGTATACGTGCTTAGGTAAACTTTTTTGGTCAAATATATATTGACTTCATGCTCAAATACATGGAAATAATGTTTTCCCGCGAAACGATTTGTGGTTCCCAAAAAAAAAACGAAATTCGGTACACCTATCCATTTGTAAATATGGGTATCAAATGAATGGAAATTCTTCAGCGATTGAAAGTTTGTAGTTATTTTCAGGATTTGTATACCCTGGTGACCTATATACCACTTTGAATGGTAACCATACATATGTGTAGGGTATTTATAGTCGGCTTAATTTGGATAATCCTAACTATCATAATAACACCAAATTTAAAATTTCCCATGTGATCTAACCTTCCCAACTGGTTGGTAATCATCTTTGTTTTTTTAGTGTATAAAAATGAAAAAAATCATGTCTATATCTTTAAAACTAAACAAGATATTTTTTCAACTGAGCACATTTTCTTTAGATCTAATGTAAGCTTTTCAAAAAAAAAAAAATTTTAAAATCGGACAACTTTTGGATTTTTTACAATGTTTTGAATAATGTTTCATGAAAAAATCTCGACTTTACTGATTTTAGTCTTCATTCAAATAAACATATATGCTTGGAAATATGCATATTGTACGCGTATATACTATAAACTACACATGTGTTCTTAAAAATAGTAGTGGCCACCTATAAATTAGGTTGTAGTATAAGATTTGAGTAAAATATTCTCAAAGTAAATAAAACAACTTTTTCCAGTGAGAAGATCACAGCTAAATTTTAAGACCTAGTAAAATATTACAACGAAATCATCAGTTTCCTCATTTGATTTATGTAACATCTTCGGTAGCACTACTATTATTTTGCGCAAAAACATTCAAGACCCGCTTACAAAAGTTGAAGGTCACTTTCTTAAAATGTGTTAAAAATATTAAAAATGGTACATCATTTTAATCACCAATATATGTAAATAATAAAAATACTTAGTTGTTCTTATGCCACAACGCAACCAAAAATGTTATAACATCATTTACATGTGGCCACTACTATTTTTATGCACACAGGTGTATGTATATAAAAGTACAATATGCGTATTTCCAAGAATATAAATAGGCCTACGACTGGTCTCAAATGCAAACACATTGAATCTGTAAAGCTCTACTGTGTACGAAAATGTTCTTGTGATGACCGCTTTAATATGCGTACGTTGATAAAAAACTCACTGAGTTTTATCTCACAGAAGACGTTTCGCGCACAGATACACTTTACAGGACGCAGCATAAGACAGAACCGCCAAGGTTCTTTGGAATTGTCCAACTTTTTTTTTTGACAGATCTGAAAAATAATTACAGATTTGGAATCGTGAGGAAATTACCTTTCATTTGATTACCCATATGTACTTGTAAGTGGGTGCACCAGTTTTTGACCGTTGTTTTTGTTTTGTTTTGTTGTTGTTTTGTCCACCGCTGACTTTTTGTGTCCACTGATTGGCCACTGATTGATCACGCTGATTTTAAAAATAAACAATTATTTTATTAAATGTGTTTAAATGAAAAAAATATTATAAATAAGCGTAAATAATAAAATATTAAGGGCTAACTTACCTCTACGCTGTCCTATTCCTTTTGAAAAATGCGCCACATTTTAAAAGAAATTTCTTAGTACGAAAGAGTACGTAAGATAAAATCATGACATAAAATACGAAAAATAAGAAAAATAAAGAAAGACAGAACAAATATATTCTCTCTGAAAGGAAGTTCAAAAGAAAAAAATTGATCTGACATAAACATGGTTGCATTTCACAGTTCAGAATGAGTCCGAGCGGAGCTGAGAATACACTGGGTCATCGTATCAGACTTCATTTATAGCCTAAAGGGTGGCGCATCGGAGGCGCTACAAAAGTTTTTTTAAATAAAACAAAAACGGTTTTGGATATCAATGAAATGCTGTATTCCTGTAAAAGTACTTTCGATGCCATTATGTATGGAACTCTTTTGCATGGCCACCACGGGCACCCTTGTAGAATTCCAGACGCTGAACCCAATTTTCGACAGTTTTCAAGCAAAAATCGGCTGATACTGCTGCAATTTCACGTTCGATATTCGTACGAAGTTCATCAATCGTCGCTGGCTTGTTGGCATAGATCATAGACTTGACGTTTCCAATAAATTGATTGTGGCATTCGCTGTGTGGCTTGTGGCGCCGTCCTGTTGGAACCACATGTCCTCCAAGTCCATATTATCCAATTAGGGCCAAAAATATTCGGTTATCATTGAACGGTAGCGATTCCCATTCACAGAACCGTGCCGGTCTTGATCATCACGGAAGAAGTACGGCCCAGCCCAATTCACGAACATACGACACTTCTGGTGGTCAAGCCGCTTCAATGGCATGATATGGCAAACCTTACTGAAGAGAAATGTCGAAAGAGCGGCAAGAAATATTGCGTCGTTTGCTGTCCCTGTCCACTTTTGGAGCGTCCCTGTTGAAAAACCCATTTATGGAAGAAGTGATAACAAGAGAGAGCCATAGGCGAACATATACCGATAAATTGTGCATACGATGAATTGTATATACGATTAATTGTGCATACGATGAATTGTGATACGATGAATTGAGATACGATGAATTGTGTATACGATGAACTGTAATACGATGAATTGTGAATACGATGAATTGTGCATACGATGAATTGTGATACGATGAATTGTTTAAGATTAATTGTCCGGTTCCCGTTCGCAAAAAGGTAACTGGTAACTAATTGGTTAGCTAAATGTGTGAAGTACATGTGACATCTGTGTGGAGTACATGTTACATGACATCTCTTTCTAACTAAACAATTGCGCTCATTTAAAAATAATCTTGCTGTTTCTTTTGCACCTCCTGCTATTATGAAATAAAACACTGTTTTATGAAATAAAACAGTATTGCCATAATTACTTTTTTCATATATATTTTTATTCAGTACGCAATTAAACAATTGTGTTCAACAAGTAATTAAATGAATAAGAATATAACTTAATTTCCATATCATCATAAAGACGCCTTTCTGATCCTTGTTGGTAATTTTTCCTTTTGTGTCGCCGGAGATCAGCACCAGGAAATCGAGTGTGCGACTGTTGATGACATCGATGTTGTGTTTTTTCCAGCTCTCCTTCGTGACACTGTACGAAACGTGTATGAGCTCTGGTGGAATCATAATCATGTTCACACGTGAATCTGCGTCCCAGCTTGATAATTGGCTTTTCTTCTTGTTGAAGCACTTAATTATTTTGTTGCCCCGATAGTAATTACCCCATAAACCAAAAACCTGGATATTAAGTGATTATCGATGCTATATTGAACATGGATATCAAAGCTTTCACTGGAGAAAAATTTTCAACTTTTTGTAATTGTAAGCATGAAAACCATAGCGTTCTCCAGCAAAACTGGTAGATTTTTATCCAATTGAATCTAGCATTTACCTAAACTTGAATTCCGACATTCAATATACATTCGAGGTTTAACTTAATTGTAAGTTCTATATAAAATGTGGGCCGACCTTCAAATTACATTTGAATTCAAGCGCATAATAATATAATAGTTTGGCGATACAGTCCTATAAGAACTTAGGCCGAGCTCTCTCACCATTTTGAGCTGTGCGTGTTATATTTGTACTCAAAGTGGTGGGACCTACAGTTTATTGCCGAATCCGAACGGCGGGTGAGAGCTTTTCATAGGCAATCTTTTACTCTCGTAGGTTTGCCATTTACTGCCGAGAGGTAGCGCGGTATAGAAAAATGTTTCTATGAAAAGATGTTGTTAGCCCCAGTCCAGGCTTGAACCGGGGACCTTTCGGCTTGCAGTCCAACGCACTAACCACTGAGCTACCGCGGCTACGCATATATTTCACTAATTAAAGGTTTAAATATAAAATAAAAGAAAAAAAGGAATTAAAGTATGTTTTACATTAGATTCTCGTTCTGTGAGATAACAGACAGCTGCAAGAGCACCTGCACCGGTGGCAGTGTACAGGAACTTCTTGTAAATCCACGACGTGCCGCGAAGATCAAGTGAATCCATTTGCGCCACTGCGATGTATAACATTGCCAGTTTCGCGTAAAATATCAATGTTGTCTGCGTATGAATGATAATATATTAATATTTCATAAACGTATTCGTAAACCTTGGCCACTTACATTGTATATCAGCTCATCGTGCATTTTCCGTGCAGTAGAATTATCGGGATGATTTTCGTGTTTGGACCTGCACTTATATATATTAATTAATTTGTCTGTCTGCTAATTTATGCGAAAAACAATGATCTCACTGATTGTGCGAATGCAGTGGCGCATATGTACACTAAGAAAACAAAGATGATTACCAGAAATATCACAGCCCTAAATATCAAGTTATTTACTATTTATTTAGATTGTCTTTGAGGCAACCATCTCTCAAACATCCGTCAAATACGATAAATATTGCTAGCAACCATCTTTCAAATTTACGATTACGTATAGCAACTATCAATTAAACATCGTACAAATAGTTGTGGAATATTTGGAAAAGGTACTATATTAGAATTCGCGGAGTAGTTTTTATTGAATTAAAATAAAATGAATCCAATGTATTTTTATTAATTTCAGAATTAAAACAGTATCCTGGTTATTCATCGCCATCGTCTTTATAAATCCTTTGAAGATAAAATTGTACAACGACATGAGACTTCTTCGCCGAAGAACCAAGTCCGTCCGGCAATGTTGTTATTAAAGTAAACTCTAAAAAGAAATAATTGTCCATCACTTGTTGATAATTTCAATACCAGGAAATATTATTTTCACTTTTACCATTAAAATGTAATATTTGAGTCGACACATTATTACACCATTGGATTTACTTAATTCTTGTAAATAAATCGAGCGTAAGGAAAAAGTACGCTATTTTACTTTTTTATAGTAATGTCAAAATTAACCAACAGCTTCGTTGCAAAAGTCCAGGAACTCAGGATGCACTCAGAAAAAAATTAGATTTAGGAAAAATGAACTAATTTTAAGGAAAATTGAACTTGATATAACGTCAAGTAAAATGTTCCTTACTTTTAGGAAAATTTTTCTTTAAACTAAGGAAAAATATTTTATATATTAAGGAAATTTTCCTTAAAATATGTATATATAAACTATTTTTAAGGATGAATTTTACTTAAATATAGTTTTTTTGTTTTGCGTTTAAGGAAATGTGAACTAAATTTAAAGATGATATTTCCTAAAATTAAGGATAATTTATTAATATTAATAAAATTTAAAGATGATATATATCCTAAGGGTGTTTAAGGGAAGGTAAACTACATTGAAGAGTAATACTATTATATTTTCAATATAAATGTTTTACTCTTGAAATTGAATGATATAGTTGTGGTGATTCCTGGGAAACATCGTTGCGGTCATTTGTGTTTATCCATTTGGTAGATTCATCAATGTTTTCTTTTATATCTAAATGTATTAAAATATAATAAATGACAAGGCAATGTTTAATTTTATGACATGCTTACATTAAAAATGCGGGAAAATGTTTAGATAATTCTTTTTGAAAGATTCAGGTTCACATATCTAACGTTCCAATTTATTTGAATTTGAATTTATTTTAATTTTGAATATATTTGACATAAATTACTCAATTCATTTGAAATTGGTCAAAATAGAATTATTTGTATGCACTTTTTTCTGAGTGTGTTTGCTATCAGTCAACTGTAAATATTTCAATTTTCATTGCTGTTGTGGCAAACATCTCGTAACTATCTGCATAGATGTCATATTTAAATAATACTAAGAGTTTTATAATCGAGTTTTAGCTAATACAGCTAGCTTGCACTTTCACAGCATAATGATGGAAAATATTTACCAACTAAATGAGTTGGGCTCGTGAACAACACATGCATTGAACATGCTCGTGAACAACACATGAGTCAAGTCTACCGGTTATTAATTGATGTATGTAAATGATATCGGCAATTTGTCTGCGCTCGTCAAGAGTCTTTAAATTTAGTAGTTTCAGACGATCTTCGTATGGAGGAAGATGTAAGTGATCCATCCTATTTAAACCCTTGAGAGCGAAACGTACGAAGTTTTTCTGTATCCTTTGGATTCGGTATTTATGCACCTTGTAGAAAGGAGACATTACTTGACTTGCATATTCTAATTGTGAACGAACCAGAGTGCAATATAGAGTCAAAGTTGTTAGGGGACTATTAAATTCTTTAGCCCATCGTTTGATAAAACCAAGTAATGATGAGGATTTTTTACATATATTTTCAATATGTAAATTAAACGATAAGTTAGAGTCAACAAACACACCATGATCTTTCACCACGTGCACCCGATTAAAAATTTTCTCTTTTAGTGAATAGTTGTATTCTAGTTTCAAATGATTTTAAGTCGGACTGAAGTATATGAACGTCCTTATCATCATTTATTGATTTATATATTTTCATATCATCGGCAAAAATTAATAAATGCGAGTACTTAATGTTGTATATCACATCATTAATAGCCAGTATAAATAACAGTGAACCAAGATGACTACCCTGGGGTACCCCAGATGTTGCAATAAATGGCGAAGATAAATTATTTCTGAATCGTATTTGATATGACCGATCAGATAAATAGGATCCTATCCACTTAACAAAGAATTCGGGAAATCCCAGTACCTTTAGTTTGAATAAAGTTAAGTTATGAGTCTGTGTAATTGCAGTCGACTTGTTTTCCTGATTCTATTGAACTTATTGCAAATGAAGTGAAGTCTAATAGATTAGATACTGTGGATCTTCCGGTTACAACTCCGTGCTGACGTGAGGTAATTACATCTCTACAGCGGATTTTAACTTGATCATATACAATACGTTCAAACAATTTCGGTATTGATGACAATTTAGCGATTGGTTTATAGTTATTTACATCATTTTTACACCCCCTTTTTAAAAATTGGGCTTATAAAAGAGTTTTTCCAAAATATTGGGAAATTACTTTCATTTATTGATTTATTAAATATGGAACAAAGTGATTTACATAACGAAGTACCACATTTCTTTATAACTGTTGCCGGGATACCGTCTGGTCCAGAACTAAAATCATCATCAATCGTCGAAATATATTGCAAAATCTGCTCCGGAGTAAATGATATAGAGACTAATAAAGTTTTAGGAGCAGAACGCATGTAATCAAAATAATTAACATCGGTTATAAAAGAATCATTAGAGAATGATTGTTTAAACAGGCTTGCAAATAGGCCACATATGACATTAGGGTCGCTAGTGAATCCATCATTATTTTTAAAAGAAGCAGGAAAACCATCGCTCTTTTTTTTAGTATTGATGAAATCCCAGAACTTTTTTGGATCTGATAAAATTTGTATCTTCATTTTATCAATATACTCAGTGTAAAGAATTTTAGATCTAGACTGGAATTCCAGAAACAATTTGTTGTATGTCACTTGGGTCTTGACTGCTGACATATCTATTCCATGCTCTATTCCTAGAGTTACGTAGCATCTTCAAATCCTTAGTGTACCAGGGAAATGATGAGATCTTAGTGAACTTAAGGCTATATGGTACAGATAGTGCTATGCAGGAAAAGAGTTCATGGTAAAAATAGTTTATGGCAACATTAAGTTCATTATCATTAATATAGTCTGATATTATATCAATTTTAGCAGACAACAATTCATTTAACAATAAAAAGTTGGTTTTTTTAAAATTATATTCATAAGCCTTGTCTGCAGATTTACTATTAATGATATTCGCTCTATCAGATTGATAAAATATTGTTAGAGGCGGATGATATGCTTCAATGTCGATTAGAACATTCGTCGAATTTGTAACAACAACATTGTTACTATCTGTAGTAAATACTAAGTCCAGTTGTCGTTCCAGACAATTAGTAATACAACTTACTTGTTGTAAGTCAGATGATATAGTGTCAACAAAAATCTGTTCTTGTCGAGATTTAGAGTTAGACGCATAGAAATATGTGTCGTCGTCAGAGTTATTCCATATTAAATCTGGTAAATTAAAATCACCTAAAAGTATAATATCATCAGAACTATTAAGCATTTCCAATACAAAATCTATGGACTTAGATAAGGTCTCATAGACTTCTACGCTACTTTTCGGAGGAATGTAAGCGTTTAAGACATATACACAGGAATTGTGAAGTACAATCCTAACGCAAATAAGCTCTAATGAAGCAGCAATTGGAATTTCTAATAAGGAACTTATTAAATTGTTCTTTATTGCTATTAATATTCCACCACCGACTGGAGATTTTTCGATGTCAAATCTATCTTTTCTAAAAACATTGAATGAATTATCAAATAATTCAACGTTTGAAAAGCTCTTATTTAGCCATGTTTCAGTTAACGCGATGATATCGTTCGCGAAATTCTGAGTAGATAAAAAGAGATCCCGGGTCTTTGAACGCAATCCCCTTACGTTTTGGTAGTAAAGGGAGATACGCTTAAGTTTTTTGCTTTTGGTGGACTGTTTTAGTTGGTCTATTGTTTCTTTTGGTTTTGAATTCGGAAACAAGGATGTTATCAGTCCACAGATTTGAACTGATAACGGCCGCAGCATGTTCTTCCGCAATTGACAAAGTAAAAGATGCATGTGTTGGCCTGTTTCCGATTTTTTTACAAGAAATGTAAGTATCAGTTGGCACGACTTTATTCATTTTTATAAAATTGGAAATATTTTCTGTTGTTGTGTCAGACATCAACCGAGATAAAAAAATTCTTTTTAATTTTGGGTTTGCCTTTAACGTTGAACTAACTGGTGTCTTACTACTTGTGGTTGTTTTGGGCAGTAGTAGTAGTAGTGATGGACTAATAGAAGGAACAGAAGGGGTAGCAGAAGTTGTTTGGGAACTACGAGGAGGACTTAAAGAATTATTATTATATTTTCGTTTGCGTTTTTTTTCAACTTTTTTAGTTGCAGGTTCATTATCAGAGACTGAATCATTAATAATAGCTGTATTATCTTCAACACAGTCTGGATTATTTGCGGTATCACTGATTTCTACTATTGAGCTAAATTCGTTTAACGAATTTAATATTTCACTGTAGTTTGAATTTAAAATACTAAGTTTTTCACCAAAGTTTTTAATTTTAACAAAAAAAAAAACAGATGGAGAAAGAGGTCTACAATTAGCACAGTACCACTGTAGACCTGAATGCACTGAACATAAAAATTCAGTGCATCCAATAGAAATATTAGCACATGTAGCGTGGTAAAATTGACCACAGGGACCAGAACAGGAAAACATTGAGTTTGAAATGTTCTGACTTTTACATTTGTCTTTCAGTGAGCAGGCAGCGAAGTTTTCAATTGATAAGAAATCCATAGTATAAAACTATCGAAAAACACAATGTTAAGAATTTAGTGCTAAAAAAAATTTTAAAGTACGCAGGGGTTAATGCTACTGATAACATAACAAGAGTTTAGCGTAAACAAATATAGCACAAAGAAGAATTGGAAAACACAAATAAAATAACAATAACAATTTACATGCAACAGAATTATTTTATGCAATTATTACAAAAAATTTGTGCAATTAGTTGTATAATTGCACATTAACTTTGGGTTAAATCAATTGTTAGACAATAATGTAGAACAATGTGCACTACACTTTATAAAATGTATATTTACTTTGTTTTTTAATAACACTGTTCTAATCACAAATGCATGCGCTAAAACAAAAACAACCGTCACAGACAAAGAAACGAAACCAACTTTTGTTGCAACTTTATTGAAACTTATGGGATGTTAGAATATTTGCTACAAGGCGTAAATTTAAACAGATAGTTGCAGCAAAACTTTCATAAGCATCTTTCCTTCTTAGTGTAGTAGTGAAAAAAAGGAAAATTGCCACTGAGTAATTTTGTGTAGTGAATTTCATCTCAAGTTTTTTTTAACTTCAAAAACCAACGTTGGAATAACATTCATTTATTCGGCTTGATCATTACACTACATCCACACTGGTTGTAAAAAAAAATCTCCAAATTTATCGAACATTAAACTGGGAAGTTGCCCTCCCTGAATTTTCAAAGTGTCCTATGACAGAATTTTATGATTAATGAATTAGTAATATTTTTGCAGACTTTGCCAATATGTTGTCCTGTATCGAGAGCCTCAGTCTTGCTTATCTCTAGTGAATAAATTTGCATCCACACACAGAAAACAAAGTGTGTATATATAACTAAAATGGTAATCAATCCAATTAATTTTTAATTGAAACTCAGCCGATGTTACTTTTAGTAGCATTGGATTCCATATTCGTAATAATGAGAATATGTTAATTGGAGAAACTTTAATTATTTTTGTTTGTCATATTGATATTAAAGTTGTTATATATATTATATTTTTATTGGGAATTTTTAAATCATTAATTAATTAGTAACATCAATTAAAAATATCATTCGATAGAAATCGGATCAATTAAATATTTGGTTAAATTAAATAAAATATTTGTCGAATAGAAAGATATGAAAATAAAAATAATTTAATTCAATATATAACATAAAATAAATATTAAATAAGTATTTATACTGTTTGATAAGCTTTGTAAAATTCTTTCAACCTAACGAATGTTTTACCGAAGTCAGTTTTCACAACTTCTACGAATTAATTGAGTCAAACATAAAATTTGATATTCGCTTTTTAATGATTCATTATGCAACAAAATGAGCATCATAAGCTGTTTGTTCAAATTCTTGACAGCAAAAATAAATTGAGCCATTTAATGCTTTAATAACATAACATATGCTAAATAATGCAATATCCTGTTTTAAAATAGCAACGTAGAAGTAAATAATGTTAGAAGAAACTGAACGACGCCGCACGTGATGCTCAAACAAAAAACAAAATGAAATCCAGAAGAAAAAGTCTTGCAATTTAAGAAAATTAAAAAATCAAAAGTAACAAATAAAAGTAGTTAATACTATTAAAGATTTAGTTGTATTGAAAATATATTAAAAATATTCATATTAATATTTTAATTAAAAAAATGTGTAAATACAATTAATTAATTAGTAAATACATTCATATTTTTAATTGGAATACGATTTTGTTTTGTTAATATCAATTCTTTTATATATAATATAATAATAGTTTGGCCCTACAGTCCTATAAGAACTTAGGCCGAGCTCTCTCACCATTTTGAGCTGTGCGTGTTATATTTGTACTCAAAGTGGTGGGACCTACAGTTTATTGCCGAATCCGAACGGCGGGTGAGAGCTTTTCACAGGCAATGTTTTACTCTCGTAGGTTTGCCATTTACTGACGAGAGGTAGCGCGGTATAGAAAAATGTTTCTTTGAAAAGATGTTGTTAGCCCCAGTCCAGACTTGAACCTGGGACCTTTCGTCTCGCAGTCCAACGCACTAACCACTGATCCACCGCGGCTCAGTGGTTATTTTTTTCTGTGTAGACATACTAGTGAATGGCGACTCCGCATATGCATAACAACTGCAGCGGCGCGGAGTGCATACATAAACAAAAATCAAACCTATAGCTATCCCTTTCTTACCTATGAAGTTGGAAGACAATCTGCTTTCGATGTGTTTGTGATCATGCACATTTCTTTGGTAGTGTACGAACCAGAGCGAATTATCGATGACTATCGGTTAAAGATTTTTAGCTGGGAACCCAATAAACATTTTTGTAAAGGTTTGCAGACTCAGATTACTTGATAGGCTTACTAATAAAAAATTCAGAACCATTTCGTAAATGATTTCAAATCACTTACTTTATATTTGTTAATAAGCTTATTAAAAAAGAGAAACGCAATTAAACAACAAGTGTTTGTAAAATGCGTCCGCTCAGACGTTATATTTACCAACGGCAACGTAAAACGACAAAACAAATTAAATGTAAACATCGAAGAAAAGAAAGTTGTGTTTTGTGTGGAAGTTTTGGGCATCATATTTGGAGAAAAACATATAAGTACGTATGCATAATTAGATAATGTCGTTGAAACGGAAGCAACCGATTAAAACGCAAAGGGAAGAAATTATTAGTTTTTTAATGTCCAAGAAAGTTCAGGGGCAATGAGGATCAACATCACATATGTGATAGGCTGAAATGAAAATATATATAAATATATATATATATATATATATATATATATATATATATTGTAGTATATATCCCTTTAAGTACAAAATGAATTTATCTAATGTAAATTTATGTAATGTTGAAAATAACGCATTTAAATTAGATCTTAAGAATAAATAAATAAAATAATATAATAAAACGTTTTATAATAAGCTTACAAAATCATTACAAAACGTTTTATATTAAGCTTACAATATGATTTCATATAGCTTACTATTCAATATTACACATAAGCTTTCAATGCAAGCTTACAATCAATGTCCAGTTTCGCTAATCCGACAATTATTATGCAACGTTTTGTAAACATTTCGCAAGCTTATTATAAAACATAACATTACATATATTACCTTACAAAAGGCTTACAAAAAGCTTACAATGTTTAATCGAGTTTTAGCGTATACAGCTAGCTTGCACTTCCACAGCACGGGTGCTGGAAAATATTTAGCCACTAAAAATAGTTGGGCTCGTGAACTAAAGCATGCAATTGTTAGATTATAGTTTTAATCTACATTTAAGTTGATTTTTTGACAGATTTATATTGTACTGTGGGCAATTGTTTACTAAATTACACATTCGATTGAAGGGTGACGCAGCAACATAATTAGTTCTACTGTATGATTGATAAAACAAAGTATAACGATTTCTACTACTTCTACGATTGTGGTTAAATTTAACATAATTAAGAAGTTCAGGGGAATCCAGTCCACCTGTAATAAGTTGGTGTATGAACGTTATATCGGCATTCTTTCTACGTTCGTTAAGAGTCTTTAAATTTAGTAGTTTTAGTCGATCTTCGTATGGAGGAAGATGTTGGTTATCTACACAATTCAAACCTTTGAGAGCAAAACGTACAAATTTTGTCTGTATTCTTTCAATACGGTCAATATGTATTTTATAGAAAGGAGACCAAACTTGACTAGCATACTCCAATTGGGAACGAACTAGAGTGCAATAAAGAGTGAAAGTTGTTAGGGGACTATTAAATTCTTTAGCCCATCTCTTGATAAAACCAAGTAATGATGACGCTTTTTTACATATATTTTCAATATGAAAATTAAACGATAAGTTAGAGTCAACAAACACACCAAGATCTTTCACAACGTGAACGCGACAAACATTTTTCTCTTTTAGAATATAATTGTATTCTATATTTTTTCTTTTTCGAGAAATTGACATGGTCTGACACTTATCTGGATTAAGAATCATATGGTTCTTAAAACACCACGTTTCAAACGATTTTAAGTCGGACTGAAGTAGTAGGACGTCATCTTCGTTAGTTATTGATTTATATATTTTCATATCATCGGCAAAAATTAATAAATTTGAGTAATGTATTTTATTTATAACATCATTAATAGCCAGTATAAATAACAGTGGGCCGAGATGACTACCTTGCGGTACTCCAGATGTTGCAATGAATGGTGAAGATAAACTATTTCTGAAACGTATTTGATATGATCGGTCTGATAAATAAGATCCAATCCAATTAACAAAGAATTTAGGAAATCCAAGAGTATTTAGTTTGAATAGAATTAAATTGTGAGGAAGTGTGTCGAAAGGTTTACTGAAATCTGTATAAATACAATTCACCTGTTTTCCAGATTTTATTGAGCTTATTGAAAATGATGTAAAGTCTAATAGGTTGGACACTGTAGATCATCCAGTTACAAATCCGTGCTGACGTGTGTCAATTACTTGTCTACAATGACCTTTAATCTGATCATACACAATACGCTCAAACAGTTTCGGTATTGATGAGAGTTTGGCGATAGGCCTATATTTATTTACATCATTTCTACAGCCCCTTTTAAAAATTGGGCATATAAATGAATTTTTCCAAAATGTAGGAAAATTACTTTCATTGATTGATTTATTAAATATTGAACACAGTGGTTTACATAGCGATGAACCACATTTCTTTATAACTGTTGCTGGGATACCGTCTGGTCCAGAATTAAGATCATCATCTATAATCGAAATATATTGTAATATTTCCTCTGGGGTAAATGTGATAGAAACTAATGAAGTTTTAGGTGCAGATTGCATGTAGTGAAAATAGTTGACATCAGTGGCAAACGAATCCATAGAGAATGATTGTTTAAATAGACTTGCAAATAAGCCACATATAATATTTGGGTCACTAGTGAATGCGTCATTATTTTTAAAAGATGCTGGAAATCCGTCAATTTTTTTTTTTAGTATTTATAAAGCCTCAAATCTTTTTAGGATCTGATAATATCTTTAGCTTAATTTTTTCAATATAATCAGTATAGAGAAGAGACGATTTAGACTTGAATTCCAGAAACATTCTGTTATATGTTTCTAGGTCATTTGGGTCCTGACTATTGATATATTTATTCCATGCCCTATTCCTAGAATTACGTAACACTTTCAAATCCTTAGTGTACCATGGATACGTTGAGATCTTTGTGAACTTAAGGCTGTATGGTACTGATAATGCTATGCAGCAAAATAGTTCATAATAAAAATAGTTAATGGAAGCATCAAGATCGTAATTATCGATGTAGTCTGAAATTAAATCAATTTTCGCAGACAACAATTCATTTTAAATAGAAAAGTTGGCTTTTGCAAAATTAAATTCATAAGCCTTGTCTGCGGATTGACTATTAATAATATTTGTGCGATCAGATTGATGAATTATGGTTAGAGGTGGATGATCAATGCCCAATAGAACATGAGCAGATTTAGAAACAACAGCATTGTTACTATCTGTAGTAAAGACCAAGTCAAGTTGTCGTTCAAGACAGTTATTAATACAATTTACTTGTTGTATGTCAGATGATATAGTATCAACAAAAACTTGTTCTTGTCGTGTTTTAGAATTAGACGCACAATAATATGTGTCGTCGTCAGAATATTTTCCATTTTAAATCAGGTAGATTAAAATCACCTAATAGTAAAATGTCGTCAGAACTACTGAGTAATTCTAATACAAAGTCAATGGACTTAGATAAAGTCTCATAGACTTCTACACTACTTTTAGAAGGAATGTAGGCATTTAAGACGTACACACAGGAATTGTGTAGTATTAACTTAACACAAATAAGTTCTAAGGAGGAAGCAATAGGAATTTCCAATAAAGACCTTACAAAACTGTTCTTTATTGCAATTAATATACCACCACCGACTGGAGAATTTTCGATATTAAATCTATCTTTTCTAAAAACATTGAATGAATTATCAAATAATTCAACATTTAAGAAACTCTGATTTAACCACGTTTCAGTTAGTGCGATGATATCATACGCGAAATTCTGAGTAGCTAAAAAGAGATCTCGAGTCTTTGAAGGCAATCCCCTTACGTTTTGGTAGTAAAGGGTGATGCGTTCGAGTTTTTTGAATTTTGGTGGATTTTGTTGGTCTATTGGTTCTTTGGGTTTTGAACTCGGAATCAAGAATGTTATTGTCCAAAGATTTGAACTGATAACGGCCGCGGCATATTCTTCTGCAGTGGATACTATAAAAGATGCATGGGATGGCCTGTTTCCGATTTTCTTACATGAAACAAGCATCAAGCGGCACGAGTTTATTTGTTTTTATAAAGTTTGTAATATTATCTGTTGTAGTGTCAGGTATTAACCGAGAAATAAAAATTCTTTTTAATCTTGGGATCGCCTTTAAACTTGAACTTACAGGTGCTTTAGTATTGGTGGTTTCTGTGGGCAAGGTTGCTGCTATTAGTGTAGAGGGAATAATAGAAGAAGCGAGAGAAGAGTTGGAAGAAGTTCTTTGAGAACATCGTTTTGCCTTGGGAGGGCTCAAGGATTTATTATTGTTATTATTTGTTAAATTCCGTTTCCGTTTTATATCAACTTTTTTAGTTGAAGGATCTGTATCAGACGAGACCGATTTGTTAATGATAGCTGTATTATCATTAACATAATCAGGCTTTTGCGCAGTATCACTGTTCGCCACTACTGTGTTAAAGTCGTTTAACGAATTTAATATTTCACAATAATTTGAATTTAAAGTATTGAGTTTTTCTCCAAAGTTTTTTATTTTAACGAAAAAAGCAGATGAAGAAATAGGTCTACAAGTGGGACAATACCACTGTAGACCAGAATTCATTGAACATAAATATTCGGTACATGAAATTGAAATATTTGCACAAGTAGCATGATACAGCTGACCACAGGGGCCAGAACAGGAATTTAAAATGTTTTGACTCTTGCATTTATCTCTCAGTGAACAGGCGGCAAAGTTTTCTACTGATAAAAAATCCGTAGTTTCAAACTTTCGAAAAAACACAAAGTAAAAAAATTAAATAATCTTATAAGGCAAGCAAGGGCTAATTGTGTAAGTTTTAAACACACTAACAACACAACACTAGATTAGCGTAAACAAATATAGCACAAAGAGGAACTGAAAAAAGACACAAATTAAATGCAAAAATTCACATGCAACACAATATTATCAAATAAATTAATACATGAAATTTGTAAAATTAAATGTACGACTGAACATTTACTGATTGTTAAGACACTAATAAAACTATAATGAAAAGACAATTACAATTCACTAAAAGTATGTTAGTAAATATTCACGTGAATTTCGTTATAATTTCAATTAACTATCATGCACTAAGAAACAACCGTCACCGACAAAGAGACGAAACCAACTCGTTTGTTGGGAAGGATCGCGGCTCCTTTGTAAAAAATTCATCCAACACAATTCAACGTATGCACAATTCATCGAAAACAATTTATCGTATCACAATTCATCGTATGCACAATTCATCGAATGCACAATTCATCGTCTCACAATTCATCGTATCACAATTCATCGCATCACAATTCATCGTATGACCACCCAGTGTATTCTCAGCTCCGCTCGGAAGTATTCTGAATAACGAAATGAGCTTATTGAAAATGATGTAAAGTCTAATAGGTTGGACACTGTAGATCATCCAGTTACAAATCCGTGCTGACGTGTGTCAATTGCATGTCTACAATGATCTTTAATCTGATCATTCACAATACGCTCAAACAGTTTCGGTATTGATGAGAGTTTGGCGATAGGCCTATATTTATTTACATCATTTCTACAGCCCCTTTTAAAAATTGGGCATATAAATGAATTTTTCCAAAATGTAGGAAAATTACTTTCATTGATTGATTTATTAAATATTGAACACAGTGGTTTACATAGCGATGAACCACATTTCTTTATAACTGTTGCTGGGATACCGTCTGGTCCAGAATTAAGATCATCATCTATAATCGAAATATATTGTAATATTTCCTCTGGGGTAAATGAGATAGAAACTAATGAAGTTAGGTGCAAATTGCATGTAGTCAAAATAATTGACATCAGTGGCAAACGAATCCATAGAGAATGATTGATTAAATAGACTTGCAAATAAGCCACATATAATATTTGGGTCACTAGTGAATCCGTCATTATTTTTAAAAGATGCTGGAAATCCGTCAATTTTTTTTTTAGTATTTAGAAAGCCCCAAAACTTTTTAGGATCTGATAATATCTTTAGCTTAATTTTTTCAATATAATCAGTATAGAGAAGAGACGATTTAGACTTGAATTCCAGAAACATTCTGTTATATGTTTCTAGGTCATTTGGGTCCTGACTATTGATATATTTATTCCATGCTCTATTCCTAGAATTACGTAACACTTTCAAATCCTTAGTGTACCATGGATACGTTGAGATCTTTGTGAACTTAAGGCTGTATGGTACTGATAGTGCTATGCAGCAAAATAGTTCATAATAAAAATAGTTAATGGAAGCATCAAGATCGTAATTATCGATGTAGTCTGAAATTAAATCAATTTTCGCAGACAACAATTCATTTTAAATAGAAAAGTTGGCTTTTGCAAAATTAAATTCATAAGCCTTGTCTGCGGATTGACTATTAATAATATTTGTGCGATCAGATTGATGAATTATGGTTAGAGGTGGATGATCAATGCCCAATAGAACATGAGCAGATTTAGAAACAACAGCATTGTTACTATCTGTAGTAAAGACCAAGTCAAGTTGTCGTTCAAGACAGTTATTAATACAATTTACTTGTTGTATGTCAGATGATATAGTATCAACAAAAACTTGTTCTTGTCGTGTTTTAGAATTAGACGCACAATAATATGTGTCGTCGTCAGAATATTTTCCATTTTAAATCAGGTAGATTAAAATCACCTAATAGTAAAATGTCGTCAGAACTACTGAGTAATTCTAATACAAAGTCAATGGACTTAGATAAAGTCTCATAGACTTCTACACTACTTTTAGGAGGAATGTAGGCATTTAAGACGTACACACAGGAATTGTGTAGTATTAACTTAACACAAATAAGTTCTAAGGAGGAAGTAATAGGAATTTCCAATAAAGAACTTACAACTTTTCTAAAAACATTGAATGAATTATCAAATAATTCAACATTTAAGAAACTCTGATTTAACCACATTTCAGTTAGTGCGACGATATCATACGCGAAATTCTGAGTAGCTAAAAAGAGATCTCGAGTCTTTGAAGGCAATCCCCTTACGTTTTGGTAGTAAAGTGTGATGCGTTCGAGTTTTTTGAATTTTGGTGGATTTTGTTGGTCTATTGGTTCTTTGGGTTTTGAACTCGGAATCAAGAATGTTATTGTCCAAAGATTTGAACTGATAACGGCCGCGGCATATTCTTCTGCAGTGGATACTATAAAAGATGCATGGGATGGCCTGTTTCCGATTTTCTTACATGAAACGTAAGCATCAAGCGGCACGAGTTTATTTGTTTTTATAAAGTTTGTAATATTATCTGTTGTAGTGTCAGGTATTAACCGAGAAATAAAAATTCTTTTTAATCTTGGGATCGCCTTTAAACTTGAACTTACAGGTGCTTTAGTATTGGTGGTTTCTGTGGGCAAGGTTGCTGCTATTAGTGTAGAGGGAATAATAGAAGAAGCGAGAGAAGAGTTGGAAGAAGTTCTTTGAGAACATCGTTTTGCCTTGGGAGAGCTCAAGGATTTATTATTGTTATTATTTGTTAAATTCCGTTTCCGTTTTATATCAACTTTTTTAGTTGAAGGATCTGTATCAGACGAGACCGATTTGTTAATGATAGCTGTATTATCATTAACATAATCAGGGTTTTGCGCAGTATCACTGTTCGCCACTACTGTGTTAAAGTCGTTTAACGAATTTAATATTTCACAATAATTTGAATTTAAAGTATTGAGTTTTTCTCCAAAGATTTTTATTTTAACGAAAAAAGCAGATGAAGAAATAGGTCTACAAGTGGGACAATACCACTGTAGACCAGAATTCATTGAACATAAATATTCGGTACATGAAATTGAAATATTTGCACAAGTAGCATGATACAGCTGACCACAGGGGCCAGAACAGGAATTTAAAATGTTTTGACTCTTGCATTTATCTCTCAGTGAACAGGCGGCAAAGTTTTCTACTGATAAAAAATCCATAGTTTCAAACTTTCGAAAAAACACAAAGTAAAAAAATTAAATAATCTTATAAGGCAAGCAATGGCTAATAGTGTAAGTTTTAAACACACTAACAACACAACACAAGAGGAACTGAAAAAGACACAAATTAAATGTAAAAATTCACATGCAACACAATATTATCAAATAAATTAATACATGAAATTTGTAAAATTAAATGTACGACTGAACATTTACTGATTGTTAAGACACTAATAAAACTATAATGAAAAGACAATTACAATTCACTAAAAGTATGTTAGTAAATATTCACGTGAATTTCGTTATAATTTCAATTAACTATCATGCACTAAGAAACAACCGTCACCGACAAAGAGACGAAACCAACTCGTTTGTTGGGAAGGATCGCGGCTCTTCATCGTAAAAAATTCATCCAACACAATTCAACGTATGCACAATTCATCGAAAACAATTTATCGTATCACAATTCATCGTATGCACAATTCATCGAATGCACAATTCATCGTCTCACAATTCATCGTATCACAATTCATCGCATCACAATTCATCGTATCACCACCCAGTGTATTCTCAGCTCCCCTCGGAAGTATTCTGAATAACGAAATGCAACCATGGCATGCCAAATCAACTTTTTCTTTTTCAACTTCTATTCTGAGAGAGCAATTTTTTAATTATGACTGTCTTTTTGTTCGTTTCTTTTGTTCTTCGTTTAGTTCAAAACGAAGAACAACCCCTGACTTTTGTGTCAGAACTTTTCTTTTTAAAAAAGAATTTTTCGGTGTGCTGGAGAAATTACTTATTGAAATTGTAAGTAATTTATTTTATTTTAGTTTTTTATTAATATAAAACTTTTTTTAGAAGAAGTCGTTGTAAAGCAAAACCACCTCCCCAACATTCGCCGCACCTGTAACCGCCAGCAGCAATAGTAAAAGAAGTGGCAGATATCAAGGACCGGCTACAAGAGTCGCAGTGAAAATAGTGTATGACGATTCGTTTCTGGTCATTAGCGTGCGCGACAGTTAATTTAATGCTCGAACATGAAGGACAAGCTTGAAATTTTTGCGACAATTTCGAAGCGTCCTACCTGAAGGCCACATCTTCATTCGTCCGAGCAGCAATAGGTCAACGGTGTAAAATCGTTCATGAAATACGCAGATGCCAAGCTGGGCGAGAAGACGCGCACCCAACGATACTTGCAGTCAAGCAGTTACCATGTGCTGCCTTAGACTGCTGGAGCTATTCAAGAAGTTCAGTGTCTTAGTGAAGAACGCATTAAATTACGATTCACGCAACATTAAAGACCGTAGTTAATGATACAAGAGTCGTCAAGGTAAATATAGTTTCTTTTATATTTTATTGCATATTTAACATTTGGTTTGTGTTAGCTTGAAGAACTTCCTTTTGTCATCATAATAGCGGAAAAAGAAAAGGCCCAGAACTGCTGGCCAACTGCGTGTGTTGCTGTGTCGCACGTCGAGTAATCGGCAAACAAACGAGCAGATCGACGGCCGTCTGCGGTCTGCGTGATGTGCTGCTAGTGCTGAAATATGTGAAAAACAAGGATGTGTTTATGCGCTATCACATGGTTAAAATTACACGCAGGTGCGCAAATGTTTTAACTATTTACAATTGTCCATATTTATCAAAACGCTTCCAACGCATATTAATTCTAGACACTAAATCTGACAGCGATAAGGAGGAAGACATTGTCGAGTGGCTGCGTGAGGTCAACATGGCGGCAGACTATATAAATCGCTTTGTACGCACGTTCCAAGACATTAAGGTGTGTAGAATTAGAGTTTAATATATTCTCTTTATTTTTTTTCAATTTTTAGCAAACTGTATGTCAAAATTTAAAATTTTAGTAAATTATGATTTTTACTAAATTAAAATCTTACTATATGTTAAATTTATATTAAAGTAAAATTTATATTCAATTAAAATTTATATTAAATTAAAATTTTACTAAATTAAAAATCTGAAATATCACTTTTTTCTACAAATTGAAATGTTTTGAATTTTTAATTTTTTACTAACACTTCAAATTATTACTGAAAATTTAAATTTTTACTTAAAAATTCATATTTTTGCTAAAAAAATCAAATTTTTACTTAAAAATTCAAATTTTTACTTAAAAATTCAAATTTATTCTTAAAAATTCAAATTTTTACTAATAATTCAAATTATCAAAAATTTAAAGTTCAAATTTTTACTAAAAATTAAAAGTCAAATTTTTACTAAAAATTTAATATTAAATCAAAAATTAAAATGTTTACTTTATCCAGTTTCTAATATATATATATATATATATATATATATATATATATATATATATATATATATATATATATATATATATATATATATATATATATATATAATATATATATATATATATATATATTTATCTTGCGTATGATTTATTTATTTATTGTAAATTTTTTTATTTATACATTTCTTGCTGGTACATGTCAATGGAAATCTTTATCAAATATGAGCTCAGCATCAACTAGTTGGAGAAACACATCCAGCTACCATCAACTAAATTCGTTTTGCATCTTAGATTCCACTAGCAAGCACACCATTCAATATTTATTTAAGAATCTTTATAAAAAGGTTAATATGTTAATGCAAAATACTTATTAATGTTCATAGTATTACAATTGACTGTATGTAAATGTAAATTGAACATCAATGTTTATAGTATAAAAAATATATCAAAAACACTGTAATAAAAAAAAAAAAAAATTATATATAAAATGTCTTAGATTTTATTGTCATCAATTTTCCTATGGGTCTCAGATTACGTCCGACATTGCTTTGAATGTCTGTTCTAAAAGTCTGACCAAAATGTGTCATCAGCTTTGCTTGGCTCGTTTCTGATTGGCTGATTTTGAATATTTTTCGTTTTTGCTCTCTCTGTTTTGTACGTAATTTTTCTCAGACATACTTCAGAAAAATAGGTGAGATGTCTATGTCGCGTTCATAGTTGCCAACCAAAATTCCCACGAAAAATAAAAATAAATACCTTTTTCCCATACGACTTATTAAAAATTCCCACGAGGTAATTTTGATTGATTTAATTCCCACAGCACATGAAAATTACTACAAAAATTCCCATATCACATGAAAATTACCACACAATTCCCACAGTCATTAAAAATTACCACAAAAATACCACAGAAAGTAAAATTAACTCAAAAATACAAGATCAATTTATAAATAACAAGAAAATTCTTAAATAAATTAAATATGAACATAAAAAAGCACTTAGAAAATTATTGCATACTTTTAAAATTTACCAAATACTAAATTAATTGTAAAAATAATATAAAGTTTATCAATTTATTTTAAATCATTTTATTTAAAATGTTTATTTAATTTTTTTTTTTTGGAATCTCTTGCAAATAATTGCGTTAGATGTATGGATTTCCATATTTAAGCGATGCAGTTCACTATTTTTCAACTCGACAATGCTGTCGGATGAACTGTCTTCATTATAATGAATATCTGTTAGTTCCAAAAGTGCTAATGCAGCGAGTGCAGTTGCCAAAGATTCTACAACAGCAATATTTTGTTGCAACTTGTGCAGATTTTGATGTTGAAACACAAATACATGTTTCTTTTATTTTTCCTAATTTGTTTTTTTTCTTTTTTTTAATTTATTAAAAAGTAAACAACAACTTACCACGACTTCTTAAATAATCCTGAAATGTCTTCAGGTTGTGGAGTCTTGGGAAGCTTTCTACGTCCACTCATTTTTACCTTAAACAACGAACACTTTTATTATTTTAAAATAGGAACGGACTTATTTTTGAATTAACGCCTGATCCTATTTTCACTTTGCAAATCGGTGCGTTCGAAATGTTGATAGCATTAAATTTACATTTAGTGTGATCTTAAATTGAGTTACATAAAAAAAAACTGTGGGAAAAAAATTCCCACAGCCAATAAAAATTCCCATGGGAATTACCTTTCCCACAGCGACTAAAAATTCCCACACATTGGGAAATTTCCCACGGAACTGGCAACTATGGTCGCGTTAAGTCTGATGCAGCACCTATTTAATTACGTATGTGAAGTTAACAACTCCGTTTCAACAACGAAACGGGAGGAATCAACATCTGCCACCAAATGTAGGCAGATCTGAATTTCACTCCGTTTCCGCCCCGTTCTATGAAATTTCAAACGTCAGTGCGCAGAGTTGCCATATTAATAATCTTGATTTTTCCATTGTAATGATTATTTCATTATTATTTAATGCTCTTGTAAAACGAATTAAAACTTATTAATTTGTATGCGCATTGCTGTGAAAATCCTTAAAATGAAAAATCCTCTATAGTTGTTGAAAGATATTATTGGATATTTCACAAAATAAAAAATATAATAAAATATAAAAAGTTTATAATTTTCTACAATTTCTACAGTTTGGAAAACGTTTCATACTGGTATTTTACCAGTAACATTTTAATTCCGGTACGGTAATCGTTCATTGCCATCATTTTGGTAACAGTTACGATATTTCATATAAAACAGTATGAAACGAATAAAAGTAAATGTACAATACCTGGAAAAATTAATACATGGAACTATTAATACATACACCAAATGGTCGTATTATTAAGTACTTGATGATAAATTTTCTTCTGAGTATAATAATAAAAAAAAGAAAAACCTAAAATAATTTTTACTAAAAACATAAACTGTATTTGCTATCAAGTATTTTTTCCAAAAACCCAATTATATTTTTAAGATATTCAAACGATATCGTAATTATGACATAATGCACAAAAAATCAAATATTTATTTCTTTACTATTTTTAATAATTTTTAAGAAGAGATTTGGAGGAATATTTATACAAATCTTCTGTATCGTTTTCATGAAAACGACCCATGCGGGTAATAAATTCTCAGGTGATATTTTATATTATATTGATTTTACGATATTAAAACCATTTTCTGTATTTGCGTTTATATGGACTAAAAATTGTTGAAGTAATTTTGGTAAACACTAAACATACAATAGTTTTGCAGAAAAAAATTACACAATTTTTTAATGACATTAAAAAGTATAATAAAATGTGTCGTTGAGAATCAAAAAGGCTTAACCCATTTTTGGAAAAAAAGATAAACTAGGCCAGAATTCCTATTCTAGAGCTGGTATTACATATATTGTATTTTCAAAATTTCAGAATTTAACGTTTTTAACCACATTTTAATAACTATGTTATTTGATATACATTAAAACATAGAAGTTTGCAGCAAAAATTTCCAAAAATTCATGATTTGAAAAATTGTTCGAAATAAATTGGGACATCTACATTTTTCTGCAAGTATTGGATATTTTGGAAATTGTGCCACACTATTATTATTGTTAGCTCAATTAAATGACACTTCGAGTTGATCTACTCAATTTTTTGACTTTTTTCTCCTTCTGTGAAATTTGCTTTCTGTTGGTTGCTATCTTTTGCCTGTAAGATATCGATATAACTTCATACTATTTTAAGAAAAGATTTTTTTACTGCAAGAAAATATTTTTGCCTGAAAATATTGGACAAAGTCTAAACAAACTATATCTAAAATATTACATCATTTGTCATTTTTACTTCCTGAGATGAAATATCCTTTGAACTGTTTCTGCGGAATACAAAAGCGTTTCTCATTTTCGAATTTTATAAATTTAAATTTAATCTAAATTCAAAATCTTTAAATATGTTGATATCACTATTATTAATAATCCAAGTACATTCTGTTTTACTGTTTGAAATTTAATATAGTTTGACAACAACATTTTTCAATTTTTCCCTTTATCACTATTTAGAGAGGCCTCTATGATTGAAATAATATAATAAAATTAATGAATATTCAAAATACATAGGTAATAAATTCGTCATACATACTGTCTAAAGACGACGGATACTCAAATACTTCAATCACGTATACGTATCGCTATAGCGATTCGTACCGCTACAGAGCTTTTATATGATTGCCATCGAATTACAGTAGGCGATAGTGTTTTATATATATATATATATATATATAAATATATATATATATATATATATTTATATATATATATATATATATATATATATATATATATATATATGTATATATATATATATATATATATATATATATATATGTATATATATATATATATATATATATATATATATTTGGAAATATTCTTGAAACTCTTTAAATTTTTCTTTTGTAGTATAATTATATTTGATTCTAAATTACACAAAAAATACACAAGGAGATCAATAATGTACTGTTTTTGGGTAATTACACAAAAAGTGGCAACATTGACACAACTACATTTCTTTACAAAGAGAACGAAGTGAAAATCAGATCTGCCTACTTTTGGTGGCAGATGTTGATTCCACCCGTTCCTGTTGTTGAATCAGTGTTGTTAACTTCACGCATATAAATCTGAACAAGTGTCGCACACTTTTGTCAGGGATGTCTTACGTTTTGATCGTAAATACGTCGTAATTACGAACGAACACAGCAGTGGGCATTCATCGCATCACAATTCATCGTATGCACAATTCATTGGCTGCATTCAGCGACGTCATCAGTTGTGTAGCTGTTGAGCAATTTGAGCTTGAATGGCATGCTACCATCAACATGTTTAGTGAGCGTTAGCCATTTTTTCCAGAATTAAATGTTTGCGCTACATTTGCAATGCCTTTGTTATCGGTGACATTCGATGACATTTTAACTCAAATATTTATAAACAAAAATATAATTTAGATTGGAAAATATGTTTTCAATCAAATAAAGAGTTGTATGTAATTTTAATAAAATATTAATAATAAATTAATAAAGTAAGTTGACAGCTGTGATAGCGGTGCATTCAGTAACAATGAACGATTAGTTACTGAATGTACCGCTATCTCAGCTGTCAATTCACAAATTAATTTATTATTAATTTTTTATTAAAATTACATACAACTCTTTATTTGATTGAAAACATATTTTCCAATCTAAATTATATTTTTGTTTATAAATATTTGAGTTAAAATGTCATCGAATGTCACCGATAACAAAGGCATTGCAAATGTAGCGCAAACATTTAATTCTGGAAAAAATGGCGACCACTCACTAAACATGTTGAGGGTAGCATGCCATTCAAGCTCAAATTGCTCAACAGCTCCACAACTGCTGAGGTCGCTGAATGCAGCCATTGTTTGTACAATTCATCGTATAAACAATTCACCGTATGCGCAATTCATCGTATGTACACTTCATCGTATAAACAATTCATCGTATGCACAATTCATCGTATGCACAATTCACCGTATGCACAATTCATCGTGTGGCGAACAACTTCTTTTAAATAATACTTTCATGAATTTAAACAGTTTTGTTATTGTTTTTAAATATTTGAAATTGATTTGTTTGTCACAAAAATTGGAATAATTAATTAATCTGATTTTGACCTGAAAAACGAAGCGTTGATAAAAATTATAACATTACAAATCAACAAACAATTTGGTGACCTCTGAAGTGTTGATAAAAATTATAACATTACAAATCATCTCCACAATTGGTGACCCCTATATTTGAGCATGCCGCTATTTAAATCACAGACTTGCAGCCTAATCGATCTATCGGAAAATGTTGGTCAGTAGAGAGTAGATAGTTGGTACCACAACAAATTTGGAAGGCGTTAATTTAAATGTACATACACCGAGAGCAAAACGTAGTTAACTATCTTCTAGTTTTCATAGTTAATTAAAAATTCTTAAAAATCGACTACGTTTCAATATAATAACTACGGCGTAGTTCATAACGAACATGACAGTTAATATATTTAACTGTCATGTTCGTTATGAACTACGCCGTAGTTATTATATTGAAAACACAATATATTTAAAACACAAATTGTCAGAATTATTATTTAGACGTTTGAATTTCTTGCATGAAAAGCAACGTTGGTCTCAAGTAAGTTTATAAATATAATGGCGTGAAGCTGATAAATACACTAAGAAAACAAAGATGATTAACAGAAATATCAAAATTCTTAAAAATCGACTACGTTTCAATATAATAACTACGGCGTAGTTCATAAAGAACATGACAGTTACATATATTTAAAACACAAATTGTCAGAATTATTATTTAGACGTTTGAATTTCTTGCATGAAAAGCAACGTTGGCCTCAAGTAAGTTTATAAATATAATGGAGTGAAGCTGATAAAAACACTAAGAAAACAAAGATGATTAACAGAAATATCACAGCCCTAAATATCAAGTTATTTACAAATTATTTAGTTCGTCTTTGTGACAATCATCTCTCAAGCATCCGTCAAATACGAAAGATATTGCTAGCAATCATCTCCAAATTTACGATTATTTATAGCAATCATCAATTAAACATCTTACAAATAGGAAGATAGTTGATGAATATTTGTAAAAGGTACTCCATTAGAATTCGCGGAGTATTTTTTTATTGAATTAAAATAAAATGAATCAAATGTATTTTTTATTTATTCAAGAATATAAACAGTATCCTGGTTATACATCGCCATCGTCTTTATAAACTCTTCGAAGGTAAAATTGTACAACGACTTGAGACTTTTTCGCGGAAGAACCAAGTTGTCCCGGCGCTGCTCTCATCAAAGTAAACTCTGAAAAAAATATTTTCCATTACGTGTTGATAATTACAATCCCGGGAAATTTTATTTTCACTTTTACCATTAAAATGTATTATTTGATGAGCTGACACTTTTTTAAATCATTGGATTGCACTGAATTTTCCAGCGGAGCACCACGAATGGCGGTACTATGCTGCCATGCTTCGCTACGACCTGCGCTGAGTTGTTCAGCGGAGCACCACGAATGGCGGCACTACGCCCTGCACTGAGCTGTCCAGCGGAGCACCACGAATGGTGGGACTACGCTGCTATGTTTCGCTACGCCCTGTGCTGAGTTGTGCATGAATAGCGGTACTGCGCTGCAATGCTTCGCCCTATGCTACTTGCTCAGCGAAGTACCACGACTGGTGGCACTGCGCGCTACGGTACTATCGCAAATAAAATTACCAAAGATATACTACTGACCTGTTCGACGGATCCCAGCAAAGTGATTTTATTTTGTTGTGCAAACATCAAGCGTCACTTTGCCGATTGGCTTGCCTCGACTCTCGCTCGAGTCTCGAATGATGGAATTGGTTGCCAAGCATGCTGACTACTACTATTTACGACTTATTCTACTTATGTATAAAAATTCAGTTATTGAATAATGGCTTCAATGCCGGATTGTAATAAAATAAACATAACTTAATAAAATAAAATATAATAAAGGTGTTGGCGGAAACAAGCTCTGCCGACTTCCGTCATTACATAGTGAATTTGTTTCTTTTATTTAATATTATTTTGTTTTTTTATTTTATTTGTTGGCGAAGACTGTGTTTTTGTAACAGTCAGTGCGAGAATAATGGGGGAGAGCAAAGTGGCAAAGACTAGCGGGGTGGCAAAGACTAGCGAGGTCTAAAATCACCATTACCCTGTTCCGTTGGTTATATTTGCGAGGTCAATAATATCCAATTCACCATATTTTGTGAGACATGTATGTTATTTTTTGTAGCAAGGCTTGTTTAGTGGTGACTGCAATATCCTTCGAAGTTGAGTTGTATTTGTTTAATTTATCAACGATCGTGCCAATTGGATGATTTAAAAGTTTTTCTTGATAATTTTGCTTCATAAGATTACATTCTGCTCAGATCATTGGTATATCCAGTTCTCTGTGAATGTTTTCATTTCTGATATACCATGGAGCTCCTTTTATTGTTCTAAGAATTTTAGACTGAGCCCTTTGTATGAGTTCAAGATTGCTTGAGTTTGCTGTACTCATAAGTACAGATAGAGTTTAAAATGCCATGTAAGTATTCTATCAAGGTGAATTCATTAAATTGCGGGATTTGAATGTTGTTAAGAGTAACTGTTGGACATATGCCTATTCTAAGTGTGAAGGTTACTTCACACAAAAGAAAAATTGTGTAATTTTACGATCATAAAGCGAGGCAACTTGTTTCCTCGCTTTATAGTTGCATTTTTAACTTACTTACTTACTTAAATGGCCCTTACAACCGTGGGTCGGTTTTGGCCGCTGAGATGAAGCCGCGCCAGTCGGATCTGCTTTGCGCGCGCTGACGCCAGTTAGAAATACAAAGCGTTGCCAGGTTGTCCTCAACTTGGTCTTTCCAACGCAGATTTGGACGCCCTTTTCTACGCTGTCCACCTTCGAGTTTCGATTCAAGCACCTTCTTGGCTGGAGTGTTTTCATCCATTCGTTCGACATGACCTAGCCAGCGAAGCCGCTGGTTCTTGATGCGCTTGACTATGTCAATGTCGTCGAATAACTCATACAGCTCGTGGTTCATCCTGATTCGATACTCGTTAGCAAAGCAGATAGGGCCAAAGATTTTACGGAGAATCTTTCCCTCGAACGCTCCCAGTACTTTCTCATCGGTGGAGAACAGCGTCCATGTTTCTGCACAATAAAGAAGGACGGGCATGATGAGTGACTTGTAGAGCGTTATTTTTGTACGGCGAGAGAGGGCTCTGCTTTTCAATTGCCTACTGAGCCCAAAGTAGAACCTGTTGGCAAGAGTTATTCTCCGTTTGATCTCCAGACTGATGTCGTTGTTGCTGTTTACGCTGGATCGCAGATAGACGAAGTCCTTCACAATGTCGAACTTGTTGGTGTCAAAATCATCTTTTTGTCCAAGACGCACGGACTCTTTTTTGCTTGTTGATACAAGGAACTTCGTCTTGTCCTCGTTCACCGCTAGACCCATTCGACGCGACTCTTTCTCCAATCTGGAGAATGCTGCGCTGACTGCTCGTGTTCTCCTGCCAATGATATCAATATCGTCGGCATATGCGAGCAGCATGACACTTTTGTTGAGGATAGTGCCGCTTTGACGGAGTTCGGCAGCTCGAACTATTTTCTCCATCAATAAGTTAAAAAAGTCGCACGATAGGGAGTCACCCTGTCTGAAACCTCACTCGGTATGAAATGGCTCGGAGAGGTCTTTTCCTATTCTCACTGAGCAACGTGTGTTGCTCAGGGTCATCCTGCAAAGCCTTATAAGTTTCGCAGGTATTCCTAAATTAGACATTGCGGCGTATAATCGTTCCCTTATCGGAGTGTCGAAGGCGGCTTTATAGTCGACTAATAGGTGGTAGGTGTCGATCTGTTTTTCTAGGGTCTTTTTCTGGATTACGCGCAATGTGAAAATCTGGTCTATGGTGGACTTTCCAGGTCTGAAGCTGCACTGATAAGGTCCAATCAGTTTGTTGACGATGTGCTTCAGTCTTTCACATAATACGCTCGATAGAACCTTGTATGCGATATTGAGTAGGCTGATCCTACGGTAGTTGGCGCAGATAGTGGGATCCCCTTTCTTAAGGATTGGGCAGAGTATACTGAGGTTCCAGTCACTTAGCATGCTTTCATCCGACCATATTCTGTTTACGAGCTCGTGCATGCTCTCTATTAGCTCTTCGCCTCCGGTCTTAAACAATTCAGCAGGCAGGCCATCAGCACCTGCGGATTTGTTGTTTTTCAGCCGAGCGATGGCTGTTCTGACCTCGTCATGATTTGCGGTCATTATCACCGGTCAGCAGTTTAGAGAAGTGATCCCTCCATATCTTCAGTGTGCTCTGGATATCTGTTACTAGATTCCCGTTCTCATCTTTACATTTCTAAACACGCGTGCATTTTTAAACACGCGTTTAAAAGTGAATCTCTAATGTTTAAATTTAAACTTTAAGAATCAACAATATGTAACTTGTTTACACTTTTGTTCATTTATTTTTATCTGCCAATTTGACATCCATTTTTTTATAAGTCTCCAGTGATCCTGACTTGTAGATGCCTTAACAGGGCACTGGTGGGAGCTCATTATTGCTCTATCATCGGCAAATGTTTACATAACAACGTATTGTGAACAGAACATATAACGTTGGTCCTAGAACGCTTCCCTGGGGAACACCAGCTCTGATTTCATGTTCATCTGTAATATTTTCTTTATATCTTACCCTAAATTATATATTTGAAAGATACGATTCTGATGATAATTTTGCGGTAAGAGACATTTTATTTTGTATAAAAGGCCCTGGTGCCACTCTATCAAATGTTTGAGCAACATCGAGGAATATTGCAGAGCAATATTTCTGGTGTTCAAAATTTTTCCTTATCTCGTTTGTGATACGGTTCACTTGCTCTATAGTGGCATGTGTTTCCAGGAAACCAAATTGATGAGATGTTATTATGTTCTGGCCACAGAGATGAGGTGAAAGTTTCCAGAGGTGTAATTTTCGAATAGTTTTCAAAAACATAGAAACAGGCTTGTGGGTCTGTAAGAGGACGATAAGGTATTGTCTTTTCTTGGTTTTGGAATCATTATTATTAACGATTTTCTCCATGTCATTGGGAAATTTCCAATTCGGAATATAGCATTAAATAGCCTCGCAAGAAGTGTTACAGCTATATTTGGTAATTCTATAAACATTTTTGTCGTTATCAAATCATATCCTGGCTTTTCTAAGATTTAATTGAGTTTTTATTGTATTTTTAACATCATTTGTACAAATACATATAGGTGTCATGCCTTGTTGGTTATTGTATGTTAAATGTGGGAGGACAAATGTATTAGTTGGCGGATTTGGTTGGAATACTAGGCTCAGATGTTGGAAAATACGTTTGCCTTATCTTTATCACTTTGTGCCCATTTACCATCATGATCACATTCTACTGGTGGCTTCATATTTTTGGTTGCCTTCCAGAGATAACATTTATTTGAGCCATTGGACGATAAAAAGTTTGTATGTTCACGCTTTGTTTCTTGCTTTAGAGCATCCCTTAATTTCCTCGTTGCATAATAAAGTCTTTGCTTTTAGACAGGGGACCTCTGGAATTGTCAGTCTCTTCTTGATCCACGTTTTTCTGCAACCAGTGGTTCAATTCGTCTATTTGACTTTGGTGTGGCTAGGTCTACTGAAGATGTTAACACTTTGTGCAAACTCTGAACAAACTCGTTAATTTCCTCCTCACATTGAATCGTGGGATTTATGTTGATGTGACTGCTGATGTATTTTTTTAATTTCAACCAATTAGTTCTTGAAGAAGTAAGTCTATTTTGAACTCCAGTCAATTTTGTTTGTTCTAATAGACAGTAAAGCGGTGTGATCAGAAGACAAGTCAGTGTTTGTTTCTTTAGAGATCAAGTGTCTATTAATATTTTTGATAATGGCGAAGTCTATAAGATCTGGTATTTTTTTAGGATCGGTTGACCAATAGAAGTTCAAAGAAGTTCAAGAATAAACATAAAAGTCTTAAGATATACATGTAAAAATACTTAAACTACTTCAATTCTATTTTTATGTTTGGGAAAGCGCCGCAGGTGAAAAATTTTTCCCCCAAGTGTGTTTTTTTTCACGACATTTGAAACAAATTTACTTCTAAGCACTGCTCCATAAAAAATTTGATTTCATTTCAGTTATCGTTTTCGTTTTGCACCAATATAATATGATAGTAATGCATGTTTCCATTGGCGTGAATCATTTATTGCACGGGGTACAAAAGTTATGGCGGTTTTAAAAAGGAAATTTAAAAATATAATCCTTATGATTACGGTTTTCACTTAATTTTGGAAAAACTTGTAAAGCATATGAAGAGTTACCAATATAAGTCAATATAATAGTAAGAGAATATACAGTAAGAGAACATTAATCCCTGTTTTATTGCTTCAAACGGTTGTAATTTCAGAAGTGGGATTCGTGTCAACGGGTCTAATAACATAAAATACAAAACGTTTACAAAGTGAATGATTTGTTTCGCTGTTGTATTTCGTGAAAACCGGACAAATATATTATTTAAAATAGTGAAAATGCCTCCTACAGATTTAAATGACTTAACTGTAGCACAGCTAAATACTTGGCTTGATGCTCTTGGTGAAGAATCAAATGGGAATAAAGCATCAGTTATTGTGCGCTTTAGCGCAATTGCACCAGAAATATGTGGTTAATTTCCACACTACGAAGATCAATCGGGAAGCATTCAGCCGAAAGAACAAGAAACAGTCGCAGTAACTGGCGAGCAGATCGACGCAGAAAACGACGTCGCCGAAATTGTGGAAACCAACGACGAAAACGATGCCGAAAATGTAGCGAGTGGCGGTAACAACGTACAAAGCAATGACGATGCACAAAATGCAACGAGTGGCAGCAACAGCACAAAGGAGAAAGACGTTGAAGGAGGTCGCATACAAAGCAAACCGAACAAAAAATCAACAAAAGAAACGACAAAAAGAAACGACAACCGAGACGATGCAAATGAGCGAAATGATACAAATTACGTAGGAAATAAAAATGATGTAACGATAAATGGAATTGCAGCAAAAAGAGATCGAATTACTAAAGAGAGAGAAAATGTGTTTGCACAATTCAAAGGAAAATGAAAACAAAGAAGTTGAAAACGAAACGTCAAATGAGTGCCATCAAAAAAAAGTGTCAATGATAAAAGAAATTTTATCTAAATATTTAGGAAAAGGCGACAACTTTATCCTATGGGATTCGCCACTCAGTAGCGTACGAGTACTGTAGTGGCTCCATTCTTGAGCAGGTGTTGCGACGGTTCCTGTCAAATCTCGTTGACCCGGTCGTTCCCTCGAACAATTATGGTCATCCGTGCTTAGGTTGGCGGAACACCGTGTCTGGCGGTGTTACGATAATACGCTGTCGTCGAACTGCTACCTGTCCTAGCGGTACGATGGCGCTATGCTTGGCTACGCTGCTATATTTCGCTACGACCTGCACTGAGTTGTCCAGCGGAGCACCACGAATGGCGGTACTATGCAAGACTGCGTTTATTCTAACGGTCAGTGCGAGAATAATGGGGGAGAGAAGAAGCACATACGGACAAGGTCAATGCTCTTTGCCCTGGGTGGCCAAGACGGGCGAGGTATAAACTCACCATTACCCTGTTTCGTTGATTATATTTTCGAGGTCAATAATATCCAATTCACCATTTTTTGTGAGACATGTATGTTATTTTTTGTAGCAAGGCTTGTTTAGTGGTGACTGCAATATCCTTCGAAGTTGAGTTGTATTTGTGTTATTTATCAACGATCGTGCCAATTGGATGATTTAAAAGTTGTTCTTGATAATTTTGCTTCATAAGATTACATTCTGCTCAGATCATTGGTATATCCAGGTCTCTGTGAATGTTTTCATTTCTGATATACCATGGAGCTCCTTTTATTGTTCTAAGAATTTTAGACTGAGCCCTTTGTATGAGATCAAGATTGCTTGAGTTTGCTGTACTCATAAGTACAGATAGAGTTTAAAATGCTTTTGTACAGGAGTACTTTGTATTCCATGCTTAGTGGAAATTGATAGTTAATAAGCCAATGTAGTGTAAGTGCTTTAAATTTAATGTGTGTTCTTTTGGCTTCAATATGATTTCGACATGTAAGTCTTCTATCAAGGTGATTGGATGATTTAAAAGTTGTTCTTGATAATTTTGCTTCATAAGATTACATTCTGCTCAGATCATTGGTATATCCAGGTCTCTGTGAATGTTTTCATTTCTGATATACCATGGAGCTCCTTTTATTGTTCTAAGAATTTTAGACTGAGCCCTTTGTATGAGTTCAAGATTGCTTGAGTTTGCTGTACTCATAAGTACAGATAGAGTTTAAAATGCTTTTGTACAGGAGTACTTTGTATTCCATGCTTAGTGGAAATTGATAGTTAATAAGCCAATGTAGTGTAAGTGCTTTAAATTTAATGTGTGTTCTTTTGGCTTCAATATGATTTCGACATGTAAGTCTTCTATCAAGGTGAATTCATTAAATTGCGGGATTTGAATGTTGTTAAGAGTAACTGTTGGACATATGCCTATTCTAAGTGTGAATGTTAATAATAATAATAGTTTGGCGCTACAGTACTATATAGAACTTCGGCCGAGCTCTCTCACCATTTTGAGCTGTGTGTGTTATATTTGTACTCAAAGTGTTGGGACCTACAGTTTATTGCCGAATCCGAACGGCGGGTGAGAGCTTTTCATAGGCAATGGTTTTACTCTCGTAGCTTTACCATTTACTGACGAGTGGTAGCGCGGTATAGAAAAATGTTTCTATGAAAAGATGTTGTTAGCCCCCGTCCAGGCTTGAACCGGGGACCTTTCGGCTCGCAGTCCAACGCACTAACCTCTGATCTACCGCGGCTACTTCACACAAAAGAAATATTGTGTAATTTTACGATCATAAAGCGAGGCAACTTGTTTCCTGTTGCTTTATAGTTGTATTTTTAAACACGCGTTTAAAAGTGAATCTCTATTGTTTAAATTTATACTTTAAGAATCAACAATATGTAACTTGTTTACACTTTAGTTCATTTATTATTATCCGCCAATTTGACAACCATTTTTTTATAGGTCTCCAGGGATCCTGATTTGTAGATGCCGTAACAGGGCACTGGTGGGAGCTCATTATTGCTCTATCATCGGCAAATGTTTACATAACAACGTATTGTGAAAAGAGAACATATAACGTTGGTCCTAGAACGCTTCCCTGGTGAAGTCCAGCTCTAATTTCATGTTCATCTGTAATATTTTCTATATATCTTACCCTAAATTATATATTTTATCTTTCAAATATTCATCTGTAATATTTTCTTTATATCTTGCCCTAAATTATATATTTTATCTTTCGAATATTCTGATGATTATTTTGCGGTATGACACATTTTATTTTGTATTAAAGGCCCTGGTGCCACTCTATCAAATGCTTGAGCAACATCGAGGAATATTGCAGAGCAATATTTCCGGTGTTCAAATTTTTCCTTATCTCGTTTGTGATACGGTTCACTTGCTCTTCCACTTGTGTTTCCAGGAAACCAAATTGATGGGATGTTATTAAGTTCTGGACACAGAGATGAAGTGAAAGTTTCCAGAGGAGTAATTTTCGAATAGTTTTCAAAAACATAGAAGCAGGCTTGTGGGTCTGTAAGAGGACGATAAGGTATTGTCTTTTCTTGGTTTTGGAATCATTATTATTAACGATTTTCTCCATGTCATTGGAAATTTCCTATTCGGAATTAAATAGTGTTACAGTTATATTTGGTAATACTATTAACATTTTTGTCCTTATCAAATCATATCCTGGCTTTGAAAGGATTTAATTGAGTTTCTATTGTATTTTTAACATCATTTGTACAAATATATATAGGTGTCATGCCTTGTTGGTTATTGTATGTTAAATGTGGGAGGACAAATGTATTAGTTGGCGGATTTGGTTGGAATACTAGGCTCAGATGTTGGATAATACGTTTGCCTTATCTTTATCACTTTGTGCGCATTTACCATCCTGATATCTAATTGGCACTTCACATTCTACTGGTGGCTTCGTATTTTTGATTGCCTTCCAGAGATAACATTTATTTGAGCTATTGGACGATAATTTCTCGATAAAATTTGACAAATATATTATTTAAAATAAAGAAAATGCCTCCTATCGATTTAAATGATTTATCTGTAGCACAGCTAAAAACTTGGCTTGATGCTCTTGGTGAAGAATCATATGGGAATAAAGCAACACTTATTGTGCGCTTGAGCGCAATTGCACCAGAAATATGTGACGAATTTTCACACTACGAAGATCAATCGAGAAGCATTCAGCCGAAAGAACAAGAAACAGTCGCAGTAACTGGCGAGCAGATCGACGCAGAAAACTACGTCGCCAAAATTGTGGAAACCAACGACGAAAACGATGCCGAAAATGTAGCGAGTGGCGGTAACAACGTACAAAGCAATGACGATGCACAAAATGCAACGAGTGGCAGCACAAAGGAGAAAGACGTTGAAGGAGGTCGCATACAAAGCAAACCGAACAAAAAATCAACAAAAGAAACGACGAAAAGAAACGACCAACGAGACGATGCAAATGAGCGAAATGATACAAATTACGTAGAAAATGAAAATGATGATAAATGGAATTGCAGCAAAAAGAAATCGAACTACCAAAGAGAGAGAAAAAGTGTTTGCACAAATCAAAGGAAAATGAAAACAAAGAAGTTGAAAACGAAACGTCAAATGAGTGCCATCAAAAAAAACTGTCAATGATAAAAGAAATTTTATATAAATATTTAGGAAAAGGCGACAACATTATCCTATGGAATTCCCCACTCAGTAGCGTACGAAAATCGTTTAAATTGGATGAACAAATTTACGCGCTCTGATTGCAACAAAGTTAAGAAGAATAGCACTGCAGTGGCTCCATGAAAATAATTCGACGTTAGTTCGAAGCAAGAAAGTGGAGCCGAGAAAAAAATGTTCAGTGTTACTTTCACGACAAATTGATTTTGGCAAATGAAGTTGAATTCTCAGAGGAAGAATTGGTCGAGTACATAGTGGAAGGTATTCCAGATCAGCAGATACGATCACAGCCGAAGATGCACCGATTTTCTCACAAAAAGAAATTGTTGGAGGCGTTTTCAGGCGTGTTGCTTACGAAGGAGATACGAAGTGGAGAGAAGATACAACCTTTGCGATGCTACAATTATAATTCGCTTGGTCACATTTCTGCTGAGTGCCGTAAGCCAAAAAGGGAGCAATGAACATGTCATACTTGTGGCGAGTTTGGACATTTTGCTTTCGGGTGTTCCAAAAAAACAAGAAAACGGAGAAGGTTCATCATCTTCACTATTCCGGAAACTACGAATTTGTAAGATATTTGCATGTAACTGATGGGGAGCCCCATCAGTTTCATCCGTCAAAAATGTGTACCGAAACATTTAAGTACTGAGATGAACAATAATAATTTAAACTACTTTGCAATTAATAAAACAAAACTAAATATTTTTGGAAAAATTGAAATAAATATTTTTTTTTGAAAACACAAATGTGCCAATAAATGTTTTAATTGTAGCGGATGAGACAATGGAATACCCGTTATTAATAGGTAGAGATTTTTTGGTAAAAGCGGATGTACACTTAAATAGTATTAGGTAGAGATTTTTTGTTAAAAGGGGATGTACGAAAATGGAAATGATATGTTGAAAAATGAACTGTCTAATTTCAATTTAATGGTTACTGATAATGATGAAATAGAATTAAATATAAATTAACAGATTAGTAATAAATTTAAGACATTAATGATTGATATTTTCAAAAGATACTATGTAAATTGTAAGCGTCCGGATTTTTAAAGTAGTAAATAGGAAATGAAAATTGCAGTCACTAATAATAAACCCTTTCACTGTACACCAAGAAGGTTATAATATTTTGAAAAATGAAAGTTAGAAGAAATTATAAATGACTTAACAACCAAAGGGGTGATTAGGCCTAGTGATTCGGAATACGCCTCACCGATAGTATTTGTAAAAAAGAAAACGGTTGAGCTTAGGTTTTTGTGGATTACCGTTCTCTAAATAAAGTGACAATGAAGGATAACTATCCACTACCACTTATCGACCATCTATTGGATAGGTTAGCGAATAAAAGCATTCTCACCTTGTTGGATTTAAAAGTTGGATTATTCAAGTCAAATATTTGACACTTTTTTGTGATATTTAGACAATATTTATAGTTTTGCTACAAAATATGTGATGTTTACAAATTATTTAAAATTTTGCTGCAAATTTATTTGTATTTCCTGCATATTGGAATTGTTAAAGCGAGTAGTATTTTAGTTGCAGCAAGACTCTCATAAACATTCTGTTTTCTTAGTGTACGTTAACAAAATTTTTCATGATCTAATAAATTCTGGAAAAACTATTATTTATCGGGATGATCGCGACAAGTACTGTTGAAGAACATTTGTCAATTCTAAAGGAAGTATTAGGCAGGTTAGTTAGTTCAATAAGATAATTTCCAATACCAAGTAATGTTAAGACGGATCACAGATTTTTAGGGCTTTTTTCTTATTTTAGAAGATTCGTAAAAGATTTTTCGGCTACCGCTCAACCGTTGTATAATTTAATTAAAAAAAATCAAAATTTAACATGGGTGAAGTTGAATTTAATGGTTTTGAAACCTTTAAACAAAAACTAGTAGAATCACCAATCTTATCTATTTATGACCCTCGTGATGAAACGGAACTGTATTGCGATGCTAGCGCCATTGGATATGGAGCAATATTATTGCAAAAAAAGTCGGATGGTATATTTCACCCAATATATTATTTTTCAAAACGAACGACTGCAATTGAGGCAAAGTAAGTATCATAGTTTCAAGTTAGAAACCTTGCCGATTATATACGCTTTGGAACGCTTTAGAATTTATTTTCAGGGAATTAAATTTAAAATTGTTACAGATTGTAACTCCTTGACACAAACGATGAACAAAAAAGATATAAACCCACGAATTGCCCGCTGGATTTTACAACTACAAAATTATGAATACATTTTCGAGCATTGAAATGGAACTAAAATGCAACGTGTAGATGCATATATTTTAGTTTTAGAAGAAAACACATCCGAACAGAATCTTTCTATCTGTCAAAGGATTAGATTATACAACGCTTACGCAAACAATTAGAATATTCTGAAATTAAATTTTATGAAATGCACAATGAGTTGGTGTATAGAAAAAATAATAATGGCAAAACTATTTTGTTTTATGTATCAATTGGCATGGAAAATCAAGTATTACATAAATACCATGATGAAATGGGTAACATAGGGCGTGATAAGGTACTGAAATCTATAAGTAAAACATATTGGTTTGCGAAAATGAAAGAAAAAATCGGTCTCTATATAAATAATTGTTTAAAATATATAGCATTTTCAAGTAAATTCGGAAAAAGATGCATTACATACCCAAAGGCGATTTACCATTCGACACGGTACACATTGACCATTACATCCCAATTTCGATTCGAAATTCCAAAAAGAGATTCGTTTTGTTGGTAGTAGATGCGTTTACTAAATTCGTACATCGTAGCATTTACACTACGCATAGCAACTTTTGTTTGGAGTGAGACAAAAAGGTACAATTATCGATTTCGTAAGTGACTGTATAAATGATGAAATCGAAAACACCACTAAGAGAGACGTACATAATTTGAGGAATAGGGCCGTTGACAAGGAAATAAAGTTGCAGGATTAGAACAAGAAATTTGTGGATGAAAATAGGAGAATTAGTATAGCGTATGAGACTATGTTATGGTTAAGAATTTCTTTAGTACCCCAGGTGTATCAAAAAAGATCGTTCCAAAATACAAAGGAATACAAGTAGAGAAAATATTGTATAACAATAGATACCTGAATAAAGATGTTGAGGGATTTCAATTCAATATGAAGGTATATGGGAAGTGAGCAATATTAAACCTTGGCTTATATCTGTATCTCTGGTATGGGTGGTAATCGGGACGATTACATGTCAGGACGGCCGAATTGTGGCAGGTCTCTTAATAGTAAATAATATGGCAACTCTGTACGTAGTAGCTAATAATCAGCCTTATCGTGAAAACTTGGGGAATATCCTATTCCCTCGGAATTTTTTGTTCCCAGGTAAAATTTTTTGGTATCGTCAATCTCCCAGGAACAGCAATTCCTCCGGAATTTTGTTCGAAATTCGAATGCAGTTTTACAATTAGGCCAGATTTTTTGAATGCGTTTTTTTGGTTATCGTTATCATTTCAGATAATAAAGTTGTAAAATAATAGTTCATATATAAAATATGTATACATATCTTTATTATTTGCAGTTAACTATACTTTTATGCACAAATTTCACATTTTTTTAACTCAATAAAAGTTTAATTTGCAATTAGAACTGAACATCAGGCAACGCTAAATCAGCTGTTTTGCAAATGTCAAACAGTGTTGTTGGATAAAATTGCGTTGTGTTGTGAAAATAAATATTGAAGTTAAAATGATGTTAAACTGCAATTAAAAGTATATAAAATGACTCCTAATTGTAGTTTTTCATTTAAGAAAATGTTGTGATTAGATTGCGTTCATTTTTCAAGAGTTAAAAAAAATTAAGATATTCCCTAGCCGGTGAAGTTTTTGCAGTGGTTGAATATATCTGTAATTTATTTGTGCAGAAATATGTAAATAACTTTTAATTAAATAATTTTGGTGCTATCCATAGATATTTGTTAACATATTATAAATAAAAGTATAGTTAATTAAAGTGTGTTTTGTTTTTAATTAATTCTTTTCCCCGATGAAAAAGTGACGGAATATTTTCGGCGAAACAGGGGTAATTTTTCCTTCAAAATGTAGTTCATGATACGTAGTTTTTTTAGGGAAACGTTTTTTCCCTTTTCGAATATTGTTCACGATATCTATTTTCCACCAAGGGTAAAAATTAACTGAGGAATTTTATTCACGATAAGGCTGAATATGGAAACTCGGTAAATAGTAGATAATATGACAACCCTGTAATATATATAATATTTGAATGTAAGTGCTTTATAACAGAGTTGTTAAAGAATGCATTCTTTTGGGAATGCATTCATCAAAAAAATGGAAAAGAATAGGAATTCAAACTTAATGCATTCATTTTTGTCAAAAGAATAGGAATTCAAACACTTGAATTCCCAATCAAATGGCCTTCTAAATGAATGCATTCATCAAAGAATGCATTAATTTCAGTCTGAATTTATTTTAGCAAAAAAGAATTCAAAATACAATGAATGCATTCATATTTTGGCATTCATTTGTTTTTGTAATTTGTCAGAAAAATAAAGGTTACAATATTTAAGTCGTAAAATCCTGCACTTTCGGGAATTTTTATTGTTATTGACATATTAATGAAAATATATCATTGCTATAGGAAAATTATGAGAGTTTATTTTATAAGAACCTGTGTTTACACAAATATGAGAACAATACAATAAATTGGACAACATTTTCGGGAATTATGGGTTCGTCGGACCAGAAGCGCTGAGTTGTCAGCGACACACATACGTCAAATTCCGTGAAACTCAAATTTCGTATTTTGAAGCAGCGCAGCGTCAACGAAATGATGGCCACGAAACGCAACGATCAAACTGTTCCGAAGAACGTTAGGAAATCGTAAGTTTGTACTTTTCGTTGCGCGTGCGCGAAGCAATTAGTGATGTAAAATATCGCTGTTTTCTCATACTACTATACTATACTATACTATTCTATACTATACTATACTATACTATACTATACTATACTATACTATACTATACTATACTATACTATACTATACTATACTATACTATTCTATACTATACTATACTATACTATACTATACTATACTATACTATACTATACTACACTATACTATACTATACTATACTATACTATACTATACTATACTATACTATACTATACTATACTATACTATACTATACTATACTATACTATACTATACTATACTATACTATACTATACTATACTATACTATACTATACTATACTATACTATACTATACTATACTATACTATACTATACTATACTATACTATACTATACTATACTATACTATACTATACTATACTATACTATACTATACTATACTATACTATACTATACTATACTATACTATACTATACTATACTATACTATACTATACTATACTATACTATACTATACTATACTATACTATACTATACTATACTATACTATACTATACTATACTATACTATACTATACTATACTATACTATACTATACTATACTATACTATACTATACTATACTATACTATACTATACTATACTATACTATACTATACTATACTATACTATACTATACTATACTATACTATACTATACTATACTATACTATACTATACTATACTATACTATACTATACTATACTATACTATACTATACTATACTATACTATACTATACTATACTATACTATACTATACTATACTATACTATACTATACTATACTATACTATACTATACTATACTATACTATACTATACTATACTATACTATACTATACTATACTATACTATACTATACTATACTATACTATACTATACTATACTATACTATACTATACTATACTATACTATACTATACTATACTATACTATACTATACTATACTATACTATACTATACTATACTATACTATACTATACTATACTATACTATACTATACTATACTATACTATACTATACTATACTATACTATACTATACTATACTATACTATACTATACTATACTATACTATACTATACTATACTATACTATACTATACTATACTATACTATACTATACTATACTATACTATACTATACTATACTATACTATACTATACTATACTATACTATACTATACTATACTATACTATACTATACTATACTATACTATACTATACTATACTATACTATACTATACTATACTATACTATACTATACTATACTATACTATACTATACTATACTATACTATACTATACTATACTATACTATACTATACTATACTATACTATACTATACTATACTATACTATACTATACTATACTATACTATACTATACTATACTATACTATACTATACTATACTATACTATACTATACTATACTATACTATACTATACTATACTATACTATACTATACTATACTATACTATACTATACTATACTATACTATACTATACTATATTATATATATATATATATATATATATATATATATATATATATATATATATATATATATATATATATATATATATATATATATATATATATATATATATATGTATATATATATATATTAATACTCGGTACTAAATTCGGTACTGTTGACACTTTAAGTATTTAGTTCTTATGTTGAAATTAACCTCTAAATGTAAATAAAACACACACATAAAGAAAAAGAAAAACAATTTTTAAAAATGCCAGGTCAACTGAAAAGGGCGCAAAGTGATGAAAATTAAATGATAAATACTCCAAAAAATCAACCGATGTCAGAATTATCACTTTTTTCAAAGTTAATTATTCTATATTATAATAATTTTGATTTTAATATAATAAAATGGACACGGTTATGTGAATTGTTGTCCTCAAACTAAAGAAAAAAAAATTAAAAATTTGCTCATGTGATACCCTTTTAAATGGATTTTTATTAAGAGGGCATTGCAAGGTCGTGGAAAACTTCACGACACATTACAATTTTTTATATATTTTATGCCCAATGTTTTTATAATTAAACAAGTTTCGAAATAAACGGATTCCAGGGTAGTGTCCAGTAATTGTGTTTTTTTCATTTTCATATTTTTCCACCTAATGAAGTATCGAATAGTTTTAACTGCTCATCAAATACCTACTTTAAATCGGATATCAAGGAATCGATGACTCATTTACTCCATATATTTACATAACTAACAATAGTCGTCCGGCCGTGCTGTTGGTATGCGCCGAAAACACTTTCGAAACGCAATGCTTATGCTTTAACCAGAATTGGGGCAGACGACGGAAAATCCGCGACGGATAATCCGCTGTCAAATTAAAACGCACATATCTTACGAGATGGCACAGGACTGCAAACGTAGCGCAACGTGGCGTCAAGTATCGTAACGTAACGGATCGTAGCGAGCTAGTATGGCAATTACCCAAAACGTAAAGTAACGTAGAATATATCAGCTGTTAGCAAAAATATTTTGTGTTTTTTCAATAAAAATATATTCAAATTTGTAATTTATATCGAACATATATCATAATTGTTAAAATAGTGACGCTATTTCACTTTGCCATAGATTTGAGAGCAGTTATTTTCTGTGTTTTCACTTGAAGAGCTGTTTTGCAAATGTCAATTTTCGTTACGTAGCGTAGAATTCTATTTTCAACAGATTTCTACGTTACGATACGTTACGCTACGATTTGGATAAACATTTGCACTCACTGTATGCATAACAGAATAGTACGTGACAGTTGGCTACATTACGCTACGTTACGATACGTTTACATAACTGGGCCTTTATTGAAAAAAATATGATTTGGATTCAATCACAATCACGCGTCATCTTTAAAACGCAATAATGATATTATGATTTTAGGGAGTTTGATAATATATATCTTAATTTTTAACGGAGATGGAAATGTGAAAGACTTGCGATATGCTGTTCATATAAAAACCAAAAAATTGCCTCGAAAAATAATTCTCCGGTATAGAATTCGTGTAAAATCTTTGAGAATTGTCCCTGGAAAAATGATCTCTGGAAAAAATTATCAATAAAAGTAGAGTCCGGGGTAGAATTTACCAGGGATGAATTGACTTTGTAAACAACGATTTTTTTGGTTACTACATTTATAACTCGAATAAAAATTGGACCCCACATGAACCTCTTGAACAAACTAAACTTAATAAACAAAAGGAAGTCAATACAGAATTATCATGTATAGTTGAAATTGAAAAATTTAACTTTTTACAAAAACGAGTATATCGAAAAAAATGCGTTCTATGTCCATTACCATGAACTGTCGTATGAAACCAAGCAAAAACTATTGACATGACCTCACAAAAATTGACTAGTCCATACGGCCGGTTGGCAGGGGTTAGATCAATTGTTGGCTGAAACCTTGCAATTTATTCTGAGTTGAAGAAGCGGTGGGTATATGACGGTCGTTAGAAAGGAATTGATTATAGTTCTGAAATGTGGGCAGTCGCCTCCCCGAAGTCTTCTGAGTTCTGAGCCTTGTTCTGTAGTTCAGCAAAAATATACAAAATCGCAAAAAAATAAAACGGAGATTTTGTATTTTATGAAATATTCGACTCACGCAGACTCACTCACGAAAAATTGTACTCACGCACACTCACTCACGGTATTTCTTGGTCTACTCACACTCACTCACAATCACGTGAGCAAAATTAGGATTCAATCACAATCACGCGTGATTCACGCTCACATGCCCATCTCTAGTTTGAAGTGCTTTAAAAATTAGTATTTTTAATATTTTTTTTTTTTGGTATTTTAGTTTATTCATCAATTAGTATAACATATATAAAATATCTTTTGATTTGGACAACTTACTGAATTATAAATACGGATTTGGTGACACTATATCCTAACGAAAAAGGGAATATTTTTTTTTGTTAGCCATAACTTTTTACTGACACAAGATAACATAGTAGTATTGAGGCATTTACTGTTTGTTTTTAATGCACCTATCGATTGGCATTAATATTGAAAAATTATTTAATTTATTTAAAAAATTTGACAACAAATTTTCTTGCAAATAACACAAATTTTTAAATAATGATGCCAATCCATAGGTGCTTTAAAAACAAACAACAAATACATATAGTTATATTATCTTGTACTGTTGTATATTCTAGAGTTGAATTTCCTTTATATTTATTTAATTAAAAAAATATATTTTAGAGTTGAGGTATTTATTTATTACAGAACACTTTTTACTTTAAGAAAAACACTTTTATTATGTTAACACTATTATAACATGCACTACCTCCACTTGAGGTTGGTTAAACTACAATCTTTTAAATTGCAACGAAAGTTATTAACAATACCTTCGTGGGAAGCTTTTCTTAAATTCTATTCTCACTATGTTCTAGTGAGTTTTCACTTTCACTCAATTTTGGTGTACGTGACTTTTGAAGAAAGTCCGACTTGCAGTTTTTGGCTGACACCAAGAATTGTTGGCAATCGCCGCTTTGCTTATTTTAACATAGACCCAAAATTATGCAATCGAAAATTGTATTGCAAGCCTCTTGAAAGAGGTGTGGTCTAAGTAAAGCTTTAGCGCTTTGCCAAATTATTGCCAGCTTCTGTTAACTGTGCAAGCTAACCTGAAAGAGGTGTGGTCTAAGCAAAGCCTTAACGCTTGCCAAATTATTATCATTGTTGCCAACGTGAAGCGTGAATGCTATGAACATGTTGCTGTACAACATGAGTACAACATGATATAAAAACATGATGCGCTCAACATATGTACAGAAACATCCAAAACTGAATGAATAGTGAAGAACCATAAAGAAAAGAAAAATGTATGCGCTAATTCACAACAGTACCCATAAAAATATATTGCAAAAAAATAAAAGATCTCTTTTGGCATGACTGAAATTAGTAACAAATCACATTCGCCCTTTTCGTATTGTCGTTTGTTGCTAGAAATATCCAGCAAAACCACACAATATTTTGGCACAGTATACTTGCACTCAGATAAAAGTGCATACTTCAAATAAGGAAGTGATGAACTTAATTAAAGTATGGGCAGATTTCTTTTCATTAAGTTTACACTTCCTTAATTATAGGAAATTTTCCTTATATGAAAAAATAATTTCTTTAGTAAAAGTTAATCATAAAAACTTACTTCATTAAAACTAGTTTATATATTTCCTTATTTTAAAATTATATTTTTTACTCTATCCCTCTCTCTATTCTCGTAAAAAGAATTGCCAAGTCCGTACATTTTGTCAAAAACTCATAAAAAAATTACTAGTTTTATACGTTAAAACATTCGGCAACATTGTCATTTGATGTAAGGTATTGCAAACGCCAAAAAAATATATTTTTATTTCTGGATTTATATGAAAGTAATTATTTTTTCACAATAATTTTTATTTTGACCACATTCAAATGAATTGAGTAATTTTTGTCAAATATATTCAAAATTAAAATAAATTCAAATTCAAATAAATTCGAACGTTAGATATGTGAATCTGAATCTTTCAAAAAGGATTATCTAAACATTTTCCCGTATTTTCCATGTAAGCATGTCATAAAATTAAACATTGCCTTGTCATTTATTATATTTTAATACATTTAGATACAAAAGAAAACATTGATGAATCTACCAAATGGATAAACACAAATGACCGCAACGATGTTTCCCAGGAATCACCACAACTATATCATTCAATTACAAGAGTAAAACATTTATACTTATATTAAAAATATAATACTTCAATGTAGTTTAACATCCCTTAAACACCCTTGGGAAATATCATCCCTAAATTTAGTTTAGAGTTCCTTAATATCAATAAATCATCCTTAGTTTTAGGAAATATCATTCTTAAATATTGTTCAAATTTCCTAAAACATAATAAAAATTTCCATAGTTTCAGGAAATATCATCTTTAAATTTAGTTCACATTTCCTTAAACGCAAAAAAAATACTTAATTTAAGGAAAATTCATCTTTAAAAATAGTTTATATCTACTTATTTTTAGGAAAATATCCTTAATATATTAAATATTTTTCCTTAGTTTAAAGAAAAATTTTCCTAAAAGTAAGGGACATTTCACTTGACGCTATTTCAACTTCAATTTCCCTTAAAATTAGTTCATTTTTCCTAAATATAAGGAATTTTTTTTCTGAGTGTGGGGAAAATTGTATTGAAAAATGTAATGTCCTTTGGCATGATAGTGACGATATGTATATATTTTAATTACGCAAAAAGAAAATGTTACCTTATACATAATTAGTAATTAGTAATAATTTTAAGTATTTCGCGACTAAACAAAAATGCGCAACATCAACACTTTTGACGTTGCGCTACTTAAAAATACGAAATTTGAGTTTCACGGAATTTGCCGTATGTGTGTCGCTGACAACTAAGCGCTTCTTGTCCCACGATCCTATAATTTCCGAAAAGTTGTCCAATTCATTGTAATTGTTCACAAATTTGTGAAAACGCAGGTTTTTATAAAATATACGATAATATATACGATGAGGCTCATTTCTGGCTGAATGGCTTCGTCAATAAACAAAATATGCGTTATTGGTCAGACAGCAATCCACACGTACTCCATGAGTCATCATTGCATCCCGAAATATTACGGTTTGGTGCGGTTTATGGGCCGGCGGCGTCATTGGGCCGTACTTCTTCCGTGATGATCAAAACCGACACGTTACTGTGAATGGGAATCGCTACCGTTCAATGATAACCGAATATTTTTGGCCCCAATTGGATGATATGGACTTGGAGGACATGTGGTTCCAACTGGACGGCGCCACAAGTCACACAGCGAATGCCACAATCAATTTATTGGAAATCAAGTTTGGAGAACGTATTACCTGGTCCAGTCGATTGGGTAAATTGGGTTCAGCGTCTGGACTTCTGCAAGCGTGCCCGTGGAGGCCATGCAAAAGAAATCGAGTTCCATACATAATGGCATCGAATGTACTTTTACAGGAATGAAGAATTTCATTGATTTCCAAAACCGTTTTTGTTTTATTTAAAAAAAAACTTTTGTAGCGCTCTTATTGAAAAACCCTTTATATTATTTTTTTATAAATTTTTTTAATATTTTTTTTTTCTTCTTTAAAAATTTAATAGTTATTATTATTATTATTTTTTTTGTCTTCTCTTTAATTAAAATTTGAATCCCCTTTTTTAATTCAATTCCTCTTTTTTTTTTCATATATATATTTGTTTTTTCATATATATTTATTTTTTTTTATCTCTTCTTATTTTTTTTTTCTCTTTTCTTTTCTTAAAAAATTAAAAATTCTTTTCAAGAAAAGAAATATATTTAATAATAATATTGTATTTATTTTACTAATATTTTTTTCCGCTTTTACTAGATATTTATATATCTCTTTTTTTTAATTTGAATACTAACTGATATTTTTAGTTTTAAGTTCTTCAAATTCATATAAAATGTATTTGTTATATTTAAGCTTATTCAAATTGAATTATATTAATGTACAAAGTACCTATGATTTCTCTGCATGTAATTAAATATAATTGGAGTTGCGATTTATTTTTTAAACATGTTTAATATGTTATTATATTATTTTCGTGTACTTATGTAAGTTATATAATATGATATTTATTTGCATTTTTTATGGTATCAAATCAAACTACAAGATCTGCATTTATATGCCAGCTATGAACTTCATACGTTCATACGTTCGTACACATGGCATATGTGCTTCAGCATGAAACACTTGGGTGTAATGACCCTTTTCAAGGTTTGTTAGCTTGCGCTATTAAATATAGGTCAGTAATGCAATTGTTAGTTTGCGTTATCTGCATTGAATACGACAATTTTATGACGAATTTTCATTTAATTCTATATGAAGTCAATTTGTTGCCTTTGCTTAATTTATTTTTTTTCTCAATTTTTATAACTTTAAAATTATAAGTTCTTCTCCTAAAATAGTTATATATATATTTTTTATTACTAAATTACTGTTTTTAATATGTCCTATCATTTTGACCCATCCTCTTTAGCAAAACTACGTAAATATTCAGCTAGTGGACGATGACTTCGTTCCAATGATCCATTAGCCTGTGGATGATAGGGTGTTATATGTAATTTTTTAATTCCTAACAATTTACATGTATCCGAAAATAGTTTGGAAACGAAGTTTGATCCATTGTCTGTTACCAATACGTTGGGTATATTGTGGCGTGTAATTATTCGTTGAAGAATGCTTTTGCTACGGTGTTGGCTTCCGCATCGGGTATAGCCACACAGCACATAAATTTAGAAAAATCGTCCTGAAACGTTATTCCCTGAAATGGTTTTAGGCAGAATTCTCACCAGGTCCATGTACACTTTGTCAAAGGGTCTGACTGGCGTATCAGTTGGCATCTTCGTCAGCCTTGAACTCTTGTTCACCTGGCATTTTGAACAATTTTTCACATAATCCTTTATTTGCTTCTGCAAATACTGTTGTCGAATTCTTAAAAATGTTTTTACGCCCCCTTGGTGACCACCTAACGGTGAATCGTGAAAATCTTTAATTGCCGTCTCTTTGTCCCGAGGTTCAGTTAGAATTATTATATTGCCATTTTCCTTTGTTATCAAATCGTCAGGATCGCATTCTGAATGTTTCTTATCGTCTTCCTTGTCTCTTTTCATGGTTTTCGAACGTGTTTGTACTACAACTACTTTTTCAGTATTATTCGGTTTGCGGCTAAGCGCATCCGCGTTTAAATTACTTTATCCCGGTTTATAATGAATTTCGAAATCATATTCTGATAATTTGTGTCGGAAACGCGCAAGACGTGATGTCTGATCTTTTAAATTTGCTATACCTTTTAGGGGCTGATGATCTGTATAAATTTTAAATGGCCTTCCCAAAAGATATGCCCTAAATTTTTTTGTTGCCCATACAATTGCCAAAAATTCTTTTTCTATAGTAGAATAGCGTGTTTCCGCATCGTTAAGAGACCTACTGGCAAACGCGATCGGACGGTCGCTTCCAACTTCACCTTGCGAAAGAACCGCGCCAATTGCTTCGTTGCTGGCGTCTGTCGTGAGCAAAAAGGGTTCGTTAAAATCCGGATACGCTAGTATGGGTGGTGACATAATTGCCTCCTTCAGTTTTAAAAACGAATTCTGACAATTGTCATTCAATATGAACTTAGCGTCCTTTTTAAGCAAACAGTTTACTGGTAATGACAGTTTCGCCATACCTCCTATAAATTGTCTGTAATAATTAATTAAGCCTAAAAATGCTTGAACTTCCTTCCAATTTTTCGGAACTGGAAAATTTTTTACACACTCTACTTTGGCTGGGTCTGGTAGGACACCTAACTTGAACACTTGTGTCCTAAATATATAACCTCGCGTCGCAAAAACTGACATTTTTCTGTATTTAATTTCAAATTATGTTCTCTCAGCTTTTGCAAAACCTTGCATAGCCTATGCTCGTGTTCTGCTAAATTATTTCCATAAACCACTATATCATCTAAATAAACGAAACAGTCAATACCCTGTAAAGCTGTTAGTATGTGGTTCATTATCCTTTGAAAAGTGGCAGGTGCCCCCGTTAGACCGAATGGCATTCTGTTGAATTCAAAATGGCCAAGGGCTGTACTGAAAGCAGTTTTTTCTTTGTCATTGTCTTCAACTGATGGTAACCACTGACTAAATCTAGTGTTGAAAAATACCGACTATGACCTAACTGGTTTAAAATCTCATCTATTCGTGGTATATGAAATACCTGTTTGATGGTGATGTCATTTAATTTTCGGAAATCTATAACCAGTCTCCATTTCTTATTGCCATCTTTATAGCCCTCTTTAGGTACCAATAATAATGGGGAATTCCAAGCGACATGCTTGGTGAAATAATTCCATCGTCTAACATCTTTGATACTTGTCTATTAATCTCATTTCTATGCATATGAGGAAGTTTATACTGTGTCTGATTTATTGGTGGCTGATTCCATTGTGTGGGTATATCATGTTTTAATATCGGAGTGAATATTAATTCATCCCCTTCCAAATGAAAAACGTCATGATATGACAAGCAAATATTTTGCAAGGATGCCACTTCTTCTTTATTTAATGATTCATCGATCTTTACATTCCCTAATAATCTATCAATTCTATTTTTTATATTAATCGAGTTTATTGTATTTATTGTAGAACTCGACTTTGATGCTTCTTTATATATGTTAAAATTTGAAAATTGTGGCTTGAAATTGCTATCAACGGTCACCTCCTTATCGGTGGCATTTAAAATTGATGCATATACTCTATTTCTTCTAACGTTTGTTAGACTCTCTCCCAAATATACTCCTGGCTGAATTTCCTGTTCGTGCAACAAAACTATAGGAATTCTTGTTCTTAACGGCAGTGATACAACCATGGCTGTTCTGGGCGGTACCCTGATTTGTTGATTAAAATTATTATTTTCTATGTCTTGTAATGATTTTAATGGAAATTTAACAAGATGGTTTTTGTCTTCATCAAAAAATGTAATTTTTTTTTTTATTTAACGCATTTATTATAGATCTGTTGCAGAGATTGTCACGCCCGACTATTCCATCTGCTGGTACCCCTTGTTCAAGTGACACAACGTGTAGCGTTAAACTCAGGTTTTCTATGTTTGTGTGCTGAATCTTAGTGGAGCCTAAGGTTCTAACGCATCCACCAAAAGCACCACTCAGATTTTTCTGAATATTTTTATTAAAATTCGGCAAATGTGCCATCCTATTTTCTTTAATCAGACTGGCCTCAGCTCCAGAATCCACTAACAGAGTAAGTTTTCCATTTTTTGCTGCCTCGCAAGGTACTTCAATGAACACATCACTCGTATCGGATATCTTAAAACACTCTCCTTGCCGGTTAAATATTTTACGATGCCTGCCTAATTGTGAAGCTAATTTCATTTTCCTCGACATAAATTTACTGTTAAAATTATTAGCAATTGAAGACAATTTAATTTTAAAAATCGTGAATTTATTATACATTTCTGACGATAAAACGCACTTAGCGCTAATAATAAAAAGATATATTGAAAATCTTCATTGCAAATTATACTCGACCCTGTACTGCATGTATCCACAGTCTTGCCAGACGTTTGATCTACAATTCCCAGATTTTCAGGGCAGTTAATTACGACTTCCTTTCTATTTGATTTACTTTTGATTTTATTAATCTTGATTTTAATATTTTTAACTTCCGATTCAATTGGTTTTACTTTATTTACTTTATTTGCTTTCCTTATAATTTGTTTATTTTTAATTTCCTTAATTCCTATATTCTGTTCATTATTCGCGTCAAGTTGTGTATTATTATTATTTAGTTCATTATATGTTTTTGTTGGAAGATTTCTATCTTCATTAATATATATTTTTACTTTTTGTTCTTCATTTTCTGCGTTAATAATATTTGCTGTTTTATTTTGTTGTAGTGTCCTCTTTGGAACTTCTACAACTACTGGCCATACTTCACTATTTGCTTAGGGTCCCGAGTTAAGTGGCCTTGACTGGGCCCCTGGAAGTTTCCCTGTGGACTGCTATTATTGTTCCATGCATCATATTTGCGTTTGGCATAACAATTCATAATAACATGTCCGTCCTTTCTGCACCAAATGCAATATTTAGCGGGCCTGTTTGCAAAATTCCCATTACCATTATTTCCTTGAAAAACTTGTGTATCGCGTTTAACACAACAATTCCTCTCGACGTGTCCCCCTCTATGGCACCAATCGCATCTCAATCCTGGAGAACCCCCGCCTGGGTTCTGGATACCACCTTGACCATTTACCTGAGGTACGGGTGGTTGACTTCCTTGGGGAGCAGTATGTCCTGAAACAATAGTACAACATAAGTCCGACAGTCACTGCACTGCACTGTCACTGGAGTGTTTCTCCATGTATGACATTCATCCCTCAGATGACCCTTCTTCTTGAAAAAAGAACATGTAGGTGTAGGCTGCTTCATACTTACATTTTGTGTTTTTTCTTACGTTTTCTTTTTTTTCATGGCCTTGACCACTTGATGCAATACGATTATTTGGCATGAAGGCCGATGAGGGCTCATTGAAATGGACTCCAAACTTGTCTATGCCCGTTAACTCTGCTGACTCCCTTTGTATCGTCGCATGGTCCAATGCCTATACCACCAATTTCTCCAGTGTTGTTTGCTTACTGCTCAACATGAACATTCGCAAAGTGTAATCCCGAAGTCCTAACTTAAATGAGCTTTTAACTAAATTATTCAATTCATTAACGAACACGTCGTCTTTCGTATCATTATATTTACATTTAATCGTGCTTAATGCTCCCGATTGCAGGTTAACCAAACGCCTCGAGAAAAATTTAATAGTTTCCCCCGGATACTGAGATGCCTTTCTAATGTCATATTGAATGGCATCTACTGACCTACATTCCAAGTACGTATTTCTTAATAGATTGTATAAATCATCTATTGTGTCAAACTCCTTTGAACTTACTAAGTCAAAAGCATCTCCCTCTAAACGAACACGAACTCCTTTAATAAATTCCTTCATTTGTTCAGGCTTCAGTTCTGCCCTTACCACTTCACATCCTTCAATAAAACGGTGAAGATCCGTCCTCAGCGATGATAAGTCTGCAAATGCAAACTCTGGCACCGCATTCTTAACGAATTTCGCGACTTCGCCTAATCTCATGTTGCCCTGTGTTTTGATGTCGTCACTTTCTATGGTATCCTTGTGGTATAAGGATGTCTCGTGCGCTGTCTTAACCTCCTCGTTCAAATATCTAATACGCGCTCCTGTATTTTGTTGTTCGCTTCCTCCAACGTCGCGTACTCCTCCCTTGCCTGGCGTCTGACAGAATTATTTATTGATTCCTCAGAAATATTCTTTTCTTTCAATAAATTTCTTAATTTTATGTTTTCCTCATCTATTTAAACTGTTTCTTCTAACTCTGCTGTACGTTTTAAACAATAATCGTTTAAACGTTTTCTCAACACGTCAACTAATTCACCATTTCTTATTCACAATTTTCTGGTAAAACCGGTTTAATTTTCATTTCCTGGAAATTTAATAACTCTTCTACTATTTTATCTGCCTCCTCTAATTTAGATAAATGCAGAATTCTAGATATATTATCTTTTAATAACGCTGTACTATCTTTATTTTGTATTGTTGGTACAAATTGCGACCATAATTTTTCAACAAATCTGTCCAATTCGCTAGATTGCTTTTGAATATACGTATTTAATTCATTAACATCTGCCATTAAATATTTTCAATTAATTTAATACGTTATCTTTATCTTTCAATTAAAAAAGTTGTAATTGAAAATTTCAATGAAACAAAAATGTTACTCAAACTACAACGAAATCAATTTTGGCATTCATGAAGTATAACTATATATATATATATTTTTTTCAAATTTATATTGAAGTTTTTTTTTTAAATCTGTTTTCTATAACATTGGAAAAATAAAAATAATTTTATTTTTCCAAATAAAAAAAAAATAAAAAATTATGTGTATATTCGGTTACTCAAGATTGTAATTTAACATACAATGATTTTTTAATATAAATTTTTTGTTATTTTTAAAATCTGTGTTCACACGTTTTTAAATTTAATCAAATCAATTAGTTTTTATTTGTTATACACTGGAGGGTCCGTAGTTTGGAATCTCAGTGTTATTTTAATTATTACATTGTCCTTTTTCTTTTCAGAAAATTTGTAAAATTACGTTTTTTTTATAAAAATATGATTAAATTAAAATTTATGTAATCGCTGTTACTATGTAATTATTTTCATAGTACAGAAGACGTTTAAGAGAAATGTCAAGTGTAAAATTATTATTTAGAATATTATAAAATATTAAAATTTCTTGAATATTTCTAAATGTTACTCCTGAATACACATTCGGAAAATATATTGTTTTTTTATCGCATTTTATTTTTCATTTAATTTGATGTAAAAATTAATTCTCTTTATCAACAGCCATCCATGCTGCGAAAAACTGATACGTTTTGAAAATAAATATTTGTTTGATTTTATAGTGTTATGGTTTTATATTTAATGAAAATTATAATTTGCATACTAATATTATGAATTATTTTATTATACACTAGACGGTGCGAAGTTCAGATTCGCAGTGTGTATTTTCTTTTATATATTTGATTTTTTATATTTTTTACATTATTTAGAATGTTTGAACATTTTTTATTCATAAGTTTAAAAAACTCTCCCTATCTCTATAACAAAAAAAAAACAAAATATGATTAAATCTATTTTTCAAAGCTCCCTTTTTTAAATTAAAAACAAATAATTAAAATTTTTAATCACTTACCATTTTGGTTACTTTTCCTTCTCGTCCTCCTTCCTTCGTCCTTCTTTCTATCTCTCGGTCCTTGAGAGATTGGTACCGACGTACCGGCTGCGCCAAATGTTGAAAAGTTGTTTCCTAATGTTTTCCACTGTTGAAATAACTTTACACTTTTATATTTACTTTTAAATTTTAATGTTATTTTTTATTTAACACTACCTCCACTTGAGGCTAACTAAACTACAATCTTTTAAATTGCAACGAAAGGTATTAACAACACCTTCATTGCAAGCTTTTCTTAAATTCTATTTTCACTTTGTTCTAGTGAGTTTTCACTTTCACTCAATTTTGGTGTACGTGACTTTTGAAGAAAGTTCGACTTGCAGTTTTTGGCTGACACCAATTGCGAAATAATATAATTGTTGAAAAACCGCTGCTTTGCTTATTTTAACATAGACCCAAAATTATGCAATGGAAAATTGTATTGCAAGAGGTGTGGTCTAATTAAAGCTTTAGCGCTTTGCCAAATTATTGTAAGCTTCTGATAACTGTGCAAGCTAACCTGAAAGAGGTGTGGTCTAAGCAAAGATTTAGCGCTTTGCCAAATTATTATCATTGTTGCCAACGTGAAACGTTGGGACAATGCTATGAACATGCTATGAAAATGCTATACAATATGAGTTCAACATGATATGAAAAACATGACACAAGAAAAGAAAAATGTGTGAGCTAATTCACAACACCTCCTCTATGAGGCATGGACGCTTGCCAACACCGATGAGCGAGCTTTAGGAGCGTTCGAGAGAAAAATTCTTCGGAAAATCTATGGCCCGATATGCTTTGAAAACGAATACAGAATCAGATGGAACGACGAGCTGTATGAGCTCTACGCCGACATTGACATAGTCAGGCGCATGAAGATCCAGCGCCTACGCTGGGTTGGACATGTCGAGCGTATGGATGAAAGCACTCCAGCAAAAAAGGTGTTCAATTCTGTACCCAGTGGTGGTCAACGTAGGAGAGGGCGTCCGAATCTCCGGTGGAGCGACCAAGTGCGAGACAACCTGACAACACTTGGAGTGCAAAACTGGCGTCAGCGCGCGCAATGCAGAAGCGACTGGCGAGGGGTGATTGCTGCAGCCGAAACCCATCATGGGTTGTAATGGCCAAATAAGTAAGTAAGATTATAAACTTTGAATAGTTTGTGTTTGTTAAGTTATTATATAAAACACTGAACACTTAAAATCCAATAAATAAATTTGTAACAAATATGATGGTATTTTATGTAAATCGGAGAAAATCATACTCCAATCATACTCAAATCATACAGCTAAAATTTAATAAAGATCATTGTTCTTCTTCTAATTCCATATAATTACGTAAAATGTTATTAATTTAATTTATGTGCAAATCATGTAATATTTTAATATATAATTACCAAATACAATGTAAAATATTTTAATTTGTAAATTTAAAAAAGTTAATATATATCCAATTTTGTGACAAACTTATAATATTCCGAATCATATTAAAACAAAATTATCAAAAAAGTCCGACGCAATTCGCATAGATTCGCGCATCACGCCATTATCATTAATTGCTTATATTTTAGAACCATGCAGTTGATTTTATTAAATAGAGAGCTACTTACGCCCTACACCAAAATATAAAGAAGTAAAAAAAATGTGTTTTTCATCTTATTGAAACCTACGACTGTCACAAACGTTATCATAGAAAATTAAACATTTATTTGTTATATTAAGACAAATAAAAAAAATAATAATAATAAAGATGATAGCATAAGAAGTTGCTATAACTTGAGCATATGCATAGTTTTTATAAAAGAACATTTTTAAAACATTCAGCCCAATCATGAATTTTATAGGAAATTGAATTTCATATGAAATTTTATTTTCCTCCGAAATGAAATTTCATATCATCAATTTCCTGGGAAATAGATTTCTTTCGAAATAATTGTCAAATACATTTCGAAAGTTTGCCAATTGCACACAAAATTTAAATTTAATTTTAAAATGTTATAAAATATATTTAAATTGATAAAAATAATTTAAATTGAATTATTTGTAATAATTTGCTGGATTGAGACTTCCCTTGCTCCTGTATTGATGTTTGCTGATCTGTTGAAGGCTCTTGCATTTCATATCTTTTGGTGAAGTCAATCCTTCATCGATTAAAGCAAGAAACTACACGGAGTGAACTTCTGATAGAAATCCCTAAGCGTCGGACGTTCAATTGATTAGGGCTTTGGACTACGAGCCGAATGGTCCCGGATTCAATACCAGCGACTGCAAGATCTTTTCATAGAAACATTTTTCTATCCGACGCTACCTTGGCAGTCAATGACAAACCTATAAGAGTAAAACATTGATTATGAAAAGCTCTCACCCGGCCATTTGGATACGACATTAAACTGCAGGTCCCACCACTTTGAGTACAAATATGCACGTACATCTCAAATGGTGATAGAATTCGGCCTAGGTTCTTCAAATCTGTAGCGTCAAACTATGATCCCTTTATGCGCAACAAAATTTAAAGACCGCTTCTAAGTTTATATTTTTATTTGTTTCATCAGAGGCTCAGAGATGGTTAATGTGTTGAACTACGAACCAAAAGGTCTCTGTTTCGACTGCGACCAGCGACTGCAGCATCAACAAAAAAGACAATGTTTTGCTATACCAGACCTCGCAGACAATGGAAAACCTCCGAGAGTAAAAACGCCGCCTCACCTACCGGATTTGGCATTAAACTGTAGATCTCATTAAGCTTTAGAACATTATTTTTACTTTCTTCCAAAATAAAAGATGATAGGTCTAATATTATTTAAATCCTTTTCCACTTGTTACCAAAACACCTGAAAGTTTTTTTTTGCTTTTTTTTTTTTTTTGGTCGGTAATTTCGATCTGGTACAAGAAAATTTGAAGGGTTTGCTAGAAAATCCATAAAAACTGTTAAAATTTACGGATTTTTCGATTTTTTGTTTAAATTCATGTTAAATACATGGTATAAAATACGCATGTATTGATGGGTTGGGAACTTTGGCTTAAAATTGTATTTTAAACTGCACTTTTTTTATTGTTTTACCAATAAAAAAACTTAAATTTTTTAAACTTCAATTTCCTCAAAAATTTTTTGTCGGAATAATTATGCGTAAATCAGGAAAAAATTTCCTATAAAATGAAATTCATGATATGAAACCGTTTCCAGTGAAGTATTTTCCTACATTCGAAATTCACTGTGATACCAAATTTCCTAATTGTGAAATTATTTCGGGGGAAAATTTGTTCATGATTGGGCTGATTATGTATTTCATTGCGAGTTTTAGACCACTATAATTATATGAAGACGCGCATCCACGTCTTCCACGCCCTGTATGCAGATAAATATTTCGATAATATTTCGATAATATTCGAAATTCAGTTTACAGTTAGATCGAATTTTCGAAGAATAATTTCGTTAAAATATTGCAATTTCTAATCCTTAGATGTATTTTTTACGAATTTGTAATCATTAACAATTAGTGACATGCAAAATAATATCAACGTAGTGCAGCGGTGGATCCTGCGTGTAGCAGTTTGATGATGACGGGACCGATTCCCGGTTCCTGCAAGCAATAAATTTTATTTATTCACAATTTTTTTTGTTTTTGAACATATTCATCAATGCTATTGGAAAATTACTATATTAAACTTCTTGAGAATGAGAATTCTATCGCAATTTTCCAAAAGAATTGATGGATATGAACACACAAACAAAAAAAGGGGGGTGAATAAAAATAAAATATCAACGGACCGGGAATAGATCCCGCCACTATCAAAGTATGACACGCAGACCCTAACACTGTGCTACATTGCTATTATTTTTTAAGACACTAACTGTTAATGAATTCATTGACCAATAAAAATATCTATAAGGATTGAAATTTCAAAAGCTGTACCATATTCTGAGAAAACTAAAATTCGAACTTACTGTAGTTTAAAGATTTTCGAAGTTGATTTCGCGTGATTTTCGTACATTCTATCATGAACTCTCGATGTGTAAAGATCTTCAGCTTTTATCAAAATCATAATGGACTTGGTAAGTAACTATTTTTTTATAAAATGTGTACATCTTTTAGTGAAAATATAAAACCTTCATTGTTTAGGTTAAACTTAAGTTTTCATTAAATTTTCAATTTGTTGGTGAAAATTTGTTTTTTATTAGCGAACATTTTTTTGTAAGAATTGAATTTATTAGTGAAAAAATGTTTTTTTTTTTTGTGAAAATTTGCTTTTTTTTAGTAAAAATGTATTTTTATCCAGTGAAAAATTGAAATTATAGTGAAAAATTTAATTGAAATTTTAATTTTTTTTAGTGAAAATAGAATTTATTGAATTTTTTTTTAGTGAAAATTTAAATTTTGTAGTCTAAAATTGAAATAAATGTGAAAAAATAATTTTTTTTTTGAGTGAAAAATATTTTTTTTTATTATATTTAATTCTTTACAAATACAAATCACAAATACAAAATATTTTTTTACTAAAAAATTCAAATTTTCACTAAAAAAAAATTCAAATTTTTCTTTAAAATATTATAGTTTTCACTAGGAAATTTAATTCTTCACTTAAAATATTCACTAAAAAAACATATAAAATTTCACTAAAAATTTATTCGTTTCAAAAATGTACACTTTAATAAAATTTTTAACTCAGAAAAATTGGATTTTTTACAACAAAAAAAAATAGTGAAATATGTTTTTTCATTTTCAAATTTTACTTTAATAAACTATAATTTTACTTTAAAAAAATTTATAATTTTACTTTAAAATAATTATAATTTTCACTAGAAAATTCAATACTTCACTAAAAATTTAATCTTTTTATAATATATTATAAATTATGGAATAATTTAATATAAAAGAGCCCCACAGCCAATGCCACGACCACCAAAAACCGGTAACCACCAAAAACCGGTAACCACTAAAACCGGCAACCTCAAAAAAAATATTTAAAAATAATAATACAAAAAAAAAATAAGTATTGCAATCATATTGTTTTTGCGGGCTCAAGGTCTTCCAGATACAAAGTGCTATGTACTGGGGAGTGAAACAAACAACAATTGACAAAAACAAAAAGTTGTTGGCTGACCGTACAGTTGTTTCGGAAGCTGCCAAGCTTCCCCATCAGCGGACTTCTGCACAACTTCTGCATAGCAAGGCCTATAAGATCATTTTGTGCAATGAACTACATGCGAATTTAGTACAAGCACAAAACAACTAGGCAAAACATGCAAAAATTGCTCCAACTTTATGCTTGTCAATTGTTGTTGTCCTTTATTAAATGTTGTGATTTTTTCTGAACTTGTAAACAAAGCATTGTGTTGCGGGCTCCAGGGGTCCTTTTGTACTTGCCTTTATTAATGAAACCGTCAGTGACAATATTCCCTCGAAGTCCACAATTCTTTCCTAACATTTATTATTAAATAAAAACGCAAGGATATTTTAGACTTGCTTTATACTTTTATTAATTATTTTTAAGTATTTTTGCAAGCTTGAGTTTAAACTGAAAACACGTCTGTACTCTAAGGCAGTTAAAATCATAATGCTTAAAATCTAAACTTAACCTCTACTCATCACCTCGGTATCGTGCGACTCACGTACCCCTTGCTTATACTTATTTCTTAAAACACAACTCATAAATGCAAGCAAGCATATTCTTAAATCTGCGTACTACTAAAAACCTCATGAACCCCACATCGGATATTACTAATGTTGTGAAATCATTAACTGTGAGAAAACTCCAATGTTCTAAATACTTAATTGGTTCCCATGCTGGCGTTAGTCTTGACTTAAATTACAACCAATGCTTTTGGTGTTGCTTTTAAACAGACGGCACTCTAGCTAGCGCGTGTCTCGGATCAAATTGCAACCAATGCATTTTTCGTTGCTTTTAAGCAGACTTAATTTTATCTCCTGAAAGTATGCACTCATAAACATTATGCACTTGATCCACTTACGTCGTTGACGTTATGTTAAGTTAACATGCATCTGTTATTGTGTTTTTGGATTTGAACTTTATGTGCAGGCTTTCTTAAATACATAAAAAAAAAGTTTCTGATTCACAACATTCTTCCCCCCTTATTTTAAGAAAAAATATTATTAAAAAGAATAATAGTTTTTTCTTTTACATCATTAATATTTTAATATACTTGTTAACTTTAATTTAATTTATTTCAACATTCAAAATTTTACTTATTTTCATTTTAAAAAACTTATTAATGCTTATCTTCGTTACTCAATTACTTAATTAATGGTCGCAGTTTTAGTGATATTGTTTATAAAAAAAAATATATAATATCTATATACTTTAGTAACGGTAAAAAGAAAAATGTATAACATTACAAGTCACTGAATGTAGCAATTGACAAAACAGTAGTTGATCAAGTTACCGCTTTGCAATCGCTGCGTTCCGTGTTGCTCTGTTGTTTTTCTTGTTTATTCATCTAAGTCATTAAATGCTTTAATTTGTGTAACGATTTGTTTTCTTTTAAATATTTTGCGATATTTATTGAAAATAATACATTTAATTTTTATTGAGTATATCTTTAGTTATTGTTTATATTTATAGTTTTCATCTTTAAATGTTTCTTCCAGTTTTTCATTACTTATTTCTAGTCTATTAAATTAATTATACAAAAAAATATAATTGAGTTTTCTATCAATTTAAAGCATAAACTGCTGTGATCGCTAGTTCTGTTACTCTCTATTTACGTATGTAGGTTGGCTGGCTGCATTTGTTTCTGTCACTGTTTCGAAAAACATTGTTATCATCATTTATTCTCATCTTTCATATTGATTTTCTTAGCATTGTTAAATTTGATGTCTTCTATGTTGCGTTGTTTTTTTAGTCAAATTGAATCGTATTTTGTTGAGAGTAGATACTAAATTGGGTAATTTTGTAATTTTATATTTCTGGATATTAATATGAATTTGTTTTCTTTAAATGTTTTAAGAATTCTTGTAGCGAAACTGTCATCTTCGGAAATCATTTTTAATTATACGTACATGTTGTTGTTTGATGTTGTTTTTTTATATTTCACTTGTTGTAAAAATATATGAATATTTGAAGTTCTTAGTGTTTTTAATTTTCATCTTCTCTTTTAAGAAGTTATGTTCTTTGTCAGCATTATGTGCGAAACGTTGTTGATTTAGTACAATTATGATAACTTTGTTGATGTGTCAAATTTCTTTTTCCATAAGGTTAGCATTGACAGCTGAATAAGTGTATATGAAATAGCTCCTTCAACTTATTTACAAAATATTAGCTTGTTCCTTGAGTGATAAAATTGTTACCTTTTAATTATATGTACGTAAAGATGGAAAATGTTGTTGCTTCTTTATGGTAGAATAGTCGCAACTTTGCTGATTTGTCGAACTTCCACATTCATGTTTATAGTGAGCTCCTTTCTTTTAATTAAACATGTTATTGATGTACAATTCTTGTTGTCCGCGCCATGACTCTCACATGTTTCTTTATCATTCTTTTCTTGTACTTCATTACATAATATTACCATTTCAGACCTTTACCCAACAAAATTAAACGATCTTCTTTGACAATTAAAATTTAAACTTAGTGTCTTCTGCGTCGAATTTTATTGTTTGGTGGATTGCTAGTTCTTCTTCGTGCATGTTTTATTTCTTTGTCGTGGTTGAAATGCATTTCCAGCGTCATGATTATTATTAAAAATACTTATTACTTTGTAGCCGCGGTAGCTCAGTGGTTAGTGAGTTGGACTGCGAACCGAAAGGTCCCCGGTTCAAGCCTGGACTGGGACTAACAACATCTTTTCATAGAAACATTTTTCTATACCGCGCTACCTCTCGTCAGTAAATGGCAAACCTACGAGAGTCTATGAAAAAGCTCTCACCCGCCGTTCGGATTCGGCAATAAATTGTAGGTCCCACCACTTTTAGTACAAATATAACACGCACAGCTCAAAATATTGAGAGAGCTCGGCCGAAGTTCTATATAGGACTGTAGCGCCAAACTATTATTATATTATTATTACTTTGTATTGTTTACTACAACTTTATACATAATTTATATTTAACATCATTTCTACTTTCAGTATTCATAATCTTTGTTTATATTACCTTACATCATAGTATTAAAATTTATATTTTAATTGTATATTTATATCGAACATTTTACTTATGCCACTGTGTACATATTTTATTTAACTTTAAAATCTTTAATTTTTTCCTAATATATAGAAATTCTTTTATTTATAATGTCATTAGCACATGAATCAATGCTAATTCTATTCAAGAATACTTAGCTATTTATTCATGCACTAATTTGTAAATTTTATCATTATTGACAATTTTCAGTAATGGTAAGCGCGCCCGATTTATGCATTACTACTTTTGTACATTCAATAGGTACATATATATTTTCATTACCTTGTAATGATCACATTTAAAACGTTGGTTAATTTTGTTGGATGTGTATTGTGTTTTTTTCTTATCATTCAATTATTGTTCAAATTTTTACGCTGAATTAACGTATCTCGTTTCATTTTCGATACATTAGTGCAGTGTTCCTAGATGCAAAACGCTGAATTGCATTTTATCGCTTATAACATTAGCTCCTCACTTCTATATGTGCTCCACTTTAGTGTGTGCTACGCTAACACCTATCTGTACTTCAAGTGCAATGATCTTTCTGTTGTCTGTTTCCATTGAAAATGCTCTTGACAATGAAACTGAAGTACTGACCTATCTCAATTATTATGACAATGTATATTTTATTGCTTTGGCAAATTCGTACAGATTTCTTGTTTATGAAATATCTAATATAATGTTCTTTATACTTTATTCGTTTCTCATTTAATACATGATCTAATGCTAGTCATCTTCTAAAATGAATACATAGCTATCATGCACTAATTTAGATTTTAAAAACATATTATCTAAAAAAAAAAAATATTTACGCGTACTTTATATACGTTGTTTGCAATATTATGCATTGCGGTTAATGATCATTATGAACTGTTGGTTTAGATATTAATTTCGTTGTTTTTGTTCGTTCGATTGTATATAACTTAAGAGTTATATGCTTTTAATAAGTTATTATGGAATTCCTTTCCTTTTCCCTTAATACAGATCACTGTTGTCACAGGACTTATTATCGAAAGGACTTCATAGGGTCCTACCCAGATTGGTGAAAATTTGTTTTTCCTATTCTGGTTTTTTAATAAAACGTTATCGCCTTCCTTAAAAACTACCTCATTTAATGTATTATCGTAACTTCCTTTAGATCTTTCCTTAGCCTTTTCTTGATTTTGTCTGACTATCTCATGTGCACGCTGTATTTGGTATTTTAATATCTTATTGTAATATTCACTGTTATAAATTGGTGAACATTTTCGTTTTAGGTTAGTTGGCATGTCAAATTCAAATCCGTATAAAGCAAAATATCTTAAATACTCCGCTAAAGGTCTGTGACTTCGTTCTAAAGAGCCATTCGCCTGCGGGTGATAAGGTGTTATATGCATATTTTTAATGTAAAATAACTTGTACGTGTCTGAAAATAATTTTCACACAAAATTTGACCCATTATCTGTAATTAAAATTTTCGGAATATTATAACGCGTGATAATTTCCTCGTAAAAAGCTTTAGCTACTGTGCTTGCTTCCGCGTCTGGGATAGCTACGCAGCACATGTATTTTGAAAAATCGTCTTGAAAAGTTAATATATATTTATTTCCCTATACTGTTTCGGGCAAAATTCCTACCAAGTTCATATAAACCTTATCGAATGGACGTGTTGGCGTATCTGTCAAAACCATTGGCATTTTGGTTAACTTTGAACTTTTGTTCATTTGGCATTTAGGACAGTTTCTTACATATTCCTATTTGTTTCTGCATTCCAATGCATTAAAATTGTTTCTTAATCCTAAAGTATGTTTTAAGTGTGCCCTGATGGCCTCCTAGTGCTGAATCATGAAAATCTTTCATCACGGTTTTAATCTCATCTGGATCAGTTAATATTTGAGCTGAATTCGTTTCATTATTTGTATCTATTATTGTTTCATCTACGACTGGTGTACTAATTTGTGGTTTTGTTTTTGTGATTTGCTGATCTAATATATTTTGTGTAGTTTTGGATCGTGTTTGTACGGATGTAATATCTGGTTCTATATATGGAATTCTGCTTAAAGCATCCGCATTTAAATTCTTTTTGCCTGGTTTGTAAATTATTTCAAAATCATATTCCGATAATTTGTGTCGGAAACGCGCAAGGCGGGATGTCTGATCTTTTAAATTTGCAATACCTTTAAGAGGCTGATGATCTGTAAAAATTTTGAATGGTCGCCCTAATAGATATGCTCTAAAATTCTTTGTTGCCCAAACAATTGCTAAAAATTCCTTTTCAATGGTAGAATATCGTTTTTCTGCTCCATTTAAAGTTCTACTTGCAAACGCGATCGGTCGGACGCTTCCTACTTCACCTTGAGATAGGACTGCACCTACTGCTTCGTTACTTGCGTATGTTGTTAGTAAAAAAGTTTTTTGTAAAATCTGGATATGTTAATATTGGAGGTGAAATTATTGATTCTTTCAATTTAATAAATGATTTTTTACAACCGTCCGTCCATGTAAATTTAATGTCCTTTTTAAGTAAATTATTAATTGGTAAAGATAACCTTGCTTATGAACTTTCTGTAATAATTAATTAATCCCAAGAATGCTTGTACTTCTTTTCTGTTTCTTGGTACTGGAATATTTTTTACGCATTCGACCTTAGCGGGGTCTGGCAGCGCACCAAGTTCTGAATATTTATGCCCTAAATATACAACTTCACGACGTAAAAACTGACATTTTTCGGTATTTAATTTTAAATTATGGTCTCTTAGTTTCTGTAATACTTTACTTAATCTGTGTTCATGTTCGCTTATATTTTTCCCATACACAACTATATCATCAAGATATACAAAACTATCGATACCCTGTAACCCTGTTAAGATGTGATTCATTATTCTCTGGAAAGTTGATGGTGCCCCGGCTAAACCGAAAGGCATTGAATTCAAAATGTCCAAGTCCTGTACTGAAGGCAGTTTTTTCTTTATCACCTTCTTCTACTAAGACCTGATGATAGCCGCTTGCTAAATCTAAAGCTGAAAAATACCGACTGTGACCTAATTGATCTAATATTTCATCTATTCGCGGAATAGGAAATACCTGTTTTACGGTTACGTCATTTAATTTACGGAAATCTATGACAAGTCTCCATTTTTTGTTACCGTCTTTGTCGCTCCTCTTTGGTACCAATAGTAATGGTGAATTCCAGGGTGATATGCTTGGCGATATAATGCCAACATCTAACATTTTGTTAACCTATCTATTAATTTCCTCTCTATGTGTGTGTGGAAGTTTGTATTGCTTTTGGTTAATTGGTGGTTGATTCCATTGTGTTGTTATGTCGTGTTTAAGTATCGGCGTGTATGACAGTTCGTCACCTTCTAATTGAAAAACATCGTGAAAAACATTATTTAAAGATTCATCGATGTTAATTTTTTCTAATAATCTATTAATCCTATTATTTATATTCACTGAATTTATTCTATTTATTGTAGAGTTGTTTGTATCTGATTCCCTTTACTGATTAAAATTTGAAAATTTCGGTTTGAAATTGTTGTCTATTATAATGTCCTCAGTAGCATTTAATACTGAGACATAAACTTTATTATGGTTAACATTCGAAAAGCTTTCTCCCAAATATACTCCAGGATAAATTTCTTGTTTATGTATTAATACAATTGGAATTTTTGTTTTCAGTTTAATTTCTACTATTTTTACGGTTCTCGGCATTATTTTTATTTCATGATTGTAATAAATATTTTCTATGTCGGCTCGCGTTTTCATTGGTAATCGAATAGTGTGATTCTTTCCTTTATCGTAGAATGTTATGGTCTTATTAATTGCGTTTATTACGGATCTATTCCATATGTTATCCCGTCCTATTATTCCGTCTGCTGGTATTCCTTGTTCAAGAGATACTACATGCATTATTAAATCTAACCACTTTAAATTACTGTGTTGTATATTGGTCGTGACTAACGTCCTTACGCATCCACCAAAAGCTCCATTAAAAATCTTTCTTACTATTCTTGTCAAAATCCGGTAGTTGTGTCATTGCACCTTCCTTTGTTATGCTTGCATCTGCTTCTGAGTCTACTAGTAATATGAGTTTTCTATTTTTAGCTGCCTCGCAAGGTACTTCAATGAACACATCACTTACATTAGACAATTTGAAGCAGTCCCCCTTTCTATTGTATATTTTTTTAATTCTCTTTTTATTTAATCCACTGTTATAAAATTTTCAAACTTTTTTAACATTCCTGTAAACATATTGTTCACCTTTTGACCTATTTGCATTTCTTCCCATACACATCTTTGCCGATTAGTTTCATCTGCTACTAATTTAATCATTTTTGCCCTATTGCTAGTATCATATATATAAAGAAATGTATTAATGCAAAAATTACCATTGTCACTCCCTCACAATCGAACCACGGTGGATCAATATGTGTATCAACGGTCACTTCCGACGTCTGATTTGCTATATTTTCCTCCACCGGTTTTCTCTCATTTTTAGGAGTTTGGGTAGTTAATGTGATCACAGACCCTTCAGCCTTATGATTTACTATTTCTACCCTTTTTGACCTAATTTTGCTATTTTTAATGGGTCCCCAGCTTACTGACCTTGGCTGGGCCCCTGGTAGTTTCCCTTGTTTTGATCATTATTCTCCCTCGCCAGATAATCCCTCTTGGCGTAGCAATTAGTTTCTACATGACCAAGTCTACGACACCAATTACATTTTAAATTATTTCTAGGGGTATTCCCATTTTTATTGTTATTATTTCTATTACTATTTTTATTGGTACAGTACGTAGTTTGCAAATTGTTGTTTAAAAATTCACTATTAACGACTGGATGGTTTTGTGTATGTCCAAATCCTTCCTTATTTTGAGCTTCTAATCTAATGGAAGCACACATCCAACTAGATTCGTGCCCATATTTTTCACACTCTATACAAAACGGTGTGTTTTTCCGCGTAATACATTCGTCTCGTGTATGTCCTTTTTTCTGGCAAAAAGAGCATGTTGGTCGTATTTTTGATCCTTCTGTTTTATTTAGAGTTTATATTTTGTGATTCAGTGGGGTAGTTTGAAAATGATTGTTTTGAATACTATTCGTTGGACTGGTTACAGATCGTTGTTCGAAACTGTACACTTCCTCGGGGAACCTCGGACCCCCTTGAATTGTTATCTGGGCCTTTAATGCTTCATCTAATAAATCATTCAAGTTTTCTGCTTTGCTACTTAATAATAGAACCTTTATTGACCTTGAATTCTGTCAGAACTGAGTTTACTAGTTCCGTATTAAAAACGTCTGTAGGTAGATTTTTATTTTTGTACCTTGAATCTGCAATTTCATTAGCGTTTGCCCATAATCTTTCTAATCTTCTTGCAAATGTCCTCAGACTCTCACCATCCGTCTGATATGCTTTTCTAATACTATCCTGAACCGAATCTAAAGTAGCCATTTTTAAATATGTATTTCTTAGATCGTCAATTAACTCCTCTAAATCATTGAACTTTCTTGTGCGGACTAGATCATAAGCGTCACCAAGAAGATGCAGTTTGACACAGCTAATGAACTCTTCTTTGTTTTCTTCTGTAATTTTCAGACTTGCTAACGCACAACCGTCCATGAATCTATAAAGTTCAGTTTTAACGGACGGTGATTCCGATCCCATAAAAAATGGAACCACACTTCCTACGTATTTCGCTACAGTATCTAACGACATTTCTAATGTTGTCTCCGGTGCTGTTATTTTATCAAACTTTCCTTTAATCTGTAATGCCTCCTTATGATATAATGATGTTTCGTGGTCTAGCTTCTTCCGATTCTAAAAATCTGATTTTCGAATCTAATTTCCTTACTTTATTATTGGCTTCTTCTAATGTTTCGAATTCTAGTCTGGGCTGTTGGCTCAGTGCTCGTTCAATTGATTCGTCCGAAATATCTTTATTTTTCAGCAAAGTTCTTAATTTTTCGTTTTCTTCCTCTATTCCACTAGCCTGATCTAGCAACTCCTGCCGTTCTTCTACAATATTGTTTAATTTTTTATTTAATGCAGTAAATTCCCCTTTCCAATCTTCTAATTCTTTTATTTTATGAGCACTTTTATGTTCCAAGAAGTATACTAATTGTTCAAAAACTACGTCAACTCTTTCTAAGTATACCCGTTCTAAGTATACCCGTGTGGTACTGACTTTATTTTTTATTAATTCTAAAGTTTCTTTATTGTTAACTTCCGTACTAATTTGATTCCACAATTTCTCAGTAAATCTGCCAAGTTGTCCTAATAAATTTCTATATGCTACTCCCAATTCCTCAAAGTTCGCCACATAATTATTAAAAAATTCAATTAAAATTTATAAATTTGTTTAATTTCATTCTTTCTATCATTTAATTTCACCATTTATTTACTGATTTCACTCAAATTGACTCAATATTTAATTATACCTTCCTTTCCACTCCTGTGTTTCTTCATTTTTTTTTTTTTAATGCTCCTTCAAATTCGTCCTTCAGTCCTTTTTGTAGATTCTTGAAAAACCGGCTGCGCCAAAATGTAGCGGGCTCCAGGGGTCCTTTTGTACTTGCTTTTATTAATGAAACCGTCAGTGACAATATTCCCTCGAAGTCCACAATTCTTTCATAACATTTATTATTAAATAAAAACGCAAGGATATTTTAGACTTGCTTTATACTTTTATTAATTATTTTTAAGTATTTTTACAAGCTTGAGTTTAAACTGAAAACACGTCTGCACTCTAAGGCAGTTAAAATCATAATGCTTAAAATCTTAACTTAACCTCTACTCATCACCTCGGTATCGTGCAACTCACGAATCCCTTGCTTATACTTATTTCTTAAAACACAACTCATAAATGCAAGAAAGCATATTCTTAAATCTGCGTACTACTAAAAAATCTCATGAATCCCACATCGGATATTACTAATGATGTGAAATCATTAACTGTGAGAAAACTCCAATGTTCTAAATTCATAATTGGTTCCCATGCTGGCGTTAGTCTTGACTTAAATTACAACCAATGCTTTTGTTGTTGCTTTTAAACAGACGGCACACTTGCTAGCGCGTGTCTCGGATCAAATTGCAACCAGTGCATTTTTCGTTGCTTTTAATCAGACTTAATTTTATCTCCTGAAAGTATGCACTCATAAACATTATGTATTGTTCCAGTTACGTCGTTGACGTTATGTTAAGTTAACATGCATCTGTTATTGTGCTTTTAGATTTGAACTTTATGTGCATACTGGTTATGTGCAGACTTTCTTAAATACATAAAAATAAACGTTTCTGATTCACAACAATTGGTCTTTCAAACAGTTTTGTAAAAACAATTATAATGACGCCTGAATTTTGAAAGAAAAACCTGTGTATACTTCAACGATGGGTTCACTAGGCATTAGAGCTGTCAATCCCGAAATTTTGAGACTAAAAAAATGTAAGTCGGGATCCTGGGATTATTCGTGTAATTTCAAAATATAATAAAAAGTCATAAAATATCACAACACATAAAATATTCACATTTTTGTTTGAATAATAAACAAAATTCATATTCAGTAGCATATATTTTGAGGTGGGGATCCAAAATACAAAATCAGCGATACATGGAAAAAACAGATATATGGGGAAAAATTAATATATTTTTTAAGTCAGATTTATTTCGTTTTGTTCCAATATACTTTGATACATTTGCATTTCAAACCCACTTAATTACTCTAACAAATACATTTTTAAGGAATACTTGATTCAAATCTTTTAATAATTATCTTTAAATCATAAAATACTTTTTTTATCAAAAAATTAAATTTTAGCAAAAATATAAAAATAAAAAATAAAAATAAAATTTGAAAGAGCAACCAAATTTTTATTGAGAAATTGCTTTTTGGTGCAAAACAATGTTTTAATAAAAAAAATAATAGTACAAAGTTGTAAATTCTTTCAGTTTAGTAGTACTTTCTATTTAGTATTTCGCTACCAAATCAAAATTGCACAACATCAACATTGTTAACTCCGCGCTTCTTCAATATACGAAATATTGGTTTCGCGGAACTCGCAATATGTGTTCTCCTGACAACTAAACGCTGCAAGTCCCATAATTCCTTAATTCCAGAAAATGTTTGCTACAAAATTGTCCAATTCATTGCAGTTATTGTAACAAAAATAATAATTGTTTCAAAAATTATAGAACATCTTAGAAATTCAGTTTACTGTTATATCGAATTTTCGAAGAACAATTTCGTTGAAATATTCAAATGTTTTCTATTAGAGGTATTTTGTATAAATTTGTAGTAATTAGCAATTATTGGTGTTGGGTGATATATGGAAATAAGCGCTGTCAGTCCCACGATCCCAAATAATGTTTGCTATAAAGTAGTCAAATTCATCGTAGTTGTTCACATATTTGTGAAAACTCGGATTCATGAAAAAAATGCTATTATGCAGCTCCAATATGAACTATGCGTTTCGCAGAATTCCCAATATGTTCACCTGACAACTAAACTCTGCTATAATCCCAGAAAATGTTTGCTACAAAGTTGTTCAATTCATTGTCGTTATTGTAAAAACAAATAATAATTATATCAAAAAGTATAGAACGCGCCCTGCACCCTGTATACAGACAAACGAAAATTTGATAATCTTCGAAATTAAGTTTACATTTAGATCGAATTTCCGAAATATAATTTACTCAAAATATTACAATTCTAATCCTTAGCGATGTTTTGTACTAATTTGTAAATATTAACAATTATTAACCTTAAAAATTATATAAAAATAGCGCAGTGGTAGCGTCTGCGTGTAGCAATTGATAATGATGGGATCGATTCCCGTTTACTGCAGTTTTTTATTTTATTTTTCTGTTTGTAAACATTTCCATCAATGCTGTTGGAAAATTACGATATTATAATTTTTGAGAATCGGATTCTTTAAAAATAAACTATCGAAATTTTCCAAAAGAATTGATGAATATGTACGCAAACAAAAAAAATGGTGGATAAAAAAAGATAGTAACCGACCGGTAATAGAACCCGCCACCTACGATATCTCGATTCTAAAACCTAATAAATTTCGTAAAAGGCGTTTTCTTAGTTTGCAAGATATAGCCCAATATATTTTCCTCTATGAAATACTTTACTTATAAAATCATGGCAACCCTACACAAAATTGTGTAATTTAAATTTATTTCGAACTAAGTAATATATTTAAAAAACGTAGCATCTTTTCATATAAGCGCTTTGGTGCAACGGATGAGTAGCTGCTTTGTGAATGGAAGGTCCGTAGTTCAAATCCGCTCCGGGGCAGTAATTTTTTTAATTATAAATAAATTTGTAAAATTTTCATTGCATACTCTCAGGTAACAGGCTGTTTCATTGAATGTTATACTCTGCAATTCGCTTCGTGTTTTTAACATAATAGCAATTCGCTCCGAACTGTGCTATGTAAATAGCATTTCGCCCAGTGTTGCGCTGTGCTAACTTCACGCAAGTGTATACGGGGTATTTTTGTGAGTTTCAATACTAAAACAAAAGGAGACGGACTGTGATATTTTTATTTATTATAAGTTTTGATAAATTCCTGACTATGTTTTGTATTTAATTGTTTAATGTTGTGTTAACTGGACCGGACAAAAAAGGAATTAAAACTTTTATTTGCATTTTAAAATTATCATACCAAAAAAGCCAACAAAATATAATAATAAAATAAAGATAAAATAAAGTCAATCTCGTTGAATGGTATTTTGAATTGTCTCGTCCGCATCACTATATTTATAGTGTAGTGTGTTTTTTATTGGTACTTGATTTTTATAATATATTTTTTTGTTTAAGACAATATGGACAAATAAAAATTTTATTTCAAAAACCGAAATCAAAACCGAAACCGAAATCGAATCCGTTAATCGTTTAGGTTTCAATCCTTGGTTATAACATTTAGACAGTATTTTTTTCCCTAACACGCCCAGCCTGAAACTCAGACTGAGCCCAAACTTAAGCTCTTAGAAACTGTTCAAATAGATATAAATAAATGCTAATTATATCTGCATGCATTCTTAACAATGTATGCATATTAAAAAGTGATCTATTGGAAGAAATAGTAAATATAAAAGAAGAATTAATTGATGTAATAAACAAAAATCCCTTTCTCATTTAGTTATCCGTTTTTTGGTATCTCGTACCAAATCTGAGATATTCAGCATCGACTTTGCTCCAAATCCTTTTTTAACAGAAAAAAAAATTGTATAACAAAAAAAAATCCAATAACATAAAAATTTGAATTATATTTTAACATGAATTAACTAAAACAAAATAATTGTATAAATCTAGTGATTTTGACGAGACAATTCAAAATCTCAAGGCCATAATAAAATGAACATATACATTCATAATAAATATAAGGAATATTTCGTATAGGCATATTTCTGTTTTAGTCAGAGATTAAGCAATTCCGTATGCTACACGTACCGTATGTCAAGAAAACACAAATAATATCTTCCAGGATAACATTTATCTTTGCGAACACAAACTCAAACGATACATAGCGAACACTGACAGAAAGAAGAGAATGCAACAATAACGAATTACGATGCGTATACACACACTTTCAGAACGACAACTCTTCGTTGCTATCCCGTGTCATCGCATGACAACAAACAGACGCATGACAACAGACAGACACTTGACAACGGACAGACGCATGTCGACAGACAGTCGCATGGCACCACACTACATGTATGTATCTAGTATAGCTATCTAGTTGCTGCTCTATTCGAATTTTTGTTGTTGTTGTACATTGTAAAAATTTTCATATATTTTTTTTTGTTTTTATAAGTTAAATGAAATAATGCACATATAACTTAATTTATAAAAAACTTCATGATTTTACAATTAACAAAAAAACTATGTATATAAGTAAAACAAAATAAAATGTTTAAGACGCTTATATTTTTTAGCCTTTATAACAAAACAGAATTTAAAAACACATTTCTATAAATGTTCACGTTCATAAATATTTTGCACGCTTCCCATTGTTACTTGTTTTTCAATATTAAGTATTATCATGAATTCTTTTTTATTTCATTATTACCTTAAAATCATAATAAATACATTAAAATGATAAAAAAAACGCAAGAGTCTAGCTTTGTTAGTCTTGCAGTGTTAGTCTTGCACTTGCTCTTGTTCTTGCATTTCTTATCTTGCTCTTGTTTTTACAAGAAAATCTCGATATTGTTCTCGCTCTTGTTGTTGCACAAAAAGCAAAAACAAGAAATTTTTCATCATCACTAAATAGGGCTATAAATCGTCTATTATACGAATATTATTATAGAAAACATGATATCTTACTTCACATATTAGATCTATTTTACACCCAATATTCATGTAACGGGTCCATCCAGCTTCTCTTGCATGTGCATCATTAAAATGCATTTGGTTATACACTCAGAAAAAAATATATAAAATCCATAGGAATTCCTATTGATTCAATGATTTTTATACCCTACACTAAGAGTGAAAGGGTATATTCAGTTTGGTACGCCGTTTGTAACACCCAGAAGGAAGCATCTCCGGTATGGAAAAGTATATATATTCTTGATCAGCATGACCTCCAGAGTCGATTTAGCGATGTCCGTCCGTCTGTCTGTCCGTCTGTCTGTCCGTCTGTCTGTCTGTCTGTTGAAATCCCTACTACTTTTAAAATTGAAGAGCTAGATAAATGAAACTTATAACTTAGATTACTAATATACCTACGCTGTATGTGCGCTGTATTGGCGAGATCGGTCCATTGTGACCTATGATCCGACCACTTATGTTCAAATACCTCATATAAAATGTACATATAAAGATCAATTTTTATGTATACGTGCTTAGGTAAACTTTTTTGGTCAAATATATATTGATATCATGCTCAAATACATTATAATAATGTTTTCCGGCAAAAAGACTTGTGGTTCACAAAAAAAAAAAACGAAATTCGGTACACCTACCCATTTGTAAATATGGGTATCAAATGAATGGAAATTCTTCAGCGATTGAATGTTTGTAGTTATTTTCAGGATTCGTATACCCTGGTGACCTATATATCACTTTGAATGGTAACCACACATATGTGTAGGGTATTTATAGTCGGCTTAGACCGACTATAATTTTGATAATCCTAACTATCATAATTACACCTACTTTCAAATTTCCCATGTGATCTAACCTTCCCAACTGGTTTACTATTAAAATTAGTCAATGGGAGTTTTCCTATTAATATTATAATGTATAAACTATTACTTTTATGGTAGCATCACACTATTGATTTTAAATGTTTTTACTATTAGAAATTAATGTGACATCCTGTTAATACTACAATGTCTAATTGAAAGAATAGTTTATCACATTAAGATCATATACTTATACTATTATATCAATATGATAAAATTATGAATTGAATAACTCAGACTATTGTTTCAAATATATTGCAATATTAATTCAATAGTTTAAATCATTTAAATGTAATAAGATATCACATTATTTTTAAAGGATATAACTATTAAATCCCTATGGGAACATACTATTAAAATTATAGTTTTTTATATGTATTAATCCGAAATGATATTTATTAAATATTGTTGATATTATTTTTATTTCAAGTAATATTAAAATAATTGATCCAATCGTTTGTAATTTGAGTTTACGCTGAAAATTATTGGAAAATAAATGTAAACGAGTCAATATATAGTCTATTATTTTTATACCCTACACCTATGAGGTACAGGGTATATTAACTTTGTGCTTATATTGTAACGCCCCTTATGAGGCGTGTCCGGTATGGAAAAGTATATATATTCTTGATCAGCATCACTATCCGAGTCCGTTTAGCCATGTCCGTCTGTCTGTATGCCCGACTACAACATAAATTGAGATATACAAGTCGGAATGCGATGAAATTTTGTTTCAATATGTTTTAGGCAAAAAGTGGTTTTGAGTTTCGAAATGAGCCAAATCGGTCAACGGCCACGCCCACATCCCATACAAGTCACTTTTAAATAACTCTTTAATAACTAATAACTTGAAAATTATTCAAGATATAGTTATAAAACTTAAAACGTATTGTTAGAATTCCCCCAAAAGTATGTGGTCCAAAAATGGGCGTTATCCGCCCATATTTGATTTTTTTCATTATATACCGATTTTTTGTAGTGGAAATTTTAGTCGTAAATTATTAAAAATTATCCCACCAAATTATACCACTAATATATTCACCAAGAGTGTAGGGTATTCCATAGTCGGGCCCGACCGACTATAAAAGTTCGTCTCATGTGACCGAACTGACCCATGTTACCAAAATTTCCCAACTCGTTTTTTAATGAAATATTACTTTTTTACAATAATAATTAATATTTTATTCCATTATTTATGCTTGCAGTTTATTTTTCGCTCTGCATTCTTTGCTGTACTTCGATGGTATGCAACATGAATGGAATGAAGTGAATCTGGAAATGAATAATATTATTAATTTTAGTAAGTTATTATTAACGTTATGTTCAAGGATTAAAATCGTAAATTTATTCATCGTATTGATGCAATGAGAAATAAATTCTAAATCGATAGTTTGCTTCATATAACATACTGATTCATTAATTTATCCTATTAAAACAAAATGAAAATTAACGTCAATAAGTTTTATCCTTTGAAGTTCATATTTAATATTGAGATCCTATAGTTAATCCTATAAACACAAAATGATAAAACTATAAAGACAATTATTTTAATCCCATGAACTTTATATTTTAAATTTTCATCCTGTAGAAAAAATATGAAAAATATACAGAATCAATAGTTTGCTTCATATAACACAGGCATGTCAAACACGCGGCCCGCCAACCTTTCATCTGCGGCCCGCGAAGACTTTTTAAATATTATTAATATAATAATATTAAATATTTATTTTATTTTCAGGCGTTAAAATGATTTTTGTGTATTGTTGTGCATTTTTGAGCAGCGCCATGTATCCAATTTAACGTGCCATATATGAAATTAAATTACTAATCTTGGTTAAAAACTTATTAATTTATTAAAAAAAAACAATATTTTTGTAGGTACATTATTTTTTAAAATTTAATAATGAGATATTAATAATTTTTTGATATAGAGTCTTAATTTATTTTCCTAATTGTCATTTTAAATATTATACATGACTTTGCAAAATGGCATAACAATAATTTTTACATTTTTTTCATCAAGTAATATTGTTTTTTATTCATAAAATTTAAAATTTATTGTAAAGTTTTGAATTTCCGTTGGATATATTTCGCCGGCATATATAAAAAAAATACTTTGTACTTTTTGACTGTCGATGCATATTAGCGACTTCTGTGAAAGAGTTAATAAGCGATAAACATTTGTGTCTGTGAACTTAGCATATCAATTCCTAGAAGATCAACAAAAAAGGTGAGTTCTCTTCGCATGCAGGTGAGTTCTATAGTTCCTCATACTTTTTTTTTAATAGTTCTGCCCATTTGAGTCCAAAAAAATACACTTATAGAACTACTACTTATAGAACTATTTACTGGAACTATAGAACTCGACTGCATGCGAAGAGAACTCTCAAAATTTTTTGATTTTCTAGCATTTTGAAAAAATTTTTGATTTACGGTTTTTCAAATTATTTTGAGTGTATTTTTTAAGGCTAAAATGGTCGGAACTTTTTAAAAAAAGTATGAGGAACTATAAAAGTCGACTGCATGCGAAGAGAACTCTTAAAATTTTTTGATTTTCTGGAGTTTTGAAAATTTTTTTGATTTACGGTTTTTCAAATTATTTTGAGTGTATTTTTTATGGCTAAAACAGTCGGAACTTTTTAAAAAAGTATGAGGAACTATAGAACTCGACTGCATGCGAAGAGAACTCTCAAAAATTTTTGATTTTCTAGCATTTTGAAAAAATTTTTGATTCACGGTTTTTCAAATTATTTTGAGTGTATTTTTTGTGGCTAAAACGGTCGGAACTATTTAAAAAAAGTATGAGGAACTATAGAACTCGACTGCATGCGAATAGAACTCTCAAATATTTTTGATTTTCTGGCATTTTGAAAAATTTTATGATTTACGGTTTTTCGAATTATTTTGAGTGTATTTTTTATGGCTAAAACGGTCGGAACTTTTTAAAAAAAGTATGAGGAACTATAGAACTCGACTGCATGCGAAGAGAACTCTCAACATTTTTTGATTTTCTGGCATTTTTAAAAATTTTATGATTTACGGTTTTTCAAATTATTTTGAGTGTATTTTTTAAGGCTAAAACGATCGGAACTTATTAAAAAAAGTATGAGGAACTATAGAACTCGACTGCATGCGAGGGGAACTCTCAAAATTTTTTGATTTTCTGGCATTTTGAAAAATTTTATGATTTACGGTTTTACAAATTATTTTGAGTGTATTTTTTGTAGCTAAAACGGTCGGAACTTTTTAAAAAAAGTATGAGGAACTATAGAACTCTACTGCATGCGAAGAGAACTCTCAAAATTTTTTGATTTTCTGAAGTTTTGAAATATTTTTTGACTTACGGTTTTTCAAATTATTTTGAGTGTATTTTTTGTGGCTAAAACGGTCGGAACTTTTTAAAAAAAGTATGAGCAACTATGGAACTCGACTGCATGCGAAGAGAACTCTCAAAATTTTTTGATTTTCTGGCATTTTGAAAAATTTTATGAATTACGGTTTTACAAATTATTTTGAGTGTATTTTTTGTAGCTAAAACGGTCGGAACTTTTTAAAAAAAGTATGAGGAACTATAGAACTCTACTGCATGCGAAGAGAACTCTCAAAATTTTTTGATTTTCTGAAGTTTTGATTTTTTTTTTTTTGATTTACGGTTTTTCAAATTATTTTGAGTGTATTTTTTGTGGCTAAAACGGTCGGAACTTTTTAAAAAAAGTATGAGCAACTACAGAACTCGACTGCATGCGAAGAGAACTCTCAAATTTTTTTGATTTTCTAGCATTTTGAAAAAATGTTTGATTTACGGTTTTTCAAATTATTTTGAGTGTATTTTTTATGGCTAAAATGGTCGGAACTTATTAAAAAAAGTATGAGGAACTATAGAACTCGACTGCATGCGAAGAGAACTCTTAAAATTTTTTGATTTTCTGAAGTATTGAATTTTTTTTTTATTTACGGTTTTTCAAATAATTTTGAGTGCATTTTTTATGGCTAAAATGGTCGGAACTTTTTAAAAAAAGTATGAGGAACTATAGAAATCGACTGCATGCGAAGAGAACTCTCAAATTTTTTGATTTTCTGGTGTTTTGAAAATTTTTTTGATTTACGGTTTTTCAAATTATTTTGAGTGTATTTTTTAACGCTAAAACGGTCGGAACTTTATAAAAAAATATGAGGAACTATAGAACTCGACTGCATGCGAAGAGAAGTCTCAAAATTTTTTGATTTTCTAGCATTTTGAAAAATTTTTGATTTACGGCTTTTCAAATTATTTTGAGTGTATTTTTTGTGGCTAAAACGGTCGGAACTATTTAAAAAAAGTATGAGGAACTATAGAACTCGACTGCATGCGAAGAGAACTCTCAAAATTTTTTGATTTTCTGAAGTTTTGAAATTTTTTTTTGATTTACGGTTTTTCAAATTATTTTGAGTGTCTTTTTTGTGGCTAAACCGGTCGGAACTATTTAAAAAAAGTATGAGGAACTATAGAACTCGACTGCATGCGAAGAGAACTCTTAAAATTTTTTGATTTTCTGAAGTTTTGAAAAATTTTATGATTTACGGTTTTTCAAATAAATTTGAGTGCATTTTTTATGGCTCAAAAGGTCGGAACTTTTTAAAAAAAGTATGAGGAACTATAGAACTCGACTGTATGCGAAGAGAACTTTCAAAATGTTGTTGTTTTTTTCTGTTTGGTACATTTTTTTTGTTATATCATTTAATGATCAACAATATTTTACAGTGTATTTTTTTTGGCTAAAATGGGCGGAACTATTGAAAAAAAGTATGAGGGACAATAGAACTCGACTGCATGCGAAGAGAACTCTTAAAATTTTTTGATTTTCTAGCATATTGAAAAAAATTCTGATTTACGGTTTTTCAAATTATTTTGAGTGTATTTTTTATGGCTAAAATGGTCGGAACATTTTAAAAAAAGTATGAGGAACTATAGAAATCGACTGCATGCGAAGAGAACTCTTAAAATTTTTTGATTTTCTGGAGTTTTGAAAATTTTTTTGATTTACGGTTTTTCTAATTATTTTGAGTGTATTTTTTATGGCTAAAATGGTCGGAACTTTTTAAAAAAAGTATAAGAAACTATAGAAATCGACTGCATGCAAAGAGAACTCTTAAAAATTTTTGATTTTCTAGAGTTTTCAAAATTTTTTTGATTTACGGTTTTGCAAATTATTTTGAGTGTATTTTTTATGTCTAAAATGGTCGGAACTTTTTAAAAAAGTATGAGGAACTATAGAACTCGACTGCATGCGAAGAAAACTCTCAAAATTTTTTGATTTTCTAGCATTTTGAAAAAAAATTTGATTTACGGTTTTTCAAATTATTTTGAGTGTATTTTTTATGGCTAAAATGGTCGGAACTTTTTAAAAAAAGTATGAGGAACTATAGAACTCGACTGCATGCGAAGAGAACTCTCAAAATTTTTTGATTTTCTGGCATTTTGAAAAATTTTATGATTTACGGTTTTACAAATTATTTTGAGTGTATTTTTGTAGCTAAAACGGTCGGAACTTTTTAAAAAAAGTATGAGGAATTATAGAACTCTACTGCATGCGAAGAGAACTCTCAAAATTTTTTGATTTTCTGGCATTTTGAAATTTTTTTTCATTCACGGTTTTTCAAATTATTTTGAGTGTATTTTTTATGGCTAAAATGGTCGGAACTTTTTAAAAAAAGTATGAGGAACTATAGAACTCGACTGCATGCGAAGAGAACTCTCAAATTTTTTTAATTTTCTGGCATTTTGAAAAATTTTTTGATTTACGGTTTTTCAAATTATTTTGAGTGTATTTTTTGTAGCTAAAACGGTCGGAACTTTTTAAAAAAAGTATGAGAAATTATAGAATTCTACTGCATGCGAAGAGAACTTTAAAAATTTTTTGATTTTCTGAAGTTTTGAAAATTTTTTTGATTTACGGTTTTTCAAATTATTTTGAGTGTATTTTTTGTGGCTAAAACGGTCGGAACTTTTTAAAAAAAGTATGAGCAACTACAGAACTCGACTGCATGCGAAGAGAACTCTCAAAATTTTTTGGTTTCTAGCATTTTGAAAACATTTTTGATTTACGGTTTTTCAAATTATTTTGAGTGTATTTTTTATGGCTAAAATGGTTGGAACTTATTAAAAAAAGTATGAGGAACTTTAGAACTCGACCGCATGCGAAGAGAACTCTCAAAATTTTTTGATTTTCTGGCATTTTGAAAAAATTTTTGATTTACGGTTTTTCAAATTATTTTGAGTGTATTTTTTAAGGCTAAAACGGTCGGAACTTTTTAAAAAAGTATAAGGAACTATAGAACTCGACTGCATGCGAAGAGAACTCTCAAAATTTTTTGATTTTCTAGCATTTTGAAAAAATTTTTGATTTACGGTTTTTCAAATTATTTTGAGTGTATTTTTTATGGCTAAAATGGTCGGAACTTTTTAAAAAAGTATAAGGAACTATAGAACTCGACTGCATGCGAAGAGAACTCTCAATTTTTTTTGATTTTCTAGCATTTTGAAAAAATTTCTGATTTACGGTTTTTCAAATTATTTTGAGTGTATTTTTTATGGCTAAAATGGTCGGAACTTATTAAAAAAAGTATGAGGAACTATAGAACTCGACTTCATGCGAAGAGAACTCTCAAAATTTTTTGATTTTCTGAAGTTTTGAAATTTTTTTGATTTACGGTTTTTCAAATTATTTTGAGTGTATTTTTTGTGGCTAAAACGGTCGGAACTATTTAAAAAAAGTATGAGGAACTATAGAACTCGACTGCATTCGAAGAGAACTCTTAAAATTTTTTGATTTTCTGGCATTTTCTGGAGTTTTGAAAATTTTTTTGATTTACGGTTTTTCAAATTATTTTGAGTGTATTTTTTATGGCTAAAATGGTCGGAACTTTTTAAAAAAAGTATGAGGAACTATAGAACTCGACTGCATGTGAAGAGAACTCTCAACATTTTTTGATTTTCTAGCATTTTGAAATTATTTTTGATTTACGGTTTTTCAAATTATTTTGAGTGTATTTTTTGTGGCTAAAACGGTCGGAACTATTTAAAAAAAGTATGAGGAACTATAGAACTCGACTGCATGCGCAGAGAACTCTCAAAATTTTTGGATTTTCTGGAAAATGATATGCTACCGGAAGTTAGCAGATCATTTTTTTAAGTGTATTTTTTTGGACTCAAATGGGCAGAACTATTAAAAGAAAGTATGAGGAACTATAGAACTCAGCTGCATGCGAAGAGAACTCACCTTTTTTATTGATCTTCTAGGAATTGATATGCTAAGTTCACAGACACTAAACATTTTTCATAAAAAAGATGAATTGTGGCCACTTATCTGGACTTATGAGTTTCATGCTTGTGCCTAAGCCAGTCTTGCATCGCTTACTCGCTCCAGTTTGTAGACCACACTGTATTTGCCAAAAAATAATAATAATAGAAATAATTTTAAAAGAAATTCTATCCTACTGCACCCACACAAAATTTCCAAAAAAAAAACTATTTTTCTCTTAAACTTAAGATAAAATTCCTTTTTTACAAAAAAAAACTTCGGTATTAAGTCCCGCAAAAAGTGTTTTCTATAAAACGGTTTTTTTTATTTTTTTTTTTATTTATATATATATATATATATATATATATATATATATATATATATATATATATATATATATATATATATATATGTTCCAAGTGGAGAAAGGGGGGTCGGGTCAATATATAAATATAAAATTATACCTGTTATTTGTTGTTGTATATTTTTGTGGGGTTTGATGAAGATGGTGTTTTCCAACGTTGTACTTTATGTTGTTTTCAATGTTGTATTTAATGTTGTCTTCAATGTGTCTTTAGATGTTCTATGTTTATAAACGTGATGAATGTTGTTTATGTTTGATATATGTTGTTTAATGTTTTTATATATTGTATTTGTTGCACTCACTGTGTTGTAATTGTTCTTTATTTGTTAATTGTTAATTATGTTCAATTTTGTGTTGTGTTTATTTTGTGTTATTTCACTTGTATAAATTGTCATTGATATTTATTGTCACTTGTGTTTTTTTTGTGTTTGGGTTTTATGTTTTGGAATCGTGTGGCGAATTTTAGTTGACCATCTCGGGTGATTGGTACTGAGTAATAATTTCGTCCGTTCGTCATCCGTTCGTCTTCCGATGGTCGTATATACACGACGAGGGTTTACTGCAGCGCCGTCTTGTTCTGCGGTGGCAGCTAGCGAAAATAGGCGGACGGATGTGTGCGCAACAACGATAGTTTACGTTGTGCGTAAACATTCCGCCCGCCTTGCAGTATCTGCAAAAATTAAATATTATTATACATATGTATCAAATTTTGGGTACTTCATCAGAATTCATTTTATATTTTTTTTTTGTTTGATACTTAATGGGTTAAGTTTGTGGTTGGGTGAGTGGGTCTATGGGCTCAAAGTCGTCATGGGCCAGACATTATCCAACCGAACGCAGTACTTTGAACGAGCGCGAGTCAAGTTTCGCACATAATGAATCCTGCTTTAATCATGCGAGGATATACATCCGCTCCCAGCTATGTTGAGATATTTGAGATGATGTATATTTCGGGTCAGCAAGGAAGAGGTGCACGAATTGACTTCCAATTTCATATATATCCTCCTTGTAGGGTTTACGAGGCAACTCATCTGATATGAGCGCTTGCACTTCCACTTTAAACTTATCGTCAAATCTCGATCCCACTACCAACTTGCAGAGGCGATGGCTATTCAAATTATACTTTTCAATTTGCTAATAATTTGCGCCGAGATCGTGGTCATCGGTTTCGTCGGTTGATTAAAGCCCGGACCAAATGCCAGTCATCTTCTTGGTAAATCTTGAGCGCGGCAGTAGGGATAAGGGTCTGATATAGATTCATATTGACGAATTTCGAGCATGTGAGTAGCCTGTGATCCTTTTTGCAAATCCCGCAGACTACATGACGGTACACAATACGGGTTGAGCTTTGATGGGAGCGAGAAATGCCGGTTCTGTAGTCATCGCTGTTATTGTTGTTGCTATGCTCCTTGTTGTCACTCGAGCTCCTGCTGGTTTCATTGGTACGCCTGGCGGTCGTGTGCGTCTGACGGTGCTGGACCTTACGTTGTTGTTGCGCTTGACATGTTGGTTGCGCTTGATGTTGTTGTTGCGTTCAGCCCTTTTCTCGCCGTGTTTATCGCCGGCTTTCCTTTTGGCGCTGAAGTTGGTGTTTGGTGCCATAGTAACTGTAAAGAAAGAGGGTAAAAATACAATTGGGCTTACCATGGCTGGGTTAGGGTATGTTTATTGGGTTGACGGCAGAACTACTACTTTTGCAATGGGTCTTGTAGTAGTTCCCTTAGCCGTTCGAATTTCTGCTACACGAGTCGTAGCGTCAGAGCCTGAAAACACTTTCATGACTTGACCTAAGCTCCGTTCGTGCGGGGGCAAATTTTCGTCTCGAATGATCACGAGATCATCGACTTCTACATTTCTCTGCGGGTACTTCCATTTGTATCGTTTGTGGAGTTCCTTGAGATGCTCATCTTTGCATCGACGACAAAAATGATGATGCAGAAGTTATTGCCATCGGTTTATGATGCTCAACGAGGGGTCATTTAAATCAGGCTCTGCTGGGGTCAATAATGGACTGCCTATTAAAAAATGTCCAGGGGTCAATGGGTTCAAATCATTCGGGTTTTCGCTTGAAGGACTCAAGGGTCGTGAGTTTAGGCAACCTTCAATTTTAGCGAGTAGAGACGAAATGTCCTCAAATGTGGAGATACCTTCTTCAAATGGGTCTTGAAGCTTTTTACTCCGGCTTCCATAGTCCACCCATGTGTGGAGATCCTGGGGGAGTAAAATGCCACACAATATCTTGATGACTGTAGCTGGTAACAATTTGGGTTTGAAGTGTCATCCAAAATTCTTGCCGATCCTTCTTCAGCATTTGTGCGGTCCTACGAAGTTTGTCCCATTATCTGAATAAAGGGCGGCAGGGCATCCTCGCCTCGAAAAAAATTTAGAAATTGCCGCTAGGAACGCCTGGGTCGTAAGATCACTCACTGGTTCGAGATGTACGGCCTTCGTTGCGAAGCAAAGAAAAACGCAGACATAGCCTTTGGTTATTAAACAAGCACGTCCGGTGTAGTTTTTGGCTTCGATGGGTCCTGCGAAATCAATTCCTGTGTTGGTAAATGGACGTGTGTTCGTGCGTTCAGGTATTTGGGTCTGTTGCTTCTTTTTATGCAACACGCAGACCTTGCATTTGAGTATCGTGGTTTTGATTAGGGTCTTGAGTTTTGGCATCCAAAACTCTGCTTGTATTAATCTCAAAACCAGCTGGTTACCGCCATGAAGGATCACAAGATGGGTCATGTGGGTCAGGCAATCATTTTTCTCTTATTATACCTTTCATGTCTATAAAGGGATTTAGGGTCAAAATTAAGCTTTTCGATGCAATTTGAGTTTTGTTGGAATGTGCCGAGTACTCTTCAGCAAACAATTTTTGTTGGCTGATGATTTTTCCTGGGTCGTGTGGGTCATTAAAAGTCGCCTAGAGGGTGATGAATTTCTGTAAAATCGAAACACATATGCTAAAACGCGTAAAGCTCTTGGCAACGATGAAAATCTTTCCAATAAATCTGATTGAGTTGTAATGGCAATGATTTAATGGGTTTTAAGTCTAGGGTCGTTTCAATTGGGTCTTTGGACGTAGGCCAATTTTCTTCGGTTTCCTGAAGCCATGTGTGTCCATTCCACCAAAGTTGATGTTCTCTTAATTCCAGTGCGGAGCAACCGCGACTGGCAACGTCTGCGGGGTTGTCATGTGAGTCTTCGAGGTGCCAGTTATTGACACCGACCTTCTCCATGATGGTAGCAACACGATTGGCCACAAAGGTAGTCCAAGAACAGGGTGGTTTATTTAACCAGGCCAGGAATATGGTTGAGTCCGTCCAAAAATGGGTTCTAAATTGGGTCATATTTATTTGGGGTAAAATGAAATCGAAGAGACAGCGCCACAGTTGCATTTTCTGTGTATTGAGAAAATGCAACTGTGGAATTTCAATATTATTGATAGCCACGTAGCCATCGACAAATGCTTGCCACTTGTGTAGGGTCAAAGGGTTAAGAGTATCATCCCAATCGGTTTTATCGAGCCACACTTGTTGTATTATAATTTTTGCGGCGACTACTGCTGATGCAAGCTATCCCGCTGGGTTAAATAATTTGGCGATAGGTTTTTGCTCGATTGGTGGGACAATAAAAAATAATGAGTCTTTTTTGGCATTCTATCTAATGCCGAGGGTCTTAGCGTTGCGGTCCTTTGATAGGTTAAGTAAATCTATGTCCAAAAGATGGTCTTTTGGAAGATCATTCAAGACTTGCTGAGTGTTCGCTGTCCATTTGCGTAGTGATAATCCTGCAGACTCTAATGCGTCTATGACTTCATCCCGAGCTTCCGTAGCTTGTGTCACATCATGTGCACCGCCTAAAACATCGTCCACATACATACTATTTTTAAGTATGTAGGATGCACGTGGGTGAGTTGTTTGCAAATCATCGGCTAATTGGTACAGGATCCTAATTGCTAGATATGGTGCACAATTGACATCAAAGGTAACGGTTTGCAGCTCATTGTCTTCAATTGGGTCATCGGGCGATTTTCTTAAGATTATTCTTTGGTAGGGTCGATGGTTTGTGTCATCGACAATCTGACGATACATTTTTTGTATATCAGCATTGGAAACAAACCGATAAAATCGCCATTTTAAAATTAGACAGACTAAGTCGAGCTGCAGTATGGGTCCTGTATATAAAATGTCGTTGAGACTTTTTCCGTTAGCCGTTGAGATCGAGGCATTAAACACGACTCTTAATATAGTCGTCACTCGATCGTGTTTTATAACAGCATGATTTGGCAAGTAATAATGAGAGGGACAACTGCTTTTAGATGGTGAGAAACTTTCTTCTAAATATTCTAATATTATTTGGTCATATTCAGCTTTAAGAGTGGGTCTATTTAAAAGCGATTTTTCATTTCGCAAAAATTGGAAGATAGCAATATGTCTTGAATTTCCGATATTATTTTCTGCGGGTTTAAATGGGAGGGTCACAATATATCGGCCTGATGGGTCACGACGGGTCTTGTTCTGGACATTCATTTCACAAACATTGTCTTCATCACAATGTGGCTTATTTGTCGTATTCCTTTCATTTCCCAAAATTTCGTCAAGAAATCATCTAGGGTCACCTTGATATAATGATACAACATTAAAGGGTCTTGACGTTTGGGAAATGGTGCCTGACAGAATCCAACCAAATTCTGTTTCCTGTGCTAATATGGTTCCTAGCACATTATGTTGAATGCCTTTTCTTATAATTTTTGGATAAAGATCGCATCCAATGATCCACGGATCTGGTCATGTAAAATAAAGAGTCTGCTAACTTTAATTCTGATAAATTTTCTTTAAGAGTCGGGTGGTTTTACATGATCATATCCACGGATCTGGTCCTGTAAAATAAAGAGTCTGCTAACTATAGTTCTGATAAATTTTCTTTAAGAGTCGGGTCGAGTGAGTATGTGGGTAACTCACTTGTAAGTGATTTCAGAACTAGGACGTTAACTACTATATGTAAATTTGGATATGTGGTTGATCCAACACCTTTTTGTTGGAGTGGCAGATACAGTCTGGCTGAGTCCTGTAACCTGCGCGTAAAGATCCTGCGTTGGTAGCTCTATTTGCTTCCTCAGCTTGTCCATTCGCGAGTTGCCATTGTGTCCCACGTTGACCATTGCAGTACCTAGAAGAATTTTTCTCATATTGCTTGCCGGGTCGTTTGGATTTGGGTGAGAAGTGAACTGTATAATTGTGAATGCTTGGCGAGTGGGTCCTGTCTGGTGAGTTTCAGCTTCCGTCTGTCCATTGCTGCCTGAAGGTGATCTGGGTCAGTGTCTGGGGTCCTATGCAGCAAGAGTTGTGTCCTAGAAGAATTTTTCTCATATTGCTGCCCGGGTCGTTTGGAGTTGGATGAGAAGTGGACTGTATAATTGTGAATGATTGGCGAGTGGGTCCGTTCTGGTGAGTTTCAGCTTCCGTCTGTCCATTGCTGCCTGAAGGTTGATCTGGGTCAGTGTCTGGGGTCCTATGCAGCAACGAGTTGTGTCTTTTATTGCAGAATTTACAACTAAAAGTACTCTTGCAATCCTTCAAGCTATGAGATACCGCTAGACAGTTGAAACAATATCCCGTTAAATTTTATAATTAAATTTCAGATTCAAAAAAAGTGTTTATATAAACTTGTATAATTAAACCAGCACTTTCTGCAGAAAAGAAAAATATTTATTTGAAATTAAACACAAAATTCAGTAAAACTTTATTTACACAAAAAAAAAGGTGGTCAAGCCCAACCTTTTTGGTGTCGGGACCCCTTTTAACTCTATATGTCTCCTGCGACCTTTTGAAATTACTTATAAAATAGAGATTTTTTGTTTACACTGAAAAATATTATTGTGTTTAGAATTAAATTATTTAAGAAATTATGAAATTAAATTAATTATATTGAGATTTTACTTATGAAATTTGTAACAAATAAAATGGAAATAACAAAAAAATTTAATATTAATTAAATATTTTTTCGCAAGCCGACAGTGCATACATAAATCATTTAATAACGAGGAACATAAATGGGAACCAGTTTCGTTTTTATATTCGGAATCAGAACACTTTTAAAATGTATAAGTGGGACCAAAATCGCTATTATAAAAGGTCTTGAAACCAGAATCGGAACCGTTAACCCAAAGGGTTTTTGTCACTGAAATCATTTGTTATTTTCTCAATTTCTATTTGATAAATTACTCTCTCGATACAGTTTTTAGGTAACTCATATTTGGTAGTGGACAAATTCTGAGAATCATGCGAACTAATTCTACCAGAAATGAGAGGTTTCATTTCATATTAAAATCCTTGTAGAATAGTGTTATCATCTGAATGTTTACGAATTTTTACCTTTTGTACAGTTTTGGAATATTGAAATTTTTTAAATTTAAAATTTAAATTCGGTTTGATTTTACGACAACGATAATTTCAGATTAGAAGTGTTTTTACTATTTTTAACATATTTACAATTTAATGCTTCATATAGATAAATTTAAAATTTTATTTAATTCCATTTTTTTAATTAAATTATTTAAAAATCTAATTTCAATATCCATTGGCGACCCCCTGAAAATGGACTCGCGGCATCACAAAAGTTCATTTAATGTTATTTAAATAATACACATTTTAAACTCATTTTATTTTATTATATTGACTCGCTAAAGTCATCCGCAACAGTAGTTTTGCTACAAATGCATAATTATCTATTAAATATGTCAATACTTGCAGCAAGGTCACCTATTCCTCTAGTATTTGCAGTGATACTACACTAATATGACATTTGACATTATGATGTTTATAAGAAGCATCTCATAAATAACACGAAATATGTGATGTTTATAATTACTAACACTTTTGTTGCAAATTTTTTTTTATTTACTGCATGTAGTAACAAGTCATTTTTTTACGCGAACTAGTTGCAGCAACACTCACATAAATATTCCGTTTTCTTAGTGTATACACTAAGAAACAAGATTTTTATAAAAGTCTAGCAAATATTCAAACTTCCGATAAGTTTAAACAAACATGCAGCAAAACTCTTAGTATTATTTAAATATGTCATATATGCAGATAGTTACGAAATGTTCGAAACAACAGCAAGGCAAATTAAGATATTTACAATTGACTGATAGCAAACATACTGAGTTCTTGCACGGATTTAAACGATTTGTTTGAATATGTTTGAATGTAATTAAAAAATAATACGAAATCACCACACATGTATTACGAATGAAGTGTAATTAAATTATTGTTCAGATTGTAATAACATATTACAATGTGTAAACATTGTATATATTCCCAAGCTGAATCTGTCAAACTTATCATAAATATGTTACAACACAAACATAAAATTTTAATTGCATTTGAATATACTGTTTCTTGGCAGTTTACTTGGTTATAACTATGTTTCAAAACAAATAGAAAATGCTATTCAAATCTAATTATAACGTATGTTCGTAACGGTCGTCTTCATTCGATTAGTTATCGACAGACGAAGTTGGCAACGTTGCGCAGCATTTTATACCTACGCCATCTCTTGCCATCGTTGAACATATTGATGTTTAAAAACAAACAAAAAAGATATTGGATTTAAATAAATGTATTCGTCCAACATTCTTCTTGTATACGAAGTTGGCACTCGTTGAGCAGAATTTTCTATCTACGTCACTTTTGTCGTCGTTTGAAATATGTATTGGTCCTTTTAAACATACTGATATTTGAAAAAATACAAAAAATGGTATTAGATGTCAATAAAAGTATTCTTGCAATATTCTTCTTGTATACGAAGTTGATACTCGGTGACCGCCATTTTCTGAATACGTGTCTTTTGATGTTTGTTGAGAAAACGTACTCGTATCGGTAATACGATGTCATTTGTAAATTTTAAAAAATATACAAATTGTGGTATAAAAAGTACAAAAAGTAAAAGGACGTACCAGAAGCCCCTGACTCAAAATGGTGAGTTCGGGACGGAAAGGAGCGTGCAGCGATGGGTTTATCTGTTGAAGAATCGCAGAAGATACACATCCCAAGTAACTACTTTGTGGCAATTTAAGTGGTAGCCACACAATTGTCATTAAAGTGTTTGTTCCAAATCATGCGAAATATACATATTTGCCACCCAATTGCCAGTCAAAAAGCCCCGGGCGAGACTTAGTTTCCACAAATTTCGATCCATTAAAGTGTCGGTTCGTAGCCGCGGTAGCTCAGTGGTTAGTGCGTTGTACTGCGAGCCGAAATGTCCCCGGTTCAAGCCTGGACTGGGGCTAACATAGAAAGATTTTTTCTATACCGCGCTACCTCACGGCAGTAAATGGCAAACCTCTGGGAGTAAAAACACGCACAGCTGAAAATGGTGAGAGAGCTCGGCCTATTATTATTATTATTAAAGTGTCGGTTCACCTACTTGGAACTTGAACTGAAATTTTAAATGTGGAACTTGTGTGGATTAAAAATAAAAATAAAACTGCACATAATGTCAAAATTATGCTAAAGCATAATAATATAAGTCTTTACGAACAGATTTTTCGGAAAACTACAATGTTATGCTAGTGGAAAGCATGGCCATTTCATGAAAAATTGTCCAAACAAGCGGAAGTCATAGAAAACCGCGCGAAGATTGTGATCGGCGAAGAAAGAACAGTGTGTTTTTCAGTTTCGGACAAGCGCACGTTAATGATTGCTTCATCGATTCGACAGCAACTTGTCATATGTGTCGCAATGAGAATTTCTTCACGAAGGTAGATCGGAATAAAAACTAAAAGATATTTCTGGCGGATGGCACTGAAATAAAAGCATATGGAACTGGCAAAGGTATTTTAATATGATGAAACAAGGAGATAAACGTGTGTAACCTTTTATTTGTTTCGGAATTTGACGGGAGTTTGCTCTCCGTGCGCAAGTTAGCAGCTGGTGAACTGAAGGTATTGTTGGTGTGTGGAAGCAACTGCACTATTTCATTGAATGAGGAGATCTGTGATATTGCAACGCTTAAGAATAATTTGTATGTTCTGAACGAAAGCAACATGGCTCAAAGGTATGTGCAATAAAAACTGATTGCGTACATGTGTTGCATAGACGCTTTGGAGATCGCGATGTGGAAACAATCAAGGCAGGGTTCAACAAGAACATGATGAATGGGGTGAGTCTATGAAATTGGAAATGCAATTATAATTGCGAAGTTTGTCTGAAAATTACTCGGAAACCATTCCCGAAGGCATCCGAGAACCGATCAGCGAACATATTGGACCTAGACATAGCGATTTATGTGGTCCTATGCAAAATCAAACTCCGAGTGGAAATCGATGCACGCTTACTCTGATACACGCTTACTCTGATGAAAAGTAGATATTGCACAGTTTATTTTCTACATTTAGGAAAAGTTTAAAGAATTTGTCGCATGCACAGAAAATAAATTTGGTAAAACGATGAAAACTTTTCAGAAATTTTTCTGCACACCAATTAACTGCACCATATACTCCACAGTAAAACGGCATTGCTGAACGCAAAAATAGAAGTATTGTGGAAATGGAGCGTTGCATGCTCTTTGATGCAAATATCTACACGAAGTACTGGGAAGAAGAATACTGCAAACTATACTCAGAACAGTCTAACATCAAGATCTACTGATATTACGCAGTACGAGATTTGGTTTGGCAAGAAACCAAAGTTGAACTATATTCGAATTTTTAGTTCGGTTGCTTATGCTCATATAATTAAACAAAGACGTAAAATTATATATTAAAGAATTAACGCTTAGTTGGTTACTGCGAAGAATCTAAGGCTTTTCGACAGAGATGTTGAGTTCATCGAGAAAAATAGTATTTACGTTGCTGATCAAGAATACCACCGTTTTGTTCCTGTAAATTTTTCGAAACCAGAAAACTTGAATGTTGCAAACGAAGAAACGTGCGATAATCTACAAGATGGAACTGAGGAATAACATGATGCTATTATTTTAATTACTTCGGAAGATGATATAACTTCTAGATTTGAAACTGCCGATAGCGATACTTCCACATCAGAACGGGAACCTGTGACAATTTAACCACGCAGACGGTAATCGGTAATCATGAAGATGACACAAGCGGATGACACAAGCAAAGATGCAGTTCGGGACCCGAGAGTGAGCAATGCCGAACAGCAATGATGGACGAAATCAATTCAATGCATACCAACGAGACTTGGGATCTAGTAGAGTTACCAACGGGACGATAGTTCGTAGGCTTTAAGTGGGTCTACAAAATAAAGCAATGCGTATATGGCAGTCAACAATACAAGGCCAGACTTGTGGCCAAAGATTTTTCCGAAAAATACGGGGAGGACTATGATCAAATTCGCACCAGTTTTCAAACAAACCAGTCTTCAAACAAACCACACTGAGAACTCTATTGGCCATAGCATCATACAAAAATATGATGGTTCAACACGTGGATGTTAAAACCGCTTTCTTAAATGGTGAGTTAAATGCAGAAATTTATATTAAGCAGCCAGAAGGTTTTGTAGAAGCACGTGAAGAAAACTTAATAGAAGCATATATGGCTTGAACCAATCAACTCGTTGCTGGAATCAGCGAATTAATGATATTTTGATTCAATTGGGATTCAGATGCGGAATCGCTGACACTTTGTACATCAAAAACATTGACGATAAATATATGTATATTCTGATATATGTTGATGACATTATAATTGCATCTGAGAATGCAGATTCAATGGATAAAATTATTTCTTATATTTAATTTGGATAATCTAAAGTTATATTTGGATATTGAAATACTTAGAAATGAAGAAGGCATATTCTACATGCATCAACAGAAATAAATCAATAATTTACTTATTGAATATGGAATGGAAGATGCACATGTTTCGAAAATTCCATTAGACCCAGGATATATGAAAAAATATGACAATGATGAATTTTTAGTTAACAACAATAATTATAGCAAACCGATCGGATCAATATTGTATTTCGCTGGAACACAACACCAGATATTGTCGTTGAAGTTTCTAAACGTGGGCCATACGTGTCAAAGAGATTGGGTTGAAGTCAAAAGGGTGCTTAAATATCTAAAGGCAACTCAGAACCAAAAATTACTTAAAACTTGTCGGATACACTGATGCAGATTGGGCTGGTGATCTAGAAACACGCTAGTCAACTAGTAGATACACATTTATGCTGGGTTCCGCAAAAATCAATTATGGAAGTCGCAAACAATCGAACACAACATTATATTCAACGGAAACGGAATTGGTTGCACTTACTAAAGCGTCTCAAGAAGCTGTTTGGCTTTTAAGACTACTTCTAAATCTGGGGTGACAAATTTGAATCTTGTAATCTACGAGGACAACCAAAGTTGCTTAGAAATTCTAGAAGGTGAGAACGTGAATCCAAGGAGTAAGCACATTGATGTTAAGTATTTATACACTAGAGAAATTCGCAATTCTGGAGCCCTACAATAGGTTTATTATCCCACGGCTATGTTAATTAAAAATTAAACTTTGTAAATTTAGAGATTTGTCTGGTTTAAATTATTAAATGTATATTATTAAGAAGGGATGATAAAATAGTTTAATAACATGTACTGCCCGTGAAAAAATGATTACATATAATTATATGAAATCATGTATAAATATATATGGTTGCATATATGATCATATCTAATTTGATATTATTTCATTTATAATTATATCTAATCATATAACGTAGATATGGAATCAGATATGATTGGATATCGTGCGATATTTGGATACATATATGGTCATATCTAATTATATATAATTTATATGAGATATATAGGATATATGATGCCATATATAATTTGATAAAACCATATATAATCATATATGGCATATATGAAGCCATATATAATCAGATATTAAATCATATATAAATAGATATGGATTCATATATGATTGGATGTTCCATATAGTGATTACAATCACATGTGATCTGATTCAGGGGTGCAGCCAGTATCTACTTTAAAAAAACGATACCTTATAAAAAGTATGAATTATATATTTGATGCAAAAACACTTAGTTTAATAAGAAAGCAATCGTTTTTTGAGAATTTTCTGACAAAAAAATATTGTTTTTAAAAATTTAAACCAACCATACATATTTAGGTTCATATATGTGTTCATATCTAATTATATTTATGTAGTCATATATAATTAGATAGAGACAAATTACGGATCTACAAATACTTTAATTTTCATTACTTCCAAATAGATATTCTTTAGTTAGTCGTGGGTTTCTTCTATTTAATTGTATTTATAAGAAAATGAATAAAAAAAAAAAATATATATATATATATATATATATATATATATATATATATATATATATATATATATCTATATATATCTATATATATAGATATCCATTAATATTGCGCAATTCATTTTTATGTACAATAATCAAACGTACACTCAAAAAATTACTATGGTGATACTAACAAAAATCTTGTCTAATTTAACAAAATATTTGTTAATAGACGATCAAGAAGAAAAACGGCTATTAACAAATTGTCTTTTTCATCTAATAATGTACTTTTGTCTCATTAACAAAGTAAATTTGTATGATATACAAATTTATTTTGTTAGACGAACAAATTTATGTTGTTCAACGAACAAATTTATTTTCTTCTATAAATAAATTTATTTTGTTGGAAAATATATTTTTTGGTACCTCCTGTGCCTTTAAAATAAGGAATAAAAATTGTGTGTCAATTTTCCTTTTTATCATAAAGTCATATGTAGACAAAGACCCTTGCACGATCCCTATGATGGAAAATTTTAAAGTTCCACTTTGATTTTAATGCCACCCTACTCCAAAACAAATAGAGAAGGAGTGGCTAAAATCAACAAATGGCTCTTGAGAATCCTCCAGTATTCCATACAAACAATTTAAAGTGTATTTTTATGTTATAATACTGAAACTGCACTACATTTTAATAATGCAGTGCAAACGCTAATGTATTGGTGAATTAATTATTAAATGTCAACATAATATTATAATGTTTAAACATCGGAATAATGAATTATATGATAATAATATATATTATTAAAAATAAATAAAAAAAAAAAGAATTTAAATAAAATATTGCAGCTGGCAGGATTCAAACCCGCGTCCTTGTGCATAGAAGACAGGCATGCAATCGTCGTTAGACCTGTATTATTAAGGTAGGGTAGTCCCTAACACAGAAGTCACTAAAGTCACTGTATACGAGTTGTTTTATTAGTTCAATAAACCTTTACACAGTGAATTTAACAGAACTTATAAAGACCTACTCTTACAGTAGCTACACGACGTTCATATATTTTATGTCATCCCAATAAGCAATGAGTTTAGCAATAAAATTTAAATTTTTTTTACATGTCCATTGTCCGTTGAAAAATTTGGTAAGTATTGAATTAAAATTGAATTTTCTTATAAATATATTAAAATTCATTTAGTATACAGATTCCGATGTGTTAATACATATAGCCCGTGATGCAAGGGTGTGTTGCATCTGTATATTAGGGTACTAAACAATTTTTCAGAAATATAAAGTCGTTCGAGACATATTTGCATTTCCCATCGTCACACACCCATATTCAAAATGTTTCGCGAAATAAAAATTGGCGCACCGACCAACTCACCGTTTGCAGTCGTGTCAGTCGAGGACTTTTGTGACAGCAAGCAAAAGGCCACCGTGCCAGAGAATGAAGATCTTGCACACTACAATAGCAGGCCCAGTGATCTGACACTCTATGCGCCACTGCATTCGCACAATCAGTGATATCATTGTTGTACGCTTGAATAAGCAAACAAATCAATTAATATAAACGGTGGACTCGCATTTCTTTGGTCCAAACAATGCCATTTTTTTAACATTGGTCTTCCGGTAAATCGAATAAAATAACAAGCATTTCTTCTGTTAAGTTCACTTTATTCCTTTTGCAATTTCAACAACAAAAATATGTGAGTCCAACAACACAGCATCGAAACTTGCGATCGAGTTTTCGCGGAAATACAACAAACAAAAACCGTGACTTGCTTTACTATAAGGAGTTTATACTGGTGCAGTATTGCTGATGGCATTGTTAGACCTCAACCTTTGCATTTGTGGTAAAGGGTTGTAAAACGTTGTAACCATTGTACTCTTCTATTCTCAACATTTTGTGATTAATATCCTGATACATTTAGAATCCATGTCCATCGCACATACTTCTCGACTTCTGAGTCCGGCTAGAGAACGGTTAATAAGTAGACTGGTAAAGCTATCTATAGTCGCCGAACTTAATAGGACCATGCCAAAAATAAACGAAACCTTATAAAGTATGCATTGTATATTTGATGCAAAAAGCACTTAGTTTAATAATAAAACAATCGTTCTTTGTGTATATTCTGACAAAAAAAATATTGATTATGAAAATTTGAACGAAGTTTTATATTTAATATTCGAAATGTTGATGCTACGTATTTTTATGCTGGCTTTATCATCATACGTGGTCATCAGTAATTATCGGTAATTATAAGTGTATCACGTACTTCATCCATAGATTGTACGAGGGTTATATATGTATGCATAATGACTGCCATATGTATCACATACTTCACTCATCGATTGTACGCTGGTTATATATGCATGCATAATGACTGCCATAAGGATCCGACCACAGTACTGTATCCTAAGCTATGTTCTAACTTTGCAAAGACCAAAGTTAGATTCCCACATGTGCGAATCATTAATAAAGTTATTCTTCTGATTTTAAATAAAAAACCAAAATATGAGTACATACAAATTAAGTTGCATATATGTGTTCATATCTACTTATATATTGTCATATATAATTGGATAGAGCCAAATTACGGATCTGATCATATCAAATTATATATGATTATATATAAACATTTTGTACGAGTCTACATACACTTTTTGTATTAAATCATTAAATCAAATATTACATTTTTAAAATATTAAACATGAAAATAATGTTCATTACTTCGAAATAATTTTGTTTTTTTATTCATTTTCTTATAAATACAATTAAATAGAAGACACACACGACTAAGTTTAAAGAATATTTATTTCGAAGTAATGAACATTATTTTCATGTTTGATATTTTAAAAATGTAATATATATATATATATATATATATATATATATATATGTATATATATATATATATATATATATATAGATATAACCCCGAACGCGACTTGCGAAACGAAATTATTTAACGAATTAATAATTTACAAAAATTGACAATTATGACAATTAAAATAAATTATTCCAAATTTTGGTACAAATATATAAGCGTTAATATCGTTTTTTTGGGAAAATATTTTTAAGCGTTGATAGCGATGCCAAAAAAACGCCCGGCTATTAACAAATTGTCTTTTTCATTTTTACGATTTCAACTATTACAAAAATAGTAAATTGAGAACCACCCAGCACTGATTCGAACCTTGACAATCAGAGTGCACTGCGATTGTTAAGTTCTGCGAACGCCTTTTGCAAATGCTGGATTGCAAAACTATTTCCGGCATGGACTTTGTTAACTCGATCGCAGACAGTCGCATTTGCAAATCTGCAAATTTTTTTTGCATCAAGTTTTTGCTTATATTTAAAAAGTGCATCAATTGTTAATCACCGACCACAAGTGTCCAGCGGAATACCCCAGGAAGTTTTATAAATTACTTACACTAGAATTCCAAATTCCGCGACGCGGTCGCATAAACGCAAAACGTCGGCACAGTATTGTCTGGGACACTCATCCGCAAGGTTGTTGTACAAACCCAACGTAGCTGCGTAAATTTGACCTGGTCGACGCACTAAAATCTACGACACACAAAAATCAACGTTTGAGTCCTGCGTCGCACACAATCAGTGTCGTCGCCCAACAGCAGTGCTGTCGTATTCATTGGAACGGTTGTGCCGTCTAACAAAGACAGTGCCATCGCTCATATGCATTGTCGTCCCCAACAGCAGTGCTGTCGTCACTCATCGCAACGTATTGTACCGTCGAACAAAATCAGTTCAACCGCACACAATCAGTGTCGATGCGCAATAGCTGCGCTGTCGTCAAACGTGGTCTCGTGCGTCCCAAGTCTCGTCGAACTAAATCAGTGCCGTAGCGCAAAAGCAACGCGTTGCCACAGTACTAGCGTGTACCGACTTCATCGACGCCAAGCTTCTGCCCGATACTCTACAACTGAAACGTTATGACTCCACCACAATACGGAATTATCACTAAGATTATTTTGTTGAAAACTTAATTTAATATTCTTTATTTTGATATATTTATAATTACCTAATTTTTATAAATTTTGTTTACGAACCATTGACGACACCCACTTAGCCGGGTATAAAACTAAAAAGGGCGTTCCATAACAAATGGCGCCCAACAGCTGGCGATAAGAATTTGTATTTCGAATATTATTTTATTCTTTAAGTCATTTTTATGACAGAACATAGTAGTTTCCCAAATAAAAATAAAGTTATTACTGATTGAAATTGTTATCAGTAAGCGATTTTCATCTCACTACGAACTTAAATTAGATGGTACAGTTCATTGTGAAATTGTTCCTGATTATAAATTATTGTGTAAATCAATATCTGATGCATCCATTTAATAAGTGTGAATATGAAATCAATCATATGTAAACATTTTTTTTTTGGTGATTGTTTAGATATAATTTCATATAAGAGCAACAGGCCTTAAATCTCATGAGTGGGTCTAGGCCTAATACGAGGCAATTTAGCAATATATAAAAACAAGCGCCAAATAGTAGTAGATTAAGTACACATAGCCACCTTCTATACTTAGCTGATAATTCTACTAGTTTTCACGGTTTTTCTAGCGGTGACTCCACAGTGGTGTTGACTAAAGAGTTTTCAGTAGAGGGCGCAGGGCAGGATAATAGTTTTTCGGAATTATAAGTTGACGAATTGGAGGCAATGAGCGACGGAGAGGGTGAAGGTGCATCCGAATCAGCATCGCAGGCAGTAACGCGACATGTTTCGCAAGAGTTAGAAGTAATTGAGGACCGATTATTTAGAAGAATCAGCGATTTGATGTCACAATTGTTGGAATCTAGACTACCGTCATTTCCACAGGATTTGCCACCGACCGGACGACGATCAAGCGGAGGTAACAATCAATACAATTCAAATACTCGAAACCGTGGCGGGCGAATACAGCAGCAAGTGAACATACCAGCGGCAAATGTGGCGGAAGAACAATTATTTAGGGAAGATGGAAGTTGAACCGTACATTCTCCACAGCCGCGGCTTGATAAGCGATCCGTGACTAACCTGGAGGATATGGTTCATCGCGTACAGTTCGTGGGAAGGACACAAGGCATTACCCTATATCTCCAGTAAAAGAAGTATTGCTATTTGGAGAGTTAGACAGGTTGATAAGTCTGGGGGTTATAGAAGAGTCATTGTCCGTGATCTTCGACAGTGCTAACAGTTGTCAAGCCAAATAAAATTAGAATGTGTCTAGATAGTCGAGACCTTAACAAGGTAACGGTGAAAGATGCCTATCCCATTCCTAATATTCAAGGCTTATTAATGTGTCTGTCAAATACGTGGTTTATATCGGCCTTAGATTTGAAAGAAGCATTTTGGCAAATATCCTTAGAAAAATCGAACCACGAAAAGACTGCATTCACAATAGCTGGAAGACCGTTGTATCAGTTCACAGTTATGCCCTTTGGGCTTTGTAATGCCCCACAAACTATGATGCGATTGATGGATCAGGTCATTCCTCCTGAGCTACCTCATAAAGTATTTGTTTACTTGGATGACTTGCTTTCAATTTTCAAGTACGTTTCAGGAACACATGGACTTGTTGACAAAAATGGCGAGAAATCAAGGTTTTGTGTAAAGGCAGTAAACTACTTAGGGTTCCTCATACGTAATGGTAGAATACGTGCTACCGATGAAATAGTGGATGCGATACGAATATTTAGGACTCCGAAAAATGCACGTGAAGTTCGCCAGTTTCTTGGACTAGCTAATTATTATCGTAAATTTGTGTTGAATTTTTCCAAAATAGCAGCTCCACTGTCTGATTTGTGGAAAAAGGGGAAAGGGTTCGAAATTAATGATTTAACTCGTCAGGCTTTTACAAAATTTAAAGGTGCACTTTCAGCCACTTACTTACTTATTTGGCCATTACAACCCATGATGGGTTTCGGCCGCAGCAATCACCCCTCGCCAGTCGCTTCTGCATTGCGCGCGCTGGCGCCAGGTTTGCACTCCAAGTGTTGTCAGGTTGTCTCGCACTTGGTCGCTCCACCGGAGATTCGGACGCTCACTCCTACGTTGCCCACCACTGGGTACAGAATTGAAAACCTTTTTTGCTGGAGCGCTTTCATCCATACGCTCGATATGTCCAAGCCAGCGTAGGCGCTGGATCTTCATGCGCCTGACTATGTCAATGTCGGCGTAGAGCTCATAGAGCTCGTCGTTCTATCTGATTCTGTACTCGTCATCGGTGTTGGCAAGCGTCCATGCCTCAGCGCCATAGAGGAGGACTGGCATAATGAGCGACTTATAGAGCGTAATTTTTGTTCGTCGAGAGAGGGCTCTGCTCCTCAATTGCCTACTGAGCCCAAAGTAACACCTGTTGGCAAGAGTTATTCTTCGGCTAATCTCCAGGCTGACATTGTTTTCCTTGTTGATGCTGGTTCCTAGGTATACGAAGTCCTTAACAACTTCAAAGTTGTGGTTGTCAATAGTGACGTGTTGTCCAAGACGCCGGGACTCTTTGTTAGTTGACACTAGGTACTTCGTCTTGTCCTCGTTCACTGTAAGACCCATTCGACGTGATTCCCTCTCTAAACTCGAGAATGCTGCACTGACTGCTCGTACGCTCTGCCCAATGATGTCGATATCATCAGCGTACCCGAGCAGCATGGAACTCTTGTTGAAGATAGTGCCATTGTGATGGAGTTGTGCAATCTTCTCCATTATTAGGTTGAAGAAGTCACACGAAAGGGAATCGCCTTGTCTGAAACCTCGGCCGGTATTAAACGTATCGGTGAGGTTGTTCCCAATTCTCACTGAGCAACGTGTGTTGCTCAGGGTCATCCTGCAAAGCCTTATAAGCTCCGCAGGTATACCGAATTCAGACATGGTGGCGTATAGGCGACTTCTTATCGGACTGTCGAAGGCAGCTTTGTAGTCGACGAAGAGGTGGTGGGTGTCGATATGGCTCTCCTTGGTCTTTTCCAGGATTTGGCGCAATGTGAAAATCGGTTCTATGGTGGACTTGCCCGGTCTGAAGCCGCACTGATAAGATTCAATCAGTTTGTTGACAATGGGCTTCTGTCTTTCACATAATACGCTCGTTATAACTTTATACGCGATGTTGAGGAGACTTATCCCACGATAGTTAGTAGATTCCATTCGCTAGGTATGCTTTCTTCTGACCATATTCTGCTGATGAGCTGGCGCATGCTCGGTATGAGCTCATCGCCTCCGGTCTTTAACAACTCAGCAGGCAGACCATCCGATCCTACGGCTTTGTTGTTTTTCAGCCTGTTGATGGCTGTGCAGACCTCATCACGGTCAGGTGGCGGTATGTCAACGCCGTCGTCAGCAACTGGGGTTATCAAGCTGTCTTCTCCATCGGCGGATTAGTTGTCATCATCTCCTGCTAGAAGATCAGAGAAGTGCTCTCTCCTTAATCTCAGTGTACCCTGGACATCTGTTACTAGATTCCCGTCATCGTCCTGACAGGAAGAGGGTCCGGTCTTTAAACCTCCGGTCAGGCGTCTTATCTTCTGAAAGAATTTTCGAGCCTCGATCCTGTCGCCATGCATCTCAATATCTTCACACTCGCGTCTTTCTAATTCTCTTTTCTTGCGCCTAAAAAGATGTCTCTCCTCCTTCCTCTTCTCTCTGTATCGCTCCTTCGCGGCTCACGTAACTACAGACTGCAGGGTGGCTCTATATGCAGCGTCTTTCTCTGTAGTGGCTGCGCGACACTCTTCGTCATACCACTTGTTCCGTAGTGGGCGTTGGAATCCAAGCACCTCTTCGGCAGCCGTACGCATTGAGCGGGAGACGTGTGTCCACTGCGCGCATATATCATCGAGAGGGGGAGTGCTTTGGGCAAGCAGGGGTGAGAGTTGACATAGCGGCATAGGCTTGTTCGGTCTGTTGTGTGTGCAGCTGACGTCTGACGTCTAGCTTTTTTTGCGTGGGTTTCCGTGCGTTTTTCGCAACACAAAGGCGTGTGCGAACAACCTTGGCTGCTACAAGGAAGTGATCCGAATCGATGTTGGCATTTCGGATCGAGCGTACATCGATCACACTAGAAGCGTGCCTTCCGTCAATCACAATATGATCAATTTGGTTGCGCGTGTTCTGATCGGGTGACCGCCACTTGGCCTTGTGAATATTGAGATGCTTGAATCTAGTACCACTAATTACCATGTTTCATTCTGCGGTGAAATCGATCAGCCTAATTCCATTGTCGGAGGTGTTGTCGTGGAGGCTGAATTGTCCAACCGTTGCACCAAAGATACCCTCATGGTCCACCTTGGCATTAAAGTCGCCAATCACAATTTTGATGTCGTGACGGGGACAGCGCTCATAGGCTTCGTCGAGGCTCTCATAGAAAGTCTCTTTAGTTTCATCGTCCTTCTCATTCGTCGGAATGTGCGCACAAATTTGGCTGATATAGAAGTATTTAGCCTTGATGCGGATTGTTGCCAGTCGTTCGTTCACGGGTGTGAACCTAGCGACAAGGTGGCGGAGTCTCTTGCCGACTACAAATCCACAACCAAATTCATGCCTCTACGCATGGCAGCTGTAGTAAATGTCACAGGATGCCTGTTTAGAGCAGCCCTGTTCATCGCATTTCCTGGATTGCAGTGATGTCAGCCTTGTATCTTTCGAGGACATCAATCAGCTGAATAGTGGCACCCTCCCTATAAAAATTTCGGCCATTCCAGGTGCATATCCGTGCATATCCGTGTTTTCGGGTCGATATCCGAGGCAATTTTTCTGTTTCCGTTGAATCAGATTTTTTATATGGCGGGTCACAAGCCCAACGCACAACACCCATTTTGGAGGGCCAATATCCCTGTCTCGTTTGTCCCCGACCAGACCTCCCACCGGGGTTGAAACCCGATCTTCAGCTGGTTGCTCGGGTTAACGGGGTTCACCAACGCGAAGGTGAGACTAGGAATTGTGTAGGAGAGGCTATGGCAACTAACAGAAGTCGGTTACTGGCTTGCGCGTGCACTACACCATTTTGAACTTTCAGCCACACCTGTCCTTATTCATCCAGATTACAGTAAGCTATTTCTGCTTCAGTGCGACGCCTCATGCACCGGCGTGGGGGCAGTCTTATGCCTGGCGGCGGTATGCGCGGTTAAAAAGTTTCGACCCTATCTTGAGATGCAACCGTTCAAAATCATCACCGACCACGCAAGTTTGCGGTGGTTGACGAACCAGAAAAAACTCTGTGGTCGGTTAGCTCGGTGGAACCTAGCACTGGCTGCCTATGATTTTGAAATCGAGCATAGGAAGGGTTCAGAAAATAACGTGCCAGATGCTCTTTCTAGGCATTTCCGGAGGAAATCTCTGGGCGGTTTTGTGTGGTGGATGTTGACCTCGACTCTCCTGAATTTGATGCTAGTGATTATGTAAACTTTAGGAAAGACTGCGAAGAGAACCTAAATTCATTACCAGACATCAAAGTTTCTGGAAAATACGTTTTTAAGAAAACACCGTTTTGCAGGGGAAGTTCTACGACTGACACCTTAGTGTGGAAATTGTGGCTACCATAGTTTGACTGATTTAATAATGAGATATGCACATGATCCTCCACAGGCATCGCATTGTGGAATTGCCGAACATGGCAGTTCAAGTTCGGGAATTTGTGGGATCTAGTAAGATTAGCAAAATGTATATACTAGACCACCAATGGGACAACAAACATTGATTGAGAGACCGTTCCAAAAGATTTATGTAGATTTGTTAGGCTCATATCTACGCTCTAGAAGAGGGAACAGTGTGATTTTTATCGTACTAGATCATTTCAGCAAATTTGATTTCATACAGCCGCAGCGTAAAGCTGATGCTAAAAGCATCATAGAATTTTTAGAAAATCAGGTGTTTGCTATATTTGGTGTGCCGGAGACATTACATAGCGACAATGGGCGACAATTCGCCAGTATACAATTCTCTAAAATTTTGGATGGCTACAAAATCAAACACATGAAGACTGCATCATATGCGCCGCAAAGCAACGCTTCTGAGCGCGACAACCGCACAGTTTTGACGGCGATCAGATCATATGTGAAGGGTGATCAAATCATGTGGGACGAACATCTTGTATCAATTGAAATGGGTATAAGAAGTTCTATCCATTCTTCTATTGGGACGACACCATACTTTGCCCTATTTGGCAGGCGCAAACTTAATGCTGTTAAAGACGGAGAATTGGAAGTAGTACCTCTGCCCGATCAGTTAAAGATAATCGACAAAACAATTGCTCAGAACATGGCCAACTCTTACAAGAAATGCGCCAAGACAAATAATTTGAGAAGCGGTCGGTTAGCACGCTTTCAACCGGGACAAGATGTATATCGTCGGAACCATCTACTCAGCGATTGTAGTAAGCTGAATAATTCTAAATTAGCTCCCAAATACACGAAAGCTCGTATCCAATCCGCCGTGGGAAACAATCTATATCAGTTAACGAACTTACAAGGAAAAACAATTGGTGTATACCACTCTAATGATATTCGCTAATGATAATGCCCAGCTAGTGGGTCGACCCACACGTATGGGCAATAAGAATTAAACCACTGAAATAGCCCAAAACAATGTTTTGGATTGATACGATTGCAACTATTACAAAAATAGTAAATTTCGAACCACCCTGCACTGATTCGAACCTTGACAATCAGAGTGCACTGCGATTGCTAAGTTCTGCGAACGCCTTTTGCAAATGATGGATTGCAAAACTATTTCCGGCATTGACTTTGTTAACTCGAGCGGAAGGCAGTCGCATTTGCAAATCTGTACATTTTTTTGCATCAAGTTTTTGCTTATATTTAAAAAGTGCATCAATTGTTAATCACCGACCACAAATGTCTATCGGAACACCCCAGGAAGCTCGCTGCTGTATATTTGGGTAAAATTTCGCCGTGAAAAAAATACGCCTCGAATACATTTTTTCTTTTTGTTAAAACTACAGGTGTCTTCGTCGCCGCAAGATGCATACTTGATGTTTAGTTTACTATGGAATATTTTGGAGGACATATTGCGATGTTAGTTGCTGTTGCGTTTCCCATGATACAGTTTGCGCATTTTGGTGTCACCGTATTTGCCAATCCATACTAATAACAGAATATTTTACGTTCTGTTAACGGACAGTTCATGTATACATGTCCCTGCTTTCGCCAATTCCAACACACCAAAATACGTTTACCCAGTTGTGGTAGCCTCGAGTGCATCTGAAGTCCCTGAATTTTATCAACTACATTATAGTCATCATCGTACCCGTATCGTTCATCCATTATCTCGATCACTTGGAAATTCCTCGCAAGTCGGCGCATACCTTGCCGGTGGCTGTAGTGGAGCTGTTCGTCATTCACGTCGGGAAAAATTGTACTCCGCTTCATGACACTCTGCATGTAGAACTTCCACTGAACTTATTAACATGGGATAAATAATCATAGCCAAACCCTCTCGCAAATTCCTTTTATAAATTTTGATCGCGTCATGATCAGTTATTGGGTGCTTTAGTTGAGATCTTAATTTTCCCATAGCATAAAAGAAATTGTCCATAATGTCTCCTGACAATTGCCTTCTCTCAACTCGACTACGCAATTTTTTTTTTATTCATTCAGAAAAGATATGATCTTTTCTTTCATACATCATAGTTGCATTTTGTTTGAGTTGCAACTAGGCTATAAACCATCTGAAATTACTCCTACTGGACGCATCGATGAAGCGTCTTAACGACCTTCATAGCCATCCGTTCCAAACAAAAAAAACTAAACAAATTTAATACAGTAGGCGATGCATTTGAAACTAATTGTTTGTAGGTTTCAAGACATCATATTCAAAACACAGTTGGTGCATCTAGCCATTGCCAACTGATTGGATATGCAAATTAAGTTTATTGGCGCCGACAATAATTCAAACGCCTCAATTAAATCAATCAGAAAATATTGAGATTTGAAAGATTCGACACGCAGATTGTTGCTTCGCAGTCATACCGTTGTGTTGAATGTTTGTAGTGAGCTCGCCTACAAACGGAATTCGATTTCTGGATGCATCTGATGCGTGTCATTGACATGGATGTAAATTTTGACTGCCAATGTTGATCCAGTTCTTCTTTGAGATGATCGTATTATCCGCTGCTGTGTCAAACTGAAGTTCAAGCTGCTTTCCACAATAAAAATGTTGACAAATTTTAGCTGCATCGTGTGATTGTGAACGACGTTTACGCTATGTGTGTGTGTATATACAGGATTTGTGCGAAAATTGCTTATTTTATTGCTGCTGTTGTTGTACTTCCCCAAGAAACATTTTAACGTATCTCCGTAAACAAACGGAATCAGAATTCCGTCTTTAACGGTACGTTTACGGTACGTTCAAAACGGATCCGTCGATACTTTAATGAAAACGGAAAATTTACGGCATACCAAAATTTTCCACTCCGTTTAAATGCCGTATATTGTCCGTAATTCAAACATACCGTTTTTCTGCCGTTTTGTCTCCGTAGTGACGTATACGTTAGTACTCCGTTTGATACGGACTACACCGTTTTTATGCCGTTTTAACTCCGTTAAGTACGGACACCACACATGCCGTTTGCACTTCGGTTTTCAGTTTTTTTATTAAAATTTTCAGTTAATTTATTTAAAATTTGCGTTGCAGATGTGAATGTGGAATAAACCAAATAATGTAAGTGTAAATATGTTTACTATTCATAAAGAAATATTTAATGGTTTCTCAATTTCTATAGATTGAAACAAAACATTGCCTAAAAACATTGAACAGGATATTTTAAGGCTACCATTGAAATATGGTCATGAGGACGAATCTCTTAAATGATTCGCGAAAATGCTCTCGACTCCACTGCATGCCGTTACGAGGAACTGATTGTCCTATTGCTTTGACTTCTTCTACTTTTTCGGAATGCTGAGGCGGAGACTTTCTGCGTCCCAAACATGGAGCTGCTTTTATTGGTATACCAACTATAGCTGTCGTCGCCTTTCAATATATTAAATTTGGCGCGTTTTTTAAACTGAAATTTAATATGAGCAAATGTAAGTAAAATTGACATTTATTATCATTGTGTCAGTATGGTTGCCACTCTATAGGATTTTTGCTATTTGTGGCATAGTTGCCATTTTTGTAGCAAATTTCCCATTTGTGGCATTTTTTTATATCTGTAGAAAAGGGGACATTTTGTAAAGTAATTTGGTGTTTAATTATTGGTTCTACACAATTTAAAAAATATTTTAAAATATCATGTTAAATTTATTACTTGGGCTAAAATATTAAGTCTCAAGTGCACTTCATCGCCTGAGATAAATTGAAATTTAACTAATTTGTTTTATTTATTTTCAGATCTCTGAATCAAGAAATGAACATAAATCAATAATTCAGTGCTCAAAATTTTAATTATATAACTTATTTTTCAATTTTGTTAAAATGTTATTGTTTAATTTAATTTTGTTAAAATGTTATTGTTTTATATAATTTTGTAAATATTATTGTTGTTTTAATTAATTTGATTTATTAATAATATATTTCATATACAAACATATACAAAAATATAACTCATTTGACTATATTTATTTTAAGATAATGGAAGTAGCAGAAAATTTTGAAAAAAATGCCATTCCGTATTTTTTTTTTTTAAATACGGCATAAAAACGTACCGTATACGGTACGTTTTTCACTTCACTCAACGGAGTCCACTCCGTATTTATAAGAATAATACGGAACGTATACGGTACAGAAACGCAACGTCGACTACGGAGCTCATTCCGTCTTATTTAGAAAATACGGTACGTTAACGGTGCGTCGAAACTGTATGAAAAACGGTGTCGAACATCGTTTTCGATGTCACGTTTTATCCGTTCACTGCACCGTTTACGGCTCCGTAATACGGAACGTTTACGGAATATGATTCCGTATTTCAATACCGTTAACGGTACGTATACGGTACGTTTTGTTTCTTGGGTCGGCTTGTTTGCTTGGAACTTTTGTTGTGATGAACTGCTTTGAGCGCTATCCTGATTCTGCTTCCGATAAAAACATGAACTATATCCATCTTTGTGTCCTGTCTTGCCGCACATCTTGCATCGATTATGTGTGAAGTTGCAGTTTTTAACAAAATGCATTGCCAGACGGCCTTTTCGGTTTTTCAGTTTGTTGTTGATAATTCTGATGATGTTGTTAATCCATTTGCTTTTCATGTTGTTGTACAGCACTTGGTTTCTGATGTTGTTGCCGTTGTTTGTTGAATTTTGAAGAGATCGCGTTGACTGCTAATGCTTGTGGCTCAACAAGATTTACGTCGCTTTTCAACGATAGTAAACGTTGAGTTTTAGCTACCAGTTTCTCTAGTGTTGTGCCTAGATTGTTTTCAAGCAATGGAATTAATTTGTTTATATCTGCGTACGCAGAAGATTTTAATTCGAAAACAAAAATTACACTTTTTATTCATTGTTTGTCATTTTTCCGTGTACAGAATTTGTCCACGTGCTTGTTTACGCGACCGGCATATTTCACAAAATCCTGAGCGTCACTTTTTGTGTTTTGCAAGCATTTGTAGCTGAACAAAGACTCCAATTTGTCGAACAACAATTTCAACTTAGCCACAGTTTTTTCAAATTTGAATTCGCTTGGCTTGTTCGGAGGTACGCAGTCTGCGTATCTTTGGTAGACTTGCTGGCTCAATTTGCGCAAAAACAATTCAACTTTTTATGCGTCGTCCAAAGTCTTAGCATCTTCCTTTAATTGGTCTTCGTACCGACTATACGATTGGTAAAAGTTTGGTTAGAATCCGGCTCATAACGAAATTCTGTTATGCTTCTCGAGATGATGTCCATCAACGCCTCCTGTTGTCCAGCTTGAGTTGGTTGCTGTGGTGCCTCTGGAGTGCTTCTGGAACTTTCCATTAACGACACAAGGTGCTCTATGATGTGTTGCTGTCGTTGTGCCGCTTCATGCTGCTACACAAGAAGTTTCGATGGAAGACATTTTTGGGTAAATTTTAACTGTCGCCACTGTTATAATGAACACTGTTTTTATTAAAAACAAATAATTGTTTTATATAAAATAATGTTAATTCAACAAAAACGAAAATTAGAATATTTAGAATTAACTAGAACGATTTGAACTGATTTTTCATTGTACAATCGTTCATGAAAAACTAACAAGTATTTGAAAATAAAATAAATAAGTTTTTGGCGATGCCAACAGTATCAATAGCCGCATAAAAATATAGATGCTGATGAATTTGCATCAACATTCAAATGATGTGTTTTCGTACAATTACATTCGGCTACTTAAGCTAACCTAAGCGCAAATTAGTTAGCGCTTTTATCCAATTAAAAATGATTTCAACGTAAAACAATTTTTCAGCGTTACCAATAATAAAAAAATAATGTCCAATTTATGCCCGTAATTTTAACGAGTCTATTGGTATTCGTACCTCCTACTAGGTATATAAATATATAAATCGGTGATTTTAACTGTTTTTTACCTACGTGTTTCTACACAAGAGGATTTTTCTAAAATATGGCATTACTTGCATTTGACTTTATAAATTTTGACAAATTTGGTATTAAATTAATTTAGAACATTTAAAAATTCAATAAATGCGGCAATAATTTAATAAAAATTAAATATTCTGCGAAGTGTGGACAATTTGAATATTTCCTCCACGTTTTGTTTGAAATATCGTTTTGTTTAAATTTGTACGTGAAATTGTTCATATTTTTAACATCAACAAATATAAAAATTTATTTGACATTTTGTTTGAATTTTATTTACCTACCTATGGACCGTGTAAGATACACTACAAATTGCTGAGTAGGTATAGTTTATAAAGCGTTAAAATAGCTAATAATGATTTACACGGAAGTGCTCTCTCCATAACCTCAGTGTACCCTGGACATCTTTTACTAGATTCTCGTCTTCGTTCTGACAGGAAGAGGGTACGGTCTTTTAACCTCCGGTCAGGCGTCTTATCTTCTGAAAGTATTTTCGAGCCTCGTTCCTGTCGCCATGCATCTCAATGTCTTCACACTCAGATGGCAGCGCTCATAGGCTTCGTCGAGGCGCTCATAGAAGATCTTTTTGGTTTCATCGTCCTTCTCATTCGTCGGAGCGTGCGCACAAATAAGGCTGATGTAGAAGTATTTAGCCTTGATGCGGTTTTTTGCAAGTCGTTCGTTCACGGGTGTGAACCTAGCGACAAGGTGGCGGAGTCTCTTGCCGACTACAAATCCACAACCAAATTCATGCCTCTCCGCATGGCAACTGTAGTAAATGTCACAGGACACCTGTTTAGAGCAACAGTGTCCTGTTCATCGCATTTCCTGGATTGCGGTGATGTCAGCCTTGTATCTTTCGAGGAGATCAACCAGCTGGATAGTGGCACCTTCCATATAAAGGGTTCGGACATTCCAGGGGCATATCCATAAATCATGGTTCTTTATACGTTTGCGTAAGTTGTCATCGTGTTTTCGGGTCGGCATCCGAGGCATGTTATCTGTTTTCGTTAAATCAGCTTTTTTATATGGCGGGTCACAAGCCCAACGCAAAAACTCCATTTTGGAGGGCCAATATCCCTATCTCTTTTGTCCCCGACCAGACCTCCCACCGAGGTTGAAACCCGATCTTCAGCTGGTTGTTCGGGTTAACGGGGTTCACCAACGCGAAGGTGAGACTAGGAATTGTGTAGGAGAGGCTATGGTAACTAACAGAAGTCGGTTACTGGCATGCGCATGCACTACACCATTCTGAACCCAGAAATTCGTTTCGTCAGAAAACGTACAAAAAAGTGACGGAATTGTTTTCAATTAAAAAATTTTAAAAACGACGACAAAATGATCAAGTAAAAAATCGGTCACTGGAATTTCTGACGAAACGAAATTCATTTCGTTTTAAATTATATGGAGGTAAAATAAATATGATATCATATGCCAGATAGACTTTATATATTTACCTTAATTATAAAAATTGAAAAAAATCCTTTTAAAAATATGTCAAAATTATTCAACATATTTGAAAGGAAGTCTAAAGTCAACTTTTTTACAGTTTTTACATATAAAAGTACTACAATTAAATATATTTACCTATAAATGGTATTCTAGGTGAATACTTACAAATTCATATAATAAACAATTTTCTGTCCGCTACCCGGCAAATGCCAAATTTAACGTTTCAAAATGCCCAATTTGCTTGAAAATTCCTACATTTATTTTTTATTTTGGCAAATTTAAATATATCCCAATGTAAAACTGGCTCCAAGACTTCTTTTGTGGTAGTTGATTTCGTTGAATAAATCCAATTGAATTTGGAAAATCCATCAATCACTATTCGCAAGTACTTGTATCTTTTTGACGTTGAAGTTAGCGGTCCTAGATTATTTAAGTGAAACGTGTAATACGCCCTCTCCTAGGTTGACCACCACTGGGTACAGAACTGAACATATATTTTTTGGAGCGACATGACCAAGCCAACGTTGGCGCTGGTTTTTAATGCGCCTGACTATGCCAATATCGGCATATAGCTCATACAGTACATCGTTTCATCTGATTTTGTACTCGTTTCCAACGCATATCGGGCCACATGTTTTCCGAAGAATCTTTCTCTCGAACGCTTCTAAAGCTCGCTCATAGGTGCTGGCAAGCGTCCATCCCTCAGCGCCATAGAGGAGGACTGACATGATGAGTAACTTATAGAGCGTAATTTTTGTCCGTCGAAAGAGGCCTCTGCTCCTCAATTGCATGCTGAGCCCAAAGTAACACCTGTTGACAAGAGTTATTCTTCGGTTCGGATTACTTGAGAAATCCTAAGTAGACAACTTCGAAGTTGTGTTTGTCAATAGTGACGTATTGTCTAAGGCGCGAGACTCTTTGTTTCATGACACCAGGTACTTCGGTTCCCCGTAAGACCAATTCGACGCGATTCCTTCTGTAAACTGGAGAATGCTGCACTGACTGCTGGTGTGCTCTGCCCACTGAAGTCGATGTTGAAGATATTGACAATTCTCACTGTGCAACGTGTCACAGTGTGCCCAAACGCTCTTAAATCGGATGAAATTCAGTATTTTCGGAACCACTCTACCGATTTATAAAATTTAAAAAGTGTTATACACAGAAAACTTCAGAGAACTTAAGTTTTGAAATTAGAGTTTTTATCTTTATTAGTTATGGAGATAAAAATCAGTAAATTTTTCATAAATAATCTTTCAAAATTTGTAAAAAATCCAACAGTTATCCGATTTTTTTGTTTATGAAAAACTTACATTGATATCTAAAGAAAATGTGCTTACATGCCAAAAATATCTTGATTAGTTTTAAAGATATTGACTGCAACATGTTTTTTTTTTAATTTTTGAAGACTTTACTTTACATATTTATACATAGATTTTACATTTTATCATGAAATCAAAATATTATAAACAATTAACACCTAAATCATAAACTGAAAACCGTTTTAAAATATCTCAAGTGATTTAGTAAAGTTGAAATTTTTTTTTGTTTTCCATTTTTTTAGTGTTTTGGAAATTTGGACTTATACGCAAATCTCCGTAATATTTTTTTTCCTTCAGTAACATGTACTTTTATTATATAGGACAGAATTTTTTCCAAAAATACTCATATTTTTAAGCGGCTTAGATTAAAACCATTATATCTCTATAATACATATATTCTTAACAATGTTTTAGTTAAGCATAAGTACATAAAATTAGTATATATTTGTTAAAATTTTCATTATCATAAGGTTAATACTTTTTTCAAATATTTAATCAAATTTAAAGTTTTTTGCCATATTATTATTTTATATCTTTTTCAAAACGTGTTCAGAAACTATATACAGATTGTCCTTATATACGCCACATAGATTACATAAAATCTCTTCTTGGGAATCAAATACAGAGCAGATTATTATGCAGTGCATATTTTCCCTATCCTATAATGCGGATATCATATGCAAATAATTTTATCTGTTTTTGCACCTAGCCTGACTACATGATTTCAGTATGACATTGTATAACGCTGCGGGTATTTCCCTCCATTTTAATGAAATATTTCATATACAGAAATTTTAAAAGTTTCAGAAAGTAAGATAAAGTTTTCAAAAATTTGACAGCAACAACATTGCGAACTTAAATTTAAAAAAGAATTAAGACAGCTTAGAGAAATGTAATAAATTACTCTCTCGACACGCTTTTTAGGTAACACAAATTTCTGTTTGATTTTTTGTAAAAACTAATATCTGGACACAGATTTCTTTTGCCAATTGTACCTAGGACAAGGTTAATATTTTATTTTGTAATAAAGTTTGCATCTGCAGCATATTGAGCGATAAATTGCGATATAAAGTATCAAAAATTACTCTTTTTTGCAACTTTGTCTCAAATTTTTGCAAATTCATTTCATAGACCCGATTTTGTAGACGCAATTTACTCGACGCGGTAAACATTTTTATTATAAATAGGACATTTGTGTCCACACAAAAAACATGAAACGAGAACAACAAACAGTTTGATGCAGCAAAAAAATGAATGCCAACTTCGAAGTATGAGGTGCAGGGGTACCACTTTGAGCGTACTCCCATATGATATATCTAAAAGATGCTTAATAGATAACATTTGTAATAACCTTTGCGTTCCCAGACAAACGATAGTCACAATGATATTATTTCGTATTTTGTTCTAGTTGGGTAGAAATAAAACCGAAATTCTGGTTAGCATAAGAACTTAAGTTTATTAATAATGCAATTTAGTTGGTTTCACTAAATATTTAATAAATTTCTATTAAAAAACGTGTCGATTAATTATTACTTATTAATTAATTAATGAATAAATCAATGATAAATTAATTTTCAATGAAACATTTAATATATGGGGCATTCCTTTGATTTGCTTCATATTTGATTATGTTGTTATTATTAGTCAATGAAGTTTAAATTTAATTTGACGTTGAAGTAGGCCGACCAAAAAAGTTTTTAGTAATACATTTTGTTTTTATATTATATGATGTTGGATAAAATTTCAATAGTATACCTCTATTATCTTCAAAGTTATAGAGTGTTTACTATAAATGTTATATGATAACTAGACATTGCAGTAGAAAATAACCTCCCATTTTTTGTAACACAGTTTTTATTGGCGTATTTCAAACCAATCTTTATATATTAAAAAACAGGATTTTCAAATTTAAGAAAAATATAGAAGACAAATTCTTACCACTCCAAATCAAAGTGGACTGATCTTTGTTCAATGTCAAGAAATTATGTAATTTTTTTTAGAATTTTAAAAAGGCAGTTTTTTGATGCTGTGGTGCTAAAAAGCAAAAATCGTGTTGCTAAGGGGGTGCGATAGAAAACTCAAAAATTAAATTTAAACTTCATTGACCAATAATAACAACAATATGACGAAAATCTAAGGGGGTCAGGGTCAAAGCTCGGCGAATTGCCGTGGAATGCCCCATATATTAAACAACTTTAATTTCAATATAACAATAAAAAAATGTAAAATTGTTTAACGATTTTTCATTAATACGAATATTGAATTCAATACAATTAAAGTTCCATTCATATCAGACAGCACGTTCCGTATCATGCACGTAGCGTATCATGCACGTTCATTGAAAGGCGTTCATATCAGCATCATGGAAAACAATTAGGGTTGTAAAATATAAAGTCCTTTTTATACTTTTATTATAATCCGGCAACTCTTTCATTTATTGTAAAAATAATTAAATATTAATATAATTTAACCTAACAATAAATGAAGAATTAATTAATTAAAATAATAAAGCAATTTTAATAATAAAAAGCTGCGTTTTAACGCTAACAAAGCTAACAAAGCCAGAAACTCGCCCAGATCTCGCTATACGTGCCAACGTCTACTACTAAGGCACGCATGAGCCTTGCAATGATCATAACTGGCACAAGATACTGGATCTGTTTGTGGCGAAGAGCGAACGCAGGATAATATTAAGGAGCTGGCTGCCGTCAAGGAACCATGTATCCTGCAGCGTTATATCAATCTGTCATGGAACGAGAGCTGCGTGTGTGGTCAATACTAATTCACTTCTCTGCAGTACTTATCACAGAATCGAGTCGGCCAGAGCTTGATCTGGGATCATGAAGGCGTTCTTCGTCAAGTACCCAGATACGGGAACCAGCACCGCTGCACGTAAGCAGGCGTTGAAAACCGGCAAGTATAATATCGAGTAGCTGGCGAAGAACAAGGACAAAGTGGGCGGGCAAACTGGTTGCCGGCACAGACAGAGCAGACGACTGAAGAGCCCGCTCTGCAAGGCGTTTAAATTAAAGCAAACTCCTTAAATATTCTAAACTTTTAAAATACTTTAATTTCCCCTTGTATATTATTAACCAGTAGATAATCAATCACACATTATTAAATTAAAACAAATCATTGAACTGAACATTTTTGCGAAACAAATTAATTAAAGTGACAGAAATTTTTAATAATCAATTTCTTCTACCGTTGTTGTTTAAGAGGATAAAGCTGCACGTTGCAAGCATTTCCTGGGAGCGAGCAGAAAGTGGTGGCCTCCCCACAAGTGGAGAAGCACTGCTGAAGAACCACAAAGAGCTCAAAACTTTTAATGAACATCGATTGATTACGCATTTGCGTCTCGTTATAAATGTTATAAGTCGCAGCAACGTGAAGTTTATTGATTCTAGTAGAAATTAATATGCAGCCTATGTATAATAATATACAAGCTATGGGAATTTTTTACGCACCATTCTTTCACAAGCTATTAAAGGATAAGGCCACCTATTGAAAGTTAATTAAAATTCAAATTTAAATTTGATTTAAAATTTTCAAATTTAGAAAAAATCATTTCTAAATTCAACAATAGCACAACAATATCCGAATTTTTGTAAGAAAAACACGAAAAGGTATTAAAAATTTTAGATTTCTAGAACAATGCATGCGGCAAAAATATTTTGCATGATACGATACGTGCATGTACGGACCCAAAACGCTTGATATGAACACTCATATAAAATATATTCAAGAATATTTGTCGTGCATGATAAGCAACATGCTGTTTGATATGAATGGACCTTAAAAGTTACATCGGCTAAGTTTCAATTAAAAACTAATTGCATTAATTAACATTTTTGTTATATGCACACTGTTTTTTATTTCTGTGCATCCTAATATGACATAGCACTTAATATTTAATTGCGAATGCTTTCAAATCATAGTGATGAGGTTAATAGTTGAAAACCTTTAATCTAAATTAAAGAATCATAGCTCAATAATTCTCAAATTGATTTCAAAGTATACTTCAACCAAGATTTAGCCTTCTTTTCAACTCAAAATCAACGATTAATTTAAAACTAAACTATATTTATTTTTTACATTTAAATATTGATTTGATCCTACAAAATAAGTAAAAAAGGTTCCTCGCAAAGGACAAGAATAAGGGCATTTTTTAATTAATTTTTCCGTTCTATGTCATCCAACCAATATTGTAGACTTCGAGCCCAACCCAAGTAACACAATGAACCCAGAAAGTAAACGTTATATGGCATAAAACTGTATGAACGTCGTGTAGCTACTACTATAAGAGTAGATCTTTATAAGTTCTATAAGTCATATTCACTTATGTAAAGGTTTATTGAACTAATAATACAATTCGTATACAGTGACATCAGTGACTTCTGTGTCAGGCCCTACACAACTTTAATATAGGTATTACGACGATAGCATGCCTGTGTTCTATGCACGAGGACGCGGGTTCGAATCCTGCCTGATCTGAAGGAAGAGAGTTGAATTCACCGCCCGGGCTTGATGAAATAAAAGTAAAAATCCTGTTTTTTTCAATTATAGATAATATAATCAAATACTGAAATTACATAAACTTAATGTTTATGTAATTTCAGTTAATCAAACTTATACAAAAAATTAATGATATATTTTTAAAAACATATATACTATTAATTTTTTGGTTTTGTATCCATTGTATTCTATAAAAGTTGTAATAAGCTATTATAAACGTTTTTAGAGTAATCAAATAGCAATTACACGAAATCTACATAGCATTTATATAGACATATGCATTAGAGGCTTACGCCATTTGAACTATATAAAAGCCGTATAAGTACTTTAAGAGCTTTTATACAGTTATGACTGAATAAGAATGTCACTACATTTATATAGATTGTAATAGTTGGGAACAAAAATGATATCGACATTTAACTTAATTTTAAGCTATAAATTAAACGTGGTTCTTCACTTAATGTTTAACTTAATTTTGAACTTAAAATCCACCTACTAATTACACTTGAATTTAAGCGCACGTATTTCCATAATAAAAGGTTTTAATATAAAATAAAATGAATATAAATTTATAATACTATATATAAAATGAACTTAAGTATGTCACTGCGAAGTATAACATTGTCAGGATCGAGCAAAATATCAATGGTGTCTGTGTATGAATGAAAATATAGGTACTAATATATCATAAACGTATTCGTAAACCTTGGCCACTTACATTGTATTTTAGCTAATCGTGCTTCGTCAAAACGTTCCAGCACAAAGCCAATGCTGCTAATTTTTCATGCAGATACCAAGTAGCACAATTTTCTATATACATGTGGTGTAAAGCTTTCACGACATTTTTATTAAGTAATTTATTAAGTACACACAAAAAATTCCTATGGTGATATTAAAAAAAATCTGGTTTAAATTAACAAAATATTTGTTAATATACGGTCAGCAAGAAGTATTTGTTTTAATTACAATTCTCATTTTTCATTGTTATATTAGAAATGATCTTTTTCATTTAATAAAGTACTTTTGTCCTATTAACAAAGTAAATTTGTATGATATACAAATTTATTTTGTTAGATGAACAAATTTATGTTGTTCGACGAACAAATTTATTTTGTTCTATAAACAAATTTGTTTTGTTCTAAAAAAAAAATTGTACTACACCCAGAAAAAAATTACCTTAAATCCCATTAAAATTGGTCAATAGGACAATTATTGATTTAATAGTATACAAAAAATAAATCTTTTCGTATAAACTCAATAACAATGTCATGGTATTTTGTAGTATTTAATGGTATTTTCCGTTTAAAATACTAATTTATCCTATTGACTATTTTTAATAGTAAAAAACTATTATTTATATAGTATTTTTTTCTGGGTGTATAAACAAATTCATTTTGTTTTAAAAATATATATTTTTAGTACGTCCTGTGCCTTTATAATAAGGAGAAAAAATTCTGTGTCAATTTCCCTTCTTATTATAAAGTCACATGTAGATAAAGACCCTGTGATGAACATTTGTAAGTCGTTTTTTGAAGGCTTCTTATTACACAGTGCCGTGCCACTTTGATTTTAATCCCATCTTCCTCCAGAACAAGGAGCGAAGTGGCTAAAATCAACAAATGGCTCTTGAGACTCCTTCAGTATTCCATACAAACTATATTAAGTGTATTTTTTACCCCCATCTTGCAAGATCCATGTGATAGAAAATTTTTAAGTCGTGTCTTGAAGGCTTCTTATTACACAGTGCCGTGCCACTTTGATTTTAATCCCATCTTCCTACAGAACAAGGAGCGAAGGGGCTAAAATCAACAAATGGTTCTTGAGACTCCATCAGTATTCCATACAAACCATATAAAGTAAATTTTTTTATAATATAATACTCTGAAACTGCACTACATTTTAATAATGCAGTGCAAACGATCACAAAGCAAAACATAATGGAATGAATCGAAGCGTCATGACGCGTTATTTTTTTTTCTCAAAATAAAAAAATAGTCCGTTCAGGCAATAAATTAGTTTTGTTCGTAAAACAGAGCATTATTTAGATTATAACAAAAACCATTGTAATTTTAACAAAATGCTAAATAATAATTATTTTGTTTTATTAACAAGTATATAAAGTTATTTTTGGTTAAATACACAAATGAAATTTTGTTAGACATAGAAGTATTTGTAAATATAACAAGTACTGGAAAATGACTGGTTCGAATAACAAAAAAATATTTGTGAGAAGAACAAAAAGTTTAAAAAATCGCTGTTCTATAAACAAAAACATGTTTAATGCAACAATGAGACATTGGCTGTATTCAGCGACCTCAGCAGTTGTGGAACTGTTGAGTAATTTTCGCTTGAATGGCATGCTACCCTCAACATGTTTACTGAGCGGTCGCCATTTTTCCAGCATGAAATTTTTACGCTACATTTGTGCTGCCTTTGTTATCGATGACATTTTAAGTCAAATATTTATAAACAAAAATGAAATTTAGATTGGAAAACTATTTTTTCAATCATTTAAAGAGTTGTATGTAATCTTAATAAAATATTAATATTAAATTCTTTTGTAAATTGATAGATGAGGTAGCGGTGCATTCAATAAAAGTGAGCGATTAGTTAGTGTGCAGTCACGCAGCTGTTGAGGTCGATGAATGCAGCCATTAATAAATATTTATTATGCATGGTCTCCATGCTATCTTTCCTTATCCCCAAATGGATATCACTCGATATTTTTTGCTATAAATGAGTGAATACGACATTTTATAATAAACTGACCTTTAATATATTTAAAATAAAACAATTTGTCTTAAATGTGTTTGTAATTTATTAAATAATTAATTACGTTATTAAAATATGTGCTGGATTGGTGGCAGCTGGGTTTAATTTCGAAGTCATTCTATTGAGATCACAGGACAAGCTTATGTTGTTAGTGAGCTGAACCATAAGTCCAAAGGTTCCGTAGCCCAACTTACGTACTGGGCTCGGACTGCTCGCATATAAAAATGCAAATTGATTTTCTATGCCGCGCTATCGCTTGGCAGACAATGGCAAATTTCCGAGTTAATCAATTTTTCTACCAGTACTGGCACAACACTGACAAACATTAATGCCAATGTGCCAGAATCATAGGTTATTGAGTGCTATTGCGCCAAACTTTATTAGTAATGTTTGTTCTCCGAGAAAATTTTACATTTATTTGCACGATTTCAAGAAGCATACAACTTTTGTACTCAAAATAAATGTTTTGTTAAAACTTTAAAATATTTTTTAAAAATTTGGAATGTCAAAAAATTTAAATGTCAATGTGAAATAGAAAAATGTAAACAAAAAATATGTTTGTTATAGCAAGCTAGAAAAGTGACATCGATTTATAGGAAAAGTTAAAACATTTGAACTTTTGCTATCACTCACTTTCACTCGTTATCCCTCAATATCATCTGGGGATATCGCTTGATATAAAAAGATGTTGTGTGCACTCGTTTCTTTCTAGCATTCATATTTCTGGTTTGAAATGATTTGTATTTCATATCTGTTTAGCGAAATAGTGATGACGAGTGATAGCGAAAGATAGCATGGAAACCATGCATTAACCAGCAAGAACAATAATGGTCATATGAGCAGTAATATTACAAGTACCAAAACTGAAAGTTTCAGTAAAGTTTCTATAACGTTGTTGAGAGCGTCGGAATATAATTGACCGAAACTTTTATGTGCGTGTGATTTTTTTATCTCTTTCTCACTCACCTACAATGAGATATAATTGAATATATTTTTGTCACTGTTCTTTTGGTAATAAGTGACGATAAAATTACTGGTAAATTCACGAAATATTTTACGTAACATAAACTGTTAAAACTTTGAGGTTACTGACGGCTGAATAACTAATAAACTAAGCAAATTATACCAAACAAGACAAAAACCATAAAAAATTCTATTGTTTTAATTTTTATTGAGTTGAATGTATTAATTGCTTTTCACATATTCTTTTAAAACACCTTTTGTTTGCCCTTGTTTTGCTTCGCTCGATGCATTTGTTTAACGCAGAGGGCCCTTCCACTTTGATGACATCTATAATATAAATAGATAAATAAGAAATATTTTTCAATATACTTTATTTCAATGTTTATCAATTGTTTATAATTTAATCCAAAATTTTTTATTACCTTCCAATGTAGCGGTTGTCCGACGAAAAAAGCAAACGTAAAGAATAACCTACAAATAAAAAATGGTGGCAAACAAACGCGCAAAGTATATTAGTTTTTGTTACTAGTAAAATCTGAAGTATATACAATAAAGGGTTGTATGCATATTTTTTAAAATAACTATGTAAACATTTTTAGAGTACAGTTATACAATGCTAATACAATGAAATTAATTAAATTAAATTGTATCATTTTAATTAAATTATTATTAATTGAAAAAACATTATCTTTACACTATGTTTCACGGTGATTTGATCTTCCTTCCTTCGGATTGCAAAGCCAGTACACTTCCACTCGACAACTCTCCATTAATATTGTGCAATTCATTTTGATGTATAATCAAACGTATGAATTGGTGAATTAATTATTAAATTACAACATTCCTATTATAATGTTTAAATATCATAATTATGAATTATATGATAATAATAATATATATTAACAATAATAATAAGTAAAAATAAGAAAATGAATTTTAAAAACCAGTTGGGAATGTTAGATCACATGGGAAATTTTAAAATGGGTGTAATTATGATAGTTAGGATTATCAAAATTATAGTCGGTCTAAGCCGACCATAAATACCCTACACATATGTGTGGTTACCATTCAAAGTGATATATAGGTCACCAGGGTATACGAATCCTGAAAATAACTACAAACATTCAATCGCTGAAGAATTTCCATTCATTTGATACCCATATTTACAAATGGGTAGGTGTACCGAATTTCGATTTTTTTTTTGTGAACCACAAGTCTTTTCGTCGGAAAACATTATTATAATGTATTTAAGCATGATATCAATATATTTTTGACCAAAAAAGTTTACCTAAGCACGTATACATAAAAATTGATCTTTATATGTACATTTTATATGAGGTATTTGAACATAAGTGGTCGGATCATAGGTTACAATGGACCGATCTCGCTAATTTATCTAGCTCTTCAATTTTAAAAGTAGTTGGGATTTCAACAGACAGACAGACAGACGGACAGACGGACATCGCTAAATCGACTCAGGAGGTCATGCTGATCAAGAATATATATACTTTTCCATACCGGAGATGCTTCCTTCTGGGTGTTACAAACGGCGTACCAAACTGAATATACCCTTTCACTCTTAGTGTAGGGTATAAAAATATTGCCGCAGGCAGAATTCGAACCCTGGTCCTCGTGCATAGAAGACAGGCATGTAATCGTCGTGACGCCTCTATTAAGGGTAGTCCCTGTCACAGAAGTAACTAATGTCACTGTATACGAGTTGTATTATTAGTTCAATAAACCTTTACACGGTAAATTTAATAGGACTTATAAAGACCTACACTTACAGTAGTTACACGACGTTCATACAGTTTTATGCCATATAACGTTTACTTTCTCAGTTGATTGTGCTACTTGGGTAGGATTCTCGGAATGACTTTCGTGTTTGGATCTGCAGACATATATTAATTGATTTGTTTGCTTATTCAAGGGAAAAAGAATGATTTCACTGATTGTGCAAATGCAGTGGCGCATATAGTAGCAGATCACTGGGCCTGCAATCTTCATTCTCTGGACCGGTGGCCTTTTTCTTGCTGTCACTATACTCCTTGACTGACACAGCTCCAAACAGTGAGTTGGTCGGTGCGCAAATTTTTATTTCGCGAAACATGAATATGAGTGTGTGACGATGGGTAATGCAAATATTGTCTCTCGTATGACTTTAGATTTCTGTTTAGAACTCTAATATATGGATGCAACAAACCATTCCCAGCACACTTCCGGTCATATGAGCAGTAATATTACTAGTAGTAAAACTGAAAGTTTAGTAAAAGTTTTTATAACATTGTTAAGAGCGTCGGGATATAATTGACCGAAGGTTTTGTGTACGTGTGATTTTGATCTCTTTCTCACTCACCTACAATGAGATACAATTGAATACTTGTTTGTCACTGTTCTTTTAGTAATAATAAGTGACGATAAAATTACTGGTAAATTTACGATATATGTTACGTAACAAAAACTGTTATAACTTTGATGTTAGTGACGGTTAAATAACTAATAAACTAAGCAAAATTACACCAAATAAAACAAAAAAAAAACCTAAAATTCCATAGTTTTAATTTTTATTGCGTTGAATGTAATATTTGCTTTTCAGATTTTCTTTTAAAACGCCTTTTGTATGCCCTTGTTTTGCTTCGCTCGATGCATTTCTTTATTGCAGAGGACCCTTCCACTTTGATGACACTTACTTACTTACTTAAATGGCCCTTACAACCGTGGGTCGGTTTTGGCCGCTGAGATGAAGCCGCGCCAGTCGGATCTGCTTTGCGCGCGCTGACGCCAGTTAGAAATACCAAGCGTTGCCAGGTTGTCCTCTACTTGGTCTTTCCAACGCAGATTTGGACGCCCTCTTCTACGCTGTCCACCTTCGAGTTTCGATTCAAGCACCTTCTTGGCTGGAGTGTTTTCATCCATTCGTTCGACATGACCTAGCCAGCGAAGCCGCTGGATCTTGATGCGCTTGACTATGTCAATGTCGTCGAATAACTCATACAGCTCGTGGTTCATCCTGATTCGATACTCGTTAGCAAAGCAGATAGGGCCAAAGATTTTACGGAGAATCTTTCTCTCGAACGCTCCCAGTACTCTCTCATCGGTGGTGGCCAGCGTCCATGTTTCTGCACCATAAAGTAGGACGGGCATGATGAGTGACTTGTAGAGCGTTATTTTTGTCCGGCGAGAGAGGGCTCTGCTTCTCAATTGCCTACTGAGCCCAAAGTAGCACCTGTTGGCAAGAGTTATTCTCCGTTTGATCTCCAGGCTGACGTCGTTGTTGCTGTTTACGCTGGATCCCAGATAGACGAAGTCCTTCACAATGTCGAACTTGTGGGTGTCAAAATCAGCTTTTTGTCCAAGACGCACGGACTCTTTTTTGCTTGTTGACACAAGGAACTTCGTCTTGTCCTCGTTCACCGCTAGACCCATTCGACGCGACTCTTTCTCCAATCTGGAGAATGCTGCGCTGACTGCTCGTGTGCTCCTGCCAATGATATCAATATCGTCGGCATATGCGAGCAGCATGACACTTTTGTTGAGGATAGTGCCGCTTTGACGGAGTTCGGCAGCTCGAACTATTTTCTCCATCAATAAGTTAAAAAAGTCGCACGATAGGGAGTCACCCTGTCTGAAACCTCGTTCGGTATGAAATGGCTCGGAGAGGTCTTTTCCTATTCTCACTGAGCAACGTGTGTTGCTCAGGGTCATCCTGCAAAGCCTTATAAGTTTCGCAGGTATACCGAACTCAGACATTGCGGCGTATAATCGTTCCCTTATCGGAGTGTCGAAGGCGGCTTTATAGTCGACTAATAGGTGGTAGGTGTCGATCTGTTTTTCTAGGGTCTTTTCCTGGATTAGGCGCAATGTGAAAATCTGGTCTATGGTGGACTTTCCAGGTCTGAAGCCGCACTGATAAGGTCCAATCAGTCTGTTGACGATGGGCTTCAGTCTTTCACATAATACGCTCGATAGAACCTTGTATGCGATATTGAGTAGGCTGATCCCACAGTAGTTGGCGCAGATAGTGGGATCCCCTTTCTTAAGGATTGGGCAGAGTACACTGAGGTTCCAGTCACTTGGCATGCTTTCATCCGACCATATTCTGCTTACGAGCTCGTGCATGCTCTCTATTAGCTCTTCGCCTCCGGTCTTAAACAATTCAGCAGGCAGGCCATCAGCACCTGCGGCTTTGTTGTTTTTCAGCCGAGCAATGGCTGTTCTGACCTCGTCATGGTCGGGTGACGGAATCTCAACGTCGTCATCAAGTACTGGGGTTGCCGGGTTTGCTTCTCTATCGGTGGAATTGAGGTCATCATCACCGGTCAGCAGTTTAGAGAAGTGATCCCTCCATATTTTCAGTGTGCTCTGGATATCTGTCACTAGATTTCCGTTCTCATCTTTACAGGAAGAGGCTCCGGATTTCGAACCTCCGGCTAGGCGTCTTATTTTCTCGAAGAATTTTCGAGCCTCATTCCTGTCCCCATGCATCTCAATCTCCTCACACTCACGTCTTTCTGCCTCGCTTTTCTTACGCCTGAAAAGACGTCTCTCTTCCCTCCTCTTCTCTTTGTATCGCTCCTTCGCAGCTCGCGTAGCTACTGACTGCAGGGTGGATTTGTACGCAGCGTCTTTCTCTGCAGTGGCCGCGCGACACTCTTGGTCATACCACTGATTCCTCAGGGGGCGTTGGAATCCAAGCACCTCTTCGGCAGCCGTACGCATAGAGCAGGAGATATGATTCCACTGCGCGCTTATATCATCGAGAGGAGGAGTGCTTTGTCTAAGCAGGTGTGAGAGTCGAGTGGAAAAGGCTTGCGTTGTCTGTTGTGATTGCAGCTTTCCGACGTCTAGCTTTCTCTGCGTTTGGTTCCGTACGTTCTTCGCAGCGCTTAAGCGTGTGCGGACCTTGGCTGCTACAAGGTAATGATCCGAGTCCATATTGGCACCTCGGATAGTGCGTACGTCCATCACGCTTGAAGAGTGCCTTCCGTCAATCACAACGTGATCAATTTGATTTCGAGTTTTTTGATCGGGCGACAACCATGTGGCCTTGTGAATATCGAAATGTTCGAATCTAGTGCTACTAACTACCATGTTTCGTGCTGCGGCGAAGTCGATTAGCCTCGTTCCGTTATCGGAAGTGTTGGCATGGAGGCTAAATTTTCCGATTGTGGGACAATAGATGGCTTCTCTGCCCACCTTGGCGTTAAAATCGCCTAGCACGATTTTGATATCGTGGCGGGGGCAGCGCTCGTATGCGTTGTCTAGGCGCTCGTAGAAGCGCTCTTTTGTCTCGTCATCTTTCTCGTTCGTCGGAGCGTGTGCACAAATTAGGCTGATATGGAAATATTTAGCCTTGATGCGGATTGTTGCGAGCCTTTCGTCCAAGGGCGTGAACCTAGAGACAAGGTGGCGGAGTCTCTTGCCGACCACAAATCCACATCCAAATTCGTGTCTCTCCGCATGGCAGCTGTAGTAGATATCACAGGACGCTTGTTTCGAACAGCCCTGTCCCGTCCATCGCATCTCCTGGATAGCGGTGATGTCAGCCTTATATTTTTCGAGGACATCTGCCAGCTGGATAGAGGCACCTTCCCTATAAAGGGTCCGGACATTCCAGGTGCATATCCGTAAATCATGGTCCTTAAAACGTTTGCGTGGGTCGTCATCGTTGTAATCGGTCGTTATCCGAGGCTTCTTTTTTGTTTTCATTGGGCGCATAGGTTTTTTCCGTGGTGGGACCCAAACCCAACGCACGAACCCTCACTCTGAGGGAGATGCTCGCCACTCACTTTAGCCGACTTCTACACCGGGTGGTGTAGAGCGCCGTTTCCAGGGACTTCCACGAGGAGGACTTCCACCGAAGTGGAGGTGTCACCATTTGACAATTTGTCAATTCTGGTGACCAGTGAGTTGACTTGAGACGACACCGACAAGGATTGCGCTGGCTTCGCCATGTTGAAGCACTCAGACACGTTGCCTTGTGATAATCGCCCCCATAGTCCCCAAACTTTGATGACATCTATAATATAAATAGATAAATAAGAAATATTTTTCCATATACTTTATTACAATGTTTATAAATTGTTTATAATTTAATCCAAAACATTTTATCTTCTTCCGCTGTAGCGGCTGTTCGAAGAAAAAAGCAAACGTAAAGAATAACACACAAATAAAAAATGGTAGCAAACCAATGCGCAAAATATATTAGTTTTTTTTAATAGTAAAATAATGGGTCATTTATCATTCATTTTATCTTTTTCCGCTGTAGCTGCTGTTCGAAGAAAAAAGCAAACGTAAAGAATAACCTACAAATAAAAAATGGTGGCAAACCAATGCGCAAAATATATTAGTTTTTTTTAATAGTAAAATAATGGGTCAGTTATCATTCATTTTATCTTCTTCCGCTGTAGCTGCTGTTCGAAGAAAAAAGCAAACGTAAAGAATAACCTACAAATAAAAAATGGTGGCAAACCAATGCGCAAAATATATTAGTTTTTTTTAATAGTAAAATAATGGGTCGTTTATCATTCATTGGTCCTGTAGGAATGTATTTTAAATTAGTTATGTATGAATTAGAAAATATAGTTTTGTCTTTGTGCTGGAATTTCAGAAAGGCATGTCTTGCTGGGTTGCATCTCGGGCTATAGGAAGTAACACAGCGGCATCTGTATTCAAAATGAATTTTTATATATTTATAAAAAATTCAATTTTATTTCAATACTTACCAAATTTTTGCAACGCACAAATAAGAAAAAATTAAAATTTAATAGTTGACATTTAATTTATCACGTCACTGTGTTGCCACCGGGTAATTTTGTGTAGTGAATTTCGTCTCAAGTTTTTTTAACTTCGAAACCCAACGTTTAAATAACACTTATTTATTCGGCTTGACCATGACTTTAAATCTACACTGGTTGTGAAAGAAAATTCTACAATTTTATCGAACATTAAACGCCTTGCTTATTGGGATGTGTTAAGTACATGTGACATGACATCCCGTTCTATCTAAAGAATTATGTAAAAATAATCTTGTTGTCTCTTTTGATAGAAACTAAGAAAACAAGATGTTTATGAAAGTCTTGCTGCAACAATCCTTTTAAATTTACGCCTTGTAGCAAATATTTAAAAATCGCATAATTTTCAATAAAGTTGCAGTGAAACTATTAATATTTTTTAAATATGACATATATGCAGATAGTTACGAGATGTTTGCCACAACAGCAATGAAAATTGATATATTTACAGTTTACTGATAGCAAACATCCTGAGTTCTTGGACATTTGCATCAACACTTTTGTGGTATTTTAATATATGACTACTATAAAAAAGGAAAATGGCGTAAATTTTTCTTACGCTCAATTTATCCACAACAATTAAGTAAATCAAATGGTGTAAAAAAGTGTCAACTCAAATATTACATTTTAATGGTGAAAAAGTGAAAATAAAATTTCCTGGGATTGAAATTATCAACACGTGATGGAAAATTATTTATTTTCACAGTTTACTTTGATGACAGCATCGCCGGACGGTTGGCTCATCCGCGAAGAAGTCTCAAGTCGTTGTACAATTTTACCTTCAAAGGATTTATAAAGACATTGGCAATATACTAACAGTATACTGTTTTAATTCTAGAATAAATAAAAATACATTCGATTCATTTTATTTTAATTCAATAAAAATTACTCCGCTAATTCTAATGGAGTACCTCTTCCAAATATTCGTCAACTATCTTCATATTTGTAAGATGTTTATTTGATGGTTGCTATAAATAATAATAAATTTTAAAGATGGTTGCCAGTAATATTTATTGTATTTGTCGGGTGTTTGAGAGATGGTTGTCTCAAAGACGATCTAAATAATTTGTAATTTTTTTAATTTTTTTTTTAAATTAACCAAAGCTCAGGGGATGCCTCCTATTCATTAGATGGAGTAGTGTCTGTGATTGATGCTTTGAACCTGCCAATATCAAAAATGTCGGGAAAAACGGACGCATGGAGGTTGTTCCACAAACGTGTCGTGCGACTGAGGAACGAATTCTCTCTAATGCGTGGTTCCATTGAGAGTCGAGTGGACTACGAAGGGGTGGGCTTGGTTTGATGCCCGAGTAGAACGAGAAAACACACGACCTGGTGGAATCAGGTCATGTATTTCACTCGAACACTTACAGTTGTAATACCTATAAAACAGGCTTACACACCCAACGCTCCTTCGGTGCTGAAGAGAACCAATAGACGATGAGATATTTTCATCCCCTATCAAATATATCGCACGTTGTTGAATTCGGTCCAGGAACTCCAAGCAGGATTTTGAATATGCGAATTGAATTCCATTTTAGGCCGTATATAGGTAGTGTAGACAGTGCGTAGGTTAGCGGGATGCTTCTTTCGGCACATTAAATATGTGATCATTCCAACGGAGATCGCATTGAATTGATATGGCCAGAACTTTAAGAGCTGCTGACTGCTCAATATCCACAGCAGCCATATTGAGGGGTGGGAGGGTAGAATCCATTCTTTTGTGGGATAACAGACAACATTGAGCCTTGCTAGCTTTAAAATCTACTCTATTTGCAACACCACACTCGGAGATTGATTTAAGATCATTATTCAGCTTGTTGAACGAGTATGAATGACAAATGTTACTGTCATCAGCAAAGGAATGAATTGGGTTCTGGGTCAATGACAGAAGGTCATTGATAAATACCAGAAATAGGGACGGGGATAGGACGGAACCCTGCGGAACTCCAGAATTGATGGAATGTTGTTCTGAAAAAACACCATCCATCGCAACTCGTATAGAACGACCCTGGAGAAAACTCGATATCCATCGAGTAAAAGATTCACCGACACCAAATGCAATTAATTTTGAAACGAGGGCTTTATGCCACACTCGTTCAAAAGGTTACACAACGGACAAGCCAGCGTTGACGCGCACTTCTTCAACACATGGGCAGATATGCCATCTGGCCCAGAGGCTTTGTTAATGTTAAGGTTTGCTAAAACCGTTTTAACTGCCTGAGTTCGAAAATGAATTTCCGGCATTGCAGAAGAAACAAAATCGACGACGGGCAGATGTGGTTGATTACTATCTGAAAGCGTTTAATTATTTGCAAATAATTCAGTGAAGGTCTGGCCATTCACAATAAGAGTTAGAGTAGAGGATGTCGTCTGATTCTTCACGCTTTTTACGAATGACCAGACATTTTTACTACCTTTATGGTAGAGTTTGTTCGTGGAGAAACTTTTCGCGTGAGATCACGACATTACAGCGATTCCTAGCCTGTATGCGAAGTCTTCCTGTGTCAGCATTCTTGTTAGAACGCCAATTTTGAAAGGCTTCCTCTTTCGACCTAACTGCAATCCTGCAAGTCTCATTAAACCATGAGTGGTCCTTGGGTTAAATGCTAATTTTTTTTAGAAGGTATGAAGTGCCATTAAATCCGCGGCAGTTATGTCTTTCTCAGCGAAACACAATTTCAATTAAAGTTACGAAAAAATCATTTAACGCAACCCAATTTGCTTTTTCGTAAAGCCATACAGTCCTCTACGGGGCTTTAATCGAAGAGGCGCGTAAACTAGAATACGAAAACTCAGCGGAAACAGTACAGTGGTCGGAGTTACCAAGAGGTGCAAGAACTTTAACATCATATTTGGCTTTGTCCACAGACGATTGGGAGGTACGTCGGTTCCCTCACCAATTGAGTGAGTTGATTGCACTCTGCAAACAGCTCAACATAACAACCCACCTGTGTTGGAAGACCCGAGTGGCTCAACCAAGTGGCGTTGTGCACATTAGAATCGCCGGCAATAACAATTTCACTGCCTGGAAATTGCTCCAATATATTTGAGATCGAATCAGATGAGGCATCCAGCTTATTACAGGTGGAAACCCTATCTAGATTCGGACTCCTATAAAGAAAGCACAAGTGCATGATGTGTGTTTGGATTTTGAATTTAACCCAAATTGTATAAAATTCGCGATCCGCCACACTATGTTGTTGTTGCAGTTGATACACAATGTCACTCCGAATAAATAGAAAGAACGAATGATACCCAGGTATTTGAAAATGCAGTGGATCTGCACCTCACTAACATGGGTCTCACCCTGTGCCATTATTTGTGGCCTATTAACGGACACATACGCATATATAGAGAAGAAATTCGTTCTCAGCCCACGAATGTTGCACAAATCTATGCGAAATTTTTGCGACATTTTTTCTACTGGACAACTTCAAAACAGACATACATACTACCAAGGCGCAGTAGTTGAAACAAACAAATGAGAGCGTAAGTCAAGCCGTGGTGAGTGTTATGCCATCACCACAGCGTAGATTACGCACTCATTGCAGCCTTAACTATGCGCGCTAGTGGCGTGGAGTAGGTTGGGGGATGGAGGGAATAAGTCAACAAACCTGTGCAATTGCAGCAAAGAGCATAGAAAAACCATTAGCGTCAGTAATTGCAAAAACAGCAAGTGCGGCAACTCAGCAGGCGGTGCGAAACCGGTTCTATTATGTGGTTGTTTTTGCAGAATTTGTATTGTTTGTTTTATTTATTTGTTGTTTATTTTTCTTTTTAGTTTTTTATGTAAATTATTATTAGTTTGTGTTTTAATTTAATTTTGTTTTATTTCGTTGTTATTTTTTTATGTTGGGCGGGCACATTAACACAGTTTTGAAACACATTTGTACTAAACGACGGACGGAACACGTTAAAAAGACAAGAGACGACATGTCCGTCCCCCATAAGTGCGTTTACGCACCCGGATCGTAATTAGTTGCCATTCCTGAATTTTAAAAGTATCCTTTGACAGAAGTTCATGATCAATGAAATAGTAATATTTTTGCAGACCACATATCTGGCAATATGTTGTCCTTTATCCAGCGCCTCCCCAGTGACTCGTTCTGATGGAATTAACTCCTCTTTCCTTAAAAAAAAGTAGGAACATTCGTACTTCTTTGTCAGAACCCTGCTCAGAATTCGGAGAAAATTAGGTTTGGGTGACGCCTTAACGGAACATAGAAATTCCAATGGAATTTTACGTTTTCTTTCTGACCAATTTTCTCACAAATATGCATGTCTGCCTATTATACAGTGGCCGGTAATAACCCCAACCAGTGTACTAATGTCTTTCCTATTTACCATCAGGAGTTTTTTAGATCCACCTGCCTATCTATTATCTGTTTTCGATGTCATGTCTTCTCCATTGCTGTCTACCAGACTAGGACTCCATACAAGAGTATGGGTCGTACTACCCTGACATATAGCCCATGAATTATTTGTAGGGTTATGCCCCACTTTCGTCCTACAGCTTTCTTGCATGAATATAAGGCAACCGTGGTCTTTTTGATTCTTTCTTGAATGTTTGGGTTCTAAGATAGTTTACTGTCCAGGATTAGACCTAGGTATTTTAAGGAGTCTTTGAATTCAAGATATACTTCATTTAGGACTGGTGGGTCAATATGAGGAATATAATATTTCCTAGTGAATAGCACTAGTTCTGTTTTGGATGGGTTTATCCCCAACTCGCAGGTTTTGGTCCAGCTAAATAGTTATCTTAGACAAAACTGCGTCAGGTTTCTTAGAGTGGGTGGGTGTTTTCCGGACACCATTAATGCAACGTCATCTACGTAAGCAAGGCACTCCTTGAGGAGTGCCTCTATTAACAAAACGTTTGACAGTGGAAGATCCCAGTTTAGATTTAATAACCCTGCAAGTCAGCATCTGGTAAATTAACGCACTAAAAGATTCTTCCACTCCCAGATTTGCTATTTTTAAATACGTAACCATTGTACTCTTTGTGGTCTTGTGGTCTAAAGATTTCTCAATTTCTGAAACTAAATGATGCAGAGCTGTTTCTTCAGATTTGTCCTCGCACTATGCATGCAAGGGTGCAATACAATTGCGGAGATACGTGTCTATCGTGTCTTTCGAGAGTTTTTAAAAGAAAGGAAGACAAGCTGATTGGTCTTAGGACCTTAGGTGAACAATGCGAACCTTTATCTGCTTTGGGAATGAATACTACTTTCACCTCCTTTCACTTTAAGGGGACATATGTCAGGTCCAAACATCCCTTAAAAATTACAATTAGTCAATGTTTAATAACATGTAGCGTCTGTTGTAACTCTGCAGGAATAATCCCGTCAGGTCCTGGAGATTTGTAAGGTTTAAAACTACTGATGGCCCAGTAAAGTTTTTCCCTTGTAATTATCTTTGCCGGGTCTAGTAACTCAGACCTGCTAGGGCTTGCACATGGAGGCGGTGCTTGCCCGGAGGTTTGATTTGTACTTCCAGGGAAGTGAGTATCCATAAGAAGTTCAATGGATTCTGTGCAGGAGGTTGTCCTAGTGCCATCAGGATAAGTAAGGTATCTTGGAATGGTGGGATTGGTGGATAGTATTTTCCTTAATCGCGATGCTTGAGATGCTTCGCTAATTTTCCCACAGAAAAGTTTCACGAGTCCCGCTTGGTTTTTCTGAGTGTCGATTTATATGTCCGAAGACTGACTTTGTGTCCTGTGAGAGCCTAGTATGATTACCTTTGTTGAAAAACGCCCTACTATTACTGCCTAGAGTTGTGATCTGTGGTGACCACCATTGTGGTCTTGTTTTCCCTATGCCCATGTGTGTTGGGCATGCTTTCGACTGTGCCGCATTAAACGTAAGTGTGTCCACTAGTTTGTAAGTGTGTCCACTAGTAAGTCTAGCTCCGTCGAGAGGTTTGTTGTGACGATATCATTGTATCGTGTTATGTACATTTATGTCTTCGTTTTGAAAAATACAGTTCTACTACATTTTGATCGTTTGTATTAATTTGTATTAATTTGTCTGGATTTTACTACACAATGTATTAGAAATTCATTTTCTACTTATTGCATAATATGTAGTATGTATTTGTTTTCTGTAGTTTTTATTTTTGAAATACGTGTACTATATAATACATAAAATTTATTATGCAATTATTTTGTGTATTATAGTTTAATATTAAATTATAAATTATTTACATATTATTATAAATTGTTCTATAAATTATATTCTATAAGTTTACTATAAATTCCCCTGTATACAAAAATATGTAACACTTAAAGTTAATTGTTTTTATAAAAATTTGGTTAAAATTGAATTTATTATATAAAATATTAAAATTAACAGCCCTATTAAAATGTCTCTAAATATGAAAACATAATTTACTTTCAAAAACATCTAAGTTTTGTTTATATTTGTAAAACCAAATGTTTAGCGTTTCCCATAATAAAAAAATAATGTCCAATTTAAAATAATATTCGAATGTACATGGAAGACTTATCAAAAAGCCACTAATTTGTTAAAGCTGTACACCGAAAAAATTACTGTAGCAAATTATATACATTTTATGTTTTTGTTTTGAAAAATATATTTCTACGACATTTTGTTTGTTTTTAAATACATTTGCCTTTATTTGTCTTATTTTTTACCGCACCATATATTGAAAATTCGTTACATATTACAGAAACTGTATTGATGTTTTGTTTTTTTGCTTTCATTCGAATTCGTGTGGAATCACTGACGAATGAATTACGAAAGGTCGTCCCTCGTGCAGGTATAAACGAATCTTTTGGTTTCATATTGAAGATACTGGTTTTGTTGTTGTTGTTTTTTTTTGCACACGACGGATGACTGCGAAAGAGGTATATAAATAAACCAAAACTGTCCGTAGCATCTGACCGAACCGTCTTAATGAGAGATGAATATTAGGTGGCAGCTCACCTAAGTTTAACGCTGAATATTTTTGGTTTTAAAACTTAGTTGTCAACTTTGCAGTATACAAATATAGCTCGCAGCTGCAGATGTGGCGCACCAAAATTTGCAATGAGACGGCAAATTTTTGTTGATTTCAATGTTAGCTCTCTCATTTTTCGATCGCCGCCTGTATTCTGTTCAGGTATTAAAAGTTGATATGACATCTTTATGGTTTTACCATCGCGTGGTTTTACCATAGCATATTATTCTAATGTGTTTTAATCGAAACACTTAAGTGCTTGCCATTCCTTTGAGTATTCAGAACTGATTTTACTTAGTGGTGCTTCCATCTTATGATCATGAAAATTTTTATTTTATTTTTAATAATTTATTTATTTATTTATTTACGTGTAGATTTTTTTTGTGGTTGTGAGTAACAATCTTTATTTGTATTTGTACTATACAACTAAATAGTTTTCAGATTTAATATTCTTGTATCTTATTTTTGGTATTAAAAAAATTATATTAATATTCATTCATATAAATTTCCGAATTAATAAAAAAAAATATGTTATTTAATAAATTATCACAATGAAGTAAAATAACTACATATTATTGTAAAATTAAAGGCATATGTAGTAATTTCTCTACATATTTCTGGACGTATAAATAAAGACAAAATGTACGTTTTTTAATACATACACACAGAGAACTGATTTGTTGCGGCAACCAACTAAATTGCCCTACCGAATCATTCGGTTGCGGCAACAACTGATAAAGATAAAGCAACAACCTCTTAATTCAGTTGTGCCAACCTCCTAATCGGTGAACATGAGGTTGTGATAACCTTCAAATCGGCGATCATGAGGTTGCGACAACCTCCAAACTGGTGAACATGAGGTTGTCGCAACCTCCTAGTCGGTGAATATTCGGTTTTCTAAACCTCCAATGGAAATTTAATTATAACAAAGATATTTATGTATAAAAAACTTATGTATTCTATATGTATGTAAATATGTCGCACACACAATTTAGAAGTATATCTACTAATTCCTGCACCCAGAAACTAAAAACTAAAACTAAAAACACTATGAAAAGATACATGTATCTGCATGCATTTTTTTTCCTCATAACCAATAAATAAAAAAAAACTCATTCCATTGGTCACATAATTTTTATTTATATTATATTTCACTTGCTAATGAGCAATTTGTATTGTATAAATATATTATTTTATTAATATTTGTAAATTTTTTTCGCAATGTAACTTAATTAATGAATTTCCTATTGTTTGCCACTTGTGAACATTTTTGACGTTTATTTATTTCTGCATGTATCCATAATTGTTGGCAAAAATCTGGCAACCGAACTGCTGATAGACATGAGGTTGCTGTTTGTCATTTATTTTGTTGATACATCAACGTACACAATTGCCGTAACAAATGCACGAATGTCAATTTTGGCAGAATGAAAAATACAATCATGAGGTTATGGCAACATAATGTGCAGTTGTGCGGACTAACATTTCGGTTGTAGAAAAATAAGGTACGTTCATTTTAATGACATGAGGTTAAAACAAATGTATTTCGGTTGCAACACTGAAACGTTGGTTCAATTAACCTCATGTCAAAAGAGGATTTTTCTGTGTATAGGTTTTGAAATTGTATATAGAAAAGCTGTTAAATTATGTAGTAATTTTAATGCTTTTGGACGTAAATCAAATACATATCTATTTATTTTGAAGACATTTTTAGTTATTTTGAATATAGTATTTTTTTTCGGTGTATGTATAATACTCATTTTATAGATATTTATTTGTAAAAGGCGAGTTAAAGTAAAGGACCAAAGCCATCTATAACTGAATCAATCAAGATATTAAATTCTTCATGTAGGCACACTAGGGCATAATCTGGATCTACGTGATAATGATACTTATCACTTATCTTTTTACTGAACATATCCATTTTTTCACTTCACAGAGATCGAAATGCGACACTTGTTCATATGGTGAAAACTTTATTATGTATGGGCCATTCCCCACCAAATCGACAAAAAAAAAGTCAAATTTGAGAATTTACCTTTTTGATTTTAATGAAATTTTGGCAACTGATAAAGGACATCAAGACATGCACTAACCATTTTTTTCTTTTTTTAAATTATAATAATTGACGAAAATTTAGGATTTTTTTCAGAATTTTGTAAAGGATCCTTTTTAAGGACTACAATTTTGAAATGCAAAGATAATGACCACGGGCCACATGTTAACGTTTAAAAGTTACAACTTAATTTAAAAGCTTGTTCTATTAGCTTCAAAACGAGTTATTAACGGAGCATTTCTAGTTCAAGAGATATTTAAATATGAACAACCATACAAAAGTGATTTTTGGCCCCTTTTTCCAACTTTGAGCCACTGTATTTCTGGAAGTAGTGGACGGAAAAAAAAAAAAAAAATTGGTTAGTGCATGTCACAATACATTCATTGAAATCGAAGAAGGTGTGTTCCAACCGCTGGTCGATTTGGTGTGGAATGGCCCGTATATATAATTTATATCGTTAGTAAAAGCTTCTTAATTCAAAACAGACACCGAAAAAAACACTGTATTAAAAATAACTAAAAATGTCTTTAAAATAAATACATATGTACTTGATTTACGTCCAAAAGCATATGTATTTATTTTTACTAATCTGATGTAGTTGTTTTTTTTTTATGGAAAATTACTACATAATTTAACAGCTTTTATACATAAAATTTCAATACCTATGTATTAAAAAACCTACATTTAGTCTTTATTTATACGTCCAGAAATAAGTAGAAAAATGACTACATTTGCCTTTAATTTTACAATAATATGTAGTTATTTTACTTGTTGTAATAATTTATTAAATAACATATTTATTTTTATTAATTCGGAAAATTATATGAATGAATATTAATATAATTTTTTTAATACCAAAAATAGGATAAAAAAATTATAAATCTGAAAACTATTTAGTTGTATAGTACATTTAAAACTAAAGATTGTTACTCACAACCACAAAAAAAATCTACACGTAAATAAATAAATAAATAAAAATATAAATAAAATAAAAATTTTCCTAATCATAAGATGGAAGCACCACTAAGTAAAGTCAGTTCTGAATACTCAAAGGAATGGCAAGCACTTAAGTGTTTCTTTTCGGTTAAAACACATAAGAATAATATGCTATGGTAAAATCACGCGATCGTAATACCATACCATGGTAAAACCATAAAGATGTCATACCAACTTTTACTACCTGAACAGAATACAGGCGGCGATCGAAAAATGAGAGAGCGAACATTGAAAACAACACAAATTTGCCATCTCAATGCTAAAGTCACGGCGCGCCACATCAGCAAACTGACAACTAAGTTTTAAAACCAAAAATATTCAGCGTTAAACTTAGGTGGCAGTTCTATAGACATCTCTCATTAAGACGGTTCGGTCAGATGCTATACCACTTTCGCAGTCATCCGTGGTGTGCAAAACAAAACAACAAAACCAGTTTCAGCAATATGAGATCGTTTATACCTGCACGAGGGACGACCATTCGTCATTCGTTCGTCAGTGATCCCAACACGAATTCAAATGAATGCAAAAAAACAAAACATCAATACAGTTTGTGCAATATGTAGAGAACTAATTTTAAATACATGGTGTAGTAAAAAATAAGACAAATAAAGGCAAATGTATTTAAAAACCAACAAAATGTAGTAGAAATATATTTTTTCAAAACAAAGACATAAAATGTATATAATTTGCTACATTTTTTTTTTCGGTGTACAGTTTTAACAAATTTGGTGGCTTTTTGACATTCGAATATTATTTTAAATTGGACATTATTTTTTTTATTATTGGAAACGCTAAACATTTGGTTTTAAAAATATAAACAAAACTTAGCAGTTTTTGAAATTAAATTATGTTTTCATACTTAGATACAATTTAATAGGGCAGTTAATTTTAAGATTTTGTATAATAAATTCAATTTTAATCAAAATTTTATAAAAACAATTAACTTTAAGTGATTTATTATTTATGTAATGAATTTTTGAAACACTTTTAAAAACTGTCGGCTTCGTTTTCATTTTCGTAAACTTTTGACAATAGTTACCCTACGGGGAAAAGAACCGGTCCTAGACTAGGGAAGTGGCAGGTTCCACGGAGATAGTTAACCGGTCATAGTTCTGGCTCTTTTATATGAAACCAACCGGCAACTTTAACACAGCGTTGTTCTACACACAGAAAAAAATTCCTTCAAATCCCATTAAAATTGGTCAATAGGACAATTATTGAATTAATAGTATACAAAAAAAATATTTTCATATAAACTCCGGTATTTCCGATTAAAATAATAACTTATCCTATTGACTATTTTTAATAGTAAAAAATTATTATTTACATAGTATTTTTTTCTGGGTGTAGGGAGGGGTCAATTAACAGCTCCTGCAGACCTTTAGACCTATCACAGGACTGGTCTTCAAAATCGTGTTCTATGGTTCATTCAGTAAAAAAATATTTTTTTTTATTTATTTTTTATTGTTACTATTTTATTGTCACTTTTTTATATATTTTAAATTTTACTTATTTTATTTTACATTTACATTATATTTTATTTTACCTTCTTCTTTAAGCATTTACATTTCATTTATTATTCCACCTTGCGTGAGTTCATTACAATTACTTGGAAGATATGCGGAATTTAAATCAATACAGTATCGAAAAACAGTCTACGAATTATAGACGCATTAGTTGCAGCGTGAAAATAAGTCTCGTGACTTTGGCGCCACCTAGTGCCTTTTCGCTCCACTAGCGTCATGTTTAGCATTGACACGATCCATCTCCTCATGCAGACCTTTAGACCTATCACAGAACTGGTCTTCAAGAACCTGTCCGAAATCGGTACCAATGGTACCGGTCACGTGATAGGTAATTTTAGACCAATTGACACCTTTTTCCCGCAGGGTATCACTTCACAGCACAATAAGAATCGTAAATGTGGTCAAACTTAGCCAAACAAAGCAGATGATGGCATTGTGTACATGTGTTTTTGGACACACATTTTTATTTTTCAAATCCTTTGAATCGTAATTTTGTAGTTTTTCATTTTTTAGCTAATGATAAAACCGTAAGAAAAAAAAATCAACTTCAAAGCTGCACACATGTAGAAATCCAATATATTCTTTAAGTACGCAAACAAATAAATGCACGTGTTTCCAAAGTTTATCTAAATCAATTCGTTAAATGGTTTTACATCCATTTGAAGTGTAAGTGGATATCATATTTTAATATTATTTAAATTTTTGGTCGAATATTTCAAAAATATTGATAGGTTTTAATTTTTATTTTAAAGACGCAAGTATCATCAAATTTTAATTTAAGAAATTTGAATTGATTTTTAATATATCTCATGGTAAAGCTCGAATCACACGATTGAATACACAGTCAAATTTTGAATCAATTTTCAAAACAATTTAAATATCAATCGTGTGATTGCCTAATTTTCCATACAAAAATTGGGCAATCACGCAATGATATTAAAATTATTTGAAAATTGATTAAAAAGTTGACTGTTTATTCAATCGTGTGATTCGAGCTTAACATTACAAGTGGGAATAAAACTTTTAAATGCATTTATGTTGAGAAACCGTTTTCATATCTATACTTAAAAGATTTCACACTGGGATAAATGTTCTCAAAAATCATGTATTATACGTACAAATTTGGCAAAAATTAATCATTATATCCAGCCAAGAATTAGTAATCATAATGATTTGGTATTATTATAATTAATTGTATAAAATCATGCGTATGTTTACTCATGATTTATGTATAATATATTCATAAGTAATAAGTAATTGGAATAGATTCCGGAACACATTTTAAGATTTATTATTCATAATTCATGATAAAAATTACATAGATATAATAAATTGTTATACGTCAATGGTAAAGGAACATTAAGAAGAAAAGGAACATAAAAAATCAGTGGAAAAATGCATCACTTCAACTTATTTGTTTGTATAAATTAATATTTATTTTCAAATGATACATTTTTCACTTTATTCACTCACTTATATATTCTATAGTGGTTTTTCACAACTGGCGTCAATTGTGTATTAAGAAAATGAATATGCAATCTGAAACACAAGATATGAATAAATACTCATAATTTCGCCTGTTATGATTAATACTTAAATTTTGTAAAAATTTATGAATCTTATTCATAATAAATTCATAGTGATTTATAGTTTTTTATGCATGAAGTTTGCATTTTTTTTAGTATTATATATAATTCATAAATAAGAAAATTAGAAAAATGATATGCATTGTATTTCACTTGCAAACAAAAATTGTAAACAAAATGAATTGCAAATCTAGGGTTTTTTCTTCTTCTATATTTTTGTTCAAAAATCTTAACTTTAGGATCATACTCTGTATGAAACGGACACTACTACAATTATTAGATTAATTTAGTATGTATTTAATTCGTGCATATTGCTTAATTTGATAGATAGATTTGGCGGTGCAACATAGAAACCATTTTTTTTTTTCATTTTCAAGATCTTTGTATATTTTTGACCAGGGAACTTGCGCGCCTTAATGAAATTATTAACAGGCAATGTGAAAAATAATGATCCAAAACGCAAAGAATATAAAACACGACACGTCTGTTCTATTTAAAGTATTTAATACGAGTAAAGACAAAATTATGTAGAAGCATAAAAATGAAACAAATTATTCAAGGGTTGCCAATTGTTTGAGAAGATATTCTGTGTTAAGTATTTCTTCCAACACTCCTCCTCAACACGGATATACCTTTTACAAAAACATATTATAATTTAATCTAAATGCAGACCCAATATTTCAACAAACTTATCATGTTTCGATTTTGTTAAATTTTTGGTTAGCGCACATGATACACGGGATTGTTAGCCAGTTGCTGCGCGCTCAAATTATCACCATGCAATACTGCATGTGATGGTGAACTGAATCCAATCTCTGCTAGTAGTCGTCGCAAGTAAATTACCTCTTTCGCCGCCGTGGATAATGCTACTCGGCCTCAGTGCTGCTGAGAGCTACGCATGGTTACTTTTTAGATTCCCATGAGAACATACTGCCACCCATGAAGAAAGCAAAGCCTGTATATGACTTGCGATCCACCGTGTTGCTACCCCAATCTGCGTCAACGTAACCTTCTATTGGCACGCCAGTTGCACGGTAGCATATTTTATAATCCATCGTTTTACTTAGATACCTCAACACGTGTTTAACGCCAGCTTCATGCTCCTGATAAAGATTCATATTGCGCTGCGATACTTAGACACTGAATGTAGTATATCAGGACTAGTTGATATTGCCAGGTACATCAGAGCGCCAATTGAGGATTGATATGCAGTGGGATCAACCTTTTTACATTCACTGCTATCGCACCCAAATTGAAAACCAGCATCTAATGGCGTTGCTACAATTTTCCATGCCATGTTGCCTCAGTAGATCTTTGATGTATTGCGTCTGACTTACAGAAATAGCACCAAGATCACCTTCACGATCTATCTTCATGCCCAAAATAAACTGCAATAGACCCGTTTCCACACATTCGAAATGCGATATTTGCGATTTAATTGACATAAGATCATCTCTCGACTGACAAGCTAGTATGATATCGTGAATGTATAAAGCGATCAAACATAAATTACCATTAAAGCTTGTATAGACATGGTTCATTGTTACAAGCGATGAAACCAATCTGCTTGAGCACGTCGTCTATCTTCGAGTTTCACTCTCTTCCGCACTTATGGCCTTGTTCAGCTTCAGCAAGCGGTGTGGATACCCATCGTCTACGAAACTCTCAGGCTGCTTCATGTAAACCTCATCTCGCAATTCACTATTTAGATATGCCGTGTACACGTCCATCTGGTGTAGATACATCTTAAGCTCAGCGGCCAGCGCCAACAACATGCGTATAGTAGCATATCGCACAACTGGTGAAAATGTTTCAAAGTAGTTCAGCCCGAACATTTGGCTGCGACCTTTCGCCCAAGTCAAGACTTTAACCGATCCACGCTGCCGTCTTTGTTCTTCTTTAGAGAACATTCAAGACATTGTGCATCTTCCTTGGTCGGCCTCCCCGAACGCACAATTCTTGGTCTTCCAGGTCCAATTCTGCCACACGAGTCATCTTCATTTTTCACATTTTCATCACATGCTGCATCGCCGTCTTTTTCAATACCATCTTTTGCAACCTCAACATCATCGTAGCCATTTGCGCTCGCCTTTGCATACGAGTCGTCACTGCACACCGCATCATCATCCATATCGAAGAACACGATGTCATTTGTGTCTGTCCGAATTATGAAAAACTCCTCAAATAACACATCCCTATTTTCTGCAATTCGACGCTCGTCCGCATCATACAGCCGGTACGCCTTCGATGACAAAGAATATCCAACCATCTTGTATTCTTTTCCTTTTGCTTGGAATTTCTTATGATGTGTTTTTTCCAGAGCCACAACTACAGATCCAAAAACACGTAGATGCTTCGTAAGGCATTTTATCGACCAGGGCCTTGGTAGGTGATCTGTTTCGCAAATAAACCGACGTTGAAATTGCTTCTGCCCACAGCGACTCGCACAACCCAGCATGAACCAACATGCTCCTAGCCATTTCGACTAGAGTACGATTTGCTCGTTCCGCGAAACCGTTTTGTTGCGGCATGTATGGCACTGTTAACTGACGCGTAATGCCTTGCTCTTGTAAATATTTATCGAATGTCTTATTAACGAACTCGCGCCCATTGTCACTTCTGATCGCTTTTATTTTTTGTTCTGTTTGACGCTCAAATAAATTTTTAAAAACAACAAACTTGTCAAACACTTCGTCTTTTGACTTTAAAAAATAAACAAACATACGCCTCGACATGTCAATGTCACTTAAAATCAAGTCACACATTGATGTTTTTATTTTGACTTCACCAACTCCTTCGGCCATTATGAAGTTCTCCCCCGCCAACGTCACTCGTTTTTTGTGTTCATGAAATGAAGAGAACATGCCGCGGTCGTTGCACATATGAGCAGGCGCCCTACTGTCGATGCACCACATAAAGTTACTGAACACTTGCGTGTCTCCTGCTGCGAGAACTGCATTCGATTGCTGTTGATGTTTGTATGTCGGTTTTCGCTCTTCTTTTACATGACAATTCGCAGCGAAATGGCCACGCAGTCCGCATTTGAAACATTTGCCATTTTGTTTGCTATTTCGTTTTCCGTTGAATTTGCTCCGATTGTATCTTTTACGTCGTTTCTGACGTAAACGCGCTGCGTTTTCCTTCTTCCAAAAGCTTCACTTTTAGGATGCTCAGCGATAGCAGCTCGTCTCGCGTCTATATTGCAACAACAAAATTTGGATGTTGCTTCAGTAAGCTTGACAACAAAGTTATCACAAGAAACTCGTCCATCAGCTCAAGACCAACCTCAGCTAAATTGTCTACGACGCCATGCGTCCTCTAAAGTCTTGCTGTGTTTTATGTAATTTAGCTGCGACGAGTGACCATAGCCAGCGCCTTCTAATCTTGTGTTTCCTATTGCTCAGCATTTGCGCTTTTTGCTTTTTTAGACTTGCCGCTAACTAACTTCCACAATTCAGCGTGCACTAACACACTTTTCATTTGAATTGACCAGGAATCAAAGTTTTGTCCGTCCAATATTTCTATTTGATACATAGAACTCATTTTTTCTTATTATTTAAATTGTTTTGACAAATAAAATTATGCGACGGTAAATTCTATTAAACGAAACACGTTTCCACTGACTCGCGAATACTTATCGACGCCACACGCCTGCGCTTATTACAATTATTAAAAAAAAAAAGTTATGCCTTGGCCCATAACCTATTAACAGGTAATGTGAAAAATAATGATCCAAAACACAAAGAATATAAAACACGACACGTCTGTTCAATTTAAAGTATTTATTACGAGTAAAGACAAAATTATATAGAAGCATAAAAATGAAACAAATTATTCAAGTGTTGCTAATTGTATGAGAAGATATTCTGTGTTAAGTATTTCTTCCAACAGAAATTTTAATTAGAAAATATTATAGCTGTTGCAAATACGCACCGTATGACTTATATACCAAAAGTGTACGATCACTGCAAATGTTAAAAATCGTGAAATTGTTTCAAACAGTAGTTTTTTGCGTTGAACATTCGCATTATTATTTGAAATAGATGAGATAGGGTCTAAGTTTTTTGAAATGTAACACCACAAAATCAGTGCCGCGTTTATTGACATTTTGAAAATTGTGCCAAATTTGGATATATTTTCTACTAATTTTTTTTTTAAAGAAAATAATGTTTTTAAAGGATTTTAAACATTTACGAAGACTGATTACGGTTTAAATAATTGATCGAGTTCAAAAATGTGTACCTTAAGTCTTGATTAGCTGAAATTGCGACACTTTTGTCAGTACATTAAGGCAATATTCGTAATTTTGGTCAATTTTTGAACTCTACTTTAATTTTCATAATCTCAAAAAACATCAATTAATATATAAAATTTTATTTATATGAAATTGAAATCTAAACCGATAAGGATAACATCAAAAAAATGTTTGGCTCAAAATCTAAATCAATGAATAATTTGCAAAATCACATATTACAACAACAAAAAATAGTGTCCATGGTTTGTGCGACGTTGAGATTCCGCCACCCGACCATGACGAGGTCAGAACAGCCATTGCTAGGCTGAAAAACAACAAAGCCGCAGGTGTTGATGGCCTGCCTGCTGAATTGTTTAGGACCGGAGGCAAAGAGCTAATAGAGAGCATGCACGAGCTCGTAAGCAGAATATGGTCGGATGAAAGCATGCCAAGTGACTGGAACCTCAGTGTACTCTGTACTCTGCCCAATCCTTAAGAAAGGGGATCCCACTATCTGCGCCAACTGGGATCTGCTCCAACTGGGATCAGCCTACTCAATATCGCATACAAGGTTCCATCGAGCATATTATGTGAAAGACTGAAGCCCATCGTCAACAGACTGATTGGACCTTATCAGTGCGGCTTCAGACCTGGAAAGTCCACCATAGACCAGATTTTCACATTGCGCCTAATCCAGGAAAAGACCCTAGAAAAACAGATCGACACCTACCACCTATTAGTAGACTATGAGCCTCGTTCGACACTCCGATAAGGGAACGATTATACGCCGCAATGTCTGAGTTCGGTATACCTGCGAAACTTATAAGGCTTTGCAGGATAACCCTGAGCAACACACGTTGCTCAGTGAGAATAGGAAAAGACCTCTCCGAGCCATTTCATACCGAACGAGGTTTCAGACAGGGTGACTCCCTATCGTGCGACTTTTTTAACTTATTGATGGAGAAAATAGTTCGAGCTGCCGAACTCCGTCAAAGCGGCACTATCCTCAACAAAAGTATCATGCTGCTCGCATATGCCGACAATATTGATATCATTGATATCAACGATTATACGCCGCAATGTCTGAGTTCGGTATACCTGCGAAACTTATAAGGCTTTGCAGGATAACCCTGAGCAACACACGTTGCTCAGTGAGAATAGGAAAAGACCTCTCCGAGCCATTTCATACCGAACGAGGTTTCAGACAGGATGACTCCCTATCGTGCGACTTTTTTAACTTATTGATGGAGAAAATAGTTCGAGCTGCCGAACTCCGTCAAAGCGGCACTATCCTCAACAAAAGTATCATGCTGCTCGCATATGCCGACAATATTGATATCATTGGCAGGAGCACACGAGCAGTCAGCGCAGCATTCTCTAGATTGGAGAAAGAGTCGCGTCGAATGGGTCTAGCGGTGAACGACGACAAGACGAAGTTCCTTGTGTCAACAAGCAAAAAAGAGTCCATGCGTCTTGGACAAAAAGCTGATTTTGACACCCACAAGTTCGACATTGTGAAGGATTTCGTCTATCTGGGATCCAGCGTAAACAGCAACAACGACGTCAGCCTGGAGATCAAACGGAGAATAACTCTTGCCAACAGGTGCTACTTTGGGCTCTGTAGGCAATTGAGAAGCAGAGCCCTCTCTCGCCGGACAAAAATAACGCTCTACAAGTCACTCATCATGCCCGTCCTACTTTATGGTGCGGAAACATGGACGCTGGCCTCCACCGATGAGAGAGTACTGGGAGCGTTGGAGAGAAAGATTCTCCGTAAAATCTTTGGCCCTATCTGCTTTGCTAACGAGTATCGAATCAGGATGAACCACGAGCTGTATGAGTTATTCGACGACATTGACATAATCAAGCGCATTAAGATCCAGCAGCTTCGCTGGCTAGGTCATGTCGAACGAATGGATGAAAACACTCCAGCCAAGAAGGTGCTTAATCGAAACTCGAAGGTGGACAGCGTAGAAGAGGGCGTCCAAATCTGCGTTGGAAAGACCAAGTTGAGGACATCCTGGCAACGCTTGGTATTTCTAACTGGCGCGGCTTCATCTCAGCGGCCAAAACCGACCCACGGTTGTAAGGCCTATTTAAGTAAGTAAGTAAGTCTAGTTTTACAAACGCAAAGTAAAAAATCGCTACGAGTTTTTTCGCTTTTTCAAATTTTTGTAATTATAAAACCATACGACAAAATTCCACTTTAGGCTGCACACATGAAAAAATATCCTATATATTCTAAAAGTACGCCAAAAAAATAAAATAAACTTGTTTCCCAATTTTTCTAGGTCAATTCGTTAAAGGGTTTTATTTGCATTTCAAATGTTGGATTCACTTGACAGCTCTGACCTCAGTGAGTATGAATATAAATTTTTATTGATTTAGGTTGCACTCATGAAAAAATATCCTATGTATTCTAAAAGTACGCCAAATAATAAAATAAACTTGTTTCCCAATTTTCCTAGATCAATTCGTTAAAGGGTTTTATTTGCATTTGAAATGTTGGATGCACTTCACAGCTCTGACCTCAGTGAGTATGAATATAAATTTTAATTGATTTTTAAAATATCTCTTAGTAGCATTTCAAATGGGAATAAAACCTTTAAATGAATTGGTATTGGAAAACCGTTTTCATATCCATACTCAGGGAGATTTCAGCTACAAAATATGTGCCGCCAAAAAATTATTTTTTTATTAACAAAGTATGAAATTTTAAATGCAAATAAAAATGTAAACGAATGGATCTAAAAAACTGGATACACACTAATTCTTAGAATAATCTATAGTTCCACGTAAACTTTCTCATTGTCGGACAGTGTAATAAATTGTTTTAAATTAATTACTATTGACTATGATATTATTTATCATAGCTGTAGGCATGTAATGTACAATAGAGAAATTTTATAATAAGTAATAAAACTCGAAGTTACTTTTTATTTTTTTTATATTATATTTTATATTTTATTAATTGAATTATAAAAATAAAATTCAAATCTAGGGGGGGGGGGCAGCTGCCCAATTTACGTAACTGGATCGTTAATACTAAACTGAATATAACGATGTTCAGAAAAGTAGTGCTAATTTGACAACCTCCTATGACTTTTTGTGAAGTTAGGTCTGAGATAAGCGTTATATCTAAGACTTCTGTTCTTTGTGATAAAGGTTGGTTCCGATCCGGTGTTACATATTGTAAGGTTTGATTACTCATTAAGTAATCAGAAAATAGAGGTGAGTCTATTGTCAGTGATACCCCAGATAGTGTGGTCGCTACCAATAATCTCCTTCTTATGGTTCAGTTCTGTATCACCGATGGCCTTCTGCAGATAATAGAAAATATTATGTGTTTTTTTTTGCAAGAATACAGGACCTAGGTGTATCTTTGTCTGTTACATAGATGATATTGTAATTTCGTGTCTTTAGTCCATGGGTCTGGTTACCAATAACCCACGGCTCTTGAATAAGGACGAGGTCCTCACACCTTTCGCTAAGGCGGAGAATAAGGCCGGCTGATGCCGTTTTGGGTAAAAGATTCACCGTCACCATATGCAATTAATTTTGAACGAGGGCTTTATGCCGCACTCGATTAAAAGCCTTGGAAATATCAAGAGCAACAGCCTTACTCTCTCCGAAAAGATGAACACAATTATTCCACTTTTCGGAGAGGAACGCCACCAAGTCACCTGTGGATTTGGTCCTACGGAATCCGTATTGTCGGTCACTGAGCAATTCGTTGTGCTCAAGACAGTTCACAAGATGGAAGTTAATTACGATCTCTATTACCTTGGAGAGTGCAGAACCTTCCAACAAGATGGAAAAACTTCTGTCGTGTAGGAGATGTTGAATAGGTTACGCAACGGACAAGCCAGCGTTGACGCGCACTTCTTCAACACATGGGCAGATATGCCATCTGGCGCAAAGGCTTTGTTAATGTTGTTTTCGCGCGAGATCACGACATTACAGCGATTCCTAGCCTGTTTGCGAAGTCTTTCTGTGTCAGCATTCTTGTTAGAACGCCAATTTTGAAAGGCTTCCTCTTTCAACCTAACTGCAATTCTGCAAGTCTCATTAAACCATGAGTGGTCCTTGGGTTTAATGCTAATTTTTTTAGAAATTATGAAGGACCGCATACCTAATAAAATAATATTTTGTTCCATAAAAGCCGCGGTATTTATGTCTGTGTCAGCGAAACACAATTTCCAATTAAAGTTACGAAAAAAATCATTTAACGCAACCCAATTTGCTTTTTCGTAAAGCCATACAGTCCTCTACGGGGCTTTAATCGAAGAGGCGCGTAAACTAGAATACGAAAACTCAGCGGAAACAGTACAGTGGTCGGAGTTACCAAGAGGTACAAGGACTTTAATATCATATTTTTCATGATGTGAAGTCAGAAAAAGGTCTAGGACTTTTTGACTTTGCCCATCGACGAGTGGGAGGTACGGCGGTTCCCTCACCAATTGAGTGAGTTGATTAGACTCTGCAAACAGCTCAACATAACAACCCTCCTGTGTTGGAAGACCCGAGTGATAAGGCATCCAGCTTATTACAAGTGGAAACCCTATATAGATTCGGACTCCTATAAAGAAAGCACAAGTGCATGATGTGTGTTTGGATTTTGAATTTAACCCAAATTGTATTAAATTCGCGATCCGCCCACTATGTTGTTGCTGCAGTTGATACGCAACGTTACTCCGAATAAAAAGAGCAAGGCCCCTATGGGCAGAGAATAATGGCAATAGGTGATAACCAGGTATATGAAAATCCAGTGGATCTGCACCCTCATTAATCTGGGTCTCACCTAGTGCCATTATTTGTGGCCTTTGGATGGACACATACGCATATACCGAGAAAAAAATTCTCCCTCAGTCCACGAATGTTGCAAAAATCTAAGCGAAATTTTTGCGACATTTTTTCTACTGGGCAACTTCAAAACAGACATACATACTACCAAGACGCAGCAGTTGACACAAACAAATGAGAGCGTAAGTCAAGCCGTGGTGACTGTTAGGCCTTCACCACAGCATAGATTACGCACTCAGTGCAGAATCAACCGTGCGCGCTAGTGGCGTGGAGTAGGATATGGGAGGGAAGAAGGAATACGTCAACAAATTTGTGCACTTGCAGCAAAGAGCATAGAAAAGCCCTTTGCGTCGGTATTTGCAAATCTGTGAGTGCTCAGCAGGCAGCGCGAAACCGGTTCTATTGTTGTTGCAGACTTTGTATTGTTTGTTTTATTGATGTTTATTTTTCTTTTTAGTTTTTTATGTAAGTTATTAGTAGTTTGTGTTTTAATTTAATTTAGTGTTAATTTCGTTGTTATTTTTTTATGTTGGGCGGGCACATTAAACACAGTTTTAAAACACATTTATATTAAACGACGGACGGAATACGTTAAAAAGACAAGAGACGAACACGACACGTCCGTCCCCCATAAGTGCGTTGACACTACATGTGTTCGGGCCATGGGGGTTCAAGATGTTCGTTGATTGGCGTCGGGATTTCTTGCCAGAGAGTTATTGGGACACCCACTGTCTCGTTGCGGCTCGTGTGCGTCTTGTGGGGCGGCGAAAGGTTCGCCGTTTTTGCAGTAGTTAGCCTCGGTTGGTCACCGCTCTTTGGAATGGTTGTTGGCGGAAAATGATGTGCTGGCTTGGGGTGGGATCCACGACTTGGGCCCTTAACTTGGTGCGATGTAGTTGCGCGCTGTGCGGTATCTTTTTTATTCGGTTCTTCGTCAGGTTTGTGGTGATGCTTGCGAGACTCGTTCCGCTGTGTCGCCGCGAGTCCCTGGACTGTGATCTGGCGTCGGGTGGGGGTCTAGTCGGCATGGCTTGGTGGAGCGACGAGATGACGGCGCTGCGTGACGATGTGTGCTGCGGCGTGACGAGTCTTGGGCCGCCGACGTTGCTCGGCTTCGGCGAGCAGCTTCGCTGGTCGCTGCGGACGTCGGTGTGTGTGACGGGCTTCGGCGTGACGGGCCTCTGGCGGTGTGCTTTTTTTAACGAGGAGTTGAAGCATCAAAAGCCTTTATGTCGGTGAGAGACTTTAACACGCTAAAACTCTCTCTCTCTCTCTTTAGATGAGTTTCCTCCTGCTTCGTATATACGTTGCAGTTCACGTGACAGTATATCAACAGGGGGCATTGCGGCAATCACACCTATTGCATCATCAGATACAGTGCGGAATACACTGGCAACTCTTATTGCACTCAGGCGATATGTCGCCCGAATTCCTGCAGTGTATGTTTGCTTCTTAGTAGCTCCTGCCCATACTGGTGCCGCATACAGCATGATAGAGCTTGTTACTTTTGCCAAAAGCTTGCGTCTGCTCGAGCGTGGTCCACCGATGTTCGCCATTATACGAGATAGCGCGCCGTTTCTCACTTACTGCCAGAAGATGATCCTTTAAGGACATACGCGTGTCGATCAGTACCCCCAGATACCGTATGTGGGGTTGAGAGATGATCTCGTGGCTGCCCGATCTAATTGTGAAGACCTCACGTTTTTGCTTAGAGCTCAAGTGGACAGCTTATGTTTTATGCGCTGCTAGTTCCAGATCAGCGCTTTGTAACCACCTCGTTACCCTGGATATCGCATCGCTGCACGTCATTTCCAGCGTGTGGATATGTTTCGCTACCACCACCAAAGCGATGTCATCCGCATAACCGACCAGAGTGGTATCCGTGGGTAGATCTACAGTAAATACGCCATTGTACATAGTGTTCCACAAAATGGGTCCGAGTACTGATCCTTGTGGGACACCTCGTGTGACCTCGTATCGTTTTACACCGTCGTCAGTGTCGTACAGTAGCACCCTATCGCTGAGATAGTTATCAATAATTCGTTTGGAGGTACGTCGGTACGCCAAACGAGCTTAGTGCCAGCAAAATTCGCGACCAGCTCGCTGAGTTAAAGGCATTCTTGATATCAATCGTTACCACTGCGCAGTATTTCTTCCACCTTACCCCTCTTGTGGCGTCGCACGCTATTTTCATCACAGTCTGGATGGCATCGATGGTGGATCTCCCATGCCTGAATCCGAATTGAGGATGCCGGTGTGCGTGGTCACGTGTGTGTGCGACGCTCGGGAGATGGAGAGGCGTGCTGCTCACTGTCATTGCGGTGGGTCGCATGTCGGTATTTGTCACGGTTGGTGATAGCGTGCAGCCCTCGGTTGTGGCTGCTGACTGCGGATGGATGTTTGCGTGCTCAACACTAATCGTCGTACACATTCGACGGTGTTGAGGTATGTCTGCTGCGGGGCTTTTGAAGTCGGCGGAAGTAAGGCGGCGCACCCGGATACGTGGAACGCATCGAGACCGGTTCTAACACCTCTTCGAACTGGGCGTCCAAACGCACGGTCCAGCGTCCACGCGCACTCTCTTCTGCCATACAAGCCTTCAACTGGTCTTTGATTTGGCGGAACTTGTAGCTCATCTTGGATTGACGTGGAGTTCGGCTAGAAGAAAAAAACAATGTTTATTAGTAGAGTTTAATCTTGCTAAACGCTCTAGTTTATGATCGGGTTGCTCGATGAACGCCCCAAACGTTCCCTTAACTCGGTGACAGTGCCGCTGGTTTCCAGCGCGAATTCAGTGGCGTAAGCGACGAAATCGTGGAATACTCTGTATGACGGCGTCACGCTACGTCGATGTCGTAAAGCTGCTACCTGTGTGACATCGTACTACTCCTAGCGAGGCGGCGACGCAATGCTCGGCTACGCTCTGGGCCTGTGTCCACGCTATGCTAGATACAGCTGCTATTGCTGTGTGGTATGGCTACTCGGTTACGAACCTACACTTCGACTACTGTTACGATGGCGTACAAGTTATAGTCATAGTCGGGCGCCCTGTGTCACCGCGCCGTTTTCCTCAAACTGTCTGACGGCTACGTCGCCCAGCGGAGCACCACGGATAGCGGTACTGCGCTGCTACGCTACGGCCTGCACTGAGTTTTCCAGCGGAGCACCACGGATTGTGGCCCTACGCTGCTATGCTTAGCTACGTCCTGCGGTATCCAGCGAAGCACCACAGCACCACGAATAGCGACGCTACACTGCTATGCTACGCCCTATACTGTCCAGCGGAGCTCCACGAATAGCGCCACTAAGCTCTATACTACTTGCCCAGCGGAGCACCACGAATGGCGGCACTGCGCTGCTATGCTACTATCGCAAATATAATAACCAAAGAATAAAACACTACTGACCTGTTCGACGGATCCCAGCAAAGTGATTTAATTTTGCGCATCATGCAACAGTCAAGCGTCACTTTGCGGATTGTTTACGGGGCGATCGTTTGGTGAAACAGGACGATCGCTTTTAGTATTCATTTTTAAATATAAAATGTGACAATCTCGCTCGCCAGATGCCTTTTTCTAATTCAATTTTGATTTGTAATTTTTCTCAGAAAACAAATAGAATCAATCAAATGCCTACTTATTTTATTTATCCAGTCAATATTTTATATTAGCACCTAACCGAGTGATTTCATCCAAGTATTCGACAACCATTCCAATATGTCGGTACTTGGCGTTTCCTAAAGTAACTACAATATTAATTTTTTGTCAAGCTGAGACACGGCCATTCTGTTGCTTTACACGCACTCGTGTAATGGTCTGAAAACATTTCATTCAACATCTTAATATTCATTCGGCCAATTCTGACTTAAGTCAAGAAAACAAACATTTTCAAACAAATAAACATTTTATTTTACAATCCCTTTTAAATATAATAATAAAAAAAAGTATGTCCGAAAGTCAGTCCCTGCAGCATTAAACAAACACAACAAAATATAGCACACTGCTTAGTCCAGCAACCTCCATCCGGTTACTACAAATAAACTTTCCAGCAACCTCCATCCGGTTACTACAAATATACTTTCCAGCAACCTCCATCCGGTTACTACAAATATACTTTCAAGCAACCTATATCCGGTTACTACAAATATTGTTTTCACCAACCTCCATCAGTAGTATGTTTGCGCCGGTTCTGGCTCAAAGGGGCTCCATGAGCCATAAGGAGCCATGATGATCATTTTTTAACAGAGGTGTTGTTATTGTTTTCAATAGGGATCATTTTTTAACAGAGTAGTTGTTAGTGAATTTCAGTTCGGATAATTTTTTAACAGAGGTGTTGTTATTGTTTTCAATAGGGATCATTTTGTAACAGAGTAGTTGTTAGTATAATTTCAGGTGTATTATATGTATACTATATACATTATAATGGCATGGAACCATTGGGATGACATTTTAACATATGTTGTTAATATATTATAAGTATGTTATGAAGGCATGCAGCCGTAAAGAGTAAATTTGCAACTCATATTGTTGTTGGGATAATTATTTCGGAGTAAGCATTTTTAATGGCAATATTTATAAACGTACGTAATAATTTTGTTGTTGTATATGTTATAGAACCAATTAAAATTTCAGTTTTATACTTGATGATTTATTTCGCATGATCATCAAGAGAGTTGAGGAACAAAGGGTTCAATTTGAAACTTTGTTGAGGAACGAAGATTGTAATTTAAAACATGGCTATATGTAAATGTAGCCGCGGTAGCTCAGTGGTTTGTGCGTTGGACTGCGAGCCGAAAGGTCCCCGGTTCAAGCCTGGACTGGGGCTAACAACATCTTTTCATAGAAACATTTTTCTATACCGCGCTACCTCTCGGCAGTAAATGGCAAACCTACGAGAGTAAAAAATTGCCTATGAAAAGCTCTCACCCGCCGTTCGGATTCGGCAATAAACTGTAGGTCCCACCACTCTGAGTACAAATATAACACGCACAGCTCAAAAATGGTGAGAGAGCTCGGCCGAAGTTCTATACAGGACTGTAGCGCCAAACTATTATTATTATTTATATGTAAATGTTATTATAAGACATATATTTTTTGGTGGGTAATTTTTTTGTTGTAAACAGGTAAATGCACTTCTGCATTAATGCATTGACACATATTTAATTCAAGGTGAATTTTACTATAATGGATAATGTAGTATATTTTTATTCTACAAAGTCATGGTCATTTAATTCGTTTAATTTGCTTATATGAATGAATGGGCCATAAGGCTCAATTGGGATTATTTTTATTTAAATTTGCATGGAGTAATAAGGCTCCATTGGGATCAATTTTTAAACAACATAATATAAGTTTTAAAGATTGAACATGTTAAAACATGTTTAATTTTATTTAGTTTTTTCTTGAGTCAAATTTAATATACTCTCTTTAAAATTTTAATAAATATACTTAATTTTAATTTTAAGTATATTTATACTAATGGAATTATCTTTTTAACTCATTTTAAAGAGATATCCATTATATATAAATGGATCGAAATTTGAATTAAAGTTATTTATCGTCTACATTACAATTTGTAGGAAAATAAAACTATTATGGAAGTTATAAAAGTAAAAAGTTTTTAAAAGGATTTAATAATATTTTATTGGACTATCATAAAAAACAGTTTATTAAGTTTATCCCTTATTGTGATCATTACCAGTATATGGAAAAAATATTAACTATTCACGGAGTACATTATAAGAGCTGTCCAAGGGCCACAGATGACTTAACGGAGGGATGTGGTTGCTATTATTATGACAGGAAATGCAAAGACATTGATAAACTAATAAAATTATATAATAGAATATAATATGCTAAATAATTGTTTATTACATATTATAAATAATGTTTTTTTATATATTCAATGCATTTGTAAAATACTCAGCCGGCCCATTTCGAGGAAAATATATTACAATCCAATGTGATCCTGGTTGAAATGATGAATCAGTATTCACAATATAAAATACTGCCTTTTTTATTCTAGGTAGCTGATTTGATGCAAAAACTCCTTTAAAATTTTTCTTAGTTACTAAATTTTTATATAAAATATTTTCTATATTACTTGTATTCATAATGATTGTAATACAGTACGATTTTTATCAATTTCCAAAACACTAACAAACTCACAATATGCTAAACCAGTAATTGCTTCAGAAAGTGCTTCACTGCCTTGATTTATTAAGTTTCCACAGTGTGAGTTATTGTTATGATCTGGTTTTAAATCAAATGCAAGTAAGAAATATCCGTTATCAAATAATTCTTTAGTTATTTGATGTCCCTTATCAAAGTAATGTATGCCAATACCTTTAAATAAGGTTTGATATCCCCTTGAACTTATACGTCCATGTTTATAATTAAATTCAATCGGCTGTGCTGGTACTTGTACTCCATTTACAACTAAATTAAATCTTTGTAAATTAAAATGGCGAAAGTTATACGGATTTTCCGAACGATCACCAGTATATGCTTTATTAGTTACCATACCAAATATTAAGAAATTTGGAAGTTGTCCAATTATAACATTTTTTAACAATAGAGAATGATTGCCGGGGTGAATAGTGAATGTCTTGATTTCAACATTTTTATATGGATAAATAGCATTTCTACTTTGTAAAACATTATGATCTGCCATTAAAATATTACTATTAATGGTAAAATGATTAATGTATAAGTTAGCTTCATGAATTTTAATAGATGACTCTCCAGATTTTGAATCTTCTAGTATATAAAAAGAAGGTTTCTCCATATTAAGGGTTACTTTAAGATCCACATTATTAAGATATTTAGCTTGATTAAATATATCTGCATGAATTTTTCCAATCAACTCAACTCGTTCTCCATTTTTAAATGTTTTCTTTCGTCTAGCTAAACCTGGATTTTCATTCTCAACTATTGAATTAATTTTTTTTATATCTAATGACCATCCGCATGATTCAAGATGTGTAGATTTAGCATCATTTCCATAGTTTAACAATGTTTCAATATAAGAAAGTGCCTTTATATTTACTAATTCTAACATCATCTCCATTTTTTTTTTTAATTTACTCATCTTAAATGTTTTATTATGATTGTAAATTTTCCATATTAAGGGTTACTTTAAGATCCACATTATTAAGAAGATATTTAGCTTGATTAAATATATCTGCATGAAGTTTTCCAATCAATTCAACTCGTTCTCCATTTTTAAATGTTTTCTTTCGTCTAGCTAAACCTGGATTTTCATTCTCAACTATTGAACTAATTTTTTTATATCTAATGACCATCCGCATGATTCAAGATGTGTAGATTTAGCATCATTTCCATAGTTTAACAATGTTTCAATATAATAAAGAGCCTATTTATTTACTAATTCGAACATCATCTCCAATTTTTAATTTACTCATCTTAAATGTTTTATTATGATTGTAAACTGTATTTAAAAGCATTTGTTGATTAGATTTATTGACATTTTTTGGAGACATTTTAATACTACGATGATATTTATTATTATATATTTTTATATTTTTTGTAATCAATTCCAACCATTTATAAGTAAAGTAAGAAGGCTAAAGTCTTTCCACATTAAATTTTTAAAAGTTCTATTAAACCTTTCAATTCTTCAAGCCTTCATATTGGAAAAATGTATGATAATGGTTTATTTCAAATCGATTCATTAATTTTTTAAAATATGAATTGAAAAATTCTTTACTCTGATCAGATTGAATATTATTTGGAATTTTATTGTTATTTTTTTCCAGAATATTGTGCATAGCTAAGGTTACATCGATTCCAATTTTGGTTTTAACAGGAATGGCATATGCGTATTTAGAAAAAAACATCTATAACAGTTAGTAAATATTTATATCCTTTATTAATCTTTGCAAAAGCTATCATTTCTACAAGATCAATTTGCCAAGTATCTGAAATACTCTTTTGTATAAACCTACGTCGCACGGTGAATAAAATAATGAAATTTTTGAACAAAACGCAATTTTTTTTATTTTTAAATTTAAAATTTTTTTTTACTGTTACATACATAAAAGACCTTAGTGGGTCTATTCTCTGTAACCATTTTTCTTATAACATTAACAGATTAAGAGATATGAGCCTTCAAAGTTAGGAAAACAATTGCATTCCATACAAAAATATATGGAAATACAATTGGAACATAACTAAAATATCCTTGTATATCCTCTCAAATCCTTAAAATTGTGTTTAGGCTTTTACAAAATACATATTCTGAAAAAAAAGTAGCTTCCGGTTTGCTCCGGTTTAAAAGAAAATTGTTGTGAAATACTACCATTTTCGTTAGAGTTTACTTATTTGATTTAAAGCGTTTAGTGTAATAATTGTATATCAATTAAACCTACAGATATCCTTCACACGCGCTAACTTTTTTCTATGTGGTACAATAAAAAAAATTTGATAGCGATATCTTTCCCGGATTAGGAGAAATTACGTGCCGAAAATTACCTTTTTTATTCTAATTTCATACATTTGTGCCTTTTTTGTAAATTTATCCAAGGACTGCAAGAGATATCGTTCATTCTCACCAACTTTTTTCTAATCACAATCAATGTGGTAAAAAATGAAAAATGTATCATCGCGATATCGTTCCCGGATTAGGAGAAATTCACTTGGAAAAAATTACCGTTTTCATACATTTGTTCCTTTTTGTAAATTTATTCCAAGGACTGCAAGTGATATCCTCTGTTCACATTATCTTTTCTCTAATCACAATCAATGTGGTAAAAAATAAAAAATATATCATTCCGATATCGTTCCCGGATTAGGAGAATTTGCATGGCAAAAATTACCATTTTTTTATACATTTGTTCCTCTTTTTGTAAATTTATACCAAGGACTGCAAGCGATATCCTTCATTCTCACTAACTTTTTTCTAATCACAATCAATGTGGTAAAAAATGGAAAATTTATCATCTCGATATCGTTCCCGGATTAGGAGAAATTCACTTGGCAAAAATTACCATTTTTCATACATTTGTTCCATTTGTAAATTTATTCCAAGGACTGCAAGCGATATCCTTCGTTCGCACTAACTTTTTTCTAATCATAATCAATGTGATAAAAAATAAAAAAAATATGATCCCGATATCTTTCCCGGATTAGAAGAAATTACGTGGCAAAAAAAAAACAGTTTTATTATAATTTTTTTGTAAATTTATTTCAAGGACTGCAAACGATATCCTTCGTTCGCACTAACTTTTTTTTAATCACAATCAATGTGGTAAAAAATATTACCCTGATATCGTTCCCGGATTAGGAGAAATTACATGGCAAAAATTACCATTTAATTTCCTAATTTCATACATATGTACCTTTATTGTAAATTTATTTTAAGGACTGCAAACGATACCCTTCATTAACACAAACTTATTTCAGATCACTATCAATGTGGTCAAAAATAAAAAATAAATCATACCGATATCGGCTCCAGATTTTAAAAAATCACATGTCAAAAATTTCCTCAAAATTCTCGAAGTTAAATTATTTTTACAAAACTTTTGTGAATCAATAGAAGACATTTTGTAAAGCATAACTATAGCCTGATATTTTTTTATTAAGAAAAAAAAAATCAACGAAATCTACCGATTTGTTTTGAAGTTATATAATTTTGTTCAAAAAAAGTACTTTTTTGTTCACCGTGCGTCGTTTAAAATTTCTTCTTGCTTGGAGCAATTCATTTACAAGAACTTCTTTACTCATAGTGAGTTCAGCTAATGCAAATGATTGATTTTTAAAAATTTATATTTATATAAAAAATACATACTCCCAACAATTATTTTTATTTGAAGTTAGTCATAGCATAGAGAACAATGTTTCATCAATTTGTGTATCCATTTACAATGTTAGTTTGTGGTCCATCAGGTTGTGGCAAATCAACATTTATTATAAATCTTATTAACAATAAGCATTTAATTAGTTCTCCTATTACGAAAGTAATTTGGTGTTATGAAAAAAACTCCTGAAAAAAACTCCTTACCAGAAATTGATAATGTAAATTTTGTTGAAGGTATTCCAGGTGACTTTGAGAATTCCGCCAATGAATCTACACTAATTATTTTACGTGATTTAATGTTAGACTCATTTAATAAAAAAGTATGTGAACTATTTACTAAAGGTTCACATCACCGAAATTTATCAGTTGTTTTAGTAACGCAAAATATTTTTCATAAGGGACATATGGTGATCTCAGTAGTGTTTATTTACGATTAATTGTAGAAGTTAATGGAAGTGGAGTAGCCGCGGTAGCTCAGTGGATAGTGCGTTGGACTGCGAGCCGAAAGGTCCCCGGTTCAAGCCTGGACTGGGGCTAACAACATCTTTTCATAGAAACATTTATCTATACCGCGCTACCGCTCGTCAGTAAAAGCTCTCACCCGCCGTTCGGATCCGGCAATAAATTGTAGGTCCCACCACTTTGAGTACAAATATAACAAGCACAGCTCAAAATGGTGAGAGAGCTCGGCCGAAGTTCTATACAGGACTGTAGCGCCAAACTATTATTATAATGGAAGTGGAGGAGTCATAAACAATTTACTTCATTCATTATTTCGGAGTTGTAGTGTTCATTTAAATAATAGAAATGTATCTCAATCTGATAATAATTATCACTATAGATCTTATATTGAAACATTGTTAAACTATGGAAATGATGCTAAATCTACACATCTTGAATCATGCGGATGGTCATTAGATATAAAAAAAATTAATTCAATAGTTGAGAATGAAAATCCAGGTTTAGCTAGACGAAAGAAAACATTTAGAAATGGAGAACGAGTTGAATTGATTGGAAAACTTCATGCAGATATATTTAATCAAGCTAAATATCTTCTTAATAATGTGGATCTTAAAGTAACCCTTAATATGGAGAAACCTTCTTTTTATATACTAGAAGATTCAAAATCTGGAGAGTCATCTATTAAAATTCATGAAGCTAACTTATACATTAATCATTTTACCATTAATAGTAATATATTAATGGCAGATCATAATGTTTTACAAAGTAGAAATGCTATTTATCCATATAAAAAAGTTGAAATCAAGACATTCACTATTCACCCCGGCAATTATTCTCTACTGTTAGATAATGTTATAATTGGACAACTTCCAAATTTCTTAATAATTAGTATGGTAACTAATAAAGTATATACTGGTGATCGTTCGGAAAATCCGTATAACTTTCGCCATTTCAATTTACAAAGATTTAATTTAGTTGTAAATGGAGTACAAGTACCAGCACAGCCGATTGAATTTAATTATAAACATGGACGTATAAGTTCAAGGGGATATCAAACCTTATTTAAAGGTACTGGCATACATTACTTTGATAAGGGACATCAAATAACTAAAGAATTATTTGATAACGGATATTTCTTACTTGCATTTGATTTAACACCAGATCATAACAATAACTCACACTGTGGAAACTTAATAAATCAAGGTACAATACGAATTGAAGGTCCTTTCAGTGAAGCACTTTCTGAAGCAATTACTGGTTTAGCATATTGTGAGTTTGTTAGTGTTTTGGAAATTGATAAAAATCGTACTGTATTACAATCATTATGAATACAAGTAATATTGAAAATATTTTATATAAAAATTTAGTAACTAAGAAAAATTTTAAAGGAGTTTTTGCATCAAATCAGCTACCTAGAAATCGAATAAAAAATTCAAAATTTTATATTGTGAATATGGATTCATCATTTAAACCAGGATCACATTGGATTGTAATATATTTTCCTCGAAATGGACCGGTTGAGTATTTTTGTTCTGCAGGGAGTTCTCCAATTGAACCATTTTTACTTTTACAACTTCCATAAAAGTTTAATTTTCCTATCAAATTGTAATGTAGACGATAAATAACTTTAATTCAAATTTTGATCCATTTATATATGATGGATATTTCTTTAAAATGAATTAAAAAGATAATTCCATTAGTATAAATATACTCAATTAAAATTTTAAAGATAGTATATAAAATTTGAATCAAGAAAAAACTAAATAAAACAAAGTTTCAACTTGAACCCTTTGTTCCTCAACTCTCTTGGTGATCATGCAAAATAAATCAACAAGTATAAAACTGAAATTTTAATTGCTTCTATAACATATACAACAACAAAATTATTACGTACGTTTATAAATATTGCCATTAAAAATGCTTACTCCGAAATAATTATCCCAACAATAATACGAGTTGCAAATTTACTCTTTACGGCTGCATGCCTTCATAGCATACTTATAATATATATGTATGTATCAACATTAGCAACATATGTTAAAATTTTATCCCAATGGCTCCATGCCATTATAATGTATATAGTATACATATAATACACCTGACCATAGTGCAAGTATCTATATCCGAGATATTTTAATACCACTCACATATAATTTAAACTAAGCTATGTATGTGATATTCTTATAATCAGAAAGTTAGTCTGTTTGTTCTTTAGACTCTGCTTCATGAGAAAATACAGGAATTTGACTTTCGGGCATTCTTCTAATACGGTCGTGTGAGTACTTGTACGTGCGATTACAATTTAAAGATTTTAAAATATACTTATCTCCTTCTAATACCTCAAATGGGCCTTTATACTTGGGATCGAGCGCAAGTTATAGAACGATTTCGACATGTTGCAGATGCATTTATCGCAAAATAAAATATGAACCTTGCTCTACGGATAATTGGAATAAAAATCTGTATCCAGATAGTTTTTGCAAAAAATCAAAAAGAAATTTGTGTTACCAAAAAAGTGTGTCGAGACAGTAATTTATCACAATTCTCTAAGCTCTCTTAAAAACCATTTTAATATTAGTTCGCAATGTGTTTGCTGCCAAAATTTCGAAAAAGTGTTTTAAACTTTATCTTACTTAAATTTTACGGAATATTTTTTTAAATTTGTTTATGAAATATTTGATTGAAATGAAGAGAAATCCACGCAGAGATATACAATTTCATACTGATATATTGTAGTTATGCTAGGTGCAAAATCGGACAAAATTCTTATCGTGTAATGTCCGCATTACGGGTAAACATGATAGGGAAAATTGCACTGCGTAATCTCCTGGTGTATATTTGAGTCGGTAGGCTTTAATGGGTTAAAAAAGTGTAATACACATCCGTCGTCAATGAATGCTTCTGAGTGACTGATTTGAAATTGAAAATTCGACATGAAAAAATTAAAAAATGCGACACCCTACAGCTACTCATTATTAAATTTAAATTTATAATATTGTATGGACGCGGCTGTAATGGAAATATATATTGAAAACTTTATTTAAATGATTGGCTAAACCAATTAAATATTTCATGTAATACAATATTTTCACTAAAATTACAATTAACATAGCTTAAATTACGTTTCCACCTTTATCCCAGAAAATGTATCCCAAATTTAACATAACTCAGCACCGTAAATTATTTGCAAAAAAATTGCATTTCGAAAGATATTGAAATTGCGATCATTTTAACATTTTGCAAACAATAAAAAATCTAACTTTTTGATAGCAAGCATCAGCACTCTAAAAATTTTTCAAAAACATTTTGTTTTCGCTCGTTCTCGAAATGCAATTGAAAGTAATAACCATTGATGAAAAAATTGATGCCATACTAAGAAGCACTTTACAACATTACATTACACCATGACCCACTTTTCCCCAGGTCTCCCTACTTTTTTCCGTTCGTGAAAATATTCATCTGGCTTGGCTACATTTTTCACTTATAAAAGGGTTTTCATATTAATCGCAAGATTTTTTCAACACATCTGCTTTGAAAAATATCTGAAATATGCACAGTAACCAATTTGTGTATATTGTTCACAGGTATGTATAAATATATATATATATATATATTTTTTTTTTTTTTTTTTTTGGTTTCATATACAGTTATTTATTGCAGTAAAATATTTTTTGATGCTTTTTCAAGTCAATGTTTACTTTCGGAGTCTACCCAGGGTTAGAGCAGTATGAATGTGTAATGGGGTTAATATAGGTATGTAAATTTTTTCTTGTCAAATTTTCAAAAATTTCAGTTCAGTCGCTCAGAAGCATTCATTGACGACAGATGTGTATTACATATCTTTTTAACCCATTAAATCCTGCCGACTCAAATATACACCAGGAGATTACGCAGTGCAATTTTCCATATAATATTTTCCCATAATGCTGACATCACATGATAAAAATTTTGTCCGATTTTGCACCTAGCATGACTACAATATATTAGTATGACATTGTATATCTCTGAGTGCATTTCCCTTCATTTCAATCGAATATTTCATAAACAAATTTTAAAAAATATTCCGAAAAACTTAAGTAAGATAAAGTTTAAAACATTTTTTCGAAATTTTGACAAGCAAACACATTGCGAACTAATATTAAAATGGTTTTTAAGAGAGCTTAGAGAATTGTGATAAATTACTCTCTCGACACACTTTTTTGGTAACACGAATTTCTTTTTTATTTTTTGCGAAAACTAATATCTGGACACAGATTTTTTTTGCCAATTATCCGTAGGGCAAGGTTCATATTTTATTTTGCGATAAATGCATCTGCAACATGTCGAAATCGTTCTATAAATTGCGATATAAAGTACCAAAAAGGCCACATAAAATATTCTTTAAAATTATTCAAAATATCTAATAACTTTTCCCTAAAGTTTTCGTAAATGTCTTTGTTCTTCATTTGTTTTGCTAATATCCCAATTATTAATTGTACTGACTCTTGTGAAACATAATTTATCCGACGTCATATGAATAGCCAACCCTTTTCCTACATTTCTTTTATTTATTTATTTATTTATTTATTTATTTATTTATTTAAATTCATAATCCTAAAGCCATTTAAGGCCATATTGATTACATGGTAAACTCATTAATGGCAGAAAACAATCATAACATCATGTCGTAAACAGTAATCAGGTAAAATATGTATGAGTATCTCATATGTAGCCGCGGTAGCTCAGTGGTTAGTGCGTTGGACTGCGAGCCGAAAGGTCCCCAGTTCAAGCCTGGACTGGGGCTAACAACATCTTTTCATAGAAACATTTTTCTATACCGCGCTACCTCTCGTCAGTAAATGGCAAACCTACGAGAGTAAAAACCATTGCCTATGAAAAGCTCTCACCCGCCGTTCGGATTCGGCAATAAACTGTAGGTCCCACCACTTTGAGTACAAATATAACACGTACAGCTCAAAATGGTGAGAGAGCTCGGCCGAAGTTCTGTACAGGACTGTAGCGCCAAACTATTATATTATTATTATTATCTCAAAAGAAATTCTACTTCTATCAACGATAAAATTATTTTATTATTTTTATTAAATGGTTTGTAATCCTAGCACAACAAATATATATCTTATAATTACAGTACTAGAAGCATGATAGAAATCTTAACATAACGAAAAATTAACATTATTAGATAATTTAAATATTTCAAATTAAATTTAGCAAAAAAGTATAATACGATCGATAAAAGAAAGTTAAAACATTTCTGTCCAGCAGGAGTAAATATATTTTATATTTGTAATTAAATTATATAATAGTTTATTCCGTAGATAGATGCATAAACAGATGTTTTTTAAAATGAACTGCGTTGCTAATAATTCTTAAGTTTGTAGGATGTGAGTTCCAAAGACGAATAGAGTAAATAAAGAATTGGCGTTCAGACGTTAAGCAAGAGTGCCTGATTTGTATAACTTGATTAGTAAGGTTTGAACGCGAAAGTTTTATTCGATTATGTAAATAAAGTGGTTCTTGTGTAAAAATTACTTCATGCAGTAATTGTAGAGTTCTGAAATTTAATAAATTGTTAAAAGTTATATTGGATATTTGTTTCGCATAATCAGATATATGGTCATAGCGTTTAATTCCAAAAATGTATCTTGCAATATTATTATAAAGTACATTTAACTTCATCTTACTGATGCAGTCACAATTTGCAAAAATCTCTCATCCATACAATAAAGAAGGGATGAAATATGACTTTGCTAGTAAAACTCTATTTTTGTGAGGTGTAAAATACTGAGTAAGTCAAAGTGTCCGCAGCATTGCATAAACTTTACCTATTGCAGAATTAATGTGATTATTCCATGTTAATGTTGTATTGAAAGTTACACCAAGGTTTTATACATTATTTACAAACTCAATTTCAGTACCATTTGAAAATAGTTTAGGCATAACTGAGACATCTATAGTTTTTCTGTAAATAACAATAGATTTCGACTTTTTTGGGTTCAGACATAAACCATTGTTGGTTGCCCAAGTATATATCGATTGAAGATCGTTACACACGTATGGATTGATTTTAAGTCACAGGAGATACTGGACATCATCCGCATAAATATGGTAGTGAGAATGTTTAAGTATTTTTGGAAGATCGTTTACATAGATGGAAAACAGAAGTGGTCATAATAAAGAACCTTGAAGAACGCCACTGATGTCTGTTTGCTATTTAGAGCCGATTCAAATTTACTTTTGTAAAAGTTCGCTTTAGCTAGATTAATATTTTTAACAACATTTTTCCTATGTTGCTGAAATTGTTTATAAAGATCAGACGTTTTGTATCGTTTCCAATTATTATATGCGTTATTCCGGATGTATATTAGGTTTTCTAGATTCCGATTAAACCATGGCCTTTGTCCGTGCTTTATAGTTTCTTTTAATGATAGGAACAAATTTGTTAAAAAGAGTCGTAATGTTACTTTGTAGAAAATAGATTTGCTCGTCTACAGAAGGCATGTATTTAATTTGATACCACTCTATTTTTGATATATCAGCCTTAAGCAAATCATAATTTTTGTTTTTGAAGTCCATGTAGCAAAAATATTCGTCAGTTAAATTTATTTTGAAGTCATATGTTAGAAATTTTATGTCATATTTAGAAAAAGAGGTGCTGAGATTTGGTCATAAAGTAAAATTTTTGTTTTGTCATTTACAAAGAAAATATTTAATAATGTATCAGATGTTTTGGTGAAATGAGTTGGTGTTGTACTGTCAGAAGGAAACAAACCTAAACTCAGCATAATGTGTGTCAATTAATTTTCAGTAAAAATATTGCTATTGAAATCACCAGAAATAATTATATTAGTATACGGTAAAGATAATCTTTCAATCGTGTCCATAAGTGGTGAAATGTATTGCGATTTGGTCTGTAGACATTTCCGACAAGAATTTTGCTTAAACCAACGGTAACCTCAGTAAACAAATATTCAAAAGAGCAATCAATATTTGACCTACATATAACTCTGCATGTAATGCCATCCCTCAAAAAAGTTGCGACACCGTCAGTGTGACTTTGACGATCCGCTCGAAAAAGTGTAAATCCATTAACTTTGAACAATTCACCAGTCATACATGGTAAGAACCAAGTCTCAGAAACACAGAAAAAATCTAATTTATAATCTTCAAAGATGTATCTAAATTCATCCATTTTCTTTACAAGACTTTGAGCATTTATATGGTTAATTTTTATACCTTTTCTTTGTTTACCTAATATACGAATCAATGTATGAACATTGTCTTTGGAACTACTATAATCGTTATATTGATAGTTCATATATGAAGGGAAAAGCATCTGATTTAGCAACGCGCATAGCTTTAGATAAGTTTAAAAATAATATAAAATAAAGTTGTATTAAGTACGAATAAATAAAAAAGTTATCCAAATAAAATAAATTATGTAGATATAATACTGAAACTAATGTATAAATACTAAAAATATGTATGTTGATCTGCTTTCTATAGTTGTTTAGTGTTGTTGGGATCATGAGTGTCTCCCCGAAATAATTGGCGTTTCTCTCCACTGGCGTAATTTAGATTCTCTGATGCAATAGGATTTGGTTGTCCATTGGATTAGTTTTGATCATCTGGTGCGAGGGAAATTATCTGACCGGAGAAAGAGCGCACTAGTTGATCCAGCTTCTCAACTGACTCGACGCAAATAGCATTACTAGCTTTTTGTAACGTAAAGCAGTTTGGAAGATGTTGTAGTTGGTTTTTGATAACATATATTGGAACGTTTGAGAGCAAACGGAGCAAATCATTGTTTGTTCGCTTGTAGATAGCAATTGATTTTATTATAAAATTTTTGTCAAATGGTGAACACAATTTTACAATGACAATTCCGTCGGTTTTTGTGCGTTTGCTATTGATGTGGTTTAAGCGAAAAATTGATTTAGGATTCCACAGAGAAATATTTATTGACGTGCAAATATTACTAAATATTTCGTAGAGATTCTCTTCATTGTTGTATGGAATGTCATGAATTCTTAGATCACAAGCTACGGCTGAATTTTCTTGCTTCGCCAGCAGTGATTTAATGGCAACAATCTCCGTCTTCAGGTTACCAACTTCGGTTTGTTCATTTTCAACTTATTAACTAGATCAGTGACTGCACTTAAACCGTCACTTATTTGTTGTCCTAGGACGTCGAGAATTTTTCGTTCGGGTGCTTGAATTTTGGAAACTATTAATTCACTTTGTTTCACCAGATGTTCATCCACAATCTGCCATAGACGCGGCGAGGATTCATAGTCTGATAGCTTTGGTGTTTGAGGCTTTGAAGCGTTTTGGAGCATATACGAGCACGCTTTGGAGCAGCAGCAGACATATTTTTTTTTTTACCACAAGTGGTCTTCTACTATTTGTAGGCTAGAAATTATTTTTATTTGTGTTGTTATTGTGTTGTTGAACAAGCAAAGTGTGTTTATATTCAATTTCACTTTCAATGTTCTAGTTGAAAAGCGATGTCAAATGAAATTAAGCTGTGAAAATGTGTATGCGATTTATCAGAGTTTATGATTAAATTCTGTTTATGATTTTTTAAGAATTTATTGAGCACCACTAACCAAATAATTGTTTTACAAATAATCACGAATTATTTACCAAGCGTATTTTTGTTAATAAAATTGAAAAATTATGGAGCACAGAAAAAACTTAACCTTCTTAGCGAACAGTGTTGCTTGTAAGCAACATAGTACTATTCACACTATTTTGTCCAATACCTGTCATCGTAACAACATTATGAAAACGTTTACCACATTCTGCACCAGAATCAAACTTAAATTAAAACTCCTCACCATGGTGGTTTTCTTAGTGTACAGTAGCAGCATACGCTATTATTTAAATTTATTAAAAACGCTGGTGCAATTTTAGGACAGTCCAATCTGGCGATGCACATGTCCTTAAATTCATTCCTCGTCTTATTTGGATAAGCGACCTGAGACAACCCGACAGTAGCTTGGCCCTTGAGTGCACGGTTAAGCATAATGATTATCGATGTGTTTTGTAGTATTTGCCGCTAATACACATGTTTGCTGTTGTAATCCATCCACGTGCGTTTATGTTTTCATTGTCAGGAATTCTGGTAGTTGCACTTCAATGCACGTAGGTGTTTCTCATAGCTTGCACAAGCGCTAAAAATTTCGATTTTGCTGTTCAAGTATTTTCTTATTCTAGAATTAAAACATTATCCTGGTTACACATGGCAATAAAATAATAATAATAGTTTGGCACTACAGTTCTATAAGAACTTAGGCCAAGCTAAAATAATAATAATAGTTTGGCACTACAGTTCTATAAGAACTTAGGCCGAGCTCTCTCACCATTTTGAGCTATGCGTGTTATATTTTTACTCAAAGTGGTGGGACCTACATTTTATAGAATATAGAATAAAATAATAATAATAGTTTGGCACTACAGTTCTATAAGAACTTAGGCCAAGCTAAAATAATAATAATAGTTTGGCACTACAGTTCTATAAGAACTTAGGCCGAGCTCTCTCACCATTTTGAGCTATGCGTGTTATATTTTTACTCAAAGTGGTGGGACCTACATTTTCTAGAATTAAAACATTATCCTGGTTACACATGGCAATAAAATAATAATAATAGTTTGGCACTACAGTTCTATAAGAACTTAGGCCAAGCTAAAATAATAATAATAGTTTGGCACTACAGTTCTATAAGAACTTAGGCAGAGCTCTCTCACCATTTTGAGCTATGCGTGTTATATTTTTACTCAAAGTGGTGGGACCTACATTTTATTGCCGAATCCGAACGGCAGCTGAGAGCTTTCCATAGGCAATGTTTTACTCTCGTAGGTTTGTCATTTACTGCCGAGAGGTAGCGTGGTATAGACAACTTTTTCCATGAAAAGGTGTTGTTAGCCCCAGTCCAGGCTTGAACCGGAGACCTTTCGGCTCGAAGTTCAACGCACTAACCACTGAGCTACCGCGGCTACAATAGTCTTTATAAATACTTCGAAGGTAAATTTGTACAACGACTTGAGACTTCTTCGCGGAAGAACCAAGTCCAACCAGTGATGCTGAAATCAAAAAAGAGATATTCTCCATCACGTGTTGATAATTTCAATCCCAGGAAATTTTATTTTCATTTTTACCATTAAGGTGCATTATTTGTGTTGAAACTTTATAACACCATTCGATTTACTTAATGTTCTGGAAAATCTATCGTAAGGAAAAAGTACGCCATATTCCTTTTTATAGTAGTCAAAATAAGCCATCAGTTTTGTATCAAATGTCCAAGAACTCAGGATGGTTTGCTATCAATCAACTGTAAATAACTCAATTTCCATTGCCCCTTGTGTCAAACATCTCGTAATTATCTGCATATATGTCATATTTAAAAAATATTAATAGTTTGCTCATATATATATATATATATATATATATATATATATATATATATATATATATATATATATATATATATATATATTCTAATGGAGTACCTTTTCCAAAATTAAATATTTTAAAAATAAAATAAAAAATCACCTTCTGATCCAGCAACGCAATCAACTTTATAATCGTTTCCCACTATTTTTTCGCGTGATTGATCTGCATCAGCGTCAAAATATGTTTCGGCTTCTTTGGGTCGATAATTTTTGATATGCACTTTTGCAACTCATTCTTATAATCGTTCTTTACATGTTTGTGCGGGTGCTGGAAATGTACGATGCTGTTGCTACACGAAACCCCTGACAATCTCATTTATAGTGTCGTTGAGCAGTGAGTTGGTCGCTGATCAACTCATTTGAAATGCGCAGCTGATAACTTGTACAATGAATTGTAGGATGGTATGAAAAATGTAAAATTGAGTTCTTGAAAATTTCGCGGCACTTATTCCGGTGATTGCTCATGCATATTTTGTTGATCCACCAGAAAGTACAGCTTACGCTGTAAATATTGACTCCTACGATTGTTCGGTACTGTGGCTGGGAAATTTGGTTCAATTACTTACCACTCTTCCGAAACAAACAATGTTATCCACAAATTTCGATAGCGAGAGTAACCACAAAGAGGACTGCTGATGTCGAAAACGCATTAGCATATCTACAATGCAAAAAATGTAATTTAGAATATAGAAATTAGAAAACGCATTAATGTCGCTTACCTATTCATCTCCCAATATAGAAACATATGGATTCGTCATATTCAGTGACGTCACTTGTTTCACTTTAAATGTTCTATTTAATATAATAGTATATTAATGCAATTAAATGAACTCACCTAGTTCCTTTGAACTGTGGCAGCTGAACAAGAAGTCGTTTAAAAACTTTAAACGCGCTATGCGTGGTGATGTCTTCGCTTTCTGTAATATAAGTTAATTTGTGCAAAGATGATGATTGTCCAAAATTAATTTTCAACGAAATAAAAATGTTCACTGATGTCATTTAACGAAACACAAAACCATTGATAAAAAATTCTCTCGCAGAATGGAAGTTGAATGAGGAAAAGGGTGAATTAACGAAACAGGGTTGCATTCAGTAGTCAGCAGCAAGGCAGATCGGAGCTAACTTATCATTGGGCCAGCATTGCTTATCTCTAGTGAATAAATTTGCATCCAGACATAATAGTGAATGACGACTCCGCATATGCATATAAACTCTAGCTGCACGGCGTGAATTTTTTTCCCTACAATGCTTTGGTAGACTGCAAGGCATTGTATGACGTTGGAAGAAAGTCTGCTTTCGATGTGTTTGTGAACATGCCTGATTACTTTTTTTGACTATATTCAAATAATCAAAAAAAAAGTAGCCGGATTTTTTTTTTTTGTTGATAACACCCAAAAAAATTTTGTACTATTAAAAAAATTGTATTTTATAAAACAATACATCTTGTTAATTTACTTCCAAAGTGTCACATGCTTAATTTTTTTTTAAATCTATTTTTATTAAAAAGATGAATATTTTATTGTAATTCAACAAGACTACAAGTGTTTCAATTAATAAGAATCTTGCTAGCAACAATATTAATGTTTTTATAATACAAATATTTTTTAAACGAAATTTAACCAACTTCTCGCTCGCTACAATGAAAAGGCAATGAAGCATTTGACAGCCGAGAGGCTGAGTAGAAAACTCGCTTACAATTAGTGACAGTTATAATATAAAATTAACATTCAGAGCTGCCGTTCAGCAACACTCCCGCCCCCGTGAACCGACTAGATTCAGCACAGTTCACGTCTAGAAATGCTTTCTTCGAGGCTGGTCTACAGAACATTCAAATTTGTCCACCGGCGCCCGGATAAATCTTTGACACGCATCTTTCTTTCATTCATTTCGAGGTACGTTCATGTCGCTTATTAAGTCCATCTCGATCGGTTTAGTGCGTTCGCACCATTTCTCATGTCGTGTCAATGTTGGCAGATATTCTGCAATCCATCGTTTCCAAAAATGACTTCGGCGTCCAATTATCACCATCAACAGCCCCGAGTAGTCGAGCCCTGTGAAGGTAAATGGGCGCACGAAGAAAGAGTCTTCTTTCAGCCATTCTATAGCTATCTGGCAACTGTATGTCTTCACGGCTCAAAAGTAAACCCGAAAACAAACAATTTTTAAATTTTATGTCATGTTTTATTAGCAAATAACAAATAACTTTAAATTTTGCAAATAGAAAAATCTTCTTTCCTTCAGCTGCGCAATGATGACTGCCAGTAGGGCAGTATTCTTGCAGGGTGACATCAAATATGTTATAGGAATAAATTGCGCAAAGCGATTATATGTGTGATGAAACATATCTTATTCTAATTTCGATGCGACCGCACATGATGCGCCCCATACGACAGCGAGTCCATTGTGAATCTAGAGGCGTAATAGTAGCATTCCCGACAGTACTTCGATGATACTGCGTCTGGTGGCCGTCGATTCGGAGGACGGAACATTCTCCATTCGCGTCCGGCCATCCATCGCTGCTCGCCGATGTAGTAATCACATAAAAATCATATAAAGTGTATACGTTCTATTGCGGAAGGGCCGAACTATCACGCGACAATAACAAATATTTTTGAAAATAAACTTCAAAATATAAATAATAATAATAAATATACGTCAAATATATTCTCCACTCAATAACAAATATTTATGATATTTTTTTCAAACTAAAAATAATATTGTTATTTTCTGCTTTCAAGAAATTGATAATATTTATTTTCAAAATTTAACAAATATTTTCTATGTGTGTTGGCTCGTGAAAGATCACAAGAATGATACGAAATAACAGCTTGTTGGGCTTTCCCTTAGTAACACAGCTAAGAAGCGATTTTTTATCATCTGCACTCGCGCACGCCTCTGCTGGCTGCCCACCGTGCGCTATCTTCTTGAAACAACTTGTTGTGAATCCTTGTGCACACAATTTCTGAGTGACGACAATCGCGAATTGTGTGTCCTTTGCCAAGACACGAAAAACATAAAATAATGCGTTAAACATTCACCCATCTGTCTTTGACACTTTTGTTGAGAAATTTCTTGCAATTATAAATTCTGTGGTTTTTGTTACACAAGTAACATTCCTCCTTTGCGACGTTGGATATATTTGTGTTCATTAATTTGTGTTCATCACTGCACGTCCTTTTGTCTCTGGTGGTTCAGTTTTGATGTCCTGTATTGTGCAGATAATTTTAGCAATTTCACTTAGTCAGTTGCTGAAGTCCAGCACCGTTGCATATGGTTTTATTTGCGCAGCATATCTGGTCCATTCAATCTTCTTACTAATTGGCAGCTTAGCAACTAGCTCCTCCAGTAGTGCAGGGTTGGCTAAGTGCAGGTGTGCGTTTGCCATCTTCAAAAACACAGCAAGGTTCTCCGCTTTTGTTGAAAATGGAATCAACTTCCAAACAGCTGCTTCACCTCTTGGCGCTACTTTTTTAATTTCACGCAGTTGACTTGCAATCAATAATTCGGGCGTCCAAATTTAAACTGTAGCTGCTTCATGACGGCTTCCACATTGTCCGGGTGAATCAATAGCGATTTTACTGTGTCACAAGCTCTACCTTTAAGGCTCCTTTGCAGTCGTGAACAATTTTCAAAATTTGTGTATTTTACAAATTTGTTGAATGCTGATAGGCAGTAGAAAACATTGGCCATATTTCAGGCTCACCTTTGAACTCCGGCAAATCCTGTAATTTTCTTAGCGCTGGATGCCACGGGTTTGTTGTTATTATTTCTGACTAACCTAATCAGCGTACTTGACAAATAATTTCTATTAAATTGCGATTGTTGCGACAAATCTGGTGCTGTTGAATTTTTATAATAATATGGCTCTCTTGTTACAGCTTGAAGTTGAGCAGTATTGCCAATATCGAATTGTTTCGAACGTCTTTATTAACTAAATTAGTAGATCTCAAATCATGAGAAGAGATCGGCACTATTGAGTTGTATGTCACGACATTTGACACTTTCAGAGCTGGCTGCTGACTGACATTGTTCTCACTTGCAAATTAATGTTTTAGAGGCGGACGTGTGCTGTGGCAGGCGGTGTTGACTGATTGCTCGCTTGCAACTGACCGTTGATCCGTGCCATCGCTGCTCTCATACGCGTATGGCGAACATGTTGTATCAAACACAGCGAACTTTCCAGAAGTATTCCTTTGCGGCTGCGCATTGTTATGCGGCACAATATTCATGTTTTTTTCCCGGCTGTAGGCGCTCCAATGTTATTTTTAACATATTTTCTAATGAGTTAATTTGCATTTTTGTTTTCTGTGGATGTCTCAATACATCCGACTGTGGCGATTTGCGCTGCGTTCTGCTGGCTACTTTGTGCGGCTGGTACTGTTGAGTGATACACAGCGCTGACACGGTGCTTCGGCATTCGTCCGCCGATCTCATAAGAAGTGGAATTGGGATAACAATATGAGACTGCGCCTTTGACGTAAGGCTCGCTAACTGCGTGTTGTTCAATATATTATATGCGCCGGCATAAGCAGCGGTGCACACGGCAACAGTTTCTACGGCACTTGATAGGCAGGCTTGTGTGGTAGGCTGTTCTTCGGCATTTGCTGACACGGTTTGAATGCCATCCATTTGTTGCGGGCTCCAGGGGTCCTTTTGTACTTGCCTTTTATTGAAGAAACCGTTAGTGACAATTTTCCCTCGAATTGCACAATTCTTTCCTAACATTTATTATTAAATAAAAACGCAAGGATGTTTTATACTTGCTTTATACTTTTATTAATTATTTTTAAGTATTTTTCAAGCTTGAGCTTAAACTGAAAACACGTCTGCACTCTAAGGCAGCTCAAATCATAATGCTTAAAATCTAATCTTAACCTCTACTCATCACCTCGGTATCGTGCGACCTTGCTTATACTAAGTTCCTAACACTCAACTCACAAATGCAAGCATATTCTTAATACTAAATCTCCTGAACCCCACATCGGAAATGTTGCGAAATCATCAATTCATGCCCATCCGTATTTCCAAATATCGTGAAATCATTAATTGAGGGAAAATTCCGATGTGCTAAATTATATAACTCTTAAATGCCTCACAAGCTGGCGTTAGCCTTGACTTAAATTACAACAAATGCTTTTGTTGTTACTTTTAGCCGGTGGCACACTTCTTTGCGCGAGTTTTGGATTAAATTACAACTAATGTATTTGTTGTTCCTTTTAAATAGACTTAATTTAAGATTCTGAAAGTATGCACTCATAAACATTATGCACTTGTTACAGTTACCTCGTTGACGTTATGTTAGGTTAACATGCATCTGTTATTGTGCTTTTAGATTTGAACTTTATGTGCATACTGGTTATGTGCGGACTTTCTTAAATATATAAAAAAGCGTTTCTGATTCACAACATTCTTCCCCCCTTATTTCAAGAAAAAAATTATTATTAAAAAGAATAATAGTTTTTTCTTTTCAATCATTAATATTTCAATATACTTGTTAAGTTTATTTTAATTTATTTTAACATTCAATAATATGCAAAATCAATAATTATTTTTCTTATTATTATAATTTATTTTACTTATTTTCATTTAAAGAATCATATTAATGCTTTTCTTTGTTACTCAATTACTTAATTAATGGTCGTAGTTTCAGTGATATTGTTGATAATAAAAAAAAATTAAATGTCTATATACTTTATGTAACGCTAAAAAAAATGTATAACATTACAATTCACTGAACGTTGCAATTGACAAAACAGTAGTTGATCAAGTTACCGCTTTGCAATCGCTGCGTTCCGTGTTGCTCTGCTGTTTTTCTTGTTTATTCATCTAAATCATTAAATGCTTTAATTTGTGCAACGATTTGTTTACTTTTAAATATTTTTCGATATTTATTTTAAATAATTCATTTATTTTTGTTGAATATTTCTTTAAATATTGTTTATATTTATAGTTTTCATATTTTTAATGTTTCTTTAAATTTAATGTTTCTTTAAATCTAGTCTATTACATTAATTATACAAAAAAATATATATTTGTATTTTCTATTAATTTAAAACATGAAAGAAGCTTTCTGCGATCGCTAGTTCTGTTACTCTCTCTTTACGTGTATAGGTTGGCTGGCCGCATTTTATATGTTTCTGTCACTGTTTCGAAAAACATTTTTATCACCATTTATTCTCATTTCTTGTCTTGATTTTCTTAGTTTTGTCAAATTTGCTCTTAAAAACATTATATTCTTCTTCTTAAATGGCCCTTACAACCGTGGGTCGGTTTTGGCCGCTGAGATGAAGCCGCGCCAGTCGGATCTGCTTAGCGCGCGCTGACGCCAGTTAGAAATACCAAGCGTTGCCAGGTTGTCCTCAACTTGGTCTTTCCAACGCAGATTAGGACGCCCTCTTCTACGCTGTCCACCTTTGAGTTTCGATTCAAGCACCTTCTTGGCTGGAGTGTTCCATTCGTTCGACATAACCTAACCAGCAAAGCCGCTGGATCTTGATGCGCTTGACTATGTCAATGTCGTCGAATAACTCATACAGCTCTTGGTTCATCCTGATTCGATACTCGTTAGCAAAGCAGATAGGACCAAAGATTTTACGAAGAATCTTTCTCTCGAACGCTCCCAGTACTCTCTCATCGGTGGAGGCCAGCGTTCATGTTTCCGCACCATAAAATAGGACGGGCATGATGAGTGACTTGTAGATTGTTATTTTTGTCCGGCGAGAGAGGGCTCTACTTCTCAATTGCCTACTGAGCCCAAAGTAGCACCTGTTGGCAAGAGTTATTCTCCGTTTGATCTCCAGGCTGACGTCGTTGTTGCTGTTTACGCTGGATCCCAGATAGACGAAGTCCTTCACAATGTCGAACTTATGGGTGTCAAAATCAGCTTTTTGTCCAAGACGCACGGACTCTTTTTTGCTTGTTGACACAAGGAACTTCGTCTTGTCCTCGTTCACCGCTAGACCCATTCGACGCGACTCTTTCTCCAATCTGGAGAATGCTGCGCTGACTGCTCGTGTGCATATGCTGACTGCATATGCGAGCAGCATGACACTTTTGTTGAGGATAGTGCCGCTTTGACGGAGTTCGGCAGCTTGAACTATTTTCTAAATCAATAAGTTAAAAAAGTCGCACGATAGGGAGTCACCCTGTCTGAAACCTCGTTCGGTATGAAATGGCTCGGAGAGGTCTTTTCCTATTCTCACTGAGCAACGTGTATTGCTCAGGGTCATCCTGCAAAGCCTTATAAGTTTCGCAGTTATACCGAACTCAGACATTGCGGCGTATAATCGTTCCCTTATCGGAGTGTCGCAGTCGGCTTTATAGTCGACTAATAGGTGGTAGGTGTCGATCTGTTTTTCTAGGGTCTTTTCCTGGATTAGGCAAAATGTGAAAATCTGGTCTATGGTGGACTTTCCAGGTCTGAAGCCGCACTAAGATGGTCCAATCAGTCTGTTGACGATGGGCTTCAGTCTTTCACATAATACGCTCGATAGAACCTTGTATGCGATATTGAGTAGGTTGATCCCACGGTTGTTGGCGCAGATGGTGGGATACCCTTTCTTAAGGATCCCACCATCTCTCGTCTCTCTTCTCTTTGTATCACTCCTTCGCAGCTCACGTAGCTACTGACTGCAGGGTGGATTTGTACGTGGCCGCGCGACACTCTTAGTCATACCACTGATTCCTCAGGGGGCGTTGGAATCCAAGCACCTCTTCCGCAGCCGTACGCATAGAGCAGGAGATATGGTGTCACTGCGCGCTTATATCATCGAGAGGAGGAGTGCTTTGTCTAAGCAGGTGTGAGAGTCGAGTAGAAAAGGCTTTCGTTGTCTGTTGTGATTGCAGCTTCCGACGTCTAGCTTTCTCTGCGTTTGGTTCCGTACGTTCTTCGCAGTTCTTAAGCGTGTGCGGACCTTGGCTGCTATAAGGTAGTGATCCGAGTCCATATTGGCACCACGGATAGTGCGTACGTATATCACGCTCAAAGCGTGCCTACCGTCAATCACAACGTGATCAATTTGGTTTCGAGTTTTTTGATCGGGCGACCATGTGGATATCGAAATGTTCGAATTTAGTACTACTAATTAACATGTTTCGTGCTGCGGCGAAGTCGATTAGCCTCGTTCCGTGTTGGCATGGAGGCTAAATTTTCCGATTGTGGGACAATAGATGGCTTCTCTTTCCACCTTGGCGTTAAAATCGCCTTGCAATATTTTTATATCGTGGCGGATGCAGTGCTCGTATGCGTTGTCTAGGCACTCGTAGAAGCGCTCTTTTGTCTCGTCATCTTTCTCGTTCGTTGGAGCGTGTGCACAAATTAGGCTTATGTGGAAATATTTAACCTTGATTCGGATTGTTGCGAGCCTTTCGTTCCCGGGCGTGAACCTAGTGACAAGGTGGCGGAGTCTCTTGCCGACCACAAATCCACATCCAAATTTGTGTCTCTCCGCATGGCAGCTGTAGTAGATATCACAGGACGCTTGTTTCGAGCAGCCCTGTCCTATCCATCGCATCTCCTGTATAGCGGTGACATCAGTCTTATATTTTTCGAGGACATCTGCCACTTGGATAGAGGCACCTTCCCTATAAAGGGTCCGGACATTTCAGGTCCATATCCGTAAATCATGGTCCTTAAAACGTTTGCGTGGGTCGTAATCGTGGTAATCGGTCGTTATCCGAGGCTTCTTTTTTGTTTTCATTGGGCGCATAGGTTTTTTCCGTGGTGGGAGCCAACCCCCCTACGCACGAACCCTCACTCTGAGGGAGATGCTCGCAATTCACTTTAGCCGACTTCTACACCGGGTGGTGTAGAGCGTCGTTTCCAGGGATTTCCTCGAGGAGGACTACCACCGAAGTGGAGGAGTCACCATTTGACAATTCTGGTGACCAGTGAGCTGACTAGAGACGACACCGACAAGGATTGCGCTGGCTTTGACATGTTGCAGCGCTCAGACACGTTCCCTTGTGATAATCGCCCCCATAAAAATGCAACCCTAGAAGATAAAGTGGCTGCAGTCAGCGACCTCAGCAGTTGCGAAACTGCTCAGTAACTAATCGCTCACAGTTACTGAATGCAACGCTATCTCAACTATATAAATGAATAAATATAAATATATAAATATATAAATATATAAATATATAAATATATAAATATATAAATATATAAATATATAAATATATAAATATATAAATATATAAATATATAAATATATAAATATATAAATATATAAATATATAAATATATAAATATATAAATATATAAATATATAAATATATAAATATATAAATATATAAATATATAAATATATAAATATATAAATATATAAATATATAAATATATAAATATATAAATATATAAATATATAAATATATAAATATATAAATATATAAATATATAAATATATAAATATATAAATATATAAATATATAAATATATAAATATATAAATATATAAATATATAAATATATAAATATATAAATATATAAATATATAAATATATAAATATATAAATATATAAATATATAAATATATAAATATATAAATATATAAATATATAAATATATAAATATATAAATATATAAATATATAAATATATAAATATATAAATATATAAATATATAAATATATAAATATATAAATATATAAATATATAAATATATAAATATATAAATATATAAATATATAAATATATAAATATATAAATATATAAATATATAAATATATAAATATATAAATATATAAATATATAAATATATAAATATATAAATATATAAATATATAAATATATAAATATATAAATATATAAATATATAAATATATAAATATATAAATATATAAATATATAAATATATAAATATATAAATATATAAATATATAAATATATAAATATATAAATATATAAATATATAAATATATAAATATATAAATATATAAATATATAAATATATAAATATATAAATATATAAATATATAAATATATAAATATATAAATATATAAATATATAAATATATAAATATATAAATATATAAATATATAAATATATAAATATATAAATATATAAATATATAAATATATAAATATATAAATATATAAATATATAAATATATAAATATATAAATATATAAATATATAAATATATAAATATATAAATATATAAATATATAAATATATAAATATATAAATATATAAATATATAAATATATAAATATATAAATATATAAATATATAAATATATAAATATATAAATATATAAATATATAAATATATAAATATATAAATATATAAATATATAAATATATAAATATATAAATATATAAATATATAAATATATAAATATATAAATATATAAATATATAAATATATAAATATATAAATATATAAATATATAAATATATAAATATATAAATATATAAATATATAAATATATAAATATATAAATATATAAATATATAAATATATAAATATATAAATATATAAATATATAAATATATAAATATATAAATATATAAATATATAAATATATAAATATATAAATATATAAATATATAAATATATAAATATATAAATATATAAATATATAAATATATAAATATATAAATATATAAATATATAAATATATAAATATATAAATATATAAATATATAAATATATAAATATATAAATATATAAATATATAAATATATAAATATATAAATATATAAATATATAAATATATAAATATATAAATATATAAATATATAAATATATAAATATATAAATATATAAATATATAAATATATAAATATATAAATATATAAATATATAAATATATAAATATATAAATATATAAATATATAAATATATAAATATATAAATATATAAATATATAAATATATAAATATATAAATATATAAATATATAAATATATAAATATATAAATATATAAATATATAAATATATAAATATATAAATATATAAATATATAAATATATAAATATATAAATATATAAATATATAAATATATAAATATATAAATATATAAATATATAAATATATAAATATATAAATATATAAATATATAAATATATAAATATATAAATATATAAATATATAAATATATAAATATATAAATATATAAATATATAAATATATAAATATATAAATATATAAATATATAAATATATAAATATATAAATATATAAATATATAAATATATAAATATATAAATATATAAATATATAAATATATAAATATATAAATATATAAATATATAAATATATAAATATATAAATATATAAATATATAAATATATAAATATATAAATATATAAATATATAAATATATAAATATATAAATATATAAATATATAAATATATAAATATATAAATATATAAATATATAAATATATAAATATATAAATATATAAATATATAAATATATAAATATATAAATATATAAATATATAAATATATAAATATATAAATATATAAATATATAAATATATAAATATATAAATATATAAATATATAAATATATAAATATATAAATATATAAATATATAAATATATAAATATATAAATATATAAATATATAAATATATAAATATATAAATATATAAATATATAAATATATAAATATATAAATATATAAATATATAAATATATAAATATATAAATATATAAATATATAAATATATAAATATATAAATATATAAATATATAAATATATAAATATATAAATATATAAATATATAAATATATAAATATATAAATATATAAATATATAAATATATAAATATATAAATATATAAATATATAAATATATAAATATATAAATATATAAATATATAAATATATAAATATATAAATATATAAATATATAAATATATAAATATATAAATATATAAATATATAAATATATAAATATATAAATATATAAATATATAAATATATAAATATATAAATATATAAATATATAAATATATAAATATATAAATATATAAATATATAAATATATAAATATATAAATATATAAATATATAAATATATAAATATATAAATATATAAATATATAAATATATAAATATATAAATATATAAATATATAAATATATAAATATATAAATATATAAATATATAAATATATAAATATATAAATATATAAATATATAAATATATAAATATATAAATATATAAATATATAAATATATAAATATATAAATATATAAATATATAAATATATAAATATATAAATATATAAATATATAAATATATAAATATATAAATATATAAATATATAAATATATAAATATATAAATATATAAATATATAAATATATAAATATATAAATATATAAATATATAAATATATAAATATATAAATATATAAATATATAAATATATAAATATATAAATATATAAATATATAAATATATAAATATATAAATATATAAATATATAAATATATAAATATATAAATATATAAATATATAAATATATAAATATATAAATATATAAATATATAAATATATAAATATATAAATATATAAATATATAAATATATAAATATATAAATATATAAATATATAAATATATAAATATATAAATATATAAATATATAAATATATAAATATATAAATATATAAATATATAAATATATAAATATATAAATATATAAATATATAAATATATAAATATATAAATATATAAATATATAAATATATAAATATATAAATATATAAATATATAAATATATAAATATATAAATATATAAATATATAAATATATAAATATATAAATATATAAATATATAAATATATAAATATATAAATATATAAATATATAAATATATAAATATATAAATATATAAATATATAAATATATAAATATATAAATATATAAATATATAAATATATAAATATATAAATATATAAATATATAAATATATAAATATATAAATATATAAATATATAAATATATAAATATATAAATATATAAATATATAAATATATAAATATATAAATATATAAATATATAAATATATAAATATATAAATATATAAATATATAAATATATAAATATATAAATATATAAATATATAAATATATAAATATATAAATATATAAATATATAAATATATAAATATATAAATATATAAATATATAAATATATAAATATATAAATATATAAATATATAAATATATAAATATATAAATATATAAATATATAAATATATAAATATATAAATATATAAATATATAAATATATAAATATATAAATATATAAATATATAAATATATAAATATATAAATATATAAATATATAAATATATAAATATATAAATATATAAATATATAAATATATAAATATATAAATATATAAATATATAAATATATAAATATATAAATATATAAATATATAAATATATAAATATATAAATATATAAATATATAAATATATAAATATATAAATATATAAATATATAAATATATAAATATATAAATATATAAATATATAAATATATAAATATATAAATATATAAATATATAAATATATAAATATATAAATATATAAATATATAAATATATAAATATATAAATATATAAATATATAAATATATAAATATATAAATATATAAATATATAAATATATAAATATATAAATATATAAATATATAAATATATAAATATATAAATATATAAATATATAAATATATAAATATATAAATATATAAATATATAAATATATAAATATATAAATATATAAATATATAAATATATAAATATATAAATATATAAATATATAAATATATAAATATATAAATATATAAATATATAAATATATAAATATATAAATATATAAATATATAAATATATAAATATATAAATATATAAATATATAAATATATAAATATATAAATATATAAATATATAAATATATAAATATATAAATATATAAATATATAAATATATAAATATATAAATATATAAATATATAAATATATAAATATATAAATATATAAATATATAAATATATAAATATATAAATATATAAATATATAAATATATAAATATATAAATATATAAATATATAAATATATAAATATATAAATATATAAATATATAAATATATAAATATATAAATATATAAATATATAAATATATAAATATATAAATATATAAATATATAAATATATAAATATATAAATATATAAATATATAAATATATAAATATATAAATATATAAATATATAAATATATAAATATATAAATATATAAATATATAAATATATAAATATATAAATATATAAATATATAAATATATAAATATATAAATATATAAATATATAAATATATAAATATATAAATATATAAATATATAAATATATAAATATATAAATATATAAATATATAAATATATAAATATATAAATATATAAATATATAAATATATAAATATATAAATATATAAATATATAAATATATAAATATATAAATATATAAATATATAAATATATAAATATATAAATATATAAATATATAAATATATAAATATATAAATATATAAATATATAAATATATAAATATATAAATATATAAATATATAAATATATAAATATATAAATATATAAATATATAAATATATAAATATATAAATATATAAATATATAAATATATAAATATATAAATATATAAATATATAAATATATAAATATATAAATATATAAATATATAAATATATAAATATATAAATATATAAATATATAAATATATAAATATATAAATATATAAATATATAAATATATAAATATATAAATATATAAATATATAAATATATAAATATATAAATATATAAATATATAAATATATAAATATATAAATATATAAATATATAAATATATAAATATATAAATATATAAATATATAAATATATAAATATATAAATATATAAATATATAAATATATAAATATATAAATATATAAATATATAAATATATAAATATATAAATATATAAATATATAAATATATAAATATATAAATATATAAATATATAAATATATAAATATATAAATATATAAATATATAAATATATAAATATATAAATATATAAATATATAAATATATAAATATATAAATATATAAATATATAAATATATAAATATATAAATATATAAATATATAAATATATAAATATATAAATATATAAATATATAAATATATAAATATATAAATATATAAATATATAAATATATAAATATATAAATATATAAATATATAAATATATAAATATATAAATATATAAATATATAAATATATAAATATATAAATATATAAATATATAAATATATAAATATATAAATATATAAATATATAAATATATAAATATATAAATATATAAATATATAAATATATAAATATATAAATATATAAATATATAAATATATAAATATATAAATATATAAATATATAAATATATAAATATATAAATATATAAATATATAAATATATAAATATATAAATATATAAATATATAAATATATAAATATATAAATATATAAATATATAAATATATAAATATATAAATATATAAATATATAAATATATAAATATATAAATATATAAATATATAAATATATAAATATATAAATATATAAATATATAAATATATAAATATATAAATATATAAATATATAAATATATAAATATATAAATATATAAATATATAAATATATAAATATATAAATATATAAATATATAAATATATAAATATATAAATATATAAATATATAAATATATAAATATATAAATATATAAATATATAAATATATAAATATATAAATATATAAATATATAAATATATAAATATATAAATATATAAATATATAAATATATAAATATATAAATATATAAATATATAAATATATAAATATATAAATATATAAATATATAAATATATAAATATATAAATATATAAATATATAAATATATAAATATATAAATATATAAATATATAAATATATAAATATATAAATATATAAATATATAAATATATAAATATATAAATATATAAATATATAAATATATAAATATATAAATATATAAATATATAAATATATAAATATATAAATATATAAATATATAAATATATAAATATATAAATATATAAATATATAAATATATAAATATATAAATATATAAATATATAAATATATAAATATATAAATATATAAATATATAAATATATAAATATATAAATATATAAATATATAAATATATAAATATATAAATATATAAATATATAAATATATAAATATATAAATATATAAATATATAAATATATAAATATATAAATATATAAATATATAAATATATAAATATATAAATATATAAATATATAAATATATAAATATATAAATATATAAATATATAAATATATAAATATATAAATATATAAATATATAAATATATAAATATATAAATATATAAATATATAAATATATAAATATATAAATATATAAATATATAAATATATAAATATATAAATATATAAATATATAAATATATAAATATATAAATATATAAATATATAAATATATAAATATATAAATATATAAATATATAAATATATAAATATATAAATATATAAATATATAAATATATAAATATATAAATATATAAATATATAAATATATAAATATATAAATATATAAATATATAAATATATAAATATATAAATATATAAATATATAAATATATAAATATATAAATATATAAATATATAAATATATAAATATATAAATATATAAATATATAAATATATAAATATATAAATATATAAATATATAAATATATAAATATATAAATATATAAATATATAAATATATAAATATATAAATATATAAATATATAAATATATAAATATATAAATATATAAATATATAAATATATAAATATATAAATATATAAATATATAAATATATAAATATATAAATATATAAATATATAAATATATAAATATATAAATATATAAATATATAAATATATAAATATATAAATATATAAATATATAAATATATAAATATATAAATATATAAATATATAAATATATAAATATATAAATATATAAATATATAAATATATAAATATATAAATATATAAATATATAAATATATAAATATATAAATATATAAATATATAAATATATAAATATATAAATATATAAATATATAAATATATAAATATATAAATATATAAATATATAAATATATAAATATATAAATATATAAATATATAAATATATAAATATATAAATATATAAATATATAAATATATAAATATATAAATATATAAATATATAAATATATAAATATATAAATATATAAATATATAAATATATAAATATATAAATATATAAATATATAAATATATAAATATATAAATATATAAATATATAAATATATAAATATATAAATATATAAATATATAAATATATAAATATATAAATATATAAATATCAAGGATTGAAACCTAAACGAATAACGGTTTCGATTTCGGTCTGTTTTTTCCGCGTTTCGGTTTCGGTTTTAAGTTTTTATAACGAAACTGTTTCGATATACCGGTTTCCTGTTACGGTTTCGGTTTTTATTTCGGTTTTTGTATAAATTTTCTTTTTTCATATTTTTCAAATAATTTAACATTGTTTATATGGTGCCAAGTTATCTTCAAATTGTGATATTGGGGTAAAGTGGAAAACGTAACTTAAACAATGTTTGTTGCTATTGTAGTTAAAATATTGTGTTATATTAATTATTTAATTGATTACGCCAAGAAAAAATTTTAATTTAAAATTTCGTGACCAGAAACCAATGAAAAGCAACTTTTTGACATAACCTGAGATATGATCTGAATTGCAAAGATGAAGAATTTTGTACACTTTCCATCCATAAAAGCCAAAGAAATTAAATTTCAACAATTCAGTGAACTGCAATATATGTAAAATAGTGATGATCATTTGCAAGAGCAAGGCAAGAAATGGAAATCTTTTTCTTGGACTTGTTCATAATAAATATAAGGAATAATTCGTATAGGCATATTTCTGTTTTCGTCAGTGATTAAAAAAAATGCGTATGCTACACGCACCGTATGTAAAGAGAACACAAATAATATCTTGCAGGGTAACATTTTTTTTTTTTTTTGCGAACACAAACTCAAACGCTACAAAGCGAACACTAACAGAAAGAAGAGAATACAACAATAATGAATTACGATTCGAATATACACACTTTCACAACGACAACTTTTTGTTGCTATCCGGTATCATCGCATGGCAACAAACAGACGCATGACAACAGACAGACGCATGACAACGGACAGACGCATGACAGCAGACAGTCGCATGACACCACACTTCATGTATGTATCTAGTACAGCTATGTAGTTGGCAACAACAACGAGTTTTCTTTGTGGTACAAAAAAAGTCCCGCCAAAAATTCTATCAAAAGCTTGGATGCTGCTATATTGTCATGCAGCTTTATTTGCATTTCTGTTGTTGTTGCACTTTCATACGAATCAGCGGATTTGTGAAGAAAAGAAAAACACAAAAAGCAATATATAAGCTAAATGAGGTACACTGTGAAAATGTTCATATATTATTTTTTTTTTTGTTTTATAAGTTGAATGAAATAATGCACAAAGAACTTGGCTTAAGTAAACTTCATAATTTTACAATTAACAAAAAAACTATGTATAAAAATAAAACAAAAACAATAATGTGCATATGCACAATCGATGTACGAACTAGCGTAGCGAAGAAAAGAGAAAAAAACATTGTTTTGTCTATTTTATCTTATTGAAGCGACTTTTGAAGCACTTTTGAAGCTATTTACCGCTACAAAAGTGCACAGACACAGATGCTTATACTCTTTAGCCTTGAAAAAATGTTGGGAACTCAAAATATATAAATATATAAATATATAAAAATATAAATATATAAATATATAAATATATAAATATATAAATATATAAATATATAAATATATAAATATATAAATATATAAATATATAAATATATAAATATATAAATATATAAATATATAAATATATAAATATATAAATATATAAATATATAAATATATAAATATATAAATATATAAATATATAAATATATAAATATATAAATATATAAATATATAAATATATAAATATATAAATATATAAATATATAAATATATAAATATATAAATATATAAATATATAAATATATAAATATATAAATATATAAATATATAAATATATAAATATATAAATATATAAATATATAAATATATAAATATATAAATATATAAATATATAAATATATAAATATATAAATATATAAATATATAAATATATAAATATATAAATATATAAATATATAAATATATAAATATATAAATATATAAATATATAAATATATAAATATATAAATATATAAATATATAAATATATAAATATATAAATATATAAATATATAAATATATAAATATATAAATATATAAATATATAAATATATAAATATATAAATATATAAATATATAAATATATAAATATATAAATATATAAATATATAAATATATAAATATATAAATATATAAATATATAAATATATAAATATATAAATATATAAATATATAAATATATAAATATATAAATATATAAATATATAAATATATAAATATATAAATATATAAATATATAAATATATAAATATATAAATATATAAATATATAAATATATAAATATATAAATATATAAATATATAAATATATAAATATATAAATATATAAATATATAAATATATAAATATATAAATATATAAATATATAAATATATAAATATATAAATATATAAATATATAAATATATAAATATATAAATATATAAATATATAAATATATAAATATATAAATATATAAATATATAAATATATAAATATATAAATATATAAATATATAAATATATAAATATATAAATATATAAATATATAAATATATAAATATATAAATATATAAATATATAAATATATAAATATATAAATATATAAATATATAAATATATAAATATATAAATATATAAATATATAAATATATAAATATATAAATATATAAATATATAAATATATAAATATATAAATATATAAATATATAAATATATAAATATATAAATATATAAATATATAAATATATAAATATATAAATATATAAATATATAAATATATAAATATATAAATATATAAATATATAAATATATAAATATATAAATATATAAATATATAAATATATAAATATATAAATATATAAATATATAAATATATAAATATATAAATATATAAATATATAAATATATAAATATATAAATATATAAATATATAAATATATAAATATATAAATATATAAATATATAAATATATAAATATATAAATATATAAATATATAAATATATAAATATATAAATATATAAATATATAAATATATAAATATATAAATATATAAATATATAAATATATAAATATATAAATATATAAATATATAAATATATAAATATATAAATATATAAATATATAAATATATAAATATATAAATATATAAATATATAAATATATAAATATATAAATATATAAATATATAAATATATAAATATATAAATATATAAATATATAAATATATAAATATATAAATATATAAATATATAAATATATAAATATATAAATATATAAATATATAAATATATAAATATATAAATATATAAATATATAAATATATAAATATATAAATATATAAATATATAAATATATAAATATATAAATATATAAATATATAAATATATAAATATATAAATATATAAATATATAAATATATAAATATATAAATATATAAATATATAAATATATAAATATATAAATATATAAATATATAAATATATAAATATATAAATATATAAATATATAAATATATAAATATATAAATATATAAATATATAAATATATAAATATATAAATATATAAATATATAAATATATAAATATATAAATATATAAATATATAAATATATAAATATATAAATATATAAATATATAAATATATAAATATATAAATATATAAATATATAAATATATAAATATATAAATATATAAATATATAAATATATAAATATATAAATATATAAATATATAAATATATAAATATATAAATATATAAATATATAAATATATAAATATATAAATATATAAATATATAAATATATAAATATATAAATATATAAATATATAAATATATAAATATATAAATATATAAATATATAAATATATAAATATATAAATATATAAATATATAAATATATAAATATATAAATATATAAATATATAAATATATAAATATATAAATATATAAATATATAAATATATAAATATATAAATATATAAATATATAAATATATAAATATATAAATATATAAATATATAAATATATAAATATATAAATATATAAATATATAAATATATAAATATATAAATATATAAATATATAAATATATAAATATATAAATATATAAATATATAAATATATAAATATATAAATATATAAATATATAAATATATAAATATATAAATATATAAATATATAAATATATAAATATATAAATATATAAATATATAAATATATAAATATATAAATATATAAATATATAAATATATAAATATATAAATATATAAATATATAAATATATAAATATATAAATATATAAATATATAAATATATAAATATATAAATATATAAATATATAAATATATAAATATATAAATATATAAATATATAAATATATAAATATATAAATATATAAATATATAAATATATAAATATATAAATATATAAATATATAAATATATAAATATATAAATATATAAATATATAAATATATAAATATATAAATATATAAATATATAAATATATAAATATATAAATATATAAATATATAAATATATAAATATATAAATATATAAATATATAAATATATAAATATATAAATATATAAATATATAAATATATAAATATATAAATATATAAATATATAAATATATAAATATATAAATATATAAATATATAAATATATAAATATATAAATATATAAATATATAAATATATAAATATATAAATATATAAATATATAAATATATAAATATATAAATATATAAATATATAAATATATAAATATATAAATATATAAATATATAAATATATAAATATATAAATATATAAATATATAAATATATAAATATATAAATATATAAATATATAAATATATAAATATATAAATATATAAATATATAAATATATAAATATATAAATATATAAATATATAAATATATAAATATATAAATATATAAATATATAAATATATAAATATATAAATATATAAATATATAAATATATAAATATATAAATATATAAATATATAAATATATAAATATATAAATATATAAATATATAAATATATAAATATATAAATATATAAATATATAAATATATAAATATATAAATATATAAATATATAAATATATAAATATATAAATATATAAATATATAAATATATAAATATATAAATATATAAATATATAAATATATAAATATATAAATATATAAATATATAAATATATAAATATATAAATATATAAATATATAAATATATAAATATATAAATATATAAATATATAAATATATAAATATATAAATATATAAATATATAAATATATAAATATATAAATATATAAATATATAAATATATAAATATATAAATATATAAATATATAAATATATAAATATATAAATATATAAATATATAAATATATAAATATATAAATATATAAATATATAAATATATAAATATATAAATATATAAATATATAAATATATAAATATATAAATATATAAATATATAAATATATAAATATATAAATATATAAATATATAAATATATAAATATATAAATATATAAATATATAAATATATAAATATATAAATATATAAATATATAAATATATAAATATATAAATATATAAATATATAAATATATAAATATATAAATATATAAATATATAAATATATAAATATATAAATATATAAATATATAAATATATAAATATATAAATATATAAATATATAAATATATAAATATATAAATATATAAATATATAAATATATAAATATATAAATATATAAATATATAAATATATAAATATATAAATATATAAATATATAAATATATAAATATATAAATATATAAATATATAAATATATAAATATATAAATATATAAATATATAAATATATAAATATATAAATATATAAATATATAAATATATAAATATATAAATATATAAATATATAAATATATAAATATATAAATATATAAATATATAAATATATAAATATATAAATATATAAATATATAAATATATAAATATATAAATATATAAATATATAAATATATAAATATATAAATATATAAATATATAAATATATAAATATATAAATATATAAATATATAAATATATAAATATATAAATATATAAATATATAAATATATAAATATATAAATATATAAATATATAAATATATAAATATATAAATATATAAATATATAAATATATAAATATATAAATATATAAATATATAAATATATAAATATATAAATATATAAATATATAAATATATAAATATATAAATATATAAATATATAAATATATAAATATATAAATATATAAATATATAAATATATAAATATATAAATATATAAATATATAAATATATAAATATATAAATATATAAATATATAAATATATAAATATATAAATATATAAATATATAAATATATAAATATATAAATATATAAATATATAAATATATAAATATATAAATATATAAATATATAAATATATAAATATATAAATATATAAATATATAAATATATAAATATATAAATATATAAATATATAAATATATAAATATATAAATATATAAATATATAAATATATAAATATATAAATATATAAATATATAAATATATAAATATATAAATATATAAATATATAAATATATAAATATATAAATATATAAATATATAAATATATAAATATATAAATATATAAATATATAAATATATAAATATATAAATATATAAATATATAAATATATAAATATATAAATATATAAATATATAAATATATAAATATATAAATATATAAATATATAAATATATAAATATATAAATATATAAATATATAAATATATAAATATATAAATATATAAATATATAAATATATAAATATATAAATATATAAATATATAAATATATAAATATATAAATATATAAATATATAAATATATAAATATATAAATATATAAATATATAAATATATAAATATATAAATATATAAATATATAAATATATAAATATATAAATATATAAATATATAAATATATAAATATATAAATATATAAATATATAAATATATAAATATATAAATATATAAATATATAAATATATAAATATATAAATATATAAATATATAAATATATAAATATATAAATATATAAATATATAAATATATAAATATATAAATATATAAATATATAAATATATAAATATATAAATATATAAATATATAAATATATAAATATATAAATATATAAATATATAAATATATAAATATATAAATATATAAATATATAAATATATAAATATATAAATATATAAATATATAAATATATAAATATATAAATATATAAATATATAAATATATAAATATATAAATATATAAATATATAAATATATAAATATATAAATATATAAATATATAAATATATAAATATATAAATATATAAATATATAAATATATAAATATATAAATATATAAATATATAAATATATAAATATATAAATATATAAATATATAAATATATAAATATATAAATATATAAATATATAAATATATAAATATATAAATATATAAATATATAAATATATAAATATATAAATATATAAATATATAAATATATAAATATATAAATATATAAATATATAAATATATAAATATATAAATATATAAATATATAAATATATAAATATATAAATATATAAATATATAAATATATAAATATATAAATATATAAATATATAAATATATAAATATATAAATATATAAATATATAAATATATAAATATATAAATATATAAATATATAAATATATAAATATATAAATATATAAATATATAAATATATAAATATATAAATATATAAATATATAAATATATAAATATATAAATATATAAATATATAAATATATAAATATATAAATATATAAATATATAAATATATAAATATATAAATATATAAATATATAAATATATAAATATATAAATATATAAATATATAAATATATAAATATATAAATATATAAATATATAAATATATAAATATATAAATATATAAATATATAAATATATAAATATATAAATATATAAATATATAAATATATAAATATATAAATATATAAATATATAAATATATAAATATATAAATATATAAATATATAAATATATAAATATATAAATATATAAATATATAAATATATAAATATATAAATATATAAATATATAAATATATAAATATATAAATATATAAATATATAAATATATAAATATATAAATATATAAATATATAAATATATAAATATATAAATATATAAATATATAAATATATAAATATATAAATATATAAATATATAAATATATAAATATATAAATATATAAATATATAAATATATAAATATATAAATATATAAATATATAAATATATAAATATATAAATATATAAATATATAAATATATAAATATATAAATATATAAATATATAAATATATAAATATATAAATATATAAATATATAAATATATAAATATATAAATATATAAATATATAAATATATAAATATATAAATATATAAATATATAAATATATAAATATATAAATATATAAATATATAAATATATAAATATATAAATATATAAATATATAAATATATAAATATATAAATATATAAATATATAAATATATAAATATATAAATATATAAATATATAAATATATAAATATATAAATATATAAATATATAAATATATAAATATATAAATATATAAATATATAAATATATAAATATATAAATATATAAATATATAAATATATAAATATATAAATATATAAATATATAAATATATAAATATATAAATATATAAATATATAAATATATAAATATATAAATATATAAATATATAAATATATAAATATATAAATATATAAATATATAAATATATAAATATATAAATATATAAATATATAAATATATAAATATATAAATATATAAATATATAAATATATAAATATATAAATATATAAATATATAAATATATAAATATATAAATATATAAATATATAAATATATAAATATATAAATATATAAATATATAAATATATAAATATATAAATATATAAATATATAAATATATAAATATATAAATATATAAATATATAAATATATAAATATATAAATATATAAATATATAAATATATAAATATATAAATATATAAATATATAAATATATAAATATATAAATATATAAATATATAAATATATAAATATATAAATATATAAATATATAAATATATAAATATATAAATATATAAATATATAAATATATAAATATATAAATATATAAATATATAAATATATAAATATATAAATATATAAATATATAAATATATAAATATATAAATATATAAATATATAAATATATAAATATATAAATATATAAATATATAAATATATAAATATATAAATATATAAATATATAAATATATAAATATATAAATATATAAATATATAAATATATAAATATATAAATATATAAATATATAAATATATAAATATATAAATATATAAATATATAAATATATAAATATATAAATATATAAATATATAAATATATAAATATATAAATATATAAATATATAAATATATAAATATATAAATATATAAATATATAAATATATAAATATATAAATATATAAATATATAAATATATAAATATATAAATATATAAATATATAAATATATAAATATATAAATATATAAATATATAAATATATAAATATATAAATATATAAATATATAAATATATAAATATATAAATATATAAATATATAAATATATAAATATATAAATATATAAATATATAAATATATAAATATATAAATATATAAATATATAAATATATAAATATATAAATATATAAATATATAAATATATAAATATATAAATATATAAATATATAAATATATAAATATATAAATATATAAATATATAAATATATAAATATATAAATATATAAATATATAAATATATAAATATATAAATATATAAATATATAAATATATAAATATATAAATATATAAATATATAAATATATAAATATATAAATATATAAATATATAAATATATAAATATATAAATATATAAATATATAAATATATAAATATATAAATATATAAATATATAAATATATAAATATATAAATATATAAATATATAAATATATAAATATATAAATATATAAATATATAAATATATAAATATATAAATATATAAATATATAAATATATAAATATATAAATATATAAATATATAAATATATAAATATATAAATATATAAATATATAAATATATAAATATATAAATATATAAATATATAAATATATAAATATATAAATATATAAATATATAAATATATAAATATATAAATATATAAATATATAAATATATAAATATATAAATATATAAATATATAAATATATAAATATATAAATATATAAATATATAAATATATAAATATATAAATATATAAATATATAAATATATAAATATATAAATATATAAATATATAAATATATAAATATATAAATATATAAATATATAAATATATAAATATATAAATATATAAATATATAAATATATAAATATATAAATATATAAATATATAAATATATAAATATATAAATATATAAATATATAAATATATAAATATATAAATATATAAATATATAAATATATAAATATATAAATATATAAATATATAAATATATAAATATATAAATATATAAATATATAAATATATAAATATATAAATATATAAATATATAAATATATAAATATATAAATATATAAATATATAATGTGAGGACACAAATTTGTGTGTCCCAAATTTGTACCCACATATTTTTTATCTGAATTAAATTAGATTAATAATTTAATTAATTGCAGTTATTGCTAAGTACGACAACAACAATTCTACGTACGCGCAACAATACCACAAACAAGAACAATTCCACGCACTTGCAGCAATCCCGCAAGCAACAACAACGCTACGCATAAGTATCCAGTATACGCAAGCATAGGCTGTAATACAACAACATCAAATGAAGCAACAACAACGCTACGCATAAGCATCAAGTATACGCAAGCATAGGCTGTAACGCAACAACATCAAATGAAGCAACAACAACTGCATAGACTACGCAACAACAAAGCACACGGCGATCGGCACAAGAAAGAGTATAAAAGGAGAGACAATTGCAGCAGTCAGGCAGTTCGATGCTGGCGACGACCTCGTACACATCAAACTCGTAGTAATAGTGGTTGGAGGCATTAACTCCCCAAATGTAGTAGTAGCGGTTGGAGGCATTAACTCCCCAAATGTAGTAGTAGCGGTTGGAGGCATTAACTCCCCAAATGTAGTAGTAGCGGTTGGAGGCATTAACTCCCCAATTGTAGTTGTAGTGGTTGGAGGCATTAACTCCCCAAATAGTAGTAGTAGCGGTTGGAGGCATTAACTCCCCAAATAGTAGGAAGTAGTGGTTGGAGGCATTAACTCCCCAATTGTAGTTATAGCGGATCGAGGCATTAACTCGCCAAACTAGTATTAAGTTACTTTAAGAGTAGGAAGTAGTGGTTGGAGGCATTAACTCCCCAATTGTAGTTATAGCGGATCGAGGCATTAACTCGCCAAACTAGTATTAAGTTACTTTAAGATTTAATAAGTATTTTATTATAGCGGCTGGAGGCATTAACTCCCCAAACGTATTAATAGTGGATCGAGGCATTAACTCGCCAAACTAGTATTAAGCTCGAATAAGTATTATAAAATAGCGAATAAAATATTAAACCCACTGAAGGGACAATAAAGAAACTGAATAACAATACTTAAATAAAACTAATCTTTTCATTTATCTATTTTTCTGTAAACGAACCCTGGACAAAACCGGCGAGTATACCTCAGCCCGAGAAACTTCGTTACAGATGGCGCCCGAGCAGGGACTTTAATAAGTTTTGGAAAATTAAAAGTAAATAGCTGTAATTAAAATGGACACTTCGAGTCCTCGAAATATGATTTGCAAGATTTGCAACAACGAAATCAACGAAAATGAACTCATCGTAACAACATTGTGTAGCCATAATTTTCATCTGGATTGCTTCAACGATTATTTTCTAGAATCTCAAATTTGTTCAATCTGCAAGAGGACATAATTGTTTGGTTCAGCGAAAGTAGAGAAGAAAATAATTAGCAAAGAAAATACAAACGAAAGTGAAGTTAAATGTAAATAAAGAAAAAAAAGTGAAGATTATAAAATACTGAATTAATAAAAAAAAATGTGAATACAAGTACACCAGCAGTATACTGGCAGCAGCAACGACGATGCAGCAGCCAACGACGATGCATCAGCCAAAGATGATGCAGCAGCCAACGATAATGCATCAGCCAACAATGATACAACAGCCACCGATGGCGCAACAACCACCGATGGCGCAACAACCACCGATGATGCCTACGACAAATGATGCGTTCATGCGAGACATGTACATGCAGTCTGTTACTGACAAGGTAAGGAGATGGTCGGTAAAGTATGAGGGTGGACGAGATCCGATAGCGTTTATCGAACGCGTAGAAGAACTGGCCCAGATGTATAACGTTTGCATCGACCAGCTGCCGCTTTACATGGCCGAATTACTACGCGATAAGGCATTGATATGGTTTCGCAGAAGCAATCGGCAATGGGTTGAATGGAGAACCTTCAAGAGTGATTTACTTAAATTTTTCCTGCCACCTCACTACTTTGAAAGTATAGAAGATGAGATCCGACAGCGACGCCAGCGACAAAAGGAGTCGTTTTGTGACTACGTGGTTGCTATGCTAGACGTGATGAGCCACGCAGATTACGACGCTACGCAGCAGCTAGACAGAATATATCGCAACAGTCTGCAGGACTATCGATTATACATTCGGCGAAAAGATTTTACAAGTCTAGAAGAGTTAACCGAGATGGCAAAAGAATATGAGGTACTTCGCGACGAAAATGAGCCCACCCGAGCCGTCCCACAGCCAAGGCAAAAAGAGCGACATTTTCAAGTTCGAGAAGATCCGATATCAGAAGCATATAATAGTCAAAGGCACGATAATCCGTTCGCGCCAATAAATCCACGGACGGCGTGTCATCGATGTGGTAGCAGTGGACACATGTCACGTGGTTGTAGAAATCCACAGGTGATGTTCTGCTGGGAGTGTGGTCGACGCAATGTCCACACGTTTGATTGTTGTCGCCGTCCGGAAAACACCCGCGGTACCCGTCAGAGGCAAGAGGTGACGGGCGGACCAATGAACAGAGCGCGGAATTAATCAACCCTTTGCGACCGCAACACGGTCGCATCTTCGCTACAGTATACCTGGGTGGCGAAGAAACAGAAGCGATAATAGACACAGGCGCAACGAGAAGTTTCGTAAACGAAAGATTCGCTACGAAAATCACCGACATGGCAAGGACGCGTATGGTACGCACAACAGTACAGATGGCCGACGGAGCAGTACAGCATGTTAATAAAGAAATGGAAGTAGAAGTCACATTAGGAGAAAAGCGCTGCGTAATCACGCTACTGGTACTGAGAAACGCATGTGACCAATTAATCTTGGGTGTTGATTCACTAGCATTGTTTGGAGTGGAGCTGCGATATGGCAACTATTCCATTCCAGTCCATTCAGTGAGAAGAGAAAATGAAGTATGTACATGTTCCATCGTGGAAGCCAGCGAAGGCGCGTGCAACAGCCGGGATGAGCACGTGGCCACAGAAGATGTTTGCACTGCCACATGTAACAACATTAAGGATCAGATAAATAAAGACGAAAGTACAAGCGTCTGCAACAGCCCAGATGAACACGCTAGAAACAACGAAGACGAGAGGGTAAATTCAGTAAACAGGTACGACGAAGTTAATGTCGCCTGTACAGAACAAAAACATAAAGAGGATGCAAGAGCGCAGATAGGCACTCCGATGAAAGTGCGACGTGGAGGAAACACGCTGAGTAAAGATAGAGATCAGCGTGTGCAAGAATTTTTGAAAGAAGAGCTGAAAGCATTTGACGAATTAAAAGGAGTCACCGACATAGCGGTACACAAGATTGTGATGCATGATGATCGCCCGATTAAGCAGCGGTACTACCCGAAAAATCCGGCAATGCAGGCGATAATAGACAAAGAAATAGACGAATTGATCAATAAAGGATGCATAGAACCGTCACATAGTCCTCATAGCGCACCAATCGTCTTGGTGAAGAAAAAGACAGGACAATGGAGGCTCTGCGTTGACTATCGTCAACTTAACGCACGATCAGTCCCCGACGCTTACCCCCTACCGCGCATACAACATATTTTAGACCGTCTGCGCGACGCAAAATTCATCAGCAGTTTAGACTTGAAGAACGGTTATTGGCAAATACCCATGGAGGAGAGCAGCAAACAGTACACGGCGTTTACCGTACCTGGACGTGGTCTCTTTCAGTGGCGCGTGATGCCGTTTGGCCTACATTCGGCCCCAGCTACGTTCCAACGAGCTCTCGATCAAGTAATTGGGGCAGAGATGGAACCGCACGCATTCGCCTACTTAGACGATATTATCGTGACAGGGCACACGTTCGAAGAGCATCTGGAGAACCTAAAAGAAGTATTCAGACGACTCAGGAAAGCAAACCTGAGACTCAATGCCGAAAAGTGTGAATTTTTCCGAAGTGAACTAAAATACCTTGGTCACGTGGTGAGCGATCAAGGAATACACACCGATCCAGACAAGATAGCAGCGATTAAAGAACTACAGCCACCAACAAATGTACGAGAACTACGACGATGTCTGGGAATTGCGTCATGGTACAGACGCTTCGTGCCAGAATTTGCAGACGTCGTCCACCCTTTGACGTCACTGTTACGCAAGGGTAAGCACTGGAAATGGGAAAGTGCACAGCAAGAAGCATTCGAAGCGCTTAAGGCGAGACTGACGGAAGCACCTATACTGGCGTGTCCAGACTTTAACCAGCGATTCACATTGCAGACAGATGCGAGCGACTACGGGCTAGGCGCAGTCCTTACCCAAGTGTTTGAAAATACAGAACGAGTGATTGCTTACGCTAGCAGGCGTCTGAGTAAAGCCGAGTTAAATTACTCCGCCACAGAAAAAGAGTGTTTAGCAATTATTTGGGCAATACGGAAGATGCGTCCATACTTGGAGGGTTACGCATTCACGGTAATAACTGATCATCTATCGCTGAAGTGGTTAAACAGCATAGAAAGTCCATCAGGACGGATAGCGCGATGGGCGTTAGAACTGCAGCAGCACACATTCGACATTCAATATCGAAAAGGTAAGCTGAATGTGGTAGCAGACGCGCTCTCGCGGCAACCATTGGCAACTCTTGGCACAATTACTAATGAATACGAGAAAAGATGCGCGTGGCTAGAACAGTGCATAGCAGAAGTGAAAGCGAAACCAGAAAAATACGCTGATTATGTGTTTGAAGAAGGTCATCTTTACCGCCACATACCAAGACAGAATGGTGACGAAGACTGCGCGCCGTGGAAACTGTGTGTGCCGAGTTATCAGAGGGATAGAGTACTCAGAGAGAATCACGACGGACCGACCGCAGGGCATCTTGGGGTAAGGAAGACGATCGCACGCATAGCTAACAGGTACTACTGGCCTGGAATGTTCCGCCAGGTTAGTAAATACGTGCGGTGTTGCGAGGTGTGCCAAAAGTATAAAGCAAGCCAACAACAACCGGTGGGGAAGATGTTGACGAAGATAGCAGAGGAGCCCTGGGCCATGCTATGTGCTGACTTCGTTGGACCATTGCCAAGATCAAAACATGGCAACACCATGATGCTGGTCATGTTCGACAAGTTTTCAAAGTGGACGGAGATGGTACCGCTACGAAAAGCAACCAGCGAAACACTCTGCAAAGCCTTCAGAGAAAGAATACTGGCGAGATTTGGAGTACCGAAGGTGCTAATTACCGACAACGGGACACAATTTACAAGTCGAATGTTTCGAAAGTTCTTGGCTGAAATGGGCGTGAAACATCAATTTACGGCGCCATACACTCCGCAAAAAAATCCGACAGAAAGAGCAAACAGAACAGTCAAGACGATGATTGCGCAGTTTGCAGGAGAAAATCAAAGACTCTGGGATGAACTGCTCCCAGAGCTGTCACTAGCAATAAATACGAGCGTATCTGAAACCACGGGCTACAGTCCGGCGTATTTGATACAAGGACGCGAGCCCCGTCTCCCAAAAGCATTATATGATGAGTGCACGTTTGGCACTTGTCATGATCATCAAACACCTGATGGTAAAAGTGAGCGATTACGAGAGGTATTTACAATTGTACGCCGAAATATGGAGCGAGCAGCACAGGACCAAGCCAGACATTATAACCTACGTCGGCGACCCTGGTCACCTAAGATCGGTCAACAGGTGTTAGTCAAACAACACAACTTGTCCAAAGCAGTTGACAATTTTGCGGCCAAACTAGCCGCCAAATACGATGGACCATTTCGGGTGATAAATTTCGTATCACCGGTAATCGTGCAGCTTAAAAGAGCCGGCAGCAAGAAGATAAAAACGGCGCACGTGAATGAGCTGAAATTATTTCACACCGCAAAAGCTGACAGCGCAAAATCAACAACGTTAGAGCAAAACGGTGAAAATACCGTACGCACAAACACCGAGATACGCGCGTATTGTAGCAATATTACGCACCGGCACGATGATTTATACACAAATGGCATAATTTCACACGATAAAAATACCAAAAATAAACATTGCCACAAAATACGTTACAGAAATAAACAGTACGGCGAAATCACAAAAGACAAGGATCAGAGGTCAAAACGCGTCCGAACGCGAGTATGGCGAAACAAAAATGTTTCGCACTACGCAGATGTTCCTAAATAGAATATCAAGTCCCCATGAAAGTTACGATGAAATTACCGTAAACAAAGGGAGCTTTTTCCAAAATATATTGAAACGCGAAAAGTATAAGAGTTGTCATCATTAATGGCGGTAGGTACAAACGCCAAGAAATAGTAACACCGCTAAGAAAATGGACGTTACGGTGAAAAATTACCGTTCATAAACCTACCACGCCTTATTTTTAAACAACAGGTAGAAGTTTACGAATAAACAATCTTGTTTGAAAAATCTAATGTCCAAAAATGTTCATACGGCAAATCATATTTAAATTAAATTAATTTTTAGATCACCCTGTCATTTTTGGAAATGTTCTGGAACTGTAGAAAACTATCAGTTGAGCCAACATGACGATATAGATCAGCTGGCACCACGTGCTGATACGTCACCCACGCCAAAATGGAAAATCAGCTACTTAACGATGGGACACACTCAGCAAAATAAATAGGGAGGCTAACGTATCAGTTCAGAAAAAGACATTTTAATTATATTTTATTATTTAAAATATAGATCGACCACGTATGTAACAATTTTTAACCGAAGTAAGGGGAGGATGTGAGGACACAAATTTGTGTGTCCCAAATTTGTACCCACATATTTTTTATCTGAATTAAATTAGATTAATAATTTAATTAATTGCAGTTATTGCTAAGTACGACAACAACAATTCTACGTACGCGCAACAATACCACAAACAAGAACAATTCCACGCACTTGCAGCAATCCCGCAAGCAACAACAACGCTACGCATAAGTATCCAGTATACGCAAGCATAGGCTGTAATACAACAACATCAAATGAAGCAACAACAACGCTACGCATAAGCATCAAGTATACGCAAGCATAGGCTGTAACGCAACAACATCAAATGAAGCAACAACAACTGCATAGACTACGCAACAACAAAGCACACGGCGATCGGCACAAGAAAGAGTATAAAAGGAGAGACAATTGCAGCAGTCAGGCAGTTCGATGCTGGCGACGACCTCGTACACATCAAACTCGTAGTAATAGTGGTTGGAGGCATTAACTCCCCAAATAGTAGTAGTAGCGGTTGGAGGCATTAACTCCCCAAATAGTAGGAAGTAGTGGTTGGAGGCATTAACTCCCCAATTGTAGTTATAGCGGATCGAGGCATTAACTCGCCAAACTAGTATTAAGTTACTTTAAGAGTAGGAAGTAGTGGTTGGAGGCATTAACTCCCCAATTGTAGTTATAGCGGATCGAGGCATTAACTCGCCAAACTAGTATTAAGTTACTTTAAGATTTAATAAGTATTTTATTATAGCGGCTGGAGGCATTAACTCCCCAAACGTATTAATAGTGGATCGAGGCATTAACTCGCCAAACTAGTATTAAGCTCGAATAAGTATTATAAAATAGCGAATAAAATATTAAACCCACTGAAGGGACAATAAAGAAACTGAATAACAATACTTAAATAAAACTAATCTTTTCATTTATCTATTTTTCTGTAAACGAACCCTGGACAAAACCGGCGAGTATACCTCAGCCCGAGAAACTTCGTTACAATAAATATATAAATATATAAATATATAAATATATAAATATATAAATATATAAATATATAAATATATAAATATATAAATATATAAATATATAAATATATAAATATATAAATATATAAATATATAAATATATAAATATATAAATATATAAATATATAAATATATAAATATATAAATATATAAATATATAAATATATAAATATATAAATATATAAATATATAAATATATAAATATATAAATATATAAATATATAAATATATAAATATATAAATATATAAATATATAAATATATAAATATATAAATATATAAATATATAAATATATAAATATATAAATATATAAATATATAAATATATAAATATATAAATATATAAATATATAAATATATAAATATATAAATATATAAATATATAAATATATAAATATATAAATATATAAATATATAAATATATAAATATATAAATATATAAATATATAAATATATAAATATATAAATATATAAATATATAAATATATAAATATATAAATATATAAATATATAAATATATAAATATATAAATATATAAATATATAAATATATAAATATATAAATATATAAATATATAAATATATAAATATATAAATATATAAATATATAAATATATAAATATATAAATATATAAATATATAAATATATAAATATATAAATATATAAATATATAAATATATAAATATATAAATATATAAATATATAAATATATAAATATATAAATATATAAATATATAAATATATAAATATATAAATATATAAATATATAAATATATAAATATATAAATATATAAATATATAAATATATAAATATATAAATATATAAATATATAAATATATAAATATATAAATATATAAATATATAAATATATAAATATATAAATATATAAATATATAAATATATAAATATATAAATATATAAATATATAAATATATAAATATATAAATATATAAATATATAAATATATAAATATATAAATATATAAATATATAAATATATAAATATATAAATATATAAATATATAAATATATAAATATATAAATATATAAATATATAAATATATAAATATATAAATATATAAATATATAAATATATAAATATATAAATATATAAATATATAAATATATAAATATATAAATATATAAATATATAAATATATAAATATATAAATATATAAATATATAAATATATAAATATATAAATATATAAATATATAAATATATAAATATATAAATATATAAATATATAAATATATAAATATATAAATATATAAATATATAAATATATAAATATATAAATATATAAATATATAAATATATAAATATATAAATATATAAATATATAAATATATAAATATATAAATATATAAATATATAAATATATAAATATATAAATATATAAATATATAAATATATAAATATATAAATATATAAATATATAAATATATAAATATATAAATATATAAATATATAAATATATAAATATATAAATATATAAATATATAAATATATAAATATATAAATATATAAATATATAAATATATAAATATATAAATATATAAATATATAAATATATAAATATATAAATATATAAATATATAAATATATAAATATATAAATATATAAATATATAAATATATAAATATATAAATATATAAATATATAAATATATAAATATATAAATATATAAATATATAAATATATAAATATATAAATATATAAATATATAAATATATAAATATATAAATATATAAATATATAAATATATAAATATATAAATATATAAATATATAAATATATAAATATATAAATATATAAATATATAAATATATAAATATATAAATATATAAATATATAAATATATAAATATATAAATATATAAATATATAAATATATAAATATATAAATATATAAATATATAAATATATAAATATATAAATATATAAATATATAAATATATAAATATATAAATATATAAATATATAAATATATAAATATATAAATATATAAATATATAAATATATAAATATATAAATATATAAATATATAAATATATAAATATATAAATATATAAATATATAAATATATAAATATATAAATATATAAATATATAAATATATAAATATATAAATATATAAATATATAAATATATAAATATATAAATATATAAATATATAAATATATAAATATATAAATATATAAATATATAAATATATAAATATATAAATATATAAATATATAAATATATAAATATATAAATATATAAATATATAAATATATAAATATATAAATATATAAATATATAAATATATAAATATATAAATATATAAATATATAAATATATAAATATATAAATATATAAATATATAAATATATAAATATATAAATATATAAATATATAAATATATAAATATATAAATATATAAATATATAAATATATAAATATATAAATATATAAATATATAAATATATAAATATATAAATATATAAATATATAAATATATAAATATATAAATATATAAATATATAAATATATAAATATATAAATATATAAATATATAAATATATAAATATATAAATATATAAATATATAAATATATAAATATATAAATATATAAATATATAAATATATAAATATATAAATATATAAATATATAAATATATAAATATATAAATATATAAATATATAAATATATAAATATATAAATATATAAATATATAAATATATAAATATATAAATATATAAATATATAAATATATAAATATATAAATATATAAATATATAAATATATAAATATATAAATATATAAATATATAAATATATAAATATATAAATATATAAATATATAAATATATAAATATATAAATATATAAATATATAAATATATAAATATATAAATATATAAATATATAAATATATAAATATATAAATATATAAATATATAAATATATAAATATATAAATATATAAATATATAAATATATAAATATATAAATATATAAATATATAAATATATAAATATATAAATATATAAATATATAAATATATAAATATATAAATATATAAATATATAAATATATAAATATATAAATATATAAATATATAAATATATAAATATATAAATATATAAATATATAAATATATAAATATATAAATATATAAATATATAAATATATAAATATATAAATATATAAATATATAAATATATAAATATATAAATATATAAATATATAAATATATAAATATATAAATATATAAATATATAAATATATAAATATATAAATATATAAATATATAAATATATAAATATATAAATATATAAATATATAAATATATAAATATATAAATATATAAATATATAAATATATAAATATATAAATATATAAATATATAAATATATAAATATATAAATATATAAATATATAAATATATAAATATATAAATATATAAATATATAAATATATAAATATATAAATATATAAATATATAAATATATAAATATATAAATATATAAATATATAAATATATAAATATATAAATATATAAATATATAAATATATAAATATATAAATATATAAATATATAAATATATAAATATATAAATATATAAATATATAAATATATAAATATATAAATATATAAATATATAAATATATAAATATATAAATATATAAATATATAAATATATAAATATATAAATATATAAATATATAAATATATAAATATATAAATATATAAATATATAAATATATAAATATATAAATATATAAATATATAAATATATAAATATATAAATATATAAATATATAAATATATAAATATATAAATATATAAATATATAAATATATAAATATATAAATATATAAATATATAAATATATAAATATATAAATATATAAATATATAAATATATAAATATATAAATATATAAATATATAAATATATAAATATATAAATATATAAATATATAAATATATAAATATATAAATATATAAATATATAAATATATAAATATATAAATATATAAATATATAAATATATAAATATATAAATATATAAATATATAAATATATAAATATATAAATATATAAATATATAAATATATAAATATATAAATATATAAATATATAAATATATAAATATATAAATATATAAATATATAAATATATAAATATATAAATATATAAATATATAAATATATAAATATATAAATATATAAATATATAAATATATAAATATATAAATATATAAATATATAAATATATAAATATATAAATATATAAATATCAAGGATTGAAACCTAAACGAATAACGGTTTCGATTTTGGTTTCTGTTTTTTCCGCGTTTCGGTTTTAAGTTTTTATAACGAAACTGTTTCGATGTACCGGTTTCCTGTTACGGTTTCGGTTTTTATTTCGGTTTTTGTATAAATTTTCTTTTTTCATATTTTTCAAATAATTTAACATTGTTTATATGGTGCCAAGTTATCTTCAAATTGTGATATTGGGGTAAAGTGGAAAACGTAACTTAAACAATGTTTGTTGCTATTGTAGTTAAAATATTGTGTTATATTAATTATTTAATTGATTACGCCAAGAAAAAATTTTAATTTAAAATTTCGTGACCAGAAACCAATGAAAAGCAACTTTTTGACATAACCTGAGATATGATCTGAATTGCAAAGAAGAAGAATTTTGTACACTTTCCATCCATAAAAGCCAAAGAAATTAAATTTCAACAATTCAGTGAACTGCAATATATGTAAAATAGTGATGATCATTTGCAAGAGCAAGGCAAGAAATGGAAATCTTGTTCTTGGTCTTGTTCATAATAAATATAAGGAATAATTCGTATAGGCATATTTCTGTTTTCGTCAGTGATTAAAAAAAATGCGTATGCTACACGCACCGTATGTAAAGAGAACACAAATAATATCTTGCAGGGTAACATTTTTTTTTTTTGCGAACACAAACTCAAACGCTACAAAGCGAACACTAACAGAAAGAAGAGAATACAACAATAATGAATTACGATTCGAATATACACACTTTCACAACGACAACTCTTTGTTGCTATCCGGTATCATCGCATGGCAACAAACAGACGCATGACAACAGACAGACGCATGACAACGGACAGACGCATGACAGCAGACAGTCGCATGACACCACACTTCATGTATGTATCTAGTACAGCTATGTAGTTGGCAACAACAACGAGTTTTCTTTGTGGTACAAAAAAAGTCCCGCCAAAAATTCTATCAAAAGCTTGGATGCTGCTATATTGTCATGCAGCTTTATTTGCATTTCTGTTGTTGTTGCACTTTCATACGAATCAGCGGATTTGTGAAGAAAAGAAAAACACAAAAAGCAATATATAAGCTAAATGAGGTAAACTGTGAAAATGTTCATATATTATTTTTTTTTTGTTTTATAAGTTGAATGAAATAATGCACAAAGAACTTGGCTTAAGTAAACTTCATAATTTTACAATTAACAAAAAAAACTATGTATAAAAATAAAACAAAAACAATAATGTGCATATGCACAATCGATGTACGAACTAGCGTAGCGAAGAAAAGAGAAAAAAACATTGTTTTGTCTATTTTATCTTATTGCTATTTTATCTTATTGAAGCGACTTTTGAAGCACTTTTGAAGCTATTTACCGCTACAAAAGTGCACAGACACAGACCTTATTTTTAAGATGCTTATACTCTTTAGCCTTGAAAAAATGTTGGGAACTCAAAATATATAAATATATAAATATATAAATATATAAATATATAAATATATAAATATATAAATATATAAATATATAAATATATAAATATATAAATATATAAATATATAAATATATAAATATATAAATATATAAATATATAAATATATAAATATATAAATATATAAATATATAAATATATAAATATATAAATATATAAATATATAAATATATAAATATATAAATATATAAATATATAAATATATAAATATATAAATATATAAATATATAAATATATAAATATATAAATATATAAATATATAAATATATAAATATATAAATATATAAATATATAAATATATAAATATATAAATATATAAATATATAAATATATAAATATATAAATATATAAATATATAAATATATAAATATATAAATATATAAATATATAAATATATAAATATATAAATATATAAATATATAAATATATAAATATATAAATATATAAATATATAAATATATAAATATATAAATATATAAATATATAAATATATAAATATATAAATATATAAATATATAAATATATAAATATATAAATATATAAATATATAAATATATAAATATATAAATATATAAATATATAAATATATAAATATATAAATATATAAATATATAAATATATAAATATATAAATATATAAATATATAAATATATAAATATATAAATATATAAATATATAAATATATAAATATATAAATATATAAATATATAAATATATAAATATATAAATATATAAATATATAAATATATAAATATATAAATATATAAATATATAAATATATAAATATATAAATATATAAATATATAAATATATAAATATATAAATATATAAATATATAAATATATAAATATATAAATATATAAATATATAAATATATAAATATATAAATATATAAATATATAAATATATAAATATATAAATATATAAATATATAAATATATAAATATATAAATATATAAATATATAAATATATAAATATATAAATATATAAATATATAAATATATAAATATATAAATATATAAATATATAAATATATAAATATATAAATATATAAATATATAAATATATAAATATATAAATATATAAATATATAAATATATAAATATATAAATATATAAATATATAAATATATAAATATATAAATATATAAATATATAAATATATAAATATATAAATATATAAATATATAAATATATAAATATATAAATATATAAATATATAAATATATAAATATATAAATATATAAATATATAAATATATAAATATATAAATATATAAATATATAAATATATAAATATATAAATATATAAATATATAAATATATAAATATATAAATATATAAATATATAAATATATAAATATATAAATATATAAATATATAAATATATAAATATATAAATATATAAATATATAAATATATAAATATATAAATATATAAATATATAAATATATAAATATATAAATATATAAATATATAAATATATAAATATATAAATATATAAATATATAAATATATAAATATATAAATATATAAATATATAAATATATAAATATATAAATATATAAATATATAAATATATAAATATATAAATATATAAATATATAAATATATAAATATATAAATATATAAATATATAAATATATAAATATATAAATATATAAATATATAAATATATAAATATATAAATATATAAATATATAAATATATAAATATATAAATATATAAATATATAAATATATAAATATATAAATATATAAATATATAAATATATAAATATATAAATATATAAATATATAAATATATAAATATATAAATATATAAATATATAAATATATAAATATATAAATATATAAATATATAAATATATAAATATATAAATATATAAATATATAAATATATAAATATATAAATATATAAATATATAAATATATAAATATATAAATATATAAATATATAAATATATAAATATATAAATATATAAATATATAAATATATAAATATATAAATATATAAATATATAAATATATAAATATATAAATATATAAATATATAAATATATAAATATATAAATATATAAATATATAAATATATAAATATATAAATATATAAATATATAAATATATAAATATATAAATATATAAATATATAAATATATAAATATATAAATATATAAATATATAAATATATAAATATATAAATATATAAATATATAAATATATAAATATATAAATATATAAATATATAAATATATAAATATATAAATATATAAATATATAAATATATAAATATATAAATATATAAATATATAAATATATAAATATATAAATATATAAATATATAAATATATAAATATATAAATATATAAATATATAAATATATAAATATATAAATATATAAATATATAAATATATAAATATATAAATATATAAATATATAAATATATAAATATATAAATATATAAATATATAAATATATAAATATATAAATATATAAATATATAAATATATAAATATATAAATATATAAATATATAAATATATAAATATATAAATATATAAATATATAAATATATAAATATATAAATATATAAATATATAAATATATAAATATATAAATATATAAATATATAAATATATAAATATATAAATATATAAATATATAAATATATAAATATATAAATATATAAATATATAAATATATAAATATATAAATATATAAATATATAAATATATAAATATATAAATATATAAATATATAAATATATAAATATATAAATATATAAATATATAAATATATAAATATATAAATATATAAATATATAAATATATAAATATATAAATATATAAATATATAAATATATAAATATATAAATATATAAATATATAAATATATAAATATATAAATATATAAATATATAAATATATAAATATATAAATATATAAATATATAAATATATAAATATATAAATATATAAATATATAAATATATAAATATATAAATATATAAATATATAAATATATAAATATATAAATATATAAATATATAAATATATAAATATATAAATATATAAATATATAAATATATAAATATATAAATATATAAATATATAAATATATAAATATATAAATATATAAATATATAAATATATAAATATATAAATATATAAATATATAAATATATAAATATATAAATATATAAATATATAAATATATAAATATATAAATATATAAATATATAAATATATAAATATATAAATATATAAATATATAAATATATAAATATATAAATATATAAATATATAAATATATAAATATATAAATATATAAATATATAAATATATAAATATATAAATATATAAATATATAAATATATAAATATATAAATATATAAATATATAAATATATAAATATATAAATATATAAATATATAAATATATAAATATATAAATATATAAATATATAAATATATAAATATATAAATATATAAATATATAAATATATAAATATATAAATATATAAATATATAAATATATAAATATATAAATATATAAATATATAAATATATAAATATATAAATATATAAATATATAAATATATAAATATATAAATATATAAATATATAAATATATAAATATATAAATATATAAATATATAAATATATAAATATATAAATATATAAATATATAAATATATAAATATATAAATATATAAATATATAAATATATAAATATATAAATATATAAATATATAAATATATAAATATATAAATATATAAATATATAAATATATAAATATATAAATATATAAATATATAAATATATAAATATATAAATATATAAATATATAAATATATAAATATATAAATATATAAATATATAAATATATAAATATATAAATATATAAATATATAAATATATAAATATATAAATATATAAATATATAAATATATAAATATATAAATATATAAATATATAAATATATAAATATATAAATATATAAATATATAAATATATAAATATATAAATATATAAATATATAAATATATAAATATATAAATATATAAATATATAAATATATAAATATATAAATATATAAATATATAAATATATAAATATATAAATATATAAATATATAAATATATAAATATATAAATATATAAATATATAAATATATAAATATATAAATATATAAATATATAAATATATAAATATATAAATATATAAATATATAAATATATAAATATATAAATATATAAATATATAAATATATAAATATATAAATATATAAATATATAAATATATAAATATATAAATATATAAATATATAAATATATAAATATATAAATATATAAATATATAAATATATAAATATATAAATATATAAATATATAAATATATAAATATATAAATATATAAATATATAAATATATAAATATATAAATATATAAATATATAAATATATAAATATATAAATATATAAATATATAAATATATAAATATATAAATATATAAATATATAAATATATAAATATATAAATATATAAATATATAAATATATAAATATATAAATATATAAATATATAAATATATAAATATATAAATATATAAATATATAAATATATAAATATATAAATATATAAATATATAAATATATAAATATATAAATATATAAATATATAAATATATAAATATATAAATATATAAATATATAAATATATAAATATATAAATATATAAATATATAAATATATAAATATATAAATATATAAATATATAAATATATAAATATATAAATATATAAATATATAAATATATAAATATATAAATATATAAATATATAAATATATAAATATATAAATATATAAATATATAAATATATAAATATATAAATATATAAATATATAAATATATAAATATATAAATATATAAATATATAAATATATAAATATATAAATATATAAATATATAAATATATAAATATATAAATATATAAATATATAAATATATAAATATATAAATATATAAATATATAAATATATAAATATATAAATATATAAATATATAAATATATAAATATATAAATATATAAATATATAAATATATAAATATATAAATATATAAATATATAAATATATAAATATATAAATATATAAATATATAAATATATAAATATATAAATATATAAATATATAAATATATAAATATATAAATATATAAATATATAAATATATAAATATATAAATATATAAATATATAAATATATAAATATATAAATATATAAATATATAAATATATAAATATATAAATATATAAATATATAAATATATAAATATATAAATATATAAATATATAAATATATAAATATATAAATATATAAATATATAAATATATAAATATATAAATATATAAATATATAAATATATAAATATATAAATATATAAATATATAAATATATAAATATATAAATATATAAATATATAAATATATAAATATATAAATATATAAATATATAAATATATAAATATATAAATATATAAATATATAAATATATAAATATATAAATATATAAATATATAAATATATAAATATATAAATATATAAATATATAAATATATAAATATATAAATATATAAATATATAAATATATAAATATATAAATATATAAATATATAAATATATAAATATATAAATATATAAATATATAAATATATAAATATATAAATATATAAATATATAAATATATAAATATATAAATATATAAATATATAAATATATAAATATATAAATATATAAATATATAAATATATAAATATATAAATATATAAATATATAAATATATAAATATATAAATATATAAATATATAAATATATAAATATATAAATATATAAATATATAAATATATAAATATATAAATATATAAATATATAAATATATAAATATATAAATATATAAATATATAAATATATAAATATATAAATATATAAATATATAAATATATAAATATATAAATATATAAATATATAAATATATAAATATATAAATATATAAATATATAAATATATAAATATATAAATATATAAATATATAAATATATAAATATATAAATATATAAATATATAAATATATAAATATATAAATATATAAATATATAAATATATAAATATATAAATATATAAATATATAAATATATAAATATATAAATATATAAATATATAAATATATAAATATATAAATATATAAATATATAAATATATAAATATATAAATATATAAATATATAAATATATAAATATATAAATATATAAATATATAAATATATAAATATATAAATATATAAATATATAAATATATAAATATATAAATATATAAATATATAAATATATAAATATATAAATATATAAATATATAAATATATAAATATATAAATATATAAATATATAAATATATAAATATATAAATATATAAATATATAAATATATAAATATATAAATATATAAATATATAAATATATAAATATATAAATATATAAATATATAAATATATAAATATATAAATATATAAATATATAAATATATAAATATATAAATATATAAATATATAAATATATAAATATATAAATATATAAATATATAAATATATAAATATATAAATATATAAATATATAAATATATAAATATATAAATATATAAATATATAAATATATAAATATATAAATATATAAATATATAAATATATAAATATATAAATATATAAATATATAAATATATAAATATATAAATATATAAATATATAAATATATAAATATATAAATATATAAATATATAAATATATAAATATATAAATATATAAATATATAAATATATAAATATATAAATATATAAATATATAAATATATAAATATATAAATATATAAATATATAAATATATAAATATATAAATATATAAATATATAAATATATAAATATATAAATATATAAATATATAAATATATAAATATATAAATATATAAATATATAAATATATAAATATATAAATATATAAATATATAAATATATAAATATATAAATATATAAATATATAAATATATAAATATATAAATATATAAATATATAAATATATAAATATATAAATATATAAATATATAAATATATAAATATATAAATATATAAATATATAAATATATAAATATATAAATATATAAATATATAAATATATAAATATATAAATATATAAATATATAAATATATAAATATATAAATATATAAATATATAAATATATAAATATATAAATATATAAATATATAAATATATAAATATATAAATATATAAATATATAAATATATAAATATATAAATATATAAATATATAAATATATAAATATATAAATATATAAATATATAAATATATAAATATATAAATATATAAATATATAAATATATAAATATATAAATATATAAATATATAAATATATAAATATATAAATATATAAATATATAAATATATAAATATATAAATATATAAATATATAAATATATAAATATATAAATATATAAATATATAAATATATAAATATATAAATATATAAATATATAAATATATAAATATATAAATATATAAATATATAAATATATAAATATATAAATATATAAATATATAAATATATAAATATATAAATATATAAATATATAAATATATAAATATATAAATATATAAATATATAAATATATAAATATATAAATATATAAATATATAAATATATAAATATATAAATATATAAATATATAAATATATAAATATATAAATATATAAATATATAAATATATAAATATATAAATATATAAATATATAAATATATAAATATATAAATATATAAATATATAAATATATAAATATATAAATATATAAATATATCGGCCAGCAGACCTCACGTCCTGCGGGATTTGAACAGAAATAGATCATCATGGTGCGCTTCATAGCGGAAACACGCCGAAGACCAAACACTATTAGATTGAATGCACATATGGGACCTTTTCACCCGGAGTCAATTGTCGCCATAACTGTCGAATTTCACGCTTCACATTCTGCTAATAGTTTTGTTCCTCGATTGTCTTGCGAAGCAGCCATGGAAACTTTGCATTTCTCGCCTTCTCTATATTCATGTTTAGTGCATTTTCATATTCCATAACAGTGACACCGATGAATCATCCGGCACTAAACTGCAAATTCAATAAATATAGTATTAAATGAAAATTGTCTGCAAATACTCATCATACCGCTTCTGTGAATATCAGCGCTTTTATCACATTTGAACTGGGCACCGGACCGCCGCTGGCTACACTTTCGAAAGGCGTGGTCTGTATTGTGGGCGTGCGTGCAACAAAATATGCCGGCGACACCACCTGCGATGTTTTGCAATATTTTGCATTCATGACCATTTATTTGTTTTAAATTTTCTAAAAATAAGAATGTACAATATTATTTTATAAAATAAATTAATTAAAATGAAAAACTTACAATTTTTTGAATCTAGTCTTAGTCGCACGAAAATTTTCTATTTAATAAATTTTTTGACGTTTAATTGGACGGCAACTTATTATTTTTATACCCTACACTAAGAGTGAAAGGGTATATTCAGTTTGGTACGCCGTTTGTAACACCCAGAAGGAAGCATCTCCGGTATGGAAAAGTACATATATTCTTGATCAGCATGACCTCCTGAGTCGATTTAGCGATGTCCGTCTGTCCGTCTGTCTGTCTGTCCGTCTGTCTGTCTGTCCGTCTGTCTGTTGAAATCCCTACTACTTTTAAAATTGAAGAGCTAGATAAATGAAACTTATAACTTTGATTACTAATATACCTACGCTGTATGTGCGAAAAAATTGGCGAGATCGGTTCATTGTGACCTATGATCCGACCACTTATGTTCAAATACCTCATATAAAATGTACATATAAAGATCAATTTTTATGTATACGTGCTTAGGTAAACTTTTTTGGTCAAATATATATTGACATCATGCTCAAGTACGTGATAATAATGTTTTCCGTCGAAAAGACCTGTGGTTCATTAAAAAAAAAATCGAAATTCGGTACACCTACCCATTTGTAAATATGGGTATCAAATGAATGGAAATTCTTCAGCGATTGAATGTTTGTAGTTATTTTCAGGATTCGTATACCCTGGTGACCTATATATCACTTTGAATGGTAACCACACATATGTGTAGGGTATTTATAGTCGGCTTAGACCGACTATAATTTTGATAATCCTAACTATCATAATTACACCTACTTTAAAATTTCCCATGTGATCTAACCTTCCCAACTGGTTTTTGTTGTTTTTGAAATGAAATGAACTGAACGAAAACAAACGAGAACAAAAAGAAGCCATTTTTTAAAAAAAGCTCTCTTTGAATAGAAGTTCAAAACGGAAAAGGTTGATCTGACACGACATGGTTGCATACCACAGTTTAGAATACTTCCGAGCGGAGCTGAGAATACACTGGGATGTCTTGCTGGATTAATCGTAAACAATTCATCGTATCACAATTCATCGAACACAATTCATCGTATGCAATATTCATCGTATGGACAATTTATCGTATCACAATTCATCGTATGCACAATTCATCATACACAGAAAAAAGTATCGTTCGTCATATTGACAAACGACGTACATCAAACTGTTTTCGTAATATAGACGAACACATTAATCAATAGAACGTATACGCATACATGTTTTGATGTAGTCGTTTATCAATATTACGTATCGCGATCTTCAATGTCAAGCTCTCACGTATACACTAACACATGTGAGCATTGTGTAATGGCGGAAAACAAACAAGCCGTGGTGCCGCTATTTTAGTGAAGTGAAAAATAAATACAAAGCAATAAAAATGCGCTGTTTTATTTGCAAACATGTATTTAGTGCGTTAAAAATACTAAATGTAACTTAAATTTTAATTTAAATTTGTTGAATTGAATAGAATTATTATTTTATTATATTTAAATAAATAAACAACTGAACAAAAATGTAATTCCCAAATACGTAGTCAAATTAACTTCAATACAATGTGGATTAATTTGACTATAATTTTGGTTGAATGTGTTTCAATTATTACTTTTTGATTAAAAACATTGTCAATATTACGTACGTTGTACATTAATTGATTGAAGAGATTTAATAAACGCATTCGTAATATTAACGTACATCGTACCTCAAAATCTGTCCATGTGTTAGTAAAAAATCTCGATTGATTAACGCAATACGTAATATTGACAAATGCGATCATCGGTTGACATTTGATTAATTTGTTTGTCGTATTGATGTACAAGTTCGTTGTATTTACGTCACTATTTGGTTCTGTGTACACAAAAAAAAGTATCGTTCGTCATATTGACAAACGACGTACATCAAACTGTTTTCGTAAAATGGACGAACAAGTTAATCAATATAACGTACAAGCATACATGTTTTGATGTAGTTGTTTATCAATATTACACTAAGAAAACGAAAGATGGTTGAAAAGTATTAAAGCCTTAAACATCATTGCAGTTGTAAATTATTCATTCTGCTTTCTGAGTTTTCTTAGTGTATGGGAATCTTCAATCTCAAGCTCTCATGTATACTCTAACACATACAGGAATAGTGTAATGGCGGAAAACAAATAAGACGCCGTACTGTGAACGTGTAAAAGTTGGTCTTCTGTTTCTTATTCTGATCAAAAATAATAATATAGAATGCGTAAATTTGATTGGAAAATCGTAATAAACCAGCTGCTTCAAGACAATAATGTGATGAGCATGATATTGAAATAACATTTAAGTTTCAATAGTTATTCCGAAATTCGCAGTCAAATAAATATCATTGAAATAACATTTAAGTTTCAAATAGTTATTCCGAAATTCGCAGTCAAATAAATATCATTGAAATAACATTTAAGTTTCAATAGTTATTCCGAAATTTGAAGTCAAATTGATTTTATGAACTAATTTGACTATAAATTTATTAAATAATTTTGTTTTATTTAATAAATATTTAATTAAAATCATTATAAATATTATAAACGAGTTTAATAAATAGCATTCGTAATATTAACGTACACCGTACTTCAAAATCTTTCAGTGTGTTAGTTAATCTCGATTGATAACACAATACGTAATAATGACGAACGAGATCATCGGTTGACATTTAATTAATTTGTTTGTCTTATTAATGTACAAGTTCGGTGTATTTACGTCACTTTTTGGTTTTGTGTATTCAGAATTCATCGTATCACAATTCATCGTATAAAAATTCATACCCAGTGTATTCTCAGCTACGCTGGGAAGTATTCTGAACAACGAAATGCAACCATGTCACATCAAATCAACTTTTCTTTTTTCAACATCTATTCTGAGAGAGCAATTTTTTAATAATGGCTGCCTATCATTTGTTTGCCTTGTTTTGTTCGTTTCGTTTGTTGTTCGTTTAATTTAAAATGGAACAACCTTTGCTGCTGACTTTTGTGTCAGAACTTTTCTTTAAAAAAAAAGAAAATTTTTGATGCGATGTGATGGATCACTGACTTACTGAAATTGTAAGTAATTTAATTTATGTAAGTAATTTAATTTTAATGTTTTTTTAATATAACAAATGTTATTTTAGCAAGGCATGAAGAAGTCGTTGCATAGAAAACTTAGTCTACCTCAACATCCGACACTACTGCAGCCGCCAGCTACAGCAGTAATGAGCAGTGGCAAAAGTTCCTTCAATCGACAGAAAAACTGCTCTGCAGCATAGTGCCTAGCTTAAGCTTTACTCGTGGAATGAGTACATTTTTAAAGACATAAAGTACCAGCTACAAGAGTACACGGGGACGCATATGCTAGAGTTCTGGTGAATGGCGTGTGTGAGAGCACAATACTCTGAGAAGCACTGCCTTAGTGAAGAACACATTCTAGTACGATTCATGCTTTGACCGTGGTAAATGATATTCAAGGTAAATATAGTTTTTTAATGTTTTCTTGCATATTTAACGTTGGGTTTTGTATTACCTTGAATTTCCTATTGGCTTCGCAATTGCGGCATTAAGTATACGGCACCGGAAATCAAATAACCCGAACTGCTCGCCAACTGCAACATGTTGCTGCGAGCACGTCGCTGAGTAAGCGGCTGACGAGCGAGACGGACGTCTGCGTGAAGTGCTGCTGCTGAAATATGTGAACAACCAGGATGTGTTTTTGCGCTATCACAGGATTCATCTTATACGCACGTATGCAAACGTTTTAACGTTTACAATTGTCCATATTTATTAAAACTTGTGCTTCCAATGCAGATTAATTCTGGCTATTACCGCTGACAGCGAAAAGGAGTGGCTATGTGGTCGGCAGACTATGTAAATCGCTTGGAACGCATGTTCCAATACATTAAGGTGTGTCTAATTAGATTTCAATATATTCTTTTTATGTGGTGATACCTAGGTATGTCGGGATTTTCTGGATTAGAAAAAAGCTATAAATAGTATTAAAAGTGAAAATAAAATAAACAATCATGCATTTATTCACTGTGTCAATGAGTAATATTTAACTAAGGCAGTAACATATTTTTAAAATATTCTTATTGTCATTTATCTATATTATTTCTTTTCTAAATATGAAATAAACTATATCTAAATTTTGTATGCATTATTAAAAACATAACGTAAATGCCTCCCTCCATCTTCGTTAGATGAATCTAATTCCGTCTTATAATTTCTTTTTAACTAAACTGCTCTACAATAATTTTGGTGTAGTAAAAGTTTCAACAAATATTGGATGCATTTATGACACTGATTCTGAAAATGGTATAAGTTTTCTAAATTTGGCTCTAGTTTTCAAGATATAGCCCATTTTTTAATAAACCATTATTTTGGTCTTATTAAATTTTTAAAAATTCAACAAAAAAAAATAAAAAGTTATAAGTACTAAATTAAATAAATGCAATTTTTTTTTACTTGTTAAATTTAAATTTTCTGATATTTTAAATTTTGCATATTTAAATTTAACAAGTACACATTTTTTTGCACCCACTCTTCAATAACTTATTTCACTTAAAATGTTTTACTTTTTTTATTTAGTAAATTAGTGCATATTTCTATATTTTATAAAAAATAACTATTTAAAGTCGTAGCATGCGGCTTACAGGGATGACTGGAATTTTTGACCAGTTCCATCGCCAAAATTGCTGAACTTTGGAAGGGGTCAAAACTGAAAGTGATCTCCAGATCCGCGCTACCACTTCGTCTTCAGTATAGGCTATGGATTCCTCCTCCTGCAAAACATGATGAAATCCATAGTCAAACTGTTGGCGGCCCAAAACAGGGACGTTCCGATAGGCGGTTGGACGCTACTCAACGCACGGCAAAGCCATAACAACGGAGGGAAGGTGTTTCTCTTCGTTGTTGACAGGCATTCAGCGCGGCTGCTCGATGAAAGAGATGGCATACTGAAGTTCGGGCTTGGATCAGTGAGGGCGTGGACCGAGAAGGATGACGATGAATAGGGGCAAAAAGTCGTACCAGTTGCAGGTAGTGCAAATTAATTTGCACCACTGCAAAGCCGCAACAGACGACCTAATAATCCTTTTAAATGAAGACGATGTAGACGTGGTCCTAGTCCAAGAACCATGGATAGCACATAACCAGGTACAAGGGCTAATATCGAAACAATACAATCTGTTTCACTCTACAAATGGAGGTAATATAAGATGCTATATTCTAGCTAGAAAAACAGTAAATGCTTTCTTCCTACACAAGTACAGTAATGATGACACGGTGGCAATACAGGTTGAAAACAACGAGAAAACGATATTTCAGCCTATATGTCATACGACGAAGAAGATCCGAGAGCAGTCCGAGAACTTGCAGACTATGCGAACACACGGAACCTGCCACTGGTAATCGGCTGTGACGCCAACGCACATCACAGCCAGTGGGGTAGTAAGGATATCAACGAACGAGGTGAGTCAATCTTTGAATTTCTTATATCCTCGGACTTTATCTTGTGCAACAGGGGAGATCACCCCACTTTTCAAAATAGAGTAAGAGAAGAAATCCTTGACCTGACTTTAATCAATAACACTGAACTAATTCAGGTCGAAGACTGGAAAGTGTCTTCTAAAAATTCCTTTTCGGACCATTTTAGAATACTTTTCAACATTAACTTCAAACCTAGTAAGATAAAACCTTTTAGGAACCCTGCGAAAACAAAGTGGTCAAAATATTCCGAGTGTATATCAGAAAACGTGCCGCACACATGCGAAACTTCTTTTCCTGACAGTAAATCCATAGACTCCGCGGTAGATATGATCACGAAGAAAATGAATAAAGCCTTCTTAAAGTTTTGCCCAATCTCTCACCGTCACAAAACTACCAAAAATTTTTGGTGGACTAGTGGACTAAAAAAACAGAGAACAGGGATTAGAAAACTACATAACAAGGACAGGAAAGTAAGCATGAAGTTGACTAGACCAAGTATAGATCAGAACTAAATACCTATACGAAATCCATAAGGGACGCTAAATTCAACTCATGGAAAACATTCTGTGAAGAAATTGAAAAGACCAATGATGCAGCTAGACTCTATAGAGTTCTATCCAAAGACCCTGTAATACCCAGCTACATCAGACGACCAGACAATACCTGGACCAATCTCTCGCACTCCTAATGGAAGTTCACTTCCCTGGATGTAGAGACCCTGACGACACGACCCCTACATATACCTCGGAGCCGATTTACAATAGTCTCTTGACACCGAATCACAATGAAATCAGCTCCGATGTAGACAGTATGTTAACAGATAGAATGATAACATGGGCTATTAAATCGTTCAAGCCCTACAAATCCGCAGGACCGGACGATTAATACCAGCCATGTTGATACATGCTCTTCCAGCAGTTGGTACATGCTAAAGACAATCATCAAAAGTTGTCTTAGGCTGGGGTACATACCGCTGAAATGGAAAGAAGTCAGAGTGGTATTCATTCCCAAAGCGGGAAAGAAACACACTCTACTGCAAAGGACTATAGGCCAATAAGCCTCTCATCGTTTATGTTAAAAACGCTGGAGAGAATTCTTGAACAAAACATTAGACTAAAACTAAATGATAATAACCTATGCAGATATCAACACGCCTACGTTAAGGGGAAATCTGTTGAAACAGCACTGCACGAGGTAGTTACGACAATTGAAAAGAACCTACACTACAAGTACTTCACACTAACAGCATTTTTGCGAATCGAAGGAGCATTTAACAACGTAAAATCGGAAAAAGCACTATGCGCTTTCTATTCATGCAAGAAAACTGTCGGTAAACGATGGGGCATGAGACCAAGTATAATCCACTGGATGTACACAGCGATCATCAGACCCATATTAACGTACGGTTCTACTGTATGGTGGGAAGCGATAAAGAATACTACATTTCTTAGGGAAACGAAAAAAGTACAAAGACTGGCATGCACCAGTATTACAGGCGCAATAAAATCGACCCCACAAATAGGGATGGAGATCATGCTTAATCTTCTGCCAGTAGACGACTTCATTAGGAGTACAGCAGCAAAGAACGCGATTCGACTTAGAGAATCAGGATTCTGGCAGCAACTCTCATATGGACATACATCTATCCTCGAAGTTTTCAGCATGATCGAACTCCCAAAGATAGACTATATAACAGCACAGATGGAAATAAATCCAAACTACTCCATCGTAATACCTAGTAGAGAACAATGGAGCGCTAATTCGCCAACAAGCAATAGTCTTTACTGACGGGTCTAAGATGGAAATAGGGACTGGATACGGCATTTTCTGCGACGCACTGCAAATTCACTAGTCACATAGACTTCTCGACGACTGTAGTGTCTTTCAAGCAGAAATATTCGCGATAGATAAAGCAGCACAGACCATCCAAACAAAGAACATGGATCCATCGGAGTATCCATTTAATGGGTATTAAAATTTCGAAAGTTTTATAATCAGAATAAAAAAGTTTGGATAAAAAGTTTTGGAAACGATTTTTGGCATTTAATCAAATATTGGTATTGTTTTAAAATAATAAATATTTATAACAAAAGAGTAAAATTATAAAAAAAAATTAAATGGCCAAAACAAAAAATTGTGCATATTTGTTAAAACTCTGCCACAAATTTATTCAAATATTCCTGCAACTAATCAAATATAATAATAACACTATTTGGACAACGTAATAATGGAATATAACGTAAAATATCTACTTAATCGAATCGAGTTAACAGTAGAAAATTTCACCCTAAGATCGAATAAAGGTTAACACTTTTTTCCACAGCTGTGTTCAGCTTAGTACAATTAATTTTATATTTAAAGACGTTTGAAAACCTTAAAGTTAGTATTTTAAATGCTTTAAAGAATACTGATTTAATTTGTGGAAATCCCGAAATCCCGGGATTGCGAAAACGTTCCGGGATCGACATCCCTAGTGATACCGTTTGCTAAAAATTTAAAGTTTTTGTAAATAAAAATCTTACTAAATGACAAATTTATAATTAATTAAATTAAAATTTGTATTATATTAATTTTACTAAATCAAAATTCTTACTAAAATTTCAATTTGTTTTCTTTAAATTAAATTTTTTTATAAATTTTTTTTTTTAAAATTACCATTTTTTATAAAAAATTACCATTTTTTATAAAAAATTACCGTTTTTTATAAAAAAAATACCATTTTTTATAAAAAATTTCCACTTTTTATAAAAATTACCATTTTATTATAAAAATTACAATTTTTACTAAAAATTACAATTTTTTTACTAATAATTCTAATTTATACTAAAATGTCAAATTTTAACTAAAAATTCATATTTCTACTAAAAATTAAAAGTTTTTCTAAAGACTGAAATTTTACTAAACATTCCAGTTTCTACTAAAAATTATCATTTTTACCAAAAATATAAATTTGTCGTAAAAATTCATAGTGTACTAAAATTTTTTATTAAAAATTCAATTTTTTACAAAAATTGAAATTTTTATAAAAATTTCAATTTTTTATAAAAAATCATATTTTTACTAAAAATTCAAATTTTTTCTAAAAACTAAAATTTTACTGAAAGTTCAAGTTTCTACTAAACATTCCAGTTTCTACTAAAAATTAACATTTTACTAAAAATTAAAAATTTTCGTACACATTCATAGTGTACTAAAATTTTTTTATTAAAAATTCAAATTTTTACAAAAATTGAAATTTTTATAAAATTCAAATTTTTAGTAAAAATTAAAATTTTTACTAAAAAAATTCAATTTTTACTGAACATTCCAGTTTCTACTAAAATTTATATATTTTAAATAAATACATATTTTGTTATTTATATAAATTTATATTATTTCATTCGTTTAGATGGACTAATACTCCGGTATTTTGACGCATTCAAATCTAATCGAACATCATCTTCAGCAGTATCACTATCAACAGATCGATTCTGTTGATAGTGATGCTCGTCACGCACGTCATTTTATTTGATATCTTTTTTTATGATTTCATGTTAAATATTGCTTTAAATGTATTTGTAACGAGTATTTTTATATAAAAAGTTAAATCAAAAACACTGTAATAAACATAAAAAACATTAAAAATACATTTGTTTCATTTGTCATCAATTTTCCTTTGGGTCTCAGATTACGTCCGACATTGCTTTAATGTCTGTTCTAAAAGTCTGACCAAAATGTGTTATCAGCTTTACTTCATCTCGTTTCTGATTGGCTGATTTACCCTCCCTACCATAGGTACTAATATTCAAATATTTAGTGACCCCCGAAATATATATTTTTTTGTTGCACTTCCGAAATTCATCACTCAATCAACCACCACATTCTCTGCCCCTCAAGATCCCCACATTTCGAAAACCTTAGCCACTCTTGGCCCCCACAATTCTAACATGAACACTAACAAAAAAAAAATCATTGATGTTTACTCTTAAATAACAATATGTATTCAGAACAAATGTTCAAAAAAAATTACAATAGAAAGCATAAAACACTTAAATATTTTTGAAACTAACATAATCTTATATTTAAATATAGACAAAATTTTTAAATAAACGTAACAACAAAAGAAATAAAAATATATATATAAAAGTTAATGTGGGCACGCAGGTATAATAATTTGACCAAAAATATAATGACAATAAAAACAATAATCAATTTAATCCATTTCAACTTTTCCTTTTTTTTTCTGTGAACGCTACTAACAAGCCAAGAGTAAATTAATACAAACATTATTTTGCGCCACAAACCATTTTGTTGCTTATCTGATTCCTTATACTATTAATACCTAGCCTGAGAGAGCTCTCTAAAGTAGTTTTAATAATTCTCATTGGTTTAGTTCCCCTTTTTTTTTATCTCAATCCCAAATTGCCTTTTTCTTCGGTCACTTATATGGCAAAACTTCTATTTTTAAATATATTTTTAATCAATTTATCCTACCTTAACAGGTGCTACTCTTATTATTATTTATTTTTTTATTTTTGTTTTTTCCATAATTTATCTCGCAAGAGGATTGGATCGCTTTCTGGACAGTGGACTTGTGCAGATAAAATGTTGCGCATAAAAGCTCACCAAGCTGGCTCTAGCAAATCCAGTGGCACTGTTGCCGTAAATGAAGCTACATTTACAAAATAGTATTTTAAACAAATTTAAGTTTTAAATTTCCTGCAAACAATATTAATTTTAATAAAAATTCAAATTTTGTTCACTTATCTGACTTTTATTCGCTGTTTGTTTTATTTGCCATAGGCTTTGGTGTCCTGCAGATTTACGTCCAACTTATGTCCCAGTGTTATTTCCAACCTCTTGCGTCGATCGTTTTAAAATTTATTTTTTTTTGTTTGATTCCTCCACTTAAAAATATTTGGTGTATGTGTGTGTCTTTTTTTTTGTTATACTTTTATTTTTGTAAATTTTAAAATTTAAAGTATACAATTCTTATGTTGCCTTGTTGGCTGATCAGTGCTTATTGATCTTCATGCCCACTGAAATAAAAGACCAGACCAACAACTTACCGGTTTGGAGACTATACCAGTAGTTTTCGAATATTCAATATCATCCTTTTTACTCCTATAGGGGGTATATGGGAAAGTCTGGATGTATGATTATTTTCATTTACGCTTCAACGTTGGTGCAACAAAATTTCTCAAAAGTTCCGTAAAAACTCGGAGCGATGTACTTTTGACCTAAATGACCAATTCAAGGCCATGTTTTTGGACAAAAAAATCTAGTTTATCCGTATTCCTGGTCTAAACTCATGTACTCCCACTAGGCGCTCATAATTACGACAGGTGGCTCATATGTCATTCTCAAAATTTTATACGCACATATTTGTATTTGTAAAGCTTGTCTTTAATCCGATACTCAAACCACTAAAAAGTTCTGCTTACCATGAGCTTTTGTTTTATGTTTTGTAGGTAACGCAGTTCAACATTACCACCAGAGTTACTTCCGGTTGTTTTATAACTTTAAAAAATAATCATTTGGCCTTTGCATTGAAATTAAATAACTTAAATAAATAAAATTTTATAATTATATTGGGTGTCACGCTACAAAACTTTAGATTTGCACGGCCTGACATAGGAAAGCTAAAGGGCAGTAACAATTGTTTGTCATGTGATATGAATGTTCTATAAATTATATAAGTGCTGCTATTTTAATGTGTATTCATACTTGCTCAACGTAGGCAAACGCCCACACCCTGAAAAAGCATGTCTCAACACTACCTGAACTCTGCCGGGCATTTTATGGTATTTTATATTTCTATCAGTCTGGCATCATTTTTTTGTACTATAATTATTTTGACCAATCTGGCAACGATGAGCTGTCAAACCCTTTTCATTTATTGTTTTTATTTTTTTCATCTTTACATGTATACTTGCATTTTCGTTATTCGACGAAGTTGATACACTTATTGTTTTTTTTTATTGTTTTAATGGGGTTTAATAAAGTGTTGTGAATAAATCCGTCAACACGATCAATCTTCTAATAAATAAAATCATAAGAAGTAGTTTGTACTCTCTCGCATTGTTGTTGTTATATTTTTAGTGTTGGATTCGCTGCTGCTGTTTGCAAACCTATTGCCGTTTTACAAATCCCTTGCTGCTGCTGTCGTTTGGTCTGTTGCTGTTGATGACATTGCTGTTGATGACATCGTGCGGCTGAACTGACGGGAAGTAAAAATTCGTATTATTTGTTTTAAATTCGGTGTACTTTGTGGATTGTTCTTCGTAGATACGCTTGATGTGTTTGCTACTGTTTTAAATCTTTTGCATGAAATGCGCCCAGTGGTTTCCCTTGTAAAGTCTCCAAATCATAGATGTTTTTACCTACAGCTCGAACTACACGACATTTAGAAAATTTGTGGCATAATTTTGAGATAATGTTTCACTTGAAGTCACTGAGGATAATGTTACGTTTGTAAACTTCCTGACCAGCTGTGAATGTTACTTCTCTGGATCGTTTATTGTATTGACGTGCACCCTTTTCGTAGGTCTTGTGTATATTTTGTTTTATTTTGTCACGCAATAATTGTATTTTATCGTCCCTTTTATAGAAATCGAGTTCAGCTTCTTCAATGGAACTTAATTTTCGTGTCAGTTCGTAATCCGTACCGTGCGTGTACATATGCTGTCCAAACAGAGCGAAATATGGACTAACCCCTGTTGCTTCGTGGATCGATTTACGCAAGGCGCACTCTATTTCAGAGATGTACAGATCCCAGTCCCTGTGATCATCTTGAAGATATGCGAGAATCGCAGCAAGTACGGATTGATTCACCCATTCGGACGCATTCGCCTGTGGCGCATAGTAAGCAGTTCGAAGATGGGTGATTTTGTAAGTATCTACCATTTGTTTAAATTCTTTGAATTGTTTTCCATTGTCGGAGTGCACAATTTCTGGCACGCCAAACTTATGGTAAATTTCGTCAATTAAAAAACGTACTACGTTAGTTGCAGTAGCTACACGCATAGCTTTAAGAAACATAAATTTGTAAAAATGGTCAACTACTATTAAAAATTACGCATTGCCCATTTTTGACCTAGGGTATTTTCCCTGAAAATCAATATGGATTTTTTGGAATGGTCGTACGGTGAACACCGTACCCATACGTGGATGCAAAGTATGATTAGCAGACTTTGTTTCTTTGCAGACTACACAATCTCGTACGTACCCTCTAACTTGTACAGCCATTCGCGGCCAATAAAAGAATTGTCTTATAAGATTAAGTGTTTTTACAACGCCACCATGCGCGGCAGTTTTAGAATCGTGCCTTATTGTTGTTGAAAGACCTTCCGGTATCCAAATTTTCCAGAGATTTTCACCAGAGTCATCGGTTTTTATTCGTTTGTACACCACGTCTTCTTCAATCCTTAGATCTGGAAACCGATCTTGATCACTGTTTATTGTTTCAATCGACTCTAAGTATTCATGAGAACCAAACTCTGTTGTTTCTAAATCCCAAAGCTGGATTTCTTCCACTGTCAGATCCTCTATGGACCTGGACAAGGCATCGGCGACCACATTTTCAGAACCTTTACGGTGCTCTATCTGAAAATTAAACACCTGCAATTGCAGCGACCATCTTGCTATGCGTCCACTTAAATCGCGCAAACTCATGAGCCATTTTAAGCTTGCATGGTCCGTAATAATTGTGAATCGCATTAGTTCAACATACGGCCTGCAGCACTTAACTGCCAACACTGCAGCAAGGCATTCTTTTTCGGTAGTACTATAATTTAGTTGTGCCCCATTCAACTTTTGCGAGTAAAATGCGATTGGCCTATCATTTTTATCTTCGTCAACCTGGAATAAAACTGCACCAACTCCCTGTGACGCATCGCATTGTATGTAAAATCTCCGTTTAAAGTCTGGGTGTGCTAAGACGGGTGCTGTTGTCAACGCATGCTTGAGTGCATCGAATGCATCTAGTGCAGCAGTGTTGTGAATTAGCGCATACATTTTTCTTTTCTTTATGGTTCTTCACTATTCATTCAGTTTTGGATGTTGCTGTACATATGTTGAGCGCATCATGTTTTTATATCAGGTTGTACTCATGTTGTACAGCAACATGTTCATAGCATTGTCCCAACGCTTCACGTTGGCAACAATGGTAATAATTTGGCAAAGCGCTAAGCTTTGCGTAGAACACACCTCTTTCAAGTTAGCTACTCAAGTTAGTCCACAGTTAACAAAAGCTTGCGATAATTCGGCAAAGCGCTAAAGCTTTACGTAGACCACACCTCTTGCAATAGAATTTATCATTGCATGATTAGGGGACTACGTTAAAATAAGCAGAGCAGCGTTTGCCAACAATTTTGATATTTCGCAATGGTGTCAGCCAAAAACTGCAAGTTGTACTTTCTTCAAAAGTCACGTACACCAAAATTGATTGAAAGTGAAAACTCACTAGAACATTGTGAAAATATAATTTAAGAAAAGCTTGCAACTAAGGTATCCTAAGGTAATACCTTCCGTTGCAATTTAAAACATTGTAGTTTAACCAACATCAAGTGGAGGTACTAAAATAGTAAAAGTGTATTTTCAACTCTAAAATTAATAAAAGTGTCTTTTCAACTCTAAAAATAAAAAAGTGTCTTTTGATTAATTAAATTGTAAAATAAATACATCTAAAATAAATAAACTCTAACTTTACAACTCTAACGTTACAACATTTGGCGCAGCCGGTAAGTCGGTACCAACCTCTCAAGGACCGAGAGAAAGGAAGAAGGAAGGACGAAGGAGGAAGGAACCTAAAAATAAAATGGTAAGTGTTTGAAAATTTTATTTAAAAAAAAAAGAAGAATAGGCGAGTTTTAATTTTTTTTTTTTTTTGAATAGTATTTTAGAAGTGTTAAAAAAAGGGGATTAGAACTACGAACAATTTTTTTTCAAGCATTTTTAAAAAAAATATGTAAATGAATAGTATTAGCAATTAGCATTCAATAATAAATAAATAAAATAACACTGAGAACTACGGACCCTCCAGTGTATAACAAGTGAAAAATAAAGACTGTAAAAACTTTCTTTTAATTTAAAAAGGAAAATTAACATTTCCAAATAAATAAATCGAGATAACACTGAGATTCCAAACTACGGACCCTCCAGTGTATAACAAATAAAAACTAAATTATTTGATTAAATTTTAAAGAGTGTGAACACAGCACTGATTGCTGTTATGATTTTAAAAATAACAAAAAATTTATATTTAAAAATCATTGTATGTTAATTTATTTTTTAACATCTTGAGTAACCGAATATACATATATTTTTATTTTTTATTTTTATTTATTTGGAAAAATAAAATTATTTTTATTTTTCCAATGTTATAGAAAACAGATTTTAAAAAAAATACTTCAATATAAATTTGAAAAAAATATATAGTTATACTTCATGAATGCCAAAATGGAGTTCGTTGTTGTTTGGATAACATTTTTGTTTCATTGAAATTTACAATTACAAATTGATGAAATTTATTTTTTTTAATAAAAGATAAAGATAACGTTTTAAATTGATTGAAAATATTTAATAGCAGATGCTAATGAATTAAATCCGTATATTCAAAAGCAATCTAGCGAATTGGACAGATTTCTTAAAAAATTATGGTCGCAATTTGTACCAACAATACTAAATAAAGATAGTAAAGCATTATTAAATGATTATATATCTAGAATTCTGCATTTATCTAAATTAGAGGAGGCAGATAAAATAGTAGAAGAGTTACTAAATTTCCAGAATTTAAAAATTAAATCTGTTTAACAGAAAATGTTGAATTAGAAAGATTAGTTGACGTGTTGAGAAAACGTTAAAATGATTATTGTTTAAAACGTACAGCAGAGTTAGAAGAAACAGCTAAAATAGATGAGGAAAACATAAAATTAAGAAATTTATTGAAAGAAAAGAATATTTCTGAGGAATCAATAAATAATTCTGTCAGACACCAGGCAAGGGAGGAGTACGCGACGTTGGAGGAAGCGAACAACAAAATACAGGAGTTGAACGCGCGTATTAGATATTTGAACGAGGAGGTTAAGACAGCGCACAAGACATCCTTATACCACAAGGATACCATAGAAAGTGACGACATCACAACACAGGGCAACATGGGATTAGGCGAAGTCGAGAAATTCGTTAAAAATGCGGTGCCAGAGTTTGCCGGTGCAGACTCATCATCGCTGAGGACTGATCTTCACCGTTTTATTGAAGGATGTGAAGTGGTGAGGGCAGAACTGAAACCTGAACAAATGAAGGAGTTTATTAAAGGCGTTAGGGTTCGTTTACAGGGAGATGCTTTTGACTTAGTAAGTTCAAAGGAGTTTGACACAATAGATGATTTAAGAGGCATTGGACGAGGCATGAAGAAGAGGCATTGGACCATGCGACGATACAAAGGGAGTCAGCAGAGTTAACGGGCATAGACAAGTTTGGAGTCCATTTCAATGAGCCCTCATCGGCCTTCATGCCAAATAATCGTAATGCATACGGTGGCCAAGGCAATGAAAAAAAGGAGACAGAAGAGAACACACAAAACCTACATGTTCTTTTTGCAAGAAGAAGGGACATCTGAGGGATGAATACGAAGAAACACTCCGTATTGCAGTGACTGTCGTACTTATGGACATGAACAGTGTGCAGATCGTTCGGGACGGAATGTTTTTCCAGGACATACTGCTCCCCAAGGAAGTCAGCCACCCGTACCTCAGGTAAATGGTCAAGGTGGTATCCAGAACCAAGGCGGGGGTGCTCCAGGATTGAAATTGAAATGGTGCCGTAGAGGGGGGCACGTCGAGGGGGATTGCCGTGTTAAATTGCCGCTAAATATTGCACTTGGTGCAGAAAGGACGGACAAGTTATTATGAATTGTTATGCCAAATGCAAAGTGATATATAGGTCACCAGGGTATACGAATCCTGAACATAACTACAAACATTCAATCGCTGAAGAATTTCCATTCATTTGATACCCATATTTACAAATGGGTAGGTGTACCGAATTTCGATTTTTTTTTTTTTGTGAATCACAAGTCTTTTCGCCGGAAAACATTATTATCATGTATTTAAGCATGATATCAATATATATTTGACCAAAAAAGTTTACCTAAGCACGTATACATAAAAATTGATCTTTATATGTACATTTTATATGAGGTATTTGAACATAAGTGGTCGGATCATAGGTCACAATGGACGCACATACAGCGTAGGTATATTAGTAATCTAAGTTATAAGTTTCATTTATCTAGCTCTTCAATTTAAAAAGTAGTAGGGATTTCAACAGACAGACAGGCAGACGGACAGACAGACGGACAGACAGACGGACATCGCTAAATCAGGAGGTCATGCTGATCAAGAATATATATACTTTTCCATACCGGAGATGCTTCCTTCTGGGTGTTACAAACGGCGTACCAAACTGAATATACCCTTTCACTCTTAGTGTAGGGTATAAAAATTCATATTAATGAAGATAGAAATCTTCCAACAAAAACATATAATGAACTAAATAGTAATAATACACAACTTGACACGAATAATGAACAGAATATAGGAATTAAGGAAATTTAAAATAAACAAATTATAAAGAAAGCAAATAAAATAAAGAAAGTAAAACCAATTGAATCGGAAGTTAAAAATATTAAAATCAAGAATAATAAAATCAAAAGTAGATCAAATAAAAAGAAAGTTGTAATTAACTGCCCTGAAAATTTGGGAATTGTAGATCAAACGTCTGGCAAGACTGTGGATACATTCCGTACAGGGTCGAGTATAATTTGCAATGACGTAATTTCAATATTTATTTTTATTATTAGCGCTATGTGCATTTTATCGTCAAAAATGTATAATAAATTCACGATTTTTAAAATTAAATTGTCTTCAATTGCTAATAATTTTAAAAGTAAATTTATGTCGAGGAAAATGAAATTAGCTTCACAATTAGGCATGCATCGTAAAATATTTAACCGGAATGGAGAGTGTTTCAAGATATTCGATACGAGTGATGTGTTCATTGAATAACCAGGCGAGGCATCAAAAAATGGAAAACTTACTTTGTTAGTGGATTCTGGGGCTGAGGCCAGCCTGATTAAAGAAAATAGGATGGCACATTTGCCGAATTTTAATAAAAATATTCGGAAAGATCTGAGTGGTGCTTTTGGTGGATGCGTTAGAACCTTAGGCTCCACTAACAGAGAAAACCTGAGTTTAACGCTACACGTTGTGTCACTTGAACAAGGGGTACCAGCAGATGGAATAGTCGGGCGTGACAATCTCTGGAACAGATCTATAATAAATGCGTTAAATAAAAAAATTAAATTTTTTGATGAAGACAAAAATCATCTTGTTAAATTTAAAAATCATTGCAGGACATAGAAAATATTAATTTTAATCAACAAATCAGGGTACAGCCATGATTGTATCACTGCCGTTAAGAACAAGAATTCCTATAGTTTTGTTGCACAAACAGGAAATTCAGCCAGGAGTATATTTGGGAGAGAGTTTAACAAACGTTAGAAGAAATAGAGTATATGCATCAATTTTAAATGCCACCGATAAGGAGGTGACCATTGATAGCAATTTCAAGCCACAATTTTAAAATTTTAACAAATATAAAGAAGCAACAAAGGCGAGTTCTACAATAACCCAAGTAACAATTTACTGGAGAGCACCATTTCTTTAGTCAGAGAATGACGTGGCAGAACTGGATAGAAAAATTTGCGCATTACTAGCTACTGTCTAGTGGGATTGTGCTGGGGCTGTAAAGAGGCAAAACTAGTTAGGAAAACGTTTTGCAAACCAGCTAATTTCTAGGTTATAATGAGGCTAAACTGGCCAGGAAAAGTCTTGAAAACTAGCCAGTTGAGCCTGACATGAAATAATGAAAAGAGTGATCATTCCAAAGGAGTTTTATTGCAATTTTTTTTTTAGTAAAAATCACTCTTACATGAAATTTTTTTTTTTTTAATTATTGAATTTTTGAAAGTTTGCAACTCTACTCAACACTGTTTTAGTAATGTTTGTGTATTTTTTGCCGCATTTTTTCAGAATATCAAATGTTATTTAAATTTCTTGATCAACGCAATATTTAAAAGATTATTATTTTTTTTTTATCAAACGCAGTGTTATGTTAATTCGAAATCATAAACAAATATGAGGCTGGAGTAAGCGACTCAAATTTGCAACATGAGACCAAATCACATCTGGGATGTCATAGTCGGCCCGTCGTTTTGGGGAAACAAATGATAATCAATTGAAGGGATCTTCCTATCTTTCGCAGTCAAACTTTCGCAGTCAAACTTCGCAGTCAAACATAAGATGGAGCACAACGGAACTCCGCTAAGTTCCCTAGCTGATATAAGTTGATGACACTGAGGAGCTGTGTAAAAGTGGCGGTAGTAGCGACAATGTACTTGTGCAGCATCACTTATATTTTATGGCTGCTTGTGAAAAAATATCTTATTATACCCTACACTAAGAGTGAAAGGGTATATTCAGTTTGGTACGCCGTTTGTAACACCCAGAAGGAAGCATCTCCGGTATGGAAAAGTATATATATTCTTGATCAGCATGACCTCCTGAGTTAGTGATGTCCGTCCGTCTGTCTGTCCGTCTGTCTGTCTGCTAGATAAATGAAACTTATAACTTAGATTACTAATATACCTACGCTGTATGTGCGAAAAAATTGGCGAGATCGGTCCATTGTGACCTATGATCCGACCACTTATGTTCAAATACCTCATATAAAATGTACATATAAAGATCAATTTTTATGTATACGTGCTTAGGTAAACTTTTTTGGTCAAATATATATTGATATCATGCTCAAATACATGATAATAATGTTTTCCGGCGAAAAGACTTGTGATTCACAAAAAAAAAATCGAAATTCGGTACACCTACCCATTTGTAAATATGGGTATCAAATGAATGGAAATTCTTCAGCGATTGAATGTTTGTAGTTATTTTCAGTATTCGTATACCCTGGTGACCTATATATCACTTTGAATGGTAACCACACATATGTGTAGGGTATTTATAGTCGGCTTAGACCGACTATAATTTTGATAATCCCAACTATCATAATTACACCTACTTTAAAATTTCCCATGTGATATAACCTTCCTAACTGGTTTTTGTATTATTTTTGTTAATTTATTTGTGATTTTATATGTTATCTAGTCATTGACCAGTTTTCATAATAAATAACTATCTAGAAACTGTGTAGTTTAACTATCCACTCTCCACCTGGAACCTGCGTGCGACCACTGGCTAGAAACTAGTATGGTTACTAGTAAAACTGGCTAGTTTATGGCGAGTTACTGGTTGGCATTGTTACTTGGGAAATACAATAAACTCGGTTAATATAAAAAATAGAATTGATTTCCGAAAATTAAATAACGTCACCATCAAACAGATATTTCCTATATCACGAATAGATGAAATTTTAGACCCGTTAGGTCATAGTCGGTATTTTTCAACACTAGATTTAGCCAGTGGTTACCATCAGGCTCTAGTTGAAGATAGTGACAAAGAAAAAACTGCATTCAGTACAGGTCTTGGTCATTTCGAATTTAACAGAATGCCATTCGGTCTAACGGGGGCACCTGCCACTTTTCAAAGGATAATGAACCACAAACTAACAGGTTTACTGGGTATTGAATGTTTCGTTTATTTAGATGACATAGTGGTTTATGTACATAATTTAAGAGAACACGAGCACAGGCTATGCAAAGTTTTGCAAAAGCTGAGAGAACATAATTTGAAATTAAATACAGAAAAATGTCAGTTTTTGCGACGCGAGGTTATATATTTAGGACACAAGTGTTCTGAGTTAGGTGCCCTACCAGACCCAGCCAAAGTAGAGTGTGTAAAAAATATTCCAGTTCCGAAAAATCGGAAGGAAGTTCAAGCATTTTTAGGCTTAATTAATTATTACAGTAAATTTATAGGAGGTATGGCGAAACTGTCATTACCAATAAACTGTTTGCTTAAAAAGGACGCTAAGTTCATATGGAATGACAATTGTTAGAATTCGTTTTTAAAACATAAGGAGGCAATTATGTCACCACCCATACTAGCGTATCCGGATTTTAACGAACCCTTTTTGCTCACGACAGACGCTAGCAACAAAGCAATTGGCGCGGTTCTTTCGCAAGGTGAAGTTGGAAGCGACCGTCCGATCGCGTTTGCCAGTAGGTCTCTTAACGATGCGGAAACACGCTATTCTACTATAGAAAAAGAATTTTTGGCAATTGTATGGGCAACAAAAATTTTAGGGCATATCTTTTGGGAAGACCATTTAAAATTTATACAGATCATCAGCCCCTAAAGGGTATAGCAAATTTTAAAGATCAGACATAACGTCTTGCGCGTTTCCGACACAAATTATCGGAATATGATTTCGAAATTCATTATAAACCGGGAAAAAGTAATTTAAACGCGGATGCGCTTAGCCGCATACCGAATAATACTGAAAAAGTAGTTGTAGTACAAACACGTGAAAAGAGACATGGAGGACGATAAGAAATAGTCAGAATGCGATCCTGACGATTTGGTAACAAAGGAAAATGACAATATAATAATTCTAACTGAACCTCGGGACATAGAGACGGTAATTAAAGATTTTCACGATTCACCGTTAGGTGGTCACCAAGGGGGCGTAAAAACATTTTTAAGAATTCGACAACAGTACCGATGGAAGGGTATGCAGAAGCAAATAAAGGATTATGTGAAAAATTGTTCAAAATGCCAGGTGAACAAGAGTTCAAGGCTGAAGAAGATGCCAATGGTTCTAACTGATACGCCAGTCAGACCCTTTGGCAAAGTGTACATCGACCTGGTGGGTGTTCTGCCTAAAACCATTTCAGGGAATAAATACATCTTAACGTTTCAGGACGATTTTTCTAAATTTATGTGCTGTGTGGCTATACCCGATGCGGAAGCCAACACCGTAGTAAAAGCATTCTTCAACGAAATAGTTACACGCCACAATAAACCCTAAAAATTGGTAACAGACAATGGATCAAACTTCGTTTCCAAACTATTTTCGGATACATGTAAATTGTTATAATAATAATATAAAAGTTTGGCGCTGCAGTCCTGTGTAGAACTTCGGCAGAGCTCTCTCACCATTTTGAGCTGTGCGTGTTATATTTGTACTCAAAGTGGTGGGACCTACAGTTTATTGCCGAATCCGAACGGCGGGTGAGAGCTTTTTCATAGGCAATGATTTTACTCTCGTAGGTTTGCCATTTACTGACGAGAGGTAGCGCGGTATAGAAAAATGTTTCTATGAAAAGATGTTGTTAGCCCCAGTCCAGGCTTGAACCGGGGACCTTTCGGCTCGCAGTCCAACGCACTAACCACTGAGCTACCGCGGCTACATGTAAATTGTTAGGAATTAAAAAATTACATATAACACCCTACCATCCACAGGCTAATTGGTCATTGGAACGAAGTCAAATTCCACTAGCTGAATATTTACGTAGTTTTGCTAAAGAGGATGGTACAAATTGGGACCAATGGTTAAATTCTGCAATGCATGTTCGTAATAACACGGTGCATACGTCGACGGGTCAAACACCATTCCGTACGTTGTACGGGTTTGACTTCGACATGCCTACGAATTTAAAGCGTAAATGTTCACCTTTATATAACGCAGAAGACTACAATAAGGTATTAAAGTACCAAATACAGCGATCACACGAGATCGTCAGGCAAAATCAATGTAGGGCCAAGGAGGTGTCGAAAAAACAATACGACAAGAACCTCAACCCTATACAATTCAAACCACACGACATGGTTTTAATGAAAAACCAAACTATGAAGAATAAGTTCTCTCCAATTTGGAAGGGACCCTACGTGGTCGTAGAGGGAAGTGGGCCACTGACCACGACGATATTGATCAAAAACAAAGATAAGAAAATTCACAATAATTCGTTAAAGGCATATCACAAATAGTGTATGCCGTCAAAACTATAAATATAATAATATTACCCTGGGTTAGAACCCATAAAAGTAACAATATAAAACCAATTAGCTATGCGTTGACAATTAAACTCGTAGATTGCAACGTTATGGAAACATTATGCAACATATAGAAAAAAATAAATCTAACCATAAGATATAGAGTAATCATTAAAAAAAACATTAAATAACTCGTCATTTAGAGGAAAAAATAAATATAATTAGTTTAGAAAAACAGTGATGTAACAAACAAAAAAATATATATAATAACAAAAAAAAATATAAAACATAGGACATATTAAAAACAATAATTTAGTAATAAAAAAATATATATTTAACTATTTTACGAAAAGAACTTATAATTTTAAAGTTAGTTAATAATCAATTGAGAAAAGAAATAAATTAAGCAAAGGTAACAAATTGCCTTCATATAAAATTAAATGAAAATTCGTCATAAAATTGTCGTATTCAATGCGGATAACGCAAACCAACAATTGTCTGACTGACCTACATTAATAGCGCAAGCCATCAAACCTTGATAATGGTCATTTACCCAAGTATATCATGCTGAAGCACATATGCAATTTGTACAAACGTATGTATATCATACACTAAGCAAGCGTTAATAGCAGATCTTACAGTTTTTTTTGATACCATAAACAATGCAAATAAATATAATTCAATTTTACCGTCATGCCAGTAGGAAGTTTTATATAATGTGACTTATATAAGTACACAAAAATAATATAATAAAATATTAAATATGTTTAGAAAATAAATCGCAACTTTAATTATATTTATTTACATGCAGAGAAATTAAAGGTACTTTTGTATATTAATATAATTCAATTTGAATAAGTTTGAATATAACAAATAAATTTTAAATGAATTTGAAGAACTTACTTATAATAATTTAAATTACTTAAAGGAGAACAAAAATATCAGTTAGTGTTCAAATTTAAAAAAAAGAGAGATATATAAATTTTTAGTACAGTTAAAGTTTAAATATTTATTTTTTAACAAATATTAAAAATAAAACAAAAACAAAGAATTTAAAATTAAAAAAAATAGGGATTTATGCATTAAAATATTTAGTGCAGTTAAAAATAAAAATAAAGTTTTAATATTTGAATCGAAAAAAAAAAGAGGAAACATATTAGTAAAATAAATAAAATGGAGAAAATATATATATAGGTATTAAATATTATTTTTTTTTTTAAAAGGAATTTTTAAATTTTAAAGAAAAAAAATAATGAAAAAAAAAATATAATAAGATAATATAAATATAAATAGACATGAAAAAAAAAATGGAGAATTAACATTTTAAAGAAAAAGAGGGATACAAATTATTAAGAAGAAAAAAAAGGGATAAAAAAAATATGTATGAAAAAAATAATATACATGAAACAAATTTTAATTAAAGAGAAGAAAAAAAAGATAATACAAATAACTATTAAATTTTTAAAGAAAAAAAAATATATGAAAAAAAAGGAGAACTAAAATTTAAAAAAAGAGGGAGGTATAAAAATGTTTATTAAAGAGAAAAAAAGAAGAATATAAGAAGAGAAGATAAAAATATATAAATAACAGATATTAACTTTTTTTTTTAATGAAGAAAAAAAAGTATGAAAAAAAGGGAATTAAAATTAAAGAAAAAAGGAAAAGAAAAATTATTTTAATTTTTATCTAACATTTTATTTTTAAAAAAGAGATATACAAATTTGTATTCGAAATTAAATAAATTTTTAATAAAACTAAATTTAATCATATTAAAAACATAAATATATATATACATATATAATTAATTCAACAATTTTTGAGAAGATTTAAAATAATAAATATATGTATATACAATATTTTTAATGTACAATATATTCTATATTCATATATAATTATATAAAAAAAAAATTTATATGAGATAAAAAAAAAAAATTATATGAAATATTTTTTTTTTAATTTTGCGCATTGAAGGGGGATTGAGTCCGCCGCATTGAGTCCCTCCGCATATAAGACGACGATCTTAGCCATTGGTCTAAGGACATAATACACTAAAATTACACTAAAGCCAGTGCTACACTAAATAACTGTGTTTCAAATAAGTTAAACACTTACAAACAACATTTAATTTCAATGTTATTGCATACATAAACAACTATACTTTACATGACACTAAGTTTAGATAAACTAGTACCACACTAAATAGTAATAGTTCAAATAATGTACCATACTTTATTTCAAGTAATTTAAATATCTTAAGATCAATCTTTTTCTTGTGACGAATGTACATAAACCATTATATAATTTACGAAAATTATATTAAGTTTATATAAGTTAGTACCACACCACACATTTGGAAGAGTTTAAAAACAAAATTAAATTGCTTGTTTGTAAAATATTCATGTAAATTTAAAATATCCGAGTGCACAAAAAATTGTTATTTAGAATGACCAACAGCGCTGGATACTCAGAAGACGCATAGGTAATCGTTGGGGTCTTGGGGCATTAGTGGGGACATGTGGAAGGAGCTCTGGGTGTTATCAAGAAGAAGAAGTGAAGCAGAGGTCCGACAAATTCAAATAAAGTAAAGAAAAACGAAGAAATGAAGCAGAGTGGTATCAAATTTGAAGACGTAGAAGGATGCACTAGGAACAAACTTGTTGTTATACCAAGCACAAGTAGATTGCAGTGATTGAATTTTAATCATAAAACTACAACTGCCAGAAACAAGATGCAGAAAACAATATTTAACATTGATCTTGAAAATGTATATTAAAAGTCAAATTATTATGTCTTCCATCGCACATAGAGAAAAAGCGATGCAGTAACGATTATCTGATATCAACAATTCAGAAATCTATAAGCTACATAAAGTAACATGTGCACAAAGATGTTTTCAAAATGCTTGACAAGATCGCAGAAAAGAACACTCATCTCGAACGAATCGTCAATCAAGTCAACGGGACCAAAACTCTCTTGACCGACTAAGAGTCCAGCGTATCAACATGACGACGTCTACTGGAGATAACACAAGGCAAATCCGACCCAACACACAGAAGAGCAAGAGGAGAATTCTGGTCCAACAGTAGGGCATACAAAAGTAACTCATGTAATTATTTACACCTCTCTACCCAAATGTAAAATCAATATATTCATTTTAAAATACCAACTGCAATACCAAATGCAAAACACGTATAAGTAAAATAATTTGAACAAGTTTATCTATATACATATATATATATATATATATAATAATTATCATCCAATTACAATATTAAATCGGTTAGATTATCATTATAAGTAGGAACAAATATTACACAAGTATAAAACGAAAGATATTAAAAAAAATATATATATACAAAACACAAAAATAATATATATATATATATATATATATATATATATATATATATAAAAAAAAAAAAATAACAATATATAAAAAAAAGAAGAAAAAAAAAAAAAAAAATATATATATATATATATATATATATATATATATATATATATATAAAGAAAGAAATCTATCTAACAAAATATTATTATCATTATTATTATTGAAACACATTTAATTATTCAAACATATTTTTATAGATAACTTAAGATAAAATAACAAATTATATTTATTATCACCATATTAAAATAAACATATTATCATTATTAATCTTAATATTAACTCTAAGAAAACATTTTTTCTATATATTCAACAATATATTTAAGCCATTTAGTAAAAAATTATCATTAATCCTAATATTAATAATAACTTTTTTCCATAATGGGGGTGAAATGCTGTGAATTAGCGCATACATTTTTTTTCTTTATGGTTCTTCACTATTCATTCAGTTTTGGATGTTGCTGTACATATGTTGAGCGAATCATGTTTTTATATCATGTTGTACTCATGTTGTACAGCAACATGTTCATAGCATTGTCCCAACGCTTCACGTTGGCAACAATGATAATAATTTGGCAAAGCGCTAAGCTTTGCGGAGAACACACCTCTTTCAAGTTAGCTTCCACAGTTAACAAAAGCTTGCAAGTATTCGGCAAAGCGCTAAAGCTTTACGTAGACCACACCTCTTGCAATAGAATTTATCATTGCATGATTAGGGGACTACGTTAAAATAAGCAGAGCAGCGTTTGCCAACAATTTTGATATTTCGCAATTGGTGTCAGCCAAAAACTGCAAGTCGGACTTTCTTCAAAAGTCACGTACACCAAAATTGATTGAAAGTGAAAACTCACTAGAACATAGTGAAAATAGAATTTAAGAAAAGCTTGCAACGAAGGTATCGTAAATACCTTTCGTTGCAATTTAAAAGATTGTAGTTTAACCAACCTCAAGTGGAGGTACTAAAATAGTAAAAGTATCTTTTCAACTCTAAAATTAATAAAAGTGTCTTTTCAACTCTAAAAATAAAAAAGTGTCTTTTGATTAATTAAATTGTAAAATAAATAAATGTAAAATAAATCAACTCTAACTTTACAACAGCAGTTGTCATTTGAAATTTTCCTTTTTTCAAGGTGTCACTCAACGATGCTGCAGTAGCCGCTAAGTTTTTTATGAATAGTCGATACCAACCGGTGGTACCCAAAAACCTTCGCACGACTTTTGGAGATCGAGGAGCTCTTTAAAGCAAAATTTTGATTTATTTAAACCTATTGTCAAATTTGCATTACTTAAGCAGGTCGCTACTACTCTAAGCAACTTAAGATGAGTCTCAAAATCTGCCGAAATCACCAATAAATCATCCAGATACACAAAAATATTTGACTTGAGCCGTTGAGGAATGATTTTGTTCATCATACGACATAATTTTTGCGCCGCGTTACATAGCCCAAATGGCATGACGACAAAATGGTAAAGAGGTCTCCCTGGAATAGTGAACGCGGTGCATTCTCTACTTTTCGGATCCAGCTCGATTTGCCAAAATGCAAATTTTAAATCTACGCTGCTGATGTACACAGTTTCATCTATTATGCTAAGTATGCCCTCAATATTCTGTAGGGGGTAAGCATCTTTAATTGTTCGCTCGTTCAGTTTTCGTGCATCGAGACAAAATCTATTTTTATCAGGTTTTCTAACTAATGTCGTGCGATGACTACATCAGCTTTCACTTTCTTCGACTACTCCCAGCTCCAGCACCTTATCCACTTCGGCATAAAACAGCTCCTGAATCGCCGGCGACACTGGATAGTATTTGTCTTTAACGGGCTCCGCCCCTTCAATTAATTGTATTGTGTGTTTCTCAAGGTGAGTACGTCCTAAGCCATGTTCTTCATATGTTTTAAATTGTTTTTTTTACTTCTTCCAGTTGATGCTTCTGTTCTTCGGTGAGATCATGCGGCTCCGGACCTTTTCCCGTCTCAGGTACTTCCGGTTTTTTTGATAAGTTTTCGACGTCAAGCTCTGCGACGCCGATCACATCTGGGGACAAATTAAACTTTCGCAAAAAGTCTATGCCAAGGTATACGCTCTGCTCCAACGTGGGACAGAGATAAAACAGGATTTCAGATTCTACATTTTTATACTGCACAGGGATGCTAACTTTTCCGCACACCATATGTGCGACGCCCCCAGCGGTCCATACACGTGAAAGGTATCTCAAAGGGGATAGGCCGCGTTCAGCTATTAATTCGCGACAATTTCGGCCAAGAATACTTCTGGACGCTCCTGTATCCAGTAGTCCCTTCAGTTTTTTGTTTTTGATCTGGATTTCCGCATACACCTTAGGATCTGTTGCTTCAGCACTGTTGACTGCCGCCGCCGCTCTCTTGCTTTCTCCACCCGTCTCAACACTCTTCTTCTTCCCGCCAATTGCCGATCATCAAAAATACGCCGACGTACTTCATAGTAGTAATTGAGCCGGTCCTCAAGTGGTTTAATAATTTTGACATCTTTTTTATTTTCTATTTTATATAGAACTTAAATTTTTTTAAATAATTTAATTTTTGTCTTTTCTTCAGGTTCTTCATTATTTGTAGACGTCGATACATCATTCATTGCAATTTGTCTGAGGTTTGTGCGGACGTCTGGGTTGACCGTGACTCGCCCACATATCGTATGTGGCGCAGAACATTCCATGTATGTATGCCCTGGAGTATGACAATTCCAACATTCAAAAATACGGTTTGTTTGGCGACCTGTATTTTTGCCATCAGTTTGTATCGCTTCTATTTTTAATGAATTTGAATCATAATCAAACTCTTTTTTTTCTCTTTGTATTAAACTTCGTTCACCTGCTGTGGCCTCGTTGTATATCGCGCTTGTTGTTGTTGCTGCTGAGGCTGAAATGGACGACTATCCCGTCGCGAAAAACTCTTCTCTACCTCGATACATTCTCCACGCAGCTGTTCCACCTGGTAGATATTCACAGGATATGTTAATCTCGCTATGTTGTCTCGCAAATTCCTCTTTAGTATTTTTATCATATCATATTCCGCCATCGCATTTTTAAGGCGAGACCGCAGTTGCTGCATAATATGAAAATATGCATCCACAGACTCTCCGGGCTGCTGCTTGCGGTCTACTAGCTCACGCATTAGCTCAAAATCGCTGTCGATGCATTGGTACTGCCTTAGAAGAGCAAATTTTAATGTTTCCCAATTCGGCACATCATTGGTTTTCAGAAACAACCAATACCAGTCTTTCGCTGGTCCACTGACTAATCGATGAAAATCTCGCATAACTTGTGGCCATGGTGCTCCATAATGGGACTGCAGTTATTCTATTCGGAATATAAAATCCTCGATTGATAGATGATTTCGGATGCCATCAAATACAATATCCCATTTATCGACGCGAATGAAATTAGTCGAATGGTTCAAAATATTTCTATCGTAACCACTTTGGATATTTGGTGCTGGGTTTGGATCCACCATCATTCTTCTTACTGATCTCGCTGCGGAACTGGTGATTCGATTTGGTTGATGTTGATAGCCTACGGCCCCAGCGCCGCTGTGATTACCTTGGCTGCCATCAGAATTACTGGATACTTCGGATCTGCCTTGAAGTCGCCATGGTCCATGGTTGCCGGCATTGCTCAAAAACCGCACGTTTCCTGGTACAACATTTCTTTGTGTGTTTGAACGATCATCGCGGATTGCTCGCGCTCAAAAGCAACATTATTTTTTTGCGGATACGGCTGAGATCCGGTGTTGTAGTTGTGTGGACACTTCCACTGGTTTTCTTGTATCGAATAATTGTTATGCATTTCTTTAATAGCTGAATCACATACTAAAGTTTTGTTTATTTCAGGTATGTGTACAGTACATGGTTGCCTATCATCAATATTTGATTTTGATGATATTTAAGCGGCTTGCAAGGGTCTAATTAACTCATTAATTTCCCTCATAAAATCAAGAAAACCCGTTCTCATCGTTTCCAGAGGCGCGATTCTGTAACTTATTAACGACAAATATCGATATCGTTAACTAACAACAATTGTGGCATGCAGAAGTGATCGTCATGAATAAAATGCAAATTTTAACGATATTTGTCGTTAAAAATAGTTAACGATATCGATTTTTGTCGTTAATAAGTTACAGAATCGCCCTACTGAACCATACTGCCGATCTCTTTATCGACTGATGAACGATAGCTTTCATTGGCCTGAGCCGCTGCCGCATTAATAGCTGATCGCCACTGACTTGATAAGATTTCATTATTTTGTATTGGCCTTTCCCTATTTAATTCGTCGCGATCATTTAATAGCCACGGTTTCGGTCTATCTAAACACTTCGGGGTGGTTCCAGTTGCACCCATGAGATCTATACCTTCTGTAGAGTTTGGTAGGATATTATTTTTTTGAACGGTTCCTAAACCTTTAGTTGCCTTGTTGCCCCCACCTATGGTAGCAGACATATCCCTAATAAATGAATCGGCATGCATTGGACGTAAGGGATGTCCTGCTACTGGTGATCGCGACATAGGGCCACTCATCCTTCCAACAAAGTTTGGAATACCCTCACGATTAGAATCGAATTCCGACTGCCTCCTAGCTGATGGACTATCTTTGTTTTTATCTTGGTATATCATTTCAAACATTAAATATATTTTAGCAATTCTATAAGTAATTGTATTTATTTAATTATATTTAAATTGTTTTCGAATACTTTATATCAGAATTAGTATATAAAACTAAATCGTTTTGCTATCTTGTTTCTCTTCAAATAATTCGTAATGGGGTTCTTGTATTTGGGGTTTCGAATAGGGCGATGTTTCATATTGAATTTCTGATTCTCACATTCTCTTGATCATGATCATGTTAAATTTCACTTGATTTATAACAATTTGGGTTGGCAGAAATCCTCTTACCAAACCCTCCTAGTGGGTACCGACTGGTAATAATCACTACAGTTGTCTCCAATGTAATGAACATTGGTGATGTTGATTAGCTAAGGTCAGGTGTCATTCCCTCGTGTTTGTTACTCCTCAATAGTACAGCACATGGTAATGGCACTTGATCATAGGTTCTTGAGGTACCCCCGCCCCTCCTTTCCCGATCCCTCTTCCTTTCTCTCCCCTGGGCTGGATTAAGATTCCGTGTCGATAATCTGCTAGACTGTGGGCCCAGTTTAAAAATAGCACAGTCGCAAGCGGCTCATCCGGATACCTGCCGCCCTCCGGAATAACCAGCCTTACCCGCATATACGGATCTCTGTGCAGGTGGACCTACCCTTCTCCGACAATCGTGGGAACAAACATGAATTCAAACACACAAACAAAACAAACAGAACAACAGAACACAACAAACAACAAGGGCAACTACCAGGACGGTAACAAGGACAACGGCACGGACAAAGAGAACGGCTCTCTAAAAATGCCGATAGGAAATACGGACTCTGAGCCCGCTTCCACCAGCAAGGCCGCAAGGACATTGGTTTTTAGACCTGGTCCAGGTGGCAACACGACATCGAAGCTAGCGAAGACAGTGACTGTTAAGCCTGGTCCAACAACGCTTCAAAAGCAGCAGCGATCATGATTGAAAAAACCTCGGATGTGCCTAGCCAGTCGGTCTCGAGCTTTCGGCAACTCACGCCCGGGCGTAAGGCGTACTCGGATCGACGCGCTGCCTTCAGAACGATTAACAGGATCAGCCAGATCCCAGGAAACAAACAAATTTAAATATTTCAATATTATTATTTTAAATAGAATAAATACTGTTGTTTTAATGGTTTACTCCTATAATAATAAACGTGGTGTAAAAAAACATAAAAACGAATGCAAACATGTTCGTTTTGTACGTCATTATGCGTGTTTACTCAAAATGGTCGCATGTATTTTTTTGTTATAATCCACATTATTAAACGCGACATTGGTAAGGGCTCAATGTATTTAATGTAAATAAATTATATTTATATATTTATTTATATTTTTATTTATTACAGAAAATAAATAATACATCGAAATTATATTATGACAACGGACTCAAAAATAACTGCAGACTCAAGTACTACAATCAATTCTTGGAAACCAAAGCAAACATTATATGTTTTATAACCTGTTGCAGCAAGAAGTGTCTTTTTATGTGTGTGTTGTAAAAGTGAATATCAATTTCGACATTTAAATAAAATAATATATACAATAAATTAACTAAAATACATTTTTGTTTTAATAAATTATTAGGAAAATGTAATTCGACTATACCGTATAATATATCATTAAATTTGTATAGGTCTTTCTTATTGTAATTAAAATATCACATTATAAAATTTATGGTACAACCACACATTGTATTAACAGTTTCAATATTACTGAATTAATGGGACGCATCCTATTGACCAATTTTAATGGTATAAATTATTGTTTTTCTATTGAAATACTATCAATTTACCATGATTTTTTTCTGGGTGTGTTATTTCCAACCTCTTGCGTCGATCGTTTTAAATTTTTTTTTTTTTGTTTGATTCCTCCTCTTAAAAATTATTGGTGTGTGTGTGTCTTTTTTTTGTTATACTTTATATTTTTGTAAATTTTAAAATTTAAAGTATATGTTGTAATATAATTTATATATTGTACCATGGTTGAAGTATATACAGGTTAAGTCATCTTTCAAAATTCAATCGCCATTTACTTTTTTTTGAAAACTTTTTGAAAGACTCAACATTTGTTTACGAAAATTTTAAAACAAAACATCAAAGCATTGTTTACAAAACTCATAAAAAAAATATAATTCAAAATTTTAAAATAAATAAAACTAAACGGATTGTTAATTTTTGAAATATCTGTGGCTGCAGAAGAAACCACAAAAAGTGCTGATGTGAATTGGTGCAGTGAAATTTTAATAAATCCGCGAAATTCAAATGCAAAACACCTGTTTACTTTATTAACCTTAAAATAATGCTTACAATGACAATCAAAGATTTTATTTTTAATTTTTTTGTGACATTCTCAGCACTCGGTGTGCCAACAAACTGTCTAGATGAACTAACCTGTATATACTTCAACCATGAGAGCTACAATGTAATTGACATATGTTTTCATTTATTCAACTAAAATCCATTTACATCAGGTTATGGGCCTCACGATTCTTGTTGTATTTGGAAATTGAAATATAATTATTAACGTTTTCATCGCGATCTTTATTTTTGTTTTTGCGCGAAAGTAATAAAGTCATTTTCATTTACTTTAATTGCATTTGTGATTTTGAGGTTAGATCACATCACATTTGCAAGTATGGGCAACGACAAAATTGATGTACGATGTGTGGAAATTTGCAGCAAAATCCCATCTTGTGCTGAAAGGATATTGGCCTTGCATCGAAGGATCGGAGGGAGACTCCACGAAAAATGTGCATGCGATTTCTGCGCTTGGTTTGCTGCTAGAACCTTCAAATTATTCGTACGTTCAAAATTGCACCACAGCGAAAGACGCGTGGGTTGCGCTCGAGACTGCATACGAGGACAACGGTGTGTTGCGTCGCATGGATTTGTTGAAATATTTAATGCGACTGGAGTTGGTCAGCTGCACTTCGATGGAGGATTACGTCAACAAAATGATTGTCACACAACAAAAGTTAGATAAATCAGGCACAAAAATTCCAGACGATATTGTGGCACAAATCATGCTGTGCGGGCTGCCAGATGATTACAGGCCAATGGTGATGGCACTTGCGAATAGTAGTAAGGCACTAACTACAGACTTGGTTCGCACAAACCTGCTACAAGAGGTTCAGCATGAAACTACGAGCCGTGACGCGATGGCACTGATTTCAAAAAAGCACTCAAATAATCGAAAACCGAAATCAAAAAGAAAATCATCAATTGTGTGTTTTCAATGTAATGAAAAAGGCCATTATGCAAACAAATGTCCATCAAAAACAAATAAAGGAAAGGACAATTTGTTTTTGGCTTCAACGTCACTTGTTGCAAAGACAGAAACAGCAACTGAATGGTTTATAGACTCAGGAGCCTCAGCACATATGACAATGAATTTGAGCAATTTGTGTGATTTGCGTGCGCCAAAGTCCAAAGAAATTATTGTTAGGGACAATGGGCGTCTAAATGTGCAGTGTTCTGGTGATGTGCGAATGGCAATAAAGTCTAATAATGAATCAAATATTAAACTAGTCACTGTGAAAGATGTTTTGTGTATACCGAACCTTTGTGCTAATTTAATGTCGGTAAGTTAGATGGCAAGACATGGAAAAACGCTTGTATTTGATGATAAGAGTTGTCGTATTTTTGATGAAAGTGCAAGATTGTTGGCCATAGCGCCGCTAGTAGACGATTTGTATCGATTAAACTGTGCAACAAAACGAAATCCATCAGCACTAGCTGTGACGACAAATCAAAATTTGTGGCATCGACGCATGGGACATGCATGCGAAACTAATTTAAAGCGTATTAATTGTTCGGTAGACGGCATCGATTTCCCGAATGGTACTCTTGATCAGTGCACTGTTTGCGTGCAAGGCAAACAAACGCGCGCTTCATTTAAGGAAGCTGGAGATCGTGCTACGGAAATATTGCAAATAATTCACACTGACGTTTGCGGGCCGATGTCAACTCAGTCATTCGGTGGTGCTCGATATTTGTTGACATTTATCGACGATTTTAGCAGAAAAGTTTTTGTTTATCCATGTGAAGTTTTTAACTTGAAATGTGAAGTTTTTAACTTGTTTGTGGATTTAAAAAAATTGGTTGAAAACCAACAAAACTCTACTATAAACATATTGAGATCTGATAATGGCATGGAGTTTTGCAACAAACAATTTGATACGTTCACGGCGCAGCACTGCATTTTGCATCAACTTACAGTGCCTTATACGAACGGATGAACCGTTCAATCATCGAAAAAGTACGTTGTATGCTCATTGATGCCGACTTGCACAAACAATATTGGGCGGAGGCAGCCGCCACAGCAGCAGTTTTAATAAATAGAACTCCATGCAAGGGCATGAAGGGAACTATGCCAGAGGAAATTTGGTCGAACGTGAAACGGGAGCGATGGTACATATTCCAAAGGAGCATCGACGCAAATTGGACTCGAAGTCAGTCGAGTGTATTTTTCTTGGGTACAGCGAAAAATCGAAGGCATACAGATTATACAACGTAAGGACAAAGCAGACGATTGTAAGCCGTGATGTCACTTTTTTCGAAAACCAAAACAAAAAGGTAACTGAAAATAAAGATATTGCTAATAATGTTATTTTATCATCGAAGACACGCAATGCAACTACGTGTTCAGTTGAGTTGATCGGCGATGACGATAGTGACAGCGATGCTGTGAACGACGATTGTGAATCTTACGATGTATGTGAGGGGCAAAATGTGGATGACCTGCCTTCGCATACGTCGCCTGCAACTACGTATAATAGCTTGAATGCATCGAATATTGGATTCAGTGAGGGTATTGGCAGCCTTAACGTGCAGAGTCCTCTGCTGGGATTCAGTGAGGGTGATGACAGCCTTAACTAGCAGAGTCCTATATTCGGATTTAGTGAAAGTGATGGCAGCGTTGGCGAGAGGAATCCTCTATGCGATTCATTTCGTGAAGACGAGTTCGAAATATTAACAACTGGTGCGTCGGTCGTAAACATTTCAAATGACGAATGTAATCGTGATGCTGCAGCGGAAGTCAATCTATTGGCATCGATTGCTGATTCAAGTGAGCCAGCGACCGTGCATAAGCATTGAGCGGTGCGCATATCAAAGCATGGCGCGACTCAATGCAATGTGAGTACAAAGCCTTAAAAGAGAACCAGACATGAGAACTCACGGATTTGCCTCCCGGACGGAAGGCCATTGACAGCAAATGGGTGTTCAAGGTCAAATGGAACGCAGCTGGTGATGTCGATCGACACAAGGCGCGACTTGTCGTCAAGGGCTACTCCCAAGTCAGAGGTATCGACTATTTTGAGACGTACTCTCCGGTTGCTCGATATTCTTCAATACGTTTTCTTTTGGCCATTGCGGTGAAATTCGACATGGAGATTCATCAAATGGATGCAGTGACAGCGTTCTTGCAAGGAGAATTGAATAAAGAAATCTATATGCGTCAACCGCAAGGCTATTCGGATCAAACCAATAAAGTGTGTCGTCTTCGTAAATCACTGTATGGATTGAAACAGTCGAGTAGGGTGTGGAACATGAAGCTGAATTCTGTACTGACACAGCAACTACGTTTCACAAGATCAGTCGTCGATCAATGTATTTACTTCAAGCATTCGTTGCAGAATACCATCGTGTTGGCAGTATAGTATATGTCGATGACATACTAATTTTTGGCAGCAACAATACAATGATTGCAAGGTTAAAGAAGGAATTGTCGTCACACTTTAAGATGAAGGACATGGGAGCTGTTACATCTGTTCTTGGTATGCACATAGTGCGAAACGACGATGGTTCGATTTCCATAGATCAAAAACAATATCTATCAGACTTTCTGCATCGCTTCAACATGACTGACAGCAATCCAGTGAATACACCGATGGACCCAAATCAACGTTTGTCAAAGGAAATGTGTCCTAAATCTGAGGAAGAACGGCAAGAGATGAAATCGGTTCCATACCAGGAAGCGATCGGCTGCATTATGTATGCAGTGCAAATCAGTCGTCCAGATATAGCTTTTGCTGTGAGTGTGCTAAGTCGTTACAACACGAACTATGGTAAAGCGCATTGGTCAGCAGTGAAGAGGGTACTTCGCTATTTGAAGGGTACTATCGATATGAAATTGACGTATCGGAAGAAGATAGAAGATCAAATTGTTGGCTACTGCGACGCTGACTGGGCCGGCGACCAAGATGAGCGACGTTCTACGACAGGTACGTATTTCAATTACAAAGCGGTGCGATTTCGTGGGCTACGCGAAAACAACCTACCATTGCATTGTCGTCAACTGAAGCTGAGTTTATGTCCATGGCAGTATACAATTTTTATGTTGCCTTGTTGGCTGATCAGTACTTATTGATCTTCATGCCCACTGAAATAAAAGACCAGACCAACAACTTACCGGTTTGGAGACTATATCAGTAGTTTTCGAATATTCAATATCATCCTTTTTACTCCTATAGGGGGTATATGGGAAAGTCTGGATGTATAATTATATTCATTTACGCTTCAACGTTGGTGCAACAAAATTTCTGAAAAGTTCCGTAAAAACTCGCAGCGATGTTCTTTTGACCTAAATGACCAATTCAAGGCCATGATTTGGCCAAAAAAATCTATTTTAGCCGTATTCCTGGTCTAAACTCATGTACTCCCACTAGGCGCTCATAATTACGACAGGTGGCACATATGTCATTCTCAAAATTTTATACGCACATATTTGTATTTGTAAAGCTTGTCTTTAATCCGATACTCAAACCACTAAAAAGTTCTGGTTACCATGAGCGAGCTTTTGTTTTATGTTTTGTAGGTAACACAGTTCAACATTACCACCAGAGTTACTTCCGGTTGTATTATAACTTTAAAAAATAATCATTTGGCCTTTGCATTGAAATTAAATAACTTAAATAAATAAAATTTTATAATTATATTGGGTGTCACGCTACAAAATATCACAGCCCTAAATATCAAGTTATTTACAAATTATTTAAATCGTATTTGAGACAACCATCACTCAAACATCCGTCAAATACGATAAATATTGCCAGCAACCAGCTTTCGGATTTACGTTTATCTATAGCAACCATCAATTAAACAACTGACAAATAGGAAGATAGTTGATGAATATTTGGAAAAGGTACTCCATTAGAATTCGCGGAGTAATTTTTATTTAATTGAAAGAAAATGAATCAAATGTATTTTTATTTATTCTAGAATTAAAACAGTATCCTGGTATACATCGTCATCGTTTTTTTAAAACCTTCGAAGGCAAATTTGTACAACGACTTGAGATTTCTTCGCAGAAGAACCAAGTCAAAGTAAACTCTGAAAAGAAATATTTTCCATCACGTGTTGATAATTTTAATCACAGGATATTTTATTTTCACTTTTACTATTAAAATGTAATATGTGAGTTGACACTTTTGTACACCATTGGATTTTCTTAATTATTGAAAATAAATAGAGCGTAAGGAAAAAGTACGCTATTTTCCTTTTATATAGTAGTCAAATGTCAAAATACCTCAAAAGTTTTGTTGCAAATATCTAAGAACTCAGGATGTTTGCTATCAGTCAACCGTAAATATCTCAATTTTCATTGCTGTTGTTGCAAACATCTCGTAATTATCTGCATATATGTCATATTTAAGAAATATTAATAGTTTTGCTGCAACTTTATTGAAACTTATGGGATGTTTGAATATTTGCTACAAGGCGTAAATTAAAAAGGATAGTTGCAGCAAGACTTTCATGAACACCTTGTTTTCTTAGTGTGCTCATCAAAATATTGTCTGGAAGCAGGCGGTTTTTATTACGACTTTCCAATAAAATTTGCGCTCTTTATTTTATTATTTTTGGTCAGAATAAGAAACAAAAGACCAACTTCTACAAGTTCACAGCAGGCGTCTTTTTTGTTCCGTCATTACACAATTCGTGTATGTGTTATTGTATACATGAGAGCGCGAGATTGAAGATTCCGATACGTAATATTTATAAATGACTGAATCAAAACTTGTATGCTTCTACGTTATATTGATTAATTTATTCGTCAACATTACGAAAACAGTTTGATGAACGTCGTTTGTCAATATGACAAACGATATTTTTTCTGTGTACGATGAATTGTGTATACGATGAATTGTGATACGAAGAATTGAGTATACGATGAATTGTGATACGATGAATTGTTTAAGATACATTGTCCGGTTCCCCTTTACAGCTACAGTAGAATGAGCATACTGGTGAATACCCTTTTTTTGGCATCATTCTAAATGATATAAAAACTTTCGGGTTCTGGTATTTTGGAAACTTTCGATTGTAGAACTATAGATATTTATGATGTCTAACTGGGTAAAAAAAGCGGAGGATCAGGAAATCTCTCAATTGGTTCGTATTTTCTTTGGATGATGTGCTACAATAGTAATAATTTACAATCAGGTAAATAACTTGGACATTCAAATTAGTGAAGCTTCCCCGGAGGAACAGGTGGACACTGTCGTCGAACAACCTGATGTGGCTAGGTAATTATATGCATTATTATAACAGTTCACAGGTGCTACTATGGAATTAATAAGCGTAATAATGGTTCTAATCACAATTTTGGTTAAAGTGCACTTCATACAAAGTACCGAATCAAACAAAATTGTAGGATCATGATCCGGTTTTCGATCGAAACACATAAAAATTGTAAAAAGTTTTGAATTCAATAGCTGTGTTACCGTGGCAGTTAACCCATATGCTCTAGTGTTGTATATTTTAGTGTTGGATTTTTTTTACATTTATTTAATTAAAGAACATTTTTTATTGTTTTAACACTTTTTATTGTTTCAACACTTTTATTAAATTTACTATCTCCATTTGAGGCTAACTAAACTACAATCTTTTAAATTACAACGAAAGGTATTAACAATACATTCGTTGCAAGCTTTTCTTAAATTCTATTCTGACTATGTTCTAGTGAGTTTTCACTTTCACTCAATTTTGGTGTACGTGACTTTTGAAGATAGTCCGACTTGCAGTTTTTGACTGACACCAATTGCGAAATATTAGAATTGTTGGCAATCGCTGCTTTGCTTATTTTAACATAGACCAAAAATTATGCAATGGAAAATTGTATTGCAAGCCTCTTGAAAGAGGTGTGGTCTAAGTAAAGCTTTAGCGCTTTGCCAAATTATTGCCAGCTTCTGTTAACTGTGCAAGCTAACCTGAAAGAGGTGTGGTCTAAGCAAAGCTTTAGCGCTTCCAAATTATTTTCATTGTTGCCAACGTGAAGCGTTTGGACAATGCTATGAACAACTTGTTGTACAACATGATATAAAAACATGATGCGCTCGACATATGTACAGAAACATCCAAAACTGAATGAATAGTGAAGAGCCATAAAGAAAAGAAAAATGTATGCGCTAATTCACAACTCTAGATCACACGCCTCAGAACACAGCTAATGTTTCAGTATAATTTGTTTTTCAATGACTTTAATCCGCTGTGACTTCAACGATTCAAATTCGTCTGGAAAATAAATTTTCTATATTTTGATTTGATAAAATACAATAATTAACAGCCTTATGCATGGTTTCCATGCTATCTTTCGTTATCCCCAAATCGATATCAATCATTCAAACATTAAAAAAATTAAACAGCTGCTGCTGTTGCGTTGGAAATGTTAGAAAATAGGGTAACAGTCATGAAGGGAGACAGCACAAAATGGATGAATGGATTTCGTTTGTCCAGATGTGCATCATGTCTGCAGACAGCTCCTGATTCCGAACATGCGATCGAAGTTGGGTTTGTACGCGGTTTCCGCGTAGTCGTACCACAGCCATCAGTTAGACATACAGCTTGAAATTATGCTGAATGAAACCGCTGAGACAATGATTAAAGTGACGCGTGCTCAAACTGCCACACTTAAAGTATATATGTAGGGAATACAATTTGGGCCTGTTTTCGTAATCCCGGGATTTCGGGATTGAACACTTTCCAATCCCGGGATTAGTTCAAAATACAAGTAATTTTGAAAAATATTTGTTTTACTCCATACTCAAACCATAATTTGACACACGCCACGGGAACAAAGTTAATGATTAACAAGAACTTGGTTCAAAGATAATATATATTGTCTAAACTGGAGATAAAAATAAATAAATTTCTGGTAGTTTTCTATATTTTGAAATTTGCTATTTTAACCATTTTTTGTCGAAAAACAAAATAAATTACATATTGTAAGTTTTTTAAACAGGATAATCATACTCAGATTTATTCTCAAAAAGTTATGAAAAGAGAAACAATTAGTATGTAATAATAATTAATAATAATTTTGTTACATTATGTTTATAAAAAAAAAACATAACACGATATAGGTAAATGGATCGAATTTTGAAAAGTACCACCGATAAAAAGTTTGTAATTTCAGGACTACGATCAAAGACCCATAAACTATTTTTATTATGATAAAACTGGTCAAAAAAATTTCGAATTTATATCTAAATATGTTACATACACTTTTGGCATTTCTTTATATGGTCCATTCCACACCAAATCGACCAAAAAAAAAGTAAATTTTGAGATTTTACCTTTTCGATTTCAATGAAATTTGGGCAGCTGATAAAGCTTATTGAGATATGCATTGTCCAATTTTTTTTATTTTTTTCGACCACTACTTCCAGATATAAGTTACAAAAAATGGATCAAAAATTACTTTTGTATGGTTGTTCATATTTTTTTTTTTTAGATTTAAAGTTTTTGGCTGAAGCATAAATGCATTTATATTGCCAGGGTAATCACTCAAAGTATAGTTTAAAAACTATGTATTAAATTAAACTTTCTTCACTTTATGCGCCTTGGCATGGAAGCCACGCCATTCGCGACACAAAATGGAGATATAACTGTCTGAGCTAACGGGATTTATCCCATACACTCTAATTGACTGCGCCGAACACAACCGACGGGTTTGAGTTCTAAATGGCGAGTGGTTGTTCATATTTCAATATCTCTTAAAGTAGATATGCTGGAAACTCCATTGATCCTCCATCGTTTTAATGCTAATAGAACAAGCTTTTAGAGAAATTAAGTTGTTACTTCTAAACTTGAACATGTGGCCCGTCGTTATTATCCTAGCACTTCAAAATTGATGTCCTTAAAAAGGACCCTTTTTAAAATTCTAAAAAATCACATATTTTGGTTGATTTAGTACAAATGTTCATGCCAAATTTCAAGATGGTATTTTGATTGCATCATATATTAAAAAATTATTTTCTAAATTTTTATTTATTTTTGCATTGAACAAACATTTTTTTTTTTCGACATTAAAAGTTGCAATAATTCATGAATGCATTTCTATCTCTGATTTCTAAAATGGTGCCAGTTTTATCATATTGACTCTTAATTATGAGATATTGATTTTGGGGTATATTTTGGGGTATATATATATCTCAAAAACTTGGGACAGTTTGAAGAAACTGACGACGTTTTCGAAATCAGAGTTACAAATACATTAAAAAATTATTGCAAATTTTACTTTTGAAAAAAATATTTTATTTTTCAATACAAAAAATTTGTAAAATTTAGAAAATTAATTTTTAAAATATGATGCTATCAGAATACCATCTTGAGTTTTGGCATGAACATTTATATTAAATCAACCAAATTACACGATTTTTTTCAGAATTTTTAAAAGGGTTCTTTTTAAGGGCATCAATTTTGAAATGCAAGGATAATGACCACGGGACACATGTTAATGTTTAGAATTTACAACTTAATTTTTTTTAGCTTTAAAACGAGCCATCAAAGAAGTTTCTAGCATTTCTACTTTAAGAGATTGGAATATAAACAACCATACAATAGTGATTTTTGGCCTATTTTTTGTATCTTTGAAGCACTGTATCTCTGGAAGTAGAGGTCGAAAAAATAAAAAAAATTTGACAATGTATATCTCAATAAGCTTTATCAGCTGCCCAAATTTCATTGAAATCGAAGAAGGTGAGTTCCAACCGCTGGTCGATTTGGTGTGGAATGGGCCATATATTAAAATTTGTCTTGACAGTGAAATAAGAATTGGGTTAAGTTTTTATTTTTCAAAAAGTTATAATAAATCGAATCAAATAAAACATATAATAATGCGATGTCAAAATTTCTCTAAGTAATTATTTGTATCTAGTACCTAATTTATTAATCTCATTGATTTATCTCTTATATATGACTTTGGTTTTAGCTTTTCAAAATTAGGATAAATTAAATTCATTGATTTTATACTAAACTAGCTAGACCCGTTCACAGCTTCGCCCGTGCTCAGTTTTTGTAATTGTAAAACTATACCGTTTATGAAGTATCCACCTTCATTACGCCACTTTTTCCCTTTTTAGTGCATGCCCAAGTCGCTTTTTTCCCACCCACATTGAACATAGTACTATGCCACTTTTTCTAATCTCTCTCACATTCCACTCTTCTCTTAGTAAGTCAGGAGTTCTTGCATTTTTATAATTTTTGTTATATGGGAGATGTCACGCCCCATTGTCCAATTCCGTCCAAATTCTACGCAGGGTTGTCCACTCTCAAAAAATCCGTCCGTTTTTTTTGGATTTTATCCAATTAAAAAAAATCCAAGATTTTTGGATTTTTTTGTCGTTTTTGATTTTTGTACATTTTTCGAATTATAACTTAGGAAATATATTTGTGGTTTTCAGAGTACAATTTATTTTTTGAAAATTTAAGAATTTGTTATAAACCACCAAATCGAAAATATTTATTTGAACCACTGCTGGATGAAATCTCTTTTATATTAGCCAACATAGCCCACATACACGTTACCAAACTTAGGTCTTTATGTAAATCCAAATAATTTTATCGCCGAATCCATGGATTTAATTCAAGTCAATTTTATGCCTATTTTTAAAGCGGTGGATATTGATTGAATCTAATAGGTTCTGAAGAGTTGTCGTGTTGTAAAGAGGACATTCAAAATAGATTTGATCAGGCACTTAGACCGTTTCTCGTCCATATGACTAATTCAGTATATAGAAGAAAACGGCTACCAGATCCAAGACGGTGAATTTTTTCCACAAAGTATCTATTAAACAGATGTTATTTAGCAGTTCTTGTCATCGAAAGGGTGGGAAGTAATAACTAACCGATAAATCCTATTGAAATTATGTTATTTAAGGACTGCGTCGAATAAAATTGTCCGCTACAAAAATGAAATAATCTAGAAATCTAGTAATCGAATTTTTATAGAATAAAATATTTTATTTGAAAATTATTTTTAGATTTAAAAAAAAAAATATAAAAAACTAGAAATTAATATTTTTTAATAAAAAATTTTAATTTTTCCGGAACCCCTTCCATTAATGTTGTAATGGTAGTGTCCGACACCCTCACAGCTGCTGAAGACCACTTTCTTTTAAAGCCTTGAAGGTCTTTGGCCACTTTTTTTGTTGTCTTCATCTCCCTTTTTACTAAAGCCCAGTATCTCTCAATCGACCTGAGTTCTGGACAGTTTGGTGGATTGGCTTCTCTAGGCACCAAAATCACTGCATTTTGTTGGATCCACTCTAAGGCCGTTTTGCTGTAGTGACATGAAGCCAAAGTTCACGCCAAAAAAATGTGGACACTTCATGTTGGCGTAAAAATGGAAGCAATTTCTATCCGGCATTTCTATCCGGAACTTTTTGGACCTTGTACGTCTTCAGCCCAGCTTCTTTCTTAGTCCTGCGCACGAAATATTTTGAGCAATCCGTCTTTCTCGCCAATTTCCTTCCGGATATGCTTGGATCTTTCTTTAAAATATTCACAACCTTCTTCGACTTTTCACGATCATGTGGGCCTTTTTTTTACCAGAACCTTTCTTCCGATCAATACTCAGGTCTTCCTTAAAGCGGTTGATAACGCGAGAAATTGTCTTAGGGTTAGACCCTACCTCCTTGGCAATTTTTTTTAAAAGACCAACTAGGTTGTTTTTGAAAAATTTTAATTATATTTTCACGCACTTCCACTTCGTTTGCCATTTTCGCGTTAAATAAATTTTGTATTGACTATAACTATAACTGACACAAATTATTTTCTGCCAATTAATTCAGAGCTACTATGATATAGAAGAAAATGGCAACCAGGTCCAAGACGGTGAATTTTTTCCACAAAGTATCTTTTAAACAGATGTTATTTAGCAGTTATTGTCATCGAAAGGGTGGGAAGTAATAACTAACCGATAAATACTATTGAAATTATGTTATTTATAAATAATCAAATAAAAAAAATCAATAATAGTTGCAATAATTCATGAATGCATTTCTATCTCTGATTTCTAAAATGGTGCCAGTTTTATCATATTGACTCTTAATTATGAGATATTGATTTTGGGGTATATTTTGGGGTATATATATATCTCAAAAACTAGGGACAGTTTGAAGAAACTGACGACGTTTTCGAAATCAGAGTTACAAATACATTAAAAAATTATTGCAAATTTTACTTTTGAAAAAAATATTTTATTTTTCAATACAAAAAATTTGTAAAATTTAGAAAATTAATTTTTAAAATATGATGCTATCAGAATACCATCTTGAGTTTTGGCATGAACATTTATATTAAATCAACCAAATTACACGATTTTTTTCAGAATTTTTAAAAGGGTTCTTTTTAAGGGCATCAATTTTGAAATGCAAGGATAATGACCACGGGACACATGTTAATGTTTAGAATTTACAACTTAATTTTTTTTAGCTTTAAAACGAGCCATCAAAGAAGTTTCTAGCATTTCTACTTTAAGAGATTGGAATATAAACAACCATACAATAGTGATTTTTGGCCTATTTTTTGTATCTTTGAAGCACTGTATCTCTGGAAGTAGAGGTCGAAAAAATAAAAAAAATTTGACAATGTATATCTCAATAAGCTTTATCAGCTGCCCAAATTTCATTGAAATCGAAGAAGGTGAGTTCCAACCGCTGGTCGATTTGGTGTGGAATGGGCCATATATTAAAATTTGTCTTGACAGTGAAATAAGAATTGGGTTAAGTTTTTATTTTTCAAAAAGTTATAATAAATCGAATCAAATAAAACATATAATAATGCGATGTCAAAATTTCTCTAAGTAATTATTTGTATCTAGTACCTAATTTATTAATCTCATTGATTTATCTCTTATATATGACTTTGGTTTTAGCTTTTCAAAATTAGGATAAATTAAATTCATTGATTTTATACTAAACTAGCTAGACCCGTTCACAGCTTCGCCCGTGCTCAGTTTTTGTAATTGTAAAACTATACCGTTTATGAAGTATCCACCTTCATTACGCCACTTTTTCCCTTTTTAGTGCATGCCCAAGTCGCTTTTTTCCCACCCACATTGAACATAGTACTATGCCACTTTTTCTAATCTCTCTCACATTCCACTCTTCTCTTAGTAAGTCAGGAGTTCTTGCATTTTTATAATTTTTGTTATATGGGAGATGTCACGCCCCATTGTCCAATTCCGTCCAAATTCTACGCAGGGTTGTCCACTCTCAAAAAATCCGTCCGTTTTTTTTGGATTTTATCCAATTAAAAAAAATCCAAGATTTTTGGATTTTTTTGTCGTTTTTGATTTTTGTACATTTTTCGAATTATAACTTAGGAAATATATTTGTGGTTTTCAGAGTACAATTTATTTTTTGAAAATTTAAGAATTTGTTATAAACCACCAAATCGAAAATATTTATTTGAACCACTGCTGGATGAAATCTCTTTTATATTAGCCAACATAGCCCACATACACGTTACCAAACTTAGGTCTTTATGTAAATCCAAATAATTTTATCGCCGAATCCATGGATTTAATTCAAGTCAATTTTATGCCTATTTTTAAAGCGGTGGATATTGATTGAATCTAATAGGTTCTGAAGAGTTGTCGTGTTGTAAAGAGGACATTCAAAATAGATTTGATCAGGCACTTAGACCGTTTCTCGTCCATATGACTAATTCAGTATATAGAAGAAAACGGCTACCAGATCCAAGACGGTGAATTTTTTCCACAAAGTATCTATTAAACAGATGTTATTTAGCAGTTCTTGTCATCGAAAGGGTGGGAAGTAATAACTAACCGATAAATCCTATTGAAATTATGTTATTTAAGGACTGCGTCGAATAAAATTGTCCGCTACAAAAATGAAATAATCTAGAAATCTAGTAATCGAATTTTTATAGAATAAAATATTTTATTTGAAAATTATTTTTAGATTTAAAAAAAAAATATAAAAAACTAGAAATTAATATTTTTTAATAAAAAATTTTAATTTTTCCGGAACCCCTTCCATTAATGTTGTAATGGTAGTGTCCGACACCCTCACAGCTGCTGAAGACCACTTTCTTTTAAAGCCTTGAAGGTCTTTGGCCACTTTTTTTGTTGTCTTCATCTCCCTTTTTACTAAAGCCCAGTATCTCTCAATCGACCTGAGTTCTGGACAGTTTGGTGGATTGGCTTCTCTAGGCACCAAAATCACTGCATTTTGTTGGATCCACTCTAAGGCCGTTTTGCTGTAGTGACATGAAGCCAAAGTTCACGCCAAAAAAATGTGGACACTTCATGTTGGCGTAAAAATGGAAGCAATTTCTATCCGGCATTTCTATCCGGAACTTTTTGGACCTTGTACGTCTTCAGCCCAGCTTCTTTCTTAGTCCTGCGCACGAACTATTTTGAGCAATCCGTCTTTCTCGCCAATTTCCTTCCGGATATGCTTGGATCTTTCTTTAAAATATTCACAACCTTCTTCGACTTTTCACGATCATGTGGGCCTTTTTTTTACCAGAACCTTTCTTCCGATCAATACTCAGGTCTTCCTTAAAGCGGTTGATAACGCGAGAAATTGTCTTAGGGTTAGACCCTACCTCCTTGGCAATTTTTTTTAAAAGACCAACTAGGTTGTTTTTGAAAAATTTTAATTATATTTTCACGCACTTCCACTTCGTTTGCCATTTTCGCGTTAAATAAATTTTGTATTGACTATAACTATAACTGACACAAATTATTTTCTGCCAATTAATTCAGAGCTACTATGATATAGAAGAAAATGGCAACCAGGTCCAAGACGGTGAATTTTTTCCACAAAGTATCTTTTAAACAGATGTTATTTAGCAGTTATTGTCATCGAAAGGGTGGGAAGTAATAACTAACCGATAAATACTATTGAAATTATGTTATTTATAAATAATCAAATAAAAAAAATCAATAATATCCCGAATAAACCAATAAAATGGAATAAAAATTAAAACCAGTTGGGAAGGTTAAAGTAGGTGTAATTATGATAGTTGGGATTATCAAAATTATAGTCGGTCTAAGCCGACTATAAATACCCTACACATATGTGTGGTTACCATCCAAAGTTATATATAGGTCACCAGGGTATACGAATCCTGAAAATAACTACAAACATTCAATCGCTGAAGAATTTCCATTCATTTGATACCCATATTTACAAATGGGTAGGTGTACCGAATTTCGATTTTTTTTTTTGTGAACCACAAGTCTTTTCGCCGGAAAACATTATTATCATGTATTTGAGCATGATATCAATATATATTTGACCAAAAAAGTTTACCTAAGCACGTATACATAAAAATTGATCTTTATATGTACATTTTATATGAGGTATTTGAACATAAGTGGTCGGATCATAGGTCACAATGGACCGATCTCGCCTAGCTCTTCTAGCTCTTCAATTTTAAAAGTAGTAGGGATTTCAACAGACAGACAGACGGACATCGCTAAATCGACTCAGCAGGTCATGCTGATCAAGAATATATATACTTTTCCATACCGGAGATGCTTCCTTCTGGGTGTTACAAACGGCGTACCAAACTGAATATATCCTTTCACTCTTAGTGTAGGGTATAAAAATGTGGTAAAGTGGATTTTAATAAACATCCGGATTTTGTCTATCCCTGATTCTACGTGACGATTACAATGTTTAATATAATATTTAGTTTCGATTTTTTTAACTCTGCTCTTAGTAGGTAAAGAGTAATAACAATTTTAACGTTTTTTTTGTATGGGAGGTGCCACGCCCCATTGTCCAATCCCGTCCATATTCTACGTGATGATCGGAGTTTTAAATATGAACAATTTATTTGATTTTTATAATTCTACTCTTAGTATGTCAGGAGTTATAGCATTTTTAATGTTTTTGTTATATGAAGTGTGCCACGCCCCTTTATACAATCCCGCCCACATTCTACGTGATGATTCTACCTTTTTATATGAACCTTGGTTTCAATTTTCATAACTCTTTTCAGGAGTTATAGCATTTTTAAAGTTATGGTTATATGGGAAGTTCCACGCCCCTTTATCAAATTCCGCCCACATTTAGCAAAAATATAAACAACAAAAAATACATTACTGAGCCCAATTTCATGACTGTGGGCTATCTTATACAGATATTTTGAATTTAAAGTTCAGTTTTTCCACGCCCATTTTTGTACCTTAGGAGGAAAATTTCAAAAAATCCCTTCGTAGTCCGCTCTCACGTCGGGTAATCCACACCCTGTCCAAATTTCAAGTTCCTAAGGTCAAATTTAGATTTTCTCAATTTTCCGCCTTTTTCTTTCAGTTTGTCCGACTTTTATTTTTTCCTAAACCTCTCTTGCATTGACACGAACAAAATACAAAAAGAATCAGTCAAATCCGTCGGTTCGTTCTCCCGTGATGCTCTGGCACACACACGACATTTCATTTTTATATATATATATGGATGGATATATGGATATATAGATATAGATATAGATTTTATATACTGTTTTGTAAATAGAATTGTATTGAGAGCTCTGGAATGAATATTATATCGTGTCGTTTGCAGTACTATTACAAAATAGTGATTTTTTTGACAATTCCGAAAATACCGGGATTAGTACTTTTTAATTCTGGGATTTTCGGGACTAACAAATGAACGGGATCCCGAATCCCAGGATTGTATTCCCTAGTAATATGGACTAAGCACAAATACAGATGAACGGAACAACAACAGCTAGCTAACAATAAACCCACTCAATTCCTCCAAAAACTCAAAAATCTTGCGTCCGGCCACTGTTTTAAAAAGTACTTTTCTCGAACAAATGCCGGACCAAATTCGTTCAATTCTGGCTGTTGCAGATTGCCCACTGCAAGTTTCAGCTGAACAAGCTGACAAGATTCTCGAAGTTAGCAAAACACCTAACATCTGCGGTGTTCGCTGTCCCACGTCCCAACCATCGATTTCCGAAGTGACCTTAAGGCTAATATCCGAACAAATGAAAACATTGCAAACTAAGATTGAAAAACTACAAGTCAACAGAAGAAGATCTGTATTCGAGATTATTTCGAAAAGTGTAAAAAAAATGTTTAATCCTCTAAAAACCACCAAAATCGTTTTCACTTAAACACTATATATGTAACTGTTTTGTTTATGAAGCAATCTAAACACTTCAACGGTAAAGTTTTATAATTTTACTAGACCATTAATAATATGACAAAAAACATTGCAGAAGTCAGAAAAAACTAAAAACATAATAAACTGTATTGTTTTACATGTTTACATGTACATGTTTTTTACTTTACTTTTTTTTTTTTTTTTTACAAATTAACCAACGCTCAGGGGATGCCCCCTATTCATGCAATGCACAGTGTTGATCGTAAGAAAGGATTATAGGTTTAAGGGAGGGGGAAAAATAGAGTAGTGTCGGTGGATGTTTGCTTTAAACTTCCCAATATTAAAACTGTTGGGAAAAACAGACGCGGGAGATTATTCCACAAACGTATCGTGCGACTGAAGAACGAATTCTCTCTGTAATGCGAAGTTCTGTTGAAGACCGAGTGGACTACGAAGGGGTGGCTTGGTTTGATGCCCTAGTAGAACGACAGAACACACGACCTGGTGGAATCAGGCCATGTATTTCCCTCGAACACTTACCATTGTAATACCTATAAAACAGGCTTACACACCCTACGGTCCTTCGGTGCTCAAGAGAACCAATAGAGTATGAAATATTTTCATCCCTTATTAAATATATTGCACGTTGGTGGATTCGATCCAGGAACCCCAAAGAAAATTTTGAAACCCCTGCCCATATGTGCGAATTGTATTCCATCTTAGGCCGAATATAGGTGAATATAGGTCTTACACCGTTTCAAAAATCAAGGCACTTGGTAGCTTCTTTCGACACATAAAATATGTGATCATTCCAACGGAAGTCACATTGAATTGATATTACCAGAACGTCAAGAGCAGTTGACTGCGCAATATCCACAGATTCCATATTGAGGGGAGGGAGGGGTGAATCCATTCTTTTGTGAGATAACAGACAACATTGGGTCTTGCTTGCATTAAAATCAACTCTATTAGCAAGACCCCACTTTTTTTGTTTTCAGATCAATATTGAGTTCATTCATTGAGCGCATTGAAAGGGTGGGAAGTAATAACTAACCGATAAATTATATTGAAATTATGTTATTTAAGGACTGCGTCGAATAAAATAGTCCGCTATAAAAATGAAATAATCTAGAAATCTAGTAATCGAATTTTTATAGAATAAAATATTTTATTTTGCAAATTATTTTTAGATTTAAAAAAATATATAAAAAACAAGAAATTAATATTTTTTTAATAAAAAGTTTTAATTTTTCTGGAACCCCTTCCATTAATGTTGTAATGGTAGTGTCCGACACCCTCACAGCTGCTGAAGACCACTTTCTTTTAAAGTCTTGAAGGTCTTTGGCCACTTTTTTTGTTGTCTTCATCTCCCTTTTTACTAAAGCCCAGTATCTCTCAATCGGCCTGAGTTCTGGACAGTTTGGTGGATTGGCACCAAAATCACTGCATTTTGTTGGATCCACTCTAAGGCCGTTTTGCTGTAGTGACATGAAGCGAGGTGAGGCCAAAAAAATGTGGACACTTCATGTTGGCGTAAAAATGGAAGCAATCTCTTTTGCAAGCATTCCTTCACATATATTTCGCTATTAATTGTACCCGATGTCACGAATGAGCTGCTCCTTTTTCCACAACTGCAAATTGCCTGCCAAACAAAGAATTTCTTTGAGAATTTTGTCATTTTTTTTGATTTAAATTTTTCAACGACATTTCCTCGAGAATCGGCTGTATAAAATTCCTGCCCATGTAGCTGAGAAAAGTCCTCTAAAAGATAAGTTTCGTCGTCCATTATGCAGCAATCGAATTTTTTAAAAAAATCTTGGTTCAGCTTTTTAGCTCGTTGTTTTGCGGTTTCATTCTTGACGGCCTTTACACCGGAACTTTTTGGACCTTGTACGTCTTCAGCCCAGCTTCTTTATTAGTCCTACGCACGAAAGATTCTGAGCAATCCGTCTTTCTCGCCAATTTCCTTCCGGATATGCTTGGATCTTTCTTTAAAATATTCACAACCTTCTTCGACTTTTCACGATCATGTGGGCCTTTTTTTACCAGAACCTTTCTTCCGATCAATACTCAGGTCTTCCTTAAAGCGGTTGATAACGCGAGAAATTGTCTTAGGGTTAGACTTAGGGTTAGACCTCCTAGGCAATTTTTTTAAAAGACCAACTAGGCTGTTTTTGAAAAATTTTAATTATATTTTCACGCACTTCCACTTCGTTTGCCATTTTCGCGTTAAATAAATTTTGTATTGACTATAACTGACACAAATTATTTTCTGCCATTTAATTCAGAGCTACTATGATCAAATTTTTTTAATTTGAATCTTGCAATAGCACATTATGGGAAGATATGTAACGGACAATTTTATTCGACGTAGTCCTTATAAATAATCAAATAAAAAATTCAATAAAATCCCAAATAAACCAATAAAATTGAATAAAAATTTAAAAATGGAATAAAAATTAGACCGTTTCTCGTCCATATGACAAATTCAGTATATAGAAGAAAATGGCAACCAGATCCAAGACGGTGAATTTTTTCCACAAAGTATCTTTTAAACAGATGTTATTTAGCAGTTAGAGTCATCGAAAGGGTGGGAAGTAATAACTAACCGATAAATCCTATTGAAATTATGTTATTTATAAATAATCAAATAAAAAAATTCAATAATATCCCGAATAAACCAATAAAATGGAATAAAATTAAAAAATGTGGTAAAGTGGATTTTAATAAACATCCGGATTTTGTCTAGCCCTGATTCTACGTGACGATTACAATGTTTAATATAATATTTAGTTTCGATTTTTTTAACTCTGCTCTTAGTAGGTAAAGAGTAATAACAATTTTAAGGTTTTTTTGTGTGCCCCATTGTCCAATCCCGTCCATATTCTACGTGATGATCGGAGTTTTAAATATGAACAATGTATTTGATTTTTATAATTCTACTCTTAGTATGTCAGGAGTTATAGCATTTTTAATGTTTTTGTTATTTGAAGGATGCCACGCCCCTTTATGCAATCCCGCCCACATTCTACGTGACGATTCTACCTTTTTAATATGAACCTTGGTTTCAATTTTCATAACTCTGGTCAGGAGTTATAGCATTTTTAAAGTTATGGTTATATGGGAAGTTCCACGTCCCTTTATCAAATTCCGCCCACATTTAGCAAAAATATAAACAACAAAAAATACATTACTGAGCCCAATTTCATGACTGTGGGCTATCTTATACAGATATTTTGAATTTAAAGTTCAGTTTTTCCACGCCCATTTTTGTACCTTAGGAGGCAAATTTCAAAAAATCCCTTCGTAGTCCGCTCTCACGTCGGGTAATAATATAATAATAATAGTTTGGCACTACAGTCCTATAAGAACTTAGCCCGAGCTCTCTCACCATTTTGAGCTATGCGTGTTATATTTGTACTCAAAGTGGTGGGACCTACAGTTTATTGCCGAATCCGAACGGCGGGTGAGAACTTTTTCATAGGCAATGTTTTACTCTCGTAGGTTTGCCATTTACTGCCGAGAGGTAGCGCGGTATAGAAAAATGTTTCTATGAAAAGATGTTGTTAGCCCCAGTCCAGGCTTGAACCGGGGACCTTTCGGCTCGCAGTCCAACGCACTAACCACTGAGCTACCGCGGCTACGTAATCAACACCCTGTCCAAATTTCAAGTTCCTAAGGTCAAATTTAGATTTTCTCAATTTTCCGCCTTTTTCTTTCGGTTTTTCCGACTTTTATTTTTTCCTAAACCTCTTGCATTGACACGAACAAAATACAAAAAGAATCAGTCAAATCCGTCGGTTCGTTCTCCCGTGATGCTCTGGCACACACAGGACATTTCATTTTTATATATATATATGGATATATAGATATAGATTTTATATACTGTTTTGTAAATAGAATTGTATTGAGAGCTCTGGAATGAATATTATATCGTGTCGTTTGCAGTACTATTACAAAATAGTGATTTTTTTGACAATTCCGAAAATACCGGGATTAGTACTTTTTAATTCTGGGATTTTCGGGACTAACAAATGAACGGGATCCCGAATCCCAGGATTGTATTCCCTAGTAATATGGACTAAGCACAAATACAGATGAACGGAACAACAACAGCTAGCTAACAATAAACCCACTCAATTCCTCCAAAAACTCAAAAATCTTGCGTCCGGCCACTGTTTTAAAACGTACTTTTCTCGAACAAATGCCGGACCAAATTCGTTCAATTCTGGCTGTTGCATATTGCCCACTGCAAGTTTCAGCTGAACAAGCTGACAAGATTCTCGAAGTTAGCAAAACACCTAACATCTGCGGTGTTCGTTGTCCCAGGTCCCAACCATCGATTTCCGAAGTGACCTTAAGGCTAATATCCGAACAAATGAAAACATTGCAAACTAAGAATAAAAAACTACAAGTCAACAGAAGAAGATCTGTATTCGAGAATCGCCGGCTATCGGCTAAAATTAAAGATTATCTCGTAAAAGTGTAAAAAAAATGTTTAATCCTCTAAAAACCACCAAAATCGTTTTCACTTAAACACTATATTTGTAACTGTTTTGTTTATGAAGCAATCTAAACACTTCAACGGTAAAGTTTTATAATTTTACTAGACCATTAATAATATGACAAAAAAATTGCAGAAGTCAGAAAAAACTAAAAACATAATAATCTGTATTGTTTTACATGTACATGTTTTTTACTTTACTTTTTTTTTTTTTTTTTTTTCTTACAAATTAACCAACGCTCAGGGGATGCCCCCTATTCATGCAATGCACAGTGTTGATCGTAAGAAAGGATTATAGGTTTAAGGGAGGGGGAAAAATAGAGTAGTGTCGGTGGATGTTTGCTTTAAACTTCCCAATATTAAAACTGTTGGGAAAAACAGACGCGGGAGATTATTCCACAAACGTATCGTGCGACTGAAGAACGAATTCTCTCTGTAATGCGAAGTTCTGTTGAAGACCGAGTGGACTACGAAGGGGTGGCTTGGTTTGATGCCCTAGTAGAACGACAGAACACACGACCTGGTGGAATCAGGCCATGTATTTCCCTCGAACACTTACCATTGTAATACCTATAAAACAGGCTTATACACCCTACGGTCCTTCGGTGCTCAAGAGAACCAATAGAGTATGAAATATTTTCATCCCTTATTAAATATATTGCACGTTGGTGGATTCGATCCAGGAACTCCAAAGAAGATTTTGAAACCCCTGCCCATATGTGCGAATTGTATTCCATCTTAGGCCGAATATAGGTGAATATAGGTCTTACACCGTTTCAAAAATCAAGGCACTTGGTAGCTTCTTTCGACACATAAAATATGTGATCATTCCAACGGAAGTCACATTGAATTGATATTACCAGAACGTCAAGAGCAGTTGACTGCGCAATATCCACAGATTCCATATTGAGGGGAGGGAGGGGTGAATCCATTCTTTTGTGAGATAACAGACAACATTGGGTCTTGCTTGCATTAAAATCAACTCTATTAGCAAGACCCCACTTTTTTTGTTTTCAGATCAATATTGAGTTCATTCATTGAGCGCATCGAAAGGGTGGGAAGTAATAACTAACCGATAAATTATATTGAAATTATGTTATTTAAGGACTGCGTCGAATAAAATAGTCCGCTACAAAAATGAAATAATCTAGAAATCTAGTAATCGAATTTTTATAGAATAAAATATTTTATTTTGCAAATTATTTTTAGATTTAAAAAAAAAAATATAAAAAACCAGAAATTAATATTTTTTTAATAAAAAGTTTTAATTTTTCTGGAACCCCTTCCATTAATGTTGTAATGGTAGTGTCCGACACCCTCACAGCTGCTGAAGACCACTTTATTTTAAAGTCTTGAAGGTCTTTGGTCACTTTTTTTGTTGTCTTCATCTCCCTTTTTACTAAAGCCCAGTATCTCTCAATCGGCCTGAGTTCTGGACAGTTTGGTGGATTGGCTTCTCTAGGCACCAAAATCACTGCATTTTGTTGGATCCACTCTAAGGCCGTTTTGCTGTAGTGACATGAAGCGAGGTCAGGCCAAAAAAATGTGGACACTTCATGTTGGCGTAAAAATGGAAGCAATCTCTTTTGCAAGCATTCCTTCACATATATTTCGCTATTAATTGTACCCGATGTCACGAATGAGCTGCTCCTTTTTCCACAACTGCAAATTGCCTGCCAAACAAAGAATTTCTTTGAGAATTTTGTCATTTTTTTTGATTTAAATTTTTCAACGACATTTCCTCGAGAATCGGCTGTATAAAATTCCTGCCCATGTAGCCATCGTCGTCCATTATGCAGCAATCGAATTTTTTAAAAAAATCTTGGTTCAGCTTTTTAGCTCGTTGTTTTGCGGTTTCATTCTTGACGGCCTTTACACCGGAACTTTTTGGACCTTGTACGTCTTCAGCCCAGCTTCTTTATTAGTCCTACGCACGAAAGATTCTGAGCAATCCGTCTTTCTCGCCAATTTCCTTCCGGATATGCTTGGATCTTTCTTTAAAATATTCACAACCTTCTTCGACTTTTCACGATCATGTGGGCCTTTTTTTACCAGAACCTTTCTTCCGATCAATACTCAGGTCTTCCTTAAAGCGGTTGATAACGCGAGAAATTGTCTTAGGGTTAGACTTAGGGTTAGACCTCCTTGGCAATTTTTTTAAAAGACCAACTAGGCTGTTTTTGAAAAATTTTAATTATATTTTCACGCACTTCCACTTCGTTTGCCATTTTCGCGTTAAATAAATTTTGTATTGACTATAACTGACACAAATTATTTTCTGCCATTTAATTCAGAGCTACTATGATCAAATTTTTTTAATTTGAATCTTGCAATAGCACATTATGGGAAGATATGTAACGGACAATTTTATTCGACGTAGTCCTTATATATAATCAAATAAAAAATTCAATAAAATCCCAAATAAACCAATAAAATTGAATAAAAATTTAAAAATGGAATAAAAATTAGACCGTTTCTCGTCCATATGACAAATTCAGTATATAGAAGAAAATGGCAACCAGATCCAAGACGGTGAATTTTTTCCACAAAGTATCTTTTAAACAGATGTTATTTAGCAGTTAGAGTCATCGAAAGGGTGGGAAGTAATAACTAACCGATAAATCCTATTGAAATTATGTTATTTATAAATAATCAAATAAAAAAATTCAATAATATCCCGAATAAACCAATAAAATGGAATAAAATTAAAAAATGTGGTAAAGTGGATTTTAATAAACATCCGGATTTTGTCTAGCCCTGATTCTACGTGACGATTACAATGTTTAATATAATATTTAGTTTCGATTTTTTTAACTCTGCTCTTAGTAGGTAAAGAGTAATAACAATTTTAAGGTTTTTTTGTATGGGAGGTGCCACGCCCCATTGTCCAATCCCGTCCATATTCTACGTGATGATCGGAGTTTTAAATATGAACAATGTATTTGATTTTTCTAATTCTACTCTTAGTATGTCAGGAGTTATAGCATTTTTAATGTTTTTGTTATTTGAAGGATGCCACGCCCCTTTATGCAATCCCGCCCACATTCTACGTGACGATTCTACCTTTTTAATATGAACCTTGGTTTCAATTTTCATAACTCTGGTCAGGAGTTATAGCATTTTTAAAGATATGGTTATATGGGAAGTTCCACGCCCCTTTATCAAATTCCGCCCACATTTAGCAAAAATATAAACAACAAAAAATACATTACTGAGCCCAATTTCATGACTGTGGGCTATCTTATACAGATATTTTGAATTTAAAGTTCGGTTTTTCCACGCCCATTTTTGTACCTTAGGAGGCAACTTTCAAAAAAATCCCTTCGTAGTCCGCTCTCACGTCGGGTAATCAACACCCTGTCCAAATTTCAAGTTCCTAAGGTCAAATTTAGATTTTCTCAATTTTCCGCCTTTTTCTTTCGGTTTTTCCGACTTTTATTTTTTCCTAAAACTCTCTTGCATTGACACGAACAAAATACAAAAAGAATCAGTCAAATCCGTCGGTTCGTTCTCCCGTGATGCTCTGGCACACACAGGACATTTCATTTTTTTATATATAGATTTTATATACTGTTTTGTACAGATGAACGGAACAACAACAGCTAGCTAACACTAAATCCACTCAATTCATCCAAAAACTCAAAAATCTTGTGTCCGGCCACTGTTTTAAAAATTACTTTTCTCGAACAAATGCCGGACCAAATTCGTTCAATTCTGGCTGTTGCAGATTGCCCACTGTAAGTTTCAGCTGAACAAGCTGACAAGATTCTCGAAGTTAGCAAAACACCTAGCATCAGCGGTGTTCGTTGTCCCACGTCCCAACCATCGATTTCCGAAGTGATCTTAAGGCTAATATCCGAACAAATGAAAACATTGCAAACTAAGATTGAAAAACTACAAGTCAACAGAAGAAGATCTGTATTCGAGAATCACCGTCCACTAGAAACCACAGAGTAACATATCGAAATCGTAATTGGTGTTGGTATCACAATCGATATGTAGAGAAATCAACGAGATGTACATTAGGTCGGGTCGGTCTTCATACAAAAAAAAAATTAAAAGTCCGCCCCTAAAATGAAAGATTATCTCGTAAAAGTGTAAAAAAAAATGTTTAATCCTCTAAAAACCGCCAAAATCGTTTTCACTTAAACACTATATTTGTAACTGTTTTGTTTATGAAGCAATCTAAACACTTCAACGGTAAAGTTTTATAATTTTACTAGACCATTAATAATATGACAGAAAAAACTAAAAACATAATAAACTGTATTGTTTTACATGTTTACATGTACATGTTTTTTACTTTACTTTTTTTTTTTTTTTACAAATTAACCAACTTTCAGGGGATGCCCCCTATTCATGCAATGCACAGTGTTGATCGTAAGAAAGGATTATAGGTTTAAGGGAGGGGGAAAGATAGAGTAGTGTCGGTGGATGTTTGTTTAAACTTCCCAATATTAAAACTGTTGGGAAAAACAGACGCGGGAGATTATTCCACAAACGTATCGTGCGACTGAAGAACGAATTCTCTCTGTAATGCGAGGTTCTGTTGAGAACCGAGTGGACTACGAAGGGGTGGCTTGGTTTGATGCCCTAGTAGAACGACAGAACACACGACCTGGTGGAATCAGGCCATGTATTTCCCTCGAACACTTACCATTGTAATACCTATAAAACAGGCTTACACACCCTACGGTTCTTCGGTGCTCAAGAGAACCAATAGAGTATGAAATATTTTCATCCCTTATTAAATATATTGCACGTTGGTGGATTCGATCCAGGAACTCCAAAGAAGATTTTGAAACCCCTGCCCCATATGTGCGAATTGTATTCCATCTTAGGCCGAATATAGGTGGTGTAGAGAAAGCGCAAGTCATCGGGAGTGAAGTATGTCTTACACCGTTTCAAAAATCAAGGCACTTGGTCGCTTCTTTCGACACATAAAATATGTGATCATTCCAACGGAGGTCACATTGAATATTACCAGAACGTCAAGAGCAGTTGACTGCGCAATATCCACAGATTCCATATTGAGGGGAGGGAGGGGTGAATCCATTCTTTTGTGAGATAACAGACAACATTGGGTCTTGCTTGCATTAAAATGAACTCTATTAGCAAGACCCCACTTTTACTCTCAATCTCCAAAGAGTTTGGACGCTTGTTGAACGAATATGAATGGCAAATGTTACTTTCATCTGCAAAGGAATGGATTGGGTTCTGGGTTGATGACAGAAGGTCATTGATAAAAACCAGAAATAGAGACGGGGATAGGACGGAACCCTGCGGAACTCCAGAATTGATGGAATGTTGTTCTGAAAAAACACCATCCATCGCAACTCGTATTGAACGACCTTGGAGAAAACTCGATATCCATCGAGTAAAAGAATTACCGACACCATATGAGATTAGTTTTGATACGAGGGTTTTATGCCACACTCGAAAAGCCTTGGAAATATCCAGAGCAACAACAACCTTACTTTCCCCGAAAAGGTGAATACAATTATTCCACTTTTCGGAGAGGACCGCCATCAAGTCACCTGTGGATCTGGTCCTACAGAAACCATATTGTCGGTCACTAAGTAATTCGTTTCGCTCTAGATAGTTCACAAGGTGGAAGTTAATTACGCTTTCCATTACCTTGGAGAGCGCAGAGCATATTGCAATGGGTCGGTAATTAGCAGGGTTCGTAACATCGCACTTTGTCGGAACTGGCTGGACATTGGCAACCTTCCAACAAGATGGAAAACTCCTATCGTGTAGGAGATGTTGAAAAGGTTACGCAACGGACAAGCCAGCGTTGACGCGCACTTCTTCAACACTTGGATAGATATGCCATCTAGCCCAGAGGCTTTGTTAATATTGAGGTTTGCTAAGACTTTGTTAACTGCCCGAGTTCGAAAATGTATCTCCGGCATTGCAGAAGAAACAAAATCGATGACGAGCAGTGGTTGATTAATATCTGGGAGAGTTGAATTATTTGCAAATAATTCTGCCAAGAGATTAGCTTTATCAACCAAGGTCAGTGAAGGTCTGGCCATTCATAATAAGAGTTGGAGTAGACGATGTCGTCTGATTCTTCACCCTTTTTACAAATGACCAGAAATTTTTACTACCCCTGATAGAGTAGGACCTTTTCGCGCGCGTTTTTTTCGTGAAGAAACTTTTCGCGCGAGATCACGGCATTACAGCGATTCCTAGCCTGTATGCGAGGTCTTTCTGTGTCAGCGTTCTTGTTAGAACGCCAATTATGAAAGGCTTCAGCTTTCGACCTGACTGCAATCCTGCAAGTCTCATTAAACCATGAGTGGTCCTTAGGTTTAATGCTAATTTTTTTTAGAAGGAATGAAGGACCGCATATCTAATAAAATAATATTTTGTACCATTAAAGCCGCGGCATTTATGTCTCTGTCTGTCGGTTCCTTCACCAATTGAGTGAGTTGATTGCACTCGGTAAACAGCTCAACATAACAACCCTCCTGTGTTGATAGACCCAAGTGGCTCAACCATGTGGCGTTGTGTACATTAAAGTCACCAGCAGCAACAATTTCACTGCCTGGAAACTGTTCCAATATATTTAAGATCGAATCCGATAAGGCATCCAACTTATTACAGGTAGATATACCTTATCTAAATTCGGATTCCTATAAATGAAACACAAGTGCATGATGTGTGAACAGATTTTAAATTTAATCCAAATAGTGTTAAATTCACTATCTGACACACTATGTTGTTGCTGCAACTGGTAAGCAACGTCACTACGAATATATAAGGAGAGACCCCTATGGACAGAGAATAATGGCAATAGGTGATAACCAGGTATGTGAAAATGCAGTGGATCTGCACCCTCACTAACCTTGGTCTCATCAAGTGACATTATTTGTGGCCTATTGACGGACACATACGCATATACAGAAAATAAATTCGTTCTCAGCCCACGAACGTTGCAAAAATCTATGCGAAAGTTTTGCGACATTTTTCCTACTGGGCAAGTTCAAAACAAACAAACATACTAATATCGGGCGGCAGTTGAGACAAACAGCGAGAACGTAAGCTACACAGTGGTGAGTGTTATGTCTTCACCATAAGTTACGAACTCTTAGCGTACAGTAGGATGGGGAAGGGACATAATACGAAAAAACAAATGTGCAATTGCAGCAGAAGGCAAAGAAACGCCCGTTGCGTAGGCAATTGTAAAAAGCGACGACGGCAGCAGACAGTATTGGTAGCTGGCAATGCAGTGAAATCGGTTTTTTTGTTGTTGATATATAGTTCTGGTGGTTAATTTTTGTTTATTGTTTGTGTTAATTTATTGAGTGTGTTTTGATTTTATTTATTTTAATGTTTTTATTGTTAAATGTGTAAATTGCCGTGGACGACACTTAGAACAAAATATTGCGCGGCACTCGACAATTATTAGGACAAACTCGACGGACAAAAATTTAACGAATTAAATAGATAAATAATAGAGGACGACACGTCCGTCTCCCATCGTTGCGCTGACGCTACTGCCCTCGATTCTCGAACTCGATCTTGGTATAAGGCGAAATTATGTTTGGAAGTTTTTTTTATAGTAAACCTATTATAGGTTCAGATTTTGACATTTTATCTGATCCTAAAAATTTCGAATGGCTACAGCTAAATTTACATCAGAACTTTCACTAGAAATCAATGTGATTCAAGATTCAAATGAGTATGATAAATTACTTGAAGCATATCCCTTGATCTATTCAGTTAATCGAATTAGCGAACTACCTGTTAATCCTAAGGATTATCACCATATTGAGACCACAAGTCCACCTGTCAAATCAAAAGTATGCAGGTTAGATCCAACAAGGCTTGAAATAGCAAAAAAGGAGTTTAAATATCTCCTTTATAATGGCATTATCAGATCCTCAAAAAGTGTTGGTCAAACGCACTTCACATTTTTCCTAAACCAAATAATGAGGAAAATGTGAAGTGCGTTTGACCAACAGCTTTTTGAGGATCTGATAATGCCATTAAAAAAGAGATATTTAAACTCCTTTTTTGCTATTTCAAGCCTTGTTGGATCCCATGTGGCGATTATAGGTCTTTAATTTGGATAACAGTTCCCGACAGGTATCCCATACAGTTTGTGACGGATTTCACAGCAAATCTACCCGGTAAAAATATTTACAAAACTCGATTTGGTCAAAGCATATTACCAAATATCAGTAAATCCATTTGACATAGAGAAATAACTGCCGTAGCCACACCCTTTGGACTGTTTAAATACGTTAAGATGCTCATCGGTTTACGAAACTCTGCACAAAGTTTTCAAAGATGGATGGACGACATTTGTCGTGAATTAAACTTTGTGTACGTATATATCGACGATATTTTGGTTGCATCGAAGTCAAAAGAAGAACACTTATAGCATTTAGACATGTTGTATCGCCGCTTAAACGATCATGGTACAATAATTAACCGAGCAAAATATTCATTTGGAGAATCCGAATTGAATTTTTGGGATTTCATTATACTGCGGATGGTCTCAAGCCAATGAAATCAAAAATCCAGGATATTCTAGATTTTCCAGGATGTAAAAAAAAAGAGAAGACAGAAATCAATCAGCCACAGAAGAAAATTTCAATTAATTAAAACTTATTGCGCAAATGCAACACTTTTGTCGTATTCTGAAATCGACTCGGAGATGGCCCTTAAAGTCGACACATCCAATATGGGTATAGGAGAGAGCAGAAAACCCCACACGCAAACTGTCCCCTGCTGAAAATTATAGTACATATGATAGAGAACTATTAGCAGCATACGCAGGCGTAAAATATTTTCGATTTATGTTAGAAGGACGAAATTTCGCAAAATACAATAAAAATGCGTTGAAAAGTAAGGACTGCGTCGAATAAAATTGTCCGTTACATATCTTCCCATAAAGTGCTATTGCAAGATTCAAATTAAAAAAAAATTGATCATAGTAGCTCTGAATTAAATGGCAGAAAATAATTTGTGTCAGTTATAGTCAATACAAAATTTATTTAACGCGAAAATGGCAAACGAGAAAATATAATTAAAAATTTTCAAAAACAACCTAGTTGGTCTTTTAAAACAATTGGGAAGGAGGTAGGGTCTAACTCTAAGACCATTTCTCGCGTTATCAACCGCTTTAAGGAAGACCTGAGTATTGATCGGAAGAAAGGTTCTGGTAAAAAAAAGGCCCACATGATCGTGAAAAGTCGAAAAAGGTTGTGAATATTTTAAAGAAAGATCCAAGCATATCCGGAAGGTAATTGGCGAGAAAGGCGGATTACTCAGAATCTTTCGTGCGCAGGACTAAGAAAGAAGCTGGGTTGAAAACGTACAAGTTCCAAAAAGTTCCGGTGTAAAGGCTGTCAAGAATGAAACCGCAAAACAACGAGCTAAAAAGCTGAACCAAGATTTTTTTTTAAAAATTCGATTGCTGCATAATGGACGACGAAACTTATGTTTTAGCGTACTTTTCTCAGCTCCCTGGGCAGGAATTTTATACAGCCGATTCTCGAGGAAATGTCGCTGAAAAATTCAAATCAAAAAAAAATTACAAAATTCCCAAAGAAATTCCTTGTTTGGCAGGCAATTTGCAGTCAGGCGAAATTTATGTGAAGGAATGCTTGCAAAAGAGATTGCTTCCATTTTTACGCCAACATGAAGTGTCCACATTTTTTTGGCCTGACCTCGCTTCATGTCACTACAGCAAAACGGCCTTAGAGTGGATCCAACAAAATGCAGTGATTTTGGTGCCAAGAGAAAATTGGAATCTCAATTTATAAATACATTTACTAAAAAAGAAATACGTGCGGATTTTTCAAGTATAATCAAAATGCGATGAAAAATATTTGGAAGTAGGTTAATTTCAAAATAATTTATTCAACAAATTCAGAACTTCAACCGACATCCAATAAATACGTGTGAAAATAAAAATAAGTATGTCATATATTAGCATTCTAAAAATACTGTATAAAAATAACTGTAAAACATTTATTTCAAAACATTTTCTTATAATAGTTTCACAAATATTTCGATATTTGTAAATACATTTGTGAAAATAAAGATAAGTAAATGTTATATAAATATTCTCAAAATGTTGTCGAAATCTATTTATTAGTAAGTTAATTTCCAAACATTTTTACTATTCGCTTATAAAAATGTTTATTGGGAAATTTCAAATCAAATAAATTGATTTTATTTAATATCACAAATATAAAATTCGAGTATTTATCGTAGCCTTTTTCAATTTATTTCTAGTTCTTGCATATGTTTAATTGTCCAAAAGTTATACGTATTTTCATTAATAGAATACTGTTTTTATTACGATTAAACCAATTTTCTCGGACCCTAACAATGCAATGTTATGTGAAACAATGCTATGAAAATTGTCCAACCGGGACCTAATGACCCTTCAAACGTTCCTGAAGGAAACTCCGTTATAAGAAGATCGTACACCCGATATCTTACCTAGTTTAGGCCTCGTCAGATACCGATTTTTCTTCAATAATGACATGATATGTTCATGAGTATGGCCCAACAGAAATCTACCTCCGCTACCCCCTTTATTATGAAGTTGGATAAAACCCCCCATGAGCAAATCCTGTGCACGGGCCCGGTAGGAAGGTATACATTTGGGAATGTATACCAGAGTTCGGAAAGTCACATAAATGAATACACATAATAATACGAATACATAAAATGATTACGCATTTTATCTTTTTCTCATACTCATAAAAGTACAAGGCCAAATTGTATAAACATGGTGCTCATTTTTTGTATGTATGCAACGAGTAAGCGGTGTTCCCAGACGAGTTGCGTTGAAACTTAAATTTTTATTTAAGTTTTATAAATAATGCGCGATTTACATTGGCTGCATTCAGCGATCTCAACAGTTTCGAAATTGCCGTTTATAATTATTTGAGTTAAAATGTGATTGAATGTCATCGTATGTTATCGATAACAAAACATGGACAGTTCTGATTTTATGAATGAAATAGCACAAAGGAAGAAGTTATTTAAAATCAATCACAAATGTTACGTCTATGAATTAACAGTCACAAAAAATCATGATGACTTGACTATGTGCACCATTATACATTCGGGTTACATTCGCCAGACTTCATTCGCCAAAAAACGGGGAAAGTCAAGCGAACGTAAAAAAAGGTGCAACACTCAACTACATTTCATTCGCTTCAAGTGTCAAATTCAAGCGAATCAACAGATGATGTGACGAATCGGCGAACGTATCCTAATCTACTATTTTTAAGTTTTTTCTTATAATTTTAGATTTTTATGCTACTGCGTTTTTGTTTATTAGGATTCTCCTGATTTTTAATTTTTTTTTATCCTTAAGAGTTTTTTGTACTCCAACTAATAAATGAGTTAAACGTATATCATTTTTTTTTGTTAAACATATTTATTTTGAAATATAATAATCCAAACAAACATTAGGAAAATCCGCAAAGTACTCGCAGAGATATCTCAAAAAGTATGAAGCAAGTTTTACTCATAGTTTACTCAAATCTGTACTTAAGTATACCTAGCTATTTTCATAAAATCATATAAAGGATAACTCGAAATTTTCGCAATTTTCTGATTTTTATTGGTAGTAAAATTCTTCAACATTTAAAAACCTTAGCTCGGAAAAATCCATGTATTTGCGGAAGGCGTGCGCGAGGAAACGTGTTATAAAGTGACCGGTGCGTGCAAACAAATAGAATTCCGAAGAGTTTGGTCCAATTAATTGAAAAACCTAGAAGATGAAATTTAAAGGTGTCTTAATAAAATATTTGCTAACTTACACGATATCACAAGAGTCAACTTCAGCTCCATGCCGAGACTGGGCCCCTCGACAATTGAACATGCACGGTGGTAAAGAAGAGCGGCGTCACAAAGGCCACCACCATTGGTGAGAACGATGGCAGCAGAAGCGACGTCATGCAGGCAACAAACACAAACTCTTCCTTAAGCGGTGCAACTATATGATTGTTTATCCAGATTATATAGCGCAGCGAGCTTCCAAAACTTAAGATCTTCAGTAGTAATTTAAAATTAGCTTCTAAGTATATTTAAAATTTAAAAAACTCACCTAAAATAAGCGCACCGTGGTGTCATGCTGCACCTTTACACAGAGTGGACCGACGAAGAGCAGCTCGTTGTTTGCTTTTTGGATTTGAATTTATAAAAATACTCAATGAGACAGTGCCAAACTAATTTTTGATATTTTTGTTTTTGGCAAATTCCACAAAACATGTAATAAACAGCTGTTAGAAAATTTTAGGGTTTCTTTAAACCAAAATAAAAAAGTATTGCTACAAATAAAAAAAAACTACTTTTAAAAAATAAAAGTATTTAATTGTAAGTAAAAATAGTACCAATATTAATATTTAAAAACATATTTAACTATAAATTTTAAATAATGTGAATTGTTGCGAAGTTTATTTTTAAAATTTTTGAGCTTTTAGACAAAAAAAATAGTAAAAAGAACCGAAAAAATATTATTGGTCTGAATGAAGTTATCGTTTTTTAAACTATAAATAATATAAAATATAATAATATAATATAATATAAAAAGAATTTTATAACAACAAAAATTAGATATTAAGATAAAATTGTATGTGTTCTAAAAAAAAGGCTGTTCTAAAAGCAACATGATACTATTTTTTCAACTCTGAAATGGTAATTTTATCCGTTAATGTTGTAAGTGTTGCTCACTTTTAAAACCATAAAAATTAGTACATACGCCAGTTCATTCGCCAAATTGCGTTCGCTTCGCCAAAGTATTCGCTTCTCCAAGTACATTCGCTTCGCCAATCATAATAGGCCCCTATATTTGCATTTTTTAGCCTTTTTTTAGAAATATATCAATACAGATTGTCCACACTGATCGCTGCATATACAAACAACAAACATATGCGAATATAACAAAACAGCATCCAAGTTTGTGATCTTTGTATTCGAGAACTTATTTTTGTACAACAGTACTGTGTTGCTAGCAGTGTTTTGCTGCTGTGTTGCGAACATCATGATGACTTGACTTGTGAAGTCCAGAATTTATGTGCACCATTATCATGTGCGCGTTCGGAAAAAAAATATTTTGAATTTAAATTTGTTTAAAATTATTTTAAACTTCGAAACGTAATTTTTTAACTGTCAATATTTAAGAATATTTCTTTTTTCCCCATCTTTTTATTAATTTATGAACTCTCTTTTATAAATGCACTAATGCCAAAACCTACGCACATCTCAGCCTACAAACATTAAACAAATTACAACGTTTTTCCAATTAACGCGAAATCAAGATATAAATGTTGCATTGTGCAATCTCAATACGGGATTTTTTTATACATATTTTTTAAATGTATTTCAATAACTTTATAATCATTCCAAATAATGAATAAAAAAAAAGAAAATTTGATATAAATGTTAAAATAGTAAATAATATTTATATTTGCATTTTTTTAGAGTTTTTTTTAGAAATATATCAGTACAGATTGTCAACACTGATCGCTGCATATACAAACAACAAACATATGCGAATATAACAAGACAGCATCCAAGCTTGTGATCTTTTTATTCGAGAACTTATTTTTGTACAAATTGTACTGTGTTGCTAGAAGTGTTTTGCTGCTGATTTGCGTCTAGTTGTTATCATGCGATATATACAGGGTGTCACGAAAACTTCAATGTGCCTGTATATGTATATTATATATACATAATGACGTCGCTGTTTTAAAAATCATGTAATATACGTATAAATTTAGCAAAAATTAATCATGATATCCAGCAAAAAATAATAAAAATGATTTGGTATATGTTATATATGATTATAGCAGGGAAAAAATGTTTGGATTTTTAATTCGCTTTTATTTGTTATAATACTTAGTAATTTAAAACGCGAGATATTTGCAAACCATTTTTTACCACATTTTTTGACCACCTTATTGATAGCTCGGTAAAAATGTTATTGGTTGATATCTCATAAAATGATGCATAGAAAATTTTAAAACCAACATTTTATAATGTTGAAGGTCATTTCCCATAATATGCTTGAACATTTGTTGGCAGATTTGGAATTTTTATTTAAGGTGTATGTCAATCGATAGGCACTTTAAAAACAAACATTTTATGCCTTTACATAAATATTTTATCTTGTACATATAAAAAGTTATAGCAAAAAAACAATATCAATTATATAATTCTACACGACATTTCAAAAATACCACAGATGGGAAGATTCCAACAGAAATGGCAACAATGATGTTACACTTTGCAAGCCTGTAGAGCATACACACAGAAAAAAAAGTGTGTAAATATAACTAAAATGTTAATCAATCCAATTAATTTTTAATTGAAACTCAGCCGATGTAACTTTTAGTAGCATTGAATCCCATATTCGTAATAATGAGAATATGTTAATTGGAGAAACATTAATTAATTTTTTTGTCATATTGATTATATTTTTTATTGGGTATTTTTAAATCATTAATTAATTAATTAGTAACATCAATTAAAAATTTCATTCGATAGAAATTGGATCATTTAAATATTTTGTTAAATTAAATAAAATATTTGTCGAATATATAACATAAAATAAATATTAAATAAGTATTTATACTGTTTGATATGCTTTGTAAATGTTTTACCGAAGTCAGTTTTCACAACTTCTGCAGGTGGGCCAATTAATTGAGTCAAACATAAAATTTGATATTCGCTTTTTAATGATTCAATATGCAACAAAATGAGCATCATAAGCTGTTTGTTCAAATTCTTGACCTCAAAAATAAATTGAATGTAAATAAATAATGTAAAATAAATAATGTAATATTCTGTTTTAAAACCGCAACGTAGAAGAAAATAATGTTAGAAGAAACTGAACGACGCCGCCGACGCACGAGACGCACAAACAAAAAACAAAATGAAAGCCAGAAGAAAAAAACAGTGTTGCAATTTAAGAAAATAAATAAATCAAAAGTAACAAATAAAAGTAGTTAATACTATTAAAGATTTAGTTGTATTGAAATTATATTAAATTAATTCCTATTAATATTTTAATTAAAAATATGTGTAAATACAATTAATTAATTAGTAAATACATTCATATTTTTAATTGGAATACGATTTTGTTTGCTATTAATATCAATTGTTATATATACGTACAATATTTTTTTCTGTGTAGTTGCCAACCAACATTCCCACGAAAAATAAAAATAAATACCTTTTTCCCATACGACTTATTAAAAATTCCCACGTGGTAATTTTGGTTGAGTTAATTCCCACAGCACATGAAAATTACCACAAAAATTCCCATAACACATGAACATTACCACAAAATTCCCACAGTCATTAAAAATTACCACAGAAAGTAAAATTAACTCAAAAATACCAGATCAATTTATAAATACCAAGAAAATTCTTAAATGAATTAAATATGAACATAAAAATCACATGGGAATTGAAAACCACTAAGAAAATTATTGCATACATTTAAAATTTACCACAAAAGTAATAAAAATCCAAATAAAAAAGCTTGAACAAATGTTGGGTCTCGAAAGAGTGTTATTATTTGCAAATGCTAAATTAATTGTGAAAATAATATAAAGTTAATCAATGTATTTTAAATCATTGTATTTAAAATGTTTATTTAATTTTTTTGTAAACTATTCCAATAATCATCGTCAACTGCGTTAGATGTATCGATTTCCATATATAAGCGATGCAGTTCACTATTTTTCAACTCTGAACTGTCTTCATTATAATAGATATCTGCTAGTTCCAAAAGTACTAATGCAGCGAGTGCTGTTGCGAAAGATTATGCAACAGCAATATTTTTGTTGCAACTTGTGCAAATTTTGATGTTGAAACACAAATACATGTTTCTTATATTTTTCCACAATTATCTTTTTTGCTTATGGTTAAATTTATTTATTTTAATATATTAAAAAGTAAACAACAATTTACCACGACTTCTTAAATAATCCTGAAATGTCTTCAGGTTGTGGAGTCTTGGGAAGCTTTCTACGTCCACTCATTTTTACCTTAAACAACGAACACTTTCTATTATTTTAAAATAGGCACGGACTTATTTTTGAATTAACGTCTTCACTGATCCTATTTTCACTTTGCAAATCGGTGCGTTCGAAATGTTGATAGCATTAAATTTACATTTAGTGTGTTCTTAAATTGAGTTACATAAAAAAACTGTGTGAAAAAACATTCCCACAGCCATTAAAAATTTCAATGGGAATTACCTTTCCCACAGCGACTAAAAATTCCCACAAATGGGAAATTTCCCACGGAACTGGCAACTATGCTGTACAGTGAGTAGATCAACGCATTCTCTTTGTCCTTGAACAAATATGAGTTGACGAAATTGAGAGTTTGCTTGTTGCACTCTCTCATGTGTAATGCGGATGGAGAGGTGAAACGCAAAACTCTCTTGTGAGTAGCAAAATCTCTACTCACAAAACGCGACTCTCTTATGAGTTGTGAGTTTGCTACTCACTCATGAGGTGAGTAGCAACGAGAAAAAAATATTTTGCAAAACTCATGAATTTGAGTGAGCGTGAGTGAGGATTTCCGAACTCTGATGTATACCCATTTAGGAAGGTATATACTTTAGAAACCAAATTCAATTTGTGTATCATAAAGATGATCAAAATCTCGTTTGAAAACTACTTCAGATATACTCAACGTATTTTTAATGATTATTTTCACTTTTCAAGTCAGTATATTTCGGAAACCATAAATCCAAAATATTTTAATCTGATTTTTTTTAAGTATTAACATTTGTACCAAGTTTGACATTTCACCTAGTTTTTTGTACCATTTATTCAAGAAGTAAAATGTAATAGTTACTTGACCAACTAACTAAAAGTCATCAAATAAATTTTGTTTCAATATCGATTTTATTGCATTTTCAGCCATATACATTTGTTACCTTTCTAATCGAATAATCGTGGATTTTCTAAGTTAACTACACTCTAAAAAATGATTGTAGCCAATTTCATGCTTTTTTAGGTGTTATGCTAAAATAAGTATTGCAAAAACAGCTGCAGAGCGTGTACTTTTTTACTCAAAAATAAAAATTAGGATGCGGGGCGTTGTGCTTAATTTGTTGTGCTTAATTTGTTGTGCAGCAAACATAGTGTTCTTGCGATGGAAACGATAGACTCTAAAACTGAGTCGCAAAGTGGTTTATGCCGTTAATTCATGGTTAATGTAATTTAAATTCGATAGACGGGATAAGATCTTATGTTAGTAATGTTTTACTCTCGTAGGTTAGCCAAGAGGTAGCGAAGTAATAATAATTTTTATTTTTGATGTGGACAGTCGCTGGGATCGAATCAGTGATTTTTCAGCTCATGTCCAACGCAGAAACCAATCGAGCCACCGACGCTACAGTATGACCAAAATAGATTCACCCAAAAAAGTTCCAATGACGCACTCGGGTGCTTTTATAATCCCACTGGAACAGATGCACCCAAAAAAGTTCCAAGGACGCATTCGGGTGCTTTTGTGGAACAGATTAACCCAACAAAGTTCCAATGACGAAATTGGGTGCTTTTGTAATCCCACTGGAACAGATTCACCCAAAAATATAGTACGAGTCTTCGACGAAAACTAATTCACCAAGACTTGGCCGCCCAAGCTTGGCTAAGCATTGGCCACGTTGTAAAGTCCGGCAGTTACTACATGGACTGTTATTGAATGCATCGGTACCTCAACTTCCAATTTATAAAATAACTTAATATTAATAGTATATTAAAGTTAAAGTGTTATGCATGCATTTATAGATTTCAAACATGCAACATTAGATTTCCTGACCTTTCTAGTTGTGATACTTTCAATAACAAAGAGTTTTTTTTCTTAACGAAATTTGTTTTCATCCATCTTCCATCGAAGGTATTCACTAACATGACCCAAATTTGTATTTGAGTATCGTTTTCATCGTCAGAAAATCATTTTTGCTTCGAAACAAATTACGCACAACGCTCCGCACCCTAATTTTTATTTTTGAGTAAAAAAAAGTATAAATCAAAAATAATCGTTATTCTTGAGCAAAAAAAAATAAAAATTAATTTTTAATTTTTATTTTTGAATATGAAAATAAAAATTGAAATTTGACTTTTATTTCTGAGCAAAATTTAAAAAATCAAAAATAATCGTTATTACTGAACAAAAAAAAGTTTTGCTCAAAAATAATTTTTAATTTTGATTTTTTTGTGTATTACTCGTAACTATTATAGTCCCTGCTAAGAATAGTTATGAAAATCGACAAATTTATAAATTACTTTTCACTCATTCATTGAAAATAGTGATGAGAGTTTTTTGAGTACCAAGCAAATACGTAATGAATGGCTTTTTGTCTCATTTTCTAGCGAGAAACAACGCTATATAATAAGTTATTATTTTACGCACTTTTAGCGTAATTTTTTTATATTTCATCGTGACGGGATTTTACTATTATAATTGTAGCTAATCTATTGCCAACTATAATAGTAGTATATTCCCACCATTTTTTGTTAGAGTGTAGTTTAAAAAAAACTATTAATCACTATATAAATTTTGAACTAAAATGATATATATGCAAAAATCCATAAGCAGCAATCCCTAAGTAGAAATTATAAATTTAATTTTTATGTGAAAAAAAGTAAAAAATTCAGATTTTTCAAATCTTCGGGAGGTATTTCAAAACTGTACGGAAAACCAAAATGTTATTGAAGGATTTCTGGTTAAAAGTTAATTTTTTTTCATGTAAAACCTTTTTTTTTAGCTAATAACTACTTCAATTATAATTTGAAACAATCATAACCTTATAACGCAGAGCCGATTGGACATACTTTAAAACTTTTGTTTGTGAATATTTGATTTTTAATTATGAAAAATACAGAAACTCATATAAAACTATGAAATGTCGAACTTTCAAAAATGCTATTTGGACTTACAGTTTTACATCGAATATATACAAAAAAATATGGTGCTTTTAGTATAAACAATTTAAAGTCAAATTCAAATTTGAAATCATCTTTTTGACAATTTATTCTATACAAAAATTTTAAAAAAAGTCGAATTTTTTTGAAGTCGATTTATTAAAGTTGACTTAAAATTGTCTATGGTTATGCGTCTATTATGTTTAAATTCGATTTTATATTGATACCACGACACAAAATTTACGTAATTTTTCAGGAATATTTAGGGCATATTTCCGGTCAACACACAGATAAATGGAATATTTTGGGAAGTGTATAGCAGGTTGTAAAATTTTGTGGAATTTTACTGGCAGATTCACCGTATATTTTGGGATCGGCCTTTGTCTGTTTAAAATATGTGGAAAAAATGTTTTTAAACTGCCTCGACTCTGCCAAAAATTTTTGTCTTGGGACCTTTTGATATAGGACTCAAAATATTTAAAACTCGAATTGTGTATTCTTCACAATCTTAGTCAGAATACAATGGCGCATATTCGTAAACAATTTAAAGTCATCTTTAAAATAAAAGTTACCCGCTATTGTGGACAATTTTAACAATGATTAAAATGTCAAAAAGTTTATTTTAAAAGTCGCAAAATTAAAAAAAGCGAACAATTAAACAGGCGCATAATTTACAGAATATTAGTAATCTGAAGATAGGTAGTAATTTTTACACAAAGGCGCAATGTAGAGAGAAAAGCTTCAAAAGGCGTAAACTATTAAAATAGCAATCAAAATTAAAACAGCGCATAACTTACAGAATTTTATCGTCTTTACAAGCGCAAAATTATCAAAACAAACACAAAATGAAAATGACGCATATTTACAAAAGGCGCAAAAACTCTGTAAATTAAGATAATTTTTCAATTTTGTGTGTGCTCTTTTAAAAAGGCCCAAAAATCCATTTTGTATTTTTGAAAATGTTGCGCCTTTGTCTATATTTTGCGTTCTTTTAGAAAGGCCCAAAATTTCTGTAAATTAGGCGCATTTTCCATTTTGTAATGTTTGGAAAATTTTTGCATTTCTCTATATTTTGCGCCCTTCTGTAGAGGCGCAAAAATTTTGGAAATTAGGCGCATTTGCAATTTTATGCTTTTTAGAAAACTTTGCGCCTTTTTCTATATTTTTGCGCCCTTCTGTAGAAACATTTTGTAAATAAGGCGCATTTGCAATTTTATGTTTTTTTGAAAATTTTGCGCTTTTCTCTATATTTTGCGCCCTTCTGTAGAGGTGCAAAAATTTGATAACTTAGGCGCATTTGCAAATTTATTCTTTTTTGTGAATTTTGCGCCTTTCTCTATATTTTGTGCCCTTCTGTAGATCGGCCCCCTCGCGCATAACAATACCTTTTTTCATCAAGTAATATTGTTTTTATTCATATAATTTTAAATTTATTGTAAAGTTTTGAATTTCTCTTGGCTATATATCAAATGGTAGCGCATAGTTTTGTACCTCTAACACCGAAAAGAAAATTACATTATTGTTTTTGGGTTGACTATTAAAAGTAAAAGTAGAGAAAAATAATTAAAACTTAAAAATATTAAAAACTGGACACTATTTAACAAAGCCGTATTCGGAATCAGCTCCAGTAACAAATAAATGCGCAATCAGAATAAAACAAGAAACAAAAATTTGCAGAGAAGAGTCGCAAGACATTCCACACTAAATCTACCAGAGTTCAAAACTCACCTTCAAAAAATTAATCAATAATTACTTTTTGTGGTTGTAGAAAAAACTCTTGACCGTAGAATACTGCTAACCCCGTTTTAAGGATAATAACAAAAATCCGATCTCTTTGCTAATTTTTAAATTTCGTACAGTAAAATTTTATGTTAGGATATTTAAACATTTTCCACATCGATATCGCAATGTTTTTCAAATTAATCTCTATATATTTGAACTATTTGATGCAATATTAATCCAGAATAGTTTTTATTATCGTTTCGAAAAAAAAACTGCGATATGTCGCTTTGAACTATTTTTGCAGTTTTAGTAAGATTAAGGCCTTCGATATTGGTACGAGCTCTAATTCGATATCGTACATTGGTACGAGATCTAATTCGATATCGTTGTCCACATAAAAAGTCTCTAGTGTTTGAAATATACTCCATTGTAAATACCCCAGACAAATTTTTTAGCATTATCAAAGAAGTTCGAACATTTTTTGATATATTTCAATCATACAAAAATCGCACCACTTTTTGTAAAAAAATTTCGCCTGCGTTGCTTTTCACAAAAATCAATGGAAAATTTTATCATCTTAACATTATATTTTATTTTACAACCTAATAATCAAATGTAAAAAACGAGCGAATTTTTTTGTTATGCTACAAAAATGTGACCCGCCTCATCTTTTGAGTTGCCAATGCGGCCCGTGATGCCAAATGAGTTTGACATGCCTGGTATAGAGGATAATAAAAATTGCAAAATTTCACTAATGAAAAAAAAAAATAATAAAAACCCCATGTAATATTCATTCAAGAAAAAATGTGAACCAGTACGTGAAATATTCAACCCAAAAAAAGATATCTCCATTGTAGCTGCGAATTGGTTACAACGTTGGGCGATTATACATTCAATGTATGAGTATTAAATTCAATATAAGAACGCTTATGATATGAGAAACGCGGATGGGTTATCAAGACTCCCAATGATGGAGGAAACAAAGATAATAAAATTGACTTTTGCGAATTTACAAATGATTTGCCTCTTAATATGGATGAAATTAAAGAAAACACAACAACGATAAATTACTGTACGAGGTGAAGAGATTCGCTGAGAAAGGTTGGCTCAATGATCATGAAATATAAGAAATCGCTACCGAAAATGAATGCGTTTTCTATGTGGATAGGATAATTATTCCACAGTTATTAAGAAACGAGGTGTTAGAGGAACTTCATGGTATTACTCATGTAGAAATAGTTCGAATGAAAGCCATATCGCGTTCGTTCGTGTGGTGGCCAAATATTGATAAAGAGATTGAATCATGGGTAGGAATAGGTGACTATTGTCAACTAACTCAAAATATCAGTAAACATATAAATTGTTCATGGCCAAATACCACCTACCCCATAAAAAGAGCACATATAGATTTTTTGTAAATTTCAAAATATCGTAGTTTTGACTTGTGACAGTTTCTCTAAATGGATCGATGCTATAATAATGAAATCGACTACAGTAAAGGCAGTATGTGAAAACTGCGTCAAATATTTTGTATTTTCGGATTACCAAAAAAATTAGTCTCAGATAATGGTCCTCCATTTTCGTCATTTTAATTCAAGAAATTTTGCAAACAGAACGGAATTGTATGCACAAATTCTCCACCGTATCACCCACAATCCAACGGCAGTGCAGAACGACCATTCAAATCAACAAAGAAAAAAATGATTTTGGATACGAAGATGCAAGGGAAACTATTATTATCGAGTTTTAGCTAATACAGCTAGCTTGCACTTTCAAAGCATAAATGCTTGAAAAAATTTACCCACTAATAGTAGTTGTGCTCGTAACAAACGCATGCAGTTGCTAAAAATCTAGAATATTATTTTTGTTAATAAAGCTTCAATCTACATTTGAGTTGACTTCTTGACAGATTGACATTAAAATATGTGCAATTATTAACTATATTACACATACGGTTAAAAGGTGATGATACAACATAATTTGTTCTATTAAATGGAAGATAGAATAATGTATCACCATTTCTACTACTTCTACGATTTAGGTTAAAGGTAATATATCGTAGAAGCTCTGGTGAATCCAATTTGCCAGTAATGAGTTGATGTATATAGATTACATCTACGATCATCAAGTGAATTTAAACCAACCCAATTTAAACCATTGAGAGCGAATCGTAGAAAGTTTTTTTTTTGTATACGTTCGATACGATCAATGTGTACTTTATAAAAAGGAGACCATACTTGACTTGCATATTCTAGATGACAACGTACTAGAGTATTATATAGAGTTAATGTAGTCAAAGGACTAATTCTTTAGCCCAGCGCTTGATAAAACCAAGCAATGAAGAGGTTTTTTAAATATATGTTCAATATGAAGTTTGAACGATAAAGTGGGATCAACAAACAGACCTAGATCCTTTACTATATGTACTCGACTTACATTTTCCTCTTTTAACGTATAGTTATACTCTATATTGTTTCTCTTTAGAGAAAATACCATAGACTGACACTTATCTGGATTAAGTACCAAGTGGTTCTTAAAAGACCAAATCTCAAAAAAATTTAAATCTGTAGTAATTTAGCGTCCTTCTTAACCTAGATAGCCTTATAAATTTTCATGTCATCGGCACAAATTAATAGATTGGAGTACTTTATATTGTATATGACATCATTAATCGCCAAAATAAATAAAAGAGGTCCAAGATGGCGACCCTGAGGTACCCCGGATATTGCAATAAAAGGTGAAGATAAAACTTTTCTGAAACGTATTTGATATGACCGATCAGATAAATAAGATTGTATCCATTTCACAAAGAATTCTGGAAAACCAAGTATCTTTAATTTGAACAAAATTAAATTGTGAGGAAGTTTGTCGAAAGCTTTACTGAAGCCAGTTGTGAATGAGGTGAAATCCAGTTTCGCCAGTTGTGAATGAGGTGAAATCCAGTAGGTTTAATACCTTGGATCTACCGGTAACAAATCCATGCTGACGTGTTGTAATTACATGTTTACAATGTATTTTTACATGATCATACACAATGCGTTCAAACAATTTCGGGATAGATGAGAGTTTAGAAATTGGTCTATAATTGGTAACATCGTTTTTGCATCCTTTTTTAAAAATTGGACTTATAAATGAGTTTTTCCAAAATTTTGAAAAATTACCTTCATTAATTGATTTTTTAAATATGATACTCAGGGGCATACATAACGACGCACCACAGTTCTTTAAAACTGTAGCAGGAATACCGTCTGGCCCAGAGCTATAATCATCATCAATTGAGGAAATGTATTGCAAGATTAAATCCGGTGTAAAGGACATAGAATCTAGTAAAGTTTTGGGTGCTGAGTGCATGTATTGAAAATAGTTATTATCAATAATGAACGAATCACTACTAAACTGTTTAAAAATGCTAGCAAATAAGCCACCACATATAATATCAGGGTCACTTGTGAACTCCTCGTTATTTTTAAATGATCACTTTTATTTTTAGTATTAATAAAACCACAAAACTTCTTAGGGTCTGATAATATTGTAAGCTTCATTTTTTCAACACAATCAGAATAAAGTGATGAAATATGATAGTGTATGTTTCTAGGTCATTTGGATTTTGACTATTGACATATCTATTCCATGCTCTATTTCTAGAATTACGTAAAATCTTTAATTCTTTGGTGTACCATGGATACGATGATTGCTTAGAAAATTTCAGACTGTAAGGTACCGATAGTGCAATACAAGAAAATAGTCCAAAGTAAAACAAAATTTATGGAACAATCGAGTTGATTATTGTCAATATAGTTTGATAAAAAATCATGTTTTGCAAATAACAATTCATTCATTTTAGCATAATCTGCTTTCGCAAAATTAAATGCATATACTTTATCTGAAGATCGAGAATTAATTATATTATCTCTATCAGATTGGTAATAAATTGTTAAAGGTGGATGATAATTATCAATGCCTGTTAGATCATGAATAGACCGTTTAACAACCTAATTATTACTGTCAGTAGTGAAAACAGTAGTGAGACAGTTAGTAATACAACTTACTTGTTGTAAGTCAGATGAGATAGTGTCAACAAAAATTTGTTCTTATCGGGTTTTAGAGTTAGACGCACAGTAATATGTATCATCGTCAGATCTATGCCATTTTAAATCAGGTAGATATAAAATCTCCCATCATTAAAATATCGTCAGAACTATTAAGTAAATCTAGTACAAAATCAACTGACTTCGATAAAGTCTCAAAGACTTCAACATTACTTTTAAGAGGAATATATGCATTTAAGATATATACACAGGAATTGTGTAATACAATCTTAACACAAATAAGTTCTAATGTAGAAGCAACAGGTATTTCTACTAAGGAACTTATAAAAGTATTTTTGAATGCAATTAAAAAAACCACCACCGACTGGAGAATTTACACACTCAAACCGATCTTTTCTAAAGATATTGAAACTATTATCAAATATTTCAATACTTAAATAGCTATTATTTAACCAAGTCTCAGTAAATGCAATAAAATCGTATTCAAAAGTTTGAGTAGCTAAAAAAATATCTCGAGTCTTTAAGCGCAAACCCCTTACGTTTTGATAGTAAAGGGTGATTCGCTATAGTTTTTTTAATTTTGGTGTGCAGTTTTCGTTGGTTTGTTGACTTTTTTTTTGTTTGAATTCAGAAACAAAAATTTTGTCTGCCCGAAGATTTGAGCGAATAACATCCGCAGCATATTCTGTAGCGATTGATACAGAGATGGCCTGTTACCAATTTTTTTACATGGTATGTAGGTTTCAGCAAGTACTAGATTATTTGTTTTTAAAAAGCTGATTATGTTGTCAGTAGTCGTGTCACGCATTAATCTAGAAATAAAAATCCTTTTTAATTTAGGTATTGCCTTAATATTGATAATATTATTAGTGCAGTTTTTAAGCAGGCTTACTGCTACTGTTGTAACTAAATGTCGGTTGCCTTTGCGTGTAGCCAAATGTCGCAACGTTCCTTTTATACTTACCCATGATGTCCTACCCAAATGTCCAACGTTGTAGTTCTGTTTCTATTAATCAAAATAATTTAAACAAGTCTTTTCTTCTAAGACATACTTTTATTTAAACTAAAGTTCTAACACGTCTTCAACGTCCAACTTATAACTCTAACTCACAACTAACAACTCATTTTACAACTGACTTAAACTATTATATAAAGGCATGTTCCAAATCAACATGTTCCGGCTGAGTGCAAATTCCAATCAACGAATTTACTTCCGTAAAGACGCTGCCAGCCAATCGCGCTGCAGCTGGTTTGACCCAGCTTCGCCAATACTGTTGGCTAACAGTGCCCTACATTGCACCTTACTGCAACTTCACGATAACTGCATGAGTTAGTCATCGCGGAAGTAGGTCATGATACGATTAAAATATTAACGTGTAGTGACTTACGAAAACACACTATGTTGACTTACAACAACCTCCACCCTTATTTTAAGAAAAAATTATTATTAAAATGAATAATAGTTTTTTCTTTTACATCATTAATATCATCGTATAAAGCATTACATACTATATAAAAAAAAATATATAAATAAAGTTGATCTGGTTACCGCTTTGCACTTTCTGCGTTTTGTGTTGTTCCGTTGCTATTTTTAATTATACATATCAGACATTATGCTTAATTTTTTGCAACGATTTGTTTACTTTAACTTGGAAATATTTTGCGATATTTTAATTTAAATATTTAAATTTATTTTTGTTGACTATTGTTTTGCTTAGTAATTTATTAGTTTACTTTCTTTTTTATTCTAATTTATATTGTTGAAATTTTGTAATGTTTGTTAACATGTTTTACTTTTACTATATTCTACTTCAATTTTCCTTATTTTACTTTAATTTTCGTCCAGTTTACTTTCACTTCCATTTTCTTTTAATTTTCGTCTAGTTTACTTTTATTAACACTAATTTATTGTTACTTTAATTTTTCTACGTTTTTTTTTTTAATTTTACTATATTTCAACTTCAATCTACATTAACTTTAATTTTTACATAGTTATAATATTTTAATAACATTAACATGACATGAACTTCTGCGATCGCTGGTTCTGTTACTCGTGTATATTAGGTTGGCTGCATTTCAACTCTCGATTTCTTCTCTGAATAGTATTGGCAATAGTCTTAACTGTTGAAAAATGTTCGTCGTCTGCCAAGTAAATCGTAATTAGTTGAGAGCGGATACTAAAATGGATAATTTTGTAATTGTATATTTCTGGATCTTATTATAACTTGGGTTCCTCTAGCGAGTTCTTCTATCGATCAGGAATTACCATCTTTTAATTATACATAGATGTTGTCGTTTTCATTTAACATTCTTGTTTTCGTATGGAATAGATCCCTCAACTTATAATATTAGCGCGTTATTTGAGCGTGACCTTTTTTAATTATATGTATGTAAAAATGTAAAACGTTGTTATCTCATTATGGTACAATAGTCGCAACTTTGCATGTATGTCAAATTTCTACATCCATATGTATAGTGTATCTCCTTCTTTCTCTTAATAATTCATCTGATTGACGTCCAATTGTTGTCGTTCGAACCATAACTCTCACATGTTGTTTCATACTTCATTACATAACATTACCATTTCATACCTTTTCCCAACAACGATCTTCCTTGACGTGCATTAATTGTACTTTTTTTACTTTGTAATTCTTCGTTTAGCTGTGTCCCTTCGTCTATTTGTTACTTCTTCGTCTCTTCGTTTGCATCTTGCCAGAATCAGGATTATAAAATCTTTAAATTGTATATATAATTTATTTTTAATCTTCTCTTTAACTTATTTCTATTTATGTTATCTATTTATGTATCAGAATAATGAATTACGTGTATATTTTACTTATGTGTGTTTATTAAGCTACTACTATTTCCTACATGTTTTATTGTACTTCTAAAATCTTTTGTTTCTTACTATTATTATAAACCAATTATTCTATATACAAATTCATTAGCACAGGAATCAGTGCTAGTCATTTTCAATAAGTAATACTTAGCTATTTATTCGTGCACTAATTTCCGAATTTAATTTTATTCATATTCATATAATTCAATTTTTACTCCCTACTCCGCATTACTCTTGGTATGCAATTATATTTCAACCCATTCTGGCTACTATGCACTTTCACTTGACTTCACTCCACACCGCCTATCCATTTATTATTATTTTTCATATTCCTTTTCGACTCTTTTTTTAATTATTTGCATTATCGTATCTCATTTCATTTGCATTGGTGCAGTGGTTCTTGTCGTTTGGTTCAATGTCATTAAGGTACTGACCTATCTCAATTGTAGTGACAATTTAAATTTTATTTTTGCTATTTTATAGTTCATCTAATATAATCATGTTTATTACTTTATTCATCATTAACTGTTATTAACCTTTGATATTTTCATACTCATAATCTTTAAAATGCTTTACTCATTTATCTCTCTATTTAATGCTAGTCACCTTTGAAATTGATACATAGCTATTTTTCATGCACTAATTTATTTCATTAAAACCTATTCCTAAAAAAAAAATCTTATTTACGCGTAATTTCTTCAACTTTATTTGCAATATTATGCTAGTAGCATGATCTACAATATGTGTTATGATCATTATGAACTGTTTGTTTCGTTAAATTAACTTCAAAATTATATGCTTTAAATAAGTTTTTATGGATTTTTTCCCTTTTCCTTTGATAGAAATCATTGTCGTTACAGGACTTACTATCGAAAGTACCTCGTACGGTCCTACCCAAATGGGTGAAAATTTATTCTTTCTATTCTGATTCTCTAACAAAATTTTATCGCCTACGCTAAATATTTTTGGGAGTAATTCGGTGCGATGAATTTGGTATTTTAATAACTTGTTGTAATCATCGGTATTATATACGGGTGAGCATTTTCGCTTAAGATTTGTTGGCATATCGAAGTCGTATCCGTATAAAGTACGGAATGGCGTTTGGCCAGTGGACATATTTTTTTTGTTATTGTGCACATGCATTGCGGAATTTAACCATTGGTCCCAGTTCGACCCATCTTCTTCTGCAAAACTCCGTAAATATTCCGCTAATGGTCGATGGCTTCTTTCCAAAGACACATTAGCTTGTGAATGATATGGCGTAATATGCAATTTTTTAATTCCTAACAATCTACATGTATCTGAAAACAATTTTGAAACGAAATTCGAACCATTATCTGTTACTAATACCTTAGGTATATTATGACGTGTAATTATTTCGTCGTAAAATGCTTTCGCTACTGTGTTTGCTTCTGCATCTGGTATGGCTGCGCAGCACATATACTTTGAGAAATCATCTTGAAAAGTTAGAATATATTTATTTTCTGAAATAGTTTCCGCTAAAATTCCTACCAGATTCATGTATACTTTATCAAATGGTCTCACTGGCGTATCAGTTAGAACCATTGGCATTTTTGTAAGCCTAGAACTTTTATTCACTTGACATTTTAAACAATTTAAAATTGTTTTCTGATTCGAAAGTATGTTTTTACTGCGCCCTGGTGGCCTCCTAATGCTGAGTCATGAAAATCCTTTATTACCGTTTTAATCTCTTCTGGGTCAGTTAATAATTGAGCATTATTAGCTTAATTATTTGGTTCTGTTATAGTTTCATCTACGACCGGTGTACTGGCTTGAGGCTTTGGTGTTGAAATTTGCTGATCTAATTTACTTTGTGTTGTTTTGGACCGTGTTTGAACTGCTGTAATTTCAGAATCTAAATATGAAATTCTACTTAAAGCATCTGCGTATAAATTCTTTTTACCCGGTTTATAGATTATTTCAAAATCATACTCAGAGAATTTGTGTCTGAAACGCGTTAACCTAGATGTCTGATCTCTGAGATTTGCTATATTACGTAATGGCTGATGATCCGTGAAACTTGTAAATGGTTTTCCTAATAAATATGCTCTAAAATTATTTGTTGCCCAGACTATAGCTAAAAATTCCCTTTCAATGGTGGAGTAATTTTTTTCTGCTCCATTTAATGCCCTACTAGCAAATGCTATTGGTCGGTCGCTCCCTACTTTGTCTTGTGATAGTACCGCGCCTATAGCTTCGTTACTTACTATGTCCTAACTGATCTAATATCTCGTCTATCCGAGGAATCGGAAATAATTGTTTAACTGTTACATCATTTAGTTTACGAAAATCTATTACTAGTCTCCATTTCTTCCTACCTTCCTTTGTTGATTGTAAAAAATATTTTGTATTTCTGTCTGTGATTTCATTGGTAGTTTTATAATATGTTTTTAATGTTTATCAAAGTATGTTATTGTTTTGTCTATCGCATTTATTACAGATCGATTCCATAAATTGTCACGTCCGATTATACCATCAGCTGGTTCGCCTTATTTAAGTGACACTACGTGTAGCATTAAACTTAAGCTCTCTATGTTCCAATGTTGTACTTTGTTGGAACCTTATTTTCTAACACAACCACCAAAAGTTCCATTTAAATCCTTTTGTATATTTTCGTTAAAGTCTGGTAAATTTGTCATTGCATTTTCTTTTACTGTACTGGCATCAGCTCCTGAGTCTACTAGTAAAATAAGTCTTCCATTTTTAGCTGCCTCGCAAGGTACTTCAATGAAATCGTCAATTACATTAGATAAATCCAAGCTATCTCCATGCCCACTGCATATTATGCGATCACCTTCTTCTTCCTTTAATTTATATTTTAATTCATCGGTCTCCTCTGTTCTATGAAAATTCAATGGAGTAGTACATTTTACCACAGTCTCCTCCGACGTCTGATCTACAATTCCTAACTCTTTCGGCCCTATATTACTATTATTATTCTGGGGTCCCCAGTTTTCTGGCCTAAACTGAGCCGCCGTTAGTTTCCCTGATTATAACTATTATTTCCTGCTGATTCAAATTTTCTTTTCCCTTGTATATCCCTACATGAGTATTCCATATTACTTGTATTATTTTCCATGTTATCCATCGTATTATCATTATTAACAAAAGGTATTATAATAATAATAGTTTGGCACTACAGTCCTATTAGAACTTTGGCCGAGCTCTCTCACCATTTTGAGCTGTGCGTGTTATATTTGTACTCAAAGTGGTGGGACCTACAGTTTATTGCCGAATCCGAACGGCGGGTGAGAGCTTTTCATAGGCAACCTACTTTCGTAGGTTTGCCATTTTCTGCCGAGAGGTATGGCGGTATAGAAAAATGTTTCTATGAAATGTTATGTTAGCTCTAGTCCAGGCTTGAACCGGGACCCTTTCGGCTCGCTACCGCGGCTATTATACAATTGCCCATATTATTATTAGCACATCTCCAATTAGATTCGTGGCCATAAGTTCCACATTCGTAGCAGAACGTCGTATTTTTCCTACTAATAGTATGCCCCAATTTACTACAAAATGAACATGTTGGAACACTTTATAGTTACTTTCATTATTTATTTGTTGCAATTTATTTTCCGATTTTACGCTTGACTGTGTGTTTCTTAATTTAGTTTTTTCCATTTAATTTTATTTATCTTCTTCTGACCTTGGACTTCGCTGCATAACAGCCTGTACTTTTAAAGCTTCAATGTATGTAATGTTTCTGACTTATTATCTAATAGTACAACTTTTATCGTTGGATCCTTCATCCCTACTTTTAAAGAGATCAACACTGAGCTCTGTAATTCCAATCTGAATATGTCATCCTCACTAATCTTTTTACTGTATTTATACCCTACACCTATGAGGTACAGGGTATATTAACTTTGTGCATATATTGTAACGCCCCTTAGGAGGCGTGTCCGGTATGGAAAAGTATATATATTCTTGATCAGCATCACTACCCGAGTCCGTTTGGCCATGTCCGTCTGTCTGTCTGTCTGTCTGTCCGTCTTGCTATCTTGCTGTCCGACTACAGAATAACTTGAGAAATACTGATCAGAATGCGATGAAATTTCGTCTCAATATATTTTAGCCAAAAGTAGGAACTGAGTTTGAAAATGAGCCAAATCGGTCAACGGACACGCCCTCCCATACAAGTCACTTTTATATAACTCTTTCGGAACTAATAACTCGAAAAGTATTCAAGGTATAGTTATAAAATTGAAAAGGTATTGTTAGAATTCACCTACAAATATGTGGTCCAAAAATGGGCGTGATCCGCCCACTTTTTTTTTTCATTATTTCCCGGGTTTTCATAGTGGAAATTTGATCCGTAAATTATTAAAATCAAATCTATGAAATATTAGTCTTTCAAAATTTTAAATAAGGGCGTGGTCCGCCCAATTATATTTTTCAATTTTTTTTTTTTTTTAGTGTTTTATACTTTATATAAATTTTTTAATTTATGTGGATATAAGACGTAAATTTCTGATATATGAATAATATTCTGAGGGTTAATATCCCCACCAAAGGTGTAGGATATACCATAGTCGGGCCCGACCGACTATAAAAATCCGCCCCATGTGACCGAACTTACCCATGTGACCTAACTTTCCCAACTCGTTTTTATTTGCAATTTTCAAAGCCATGGATTGCAACTCATTTAATCGTCTTCCAAATGTTCTCAAACTAGCTTTACTATTTTGATAAGCCTTTTTTTTTTAATTTCTTCTAGTACTGAATCTAAAGAAATTTCATTTAAGTATGTATTTTTTAACAACTTGTATAATTCTTCTATTTTTTGAAACTGTTTTGTCCTCACTAATTTATAGGCATCGCCCCCCAAACGTAACCTAACGCATTTAATAAATTCCTCACTATCTAATTATTTAAGTTTAAGCTTTGCTATTTCACAACATTCAATACATTTTTATAATTCTGTTTCTAATAACAGAGATTCCGCACCAGAAAAGTAAGGAACAACGTAATGAACGCGTTTCAATACATTATCAGTACCCATTATTAGAGTTTCTTATTTTTCCATTTACTTAATCATATAATAAGTAAATGGAAATCATACCATTCTTAAATAAATTATTTATTTTGTTTTTACTAGTTTCATACGAGCGTCCATGCCCAAGCCGGGATTCGAACCCGAGACCTTCAGAATGCAAGTCCAGCGAGCTACCTCTGGACTGATGAGGCCGGCTTATAAAACATTTAGTTTACTTATTTAATTTCCAGATTTATCAAATTTTATCATTTATGTAATTCTTTTCACAATTTTATTTCACAGTTTTATTAAAAGTTTATTTTGTTCCACAATTTATTTCAAAAAGTTAAATTGTTTTTTTATTTTTTTTCAAAAGTAAATTTTTATAATTCCATGATTGTTTTGCTTATTAAAATTCTCAAATATTTCTTTTGTTTTATATCACTAATTTTTATTTTTTACCGCTCACATTTTTTCCACTATTTTTCACAATACTCACAAATACAAAAAATATTTTCCCTTACCCAAAATAGTTATTTCTTCTAATATTAATCTCCATCAAGACCTTCTCGTCCCTTGGGAGTTGATTGTTCCTACCGGTTGCGCCAAATGTTGTAATTTAAAAGTCCGTTGCTTCGGGGTGTAGCCAAATGTCACAACGTTCCTTTTATACTTACCCATGTAGTCGCGGTAGCTCAGTGGTTAGTGCGTTGGACTGCGAGCCGAAAGGTCCCCGGTTCAAGCCTGGACAACATCTTTTCATAGAAACATTTTTCTATATCGCGCTACCTCTCGTCAGTAAATGGCAAACCTACGAGAGTAAAACCATTGCCTATGAAAAAGCTCTCACCCGCCGTTCGGATTCGGCAATAAACTGTAGGTCCCACCACTTTGAGTACAAATATAAAAGTCCGTGAAGTTAAATTCGTCGCGAACTTAGCGGATACACAAACCATATAAATTTAACAGTGCTCCGTTAAGATACTGTTAACCATGGTGATGGTGCTCTTTAGGTCAAAATTCCCGAACTCTGAAATACCTGCTGGTATCAAAATCGGTATCATTAAAAAGGTAATTGAATTACCTTCAAAACGTATTATGACTCGTTAACGCACTATGAAAACTGTGGAACCAGTGACTAATTAAGTGACTTTTCAGCCGTATGTGTACCCTTTAAGTCAAAATTCCCGAACTCTGAAATACCTGCCGGAATCAGGATTGGTATCATTAGATTAATATAATCATGTTTATTACTTTATTCATCATTAACTGTTATTAACCTTTGATATTTTCATACTCATAGGGGCCTATTATGATTAGCGAAGCGAATGTACTTGGCGAAGCGAACGCAATTTGGCGAATGAACTGGCGAATGTACTAATTTTTATGGTTTTAAAAGTGAGCAACACTTACAACATTGACGGATAGAATTACCATTTCAGAGTTGAAAAAAATAGTATCATGTTGCGTACTTTTAGTACTGCTACTTTTTTAGAACAGATACTATTTTATCTTAATATCTATTTTTTTATTATTAAAAAACCATTTAATATTATTTATGGTTTAAAAAACGTTAACTCGATACAGAACAATAATACTTTTTCGGTTTTTTGTTATTTTTTGTCTATAAATGATTAAAAAGTATCCAAATAAACTTCGGAACAATTCAAATTAGTTAAAATGTACAGTAAAATATGTTTTTAAATGTTAATATTGGAATTATTTTTACATAAAAATAAATACTTTTTATTAAAAAAAGTAATTTTTTTATTTGGAGCAATACTTCTTTTATTTTAATTTAACGAAACCCTAGAGTTTCAAAACAGCTGATGTGAATATACTTGTTTAGAAAAATTATAAAAATGTTCCAAAAAAACGATGGGCCCAAAGCAATCAAAGAAGAGCGTGTTAAACAGAAGCCAATGCGGTGTGCAGAAAGCTGGAGCGACGACGAGGAGGAAGACTACAATAAGTTACAGTGGTGGTGGTCTGTCCTCCGAAGCATTCATCTGTGGCACAAATAACTTCGCGCGATGAACCAAGCTGCATCCCCAGCAGCAGTCGGAGCAGTTCCAGACATTTCTTTTATTAGTGTTAAGTTTAAAATCAAAATAAAAAGTGTGAAAAAAATTGTTTTTTTTACGTTTATTAGTTAGGTCACAAAAAACTCAAAATTATAGACATCCTTCTATAAAAACTAAAGGATAAGATAAATTGAAAATCAGAAAAAGCCTAATAAACAAAAGCACAAACGAAAAAAAAATTAAAAATCAAAAGAAAAACTGAAAAACAATAGATAAAGATACGTTCGCCGATTCGTCACATGAACTGTTGATTCGCTTGATTTTGACACTTGAAGCGAATGAAAATCGGTTGAGTGTTGCATGTTTTTTTACGTTCGCTTAACTTTTCCCGTTTTTTGGCGAATGAAGTCTGGCAAATGTAACCGTAATAGCTTTTTGGACGTTCGCTTCGCCAAAACCATTCGCTTCGCTAATCATAATAGGTCCCATAATCTTTAAAATGCTTTACTCGTTTATCTCTCTATTTAATGCTAGTCACCTTTGAAATTGATACATAGCTATTTTTCATGCACTAATTTATTTCATTAAAACCTATTCCTAAAAAAAAAATCTTATTTACGCGTAATTTCTTCAACTTTATTTGCAATATTATGCTAGTAGCATGATCTACAATGTGTTATGATCATTATGAACTGTTTGTTTCGTTAAATTAACTTCAAAATTATATGCTTTAAATAAGTTTTTATGGATTTTTTCCCTTTTCCTTTGATAGAAATCATTGTCGTTACAGGACTTACTATCGAAAGTACCTCGTACGGTCCTACCCAAATGGGTGAAAATTTATTCTTTCTATTCTGATTCTCTAACAAAATTTTATCGCCTACGCTAAATATTTTTGGGTGTAATTGGGTGCGATGAATTTGGTATTTTAATAATTTGTTGTAATCATCGGTATTATATACGGGTGAGCATTTTCGCTTAAGATTTGTTGGCATATCGAAGTCGTATCCGTATAAAGTACGGAATGGCGTTTGGCCAGTGGACATATTTTTTTTTGTTATTGTGCACATGCATTGCGGAATTTAACCATTGGTCCCAGTTCGACCCATCTTCTTCTGCAAAACTCCGTAAATATTCCGCTAATGATCGATGGCTTCTTTCCAAAGACACATTAGCTTGTGGATGATATGGCGTAATATGTAATTTTTTAATTCCTAACAATCTACATGTATCTGAAAACAATTTTGAAAGGAAATTCGAACCATTATCTGTTACTAATACCTTAGGTATATTATGACGTGTAATTATTTCGTCGTAAAATGCTTTCGCTACTGTGTTTGCTTCTGCATCTGGTATGGCTACGCAGCACATATACTTTGAGAAATCATCTTGCAAAGTTAGAATATATTTATTTTCTGAAATAGTGTCCGCTAAAATTCCTACCAGATTCATGTATACTTTATCAAATGGTCTCACTGGCGTATCAGTTAGAACCATTGGCATTTTTGTAAGCCTAGAACTTTTATTCACTTGACATTTTAAACAATTTAAAATTGTTTTCTGATTCGAAAGTATGTTTTTACTGCGCCCTGGTGGCCTCCTAATGCTGAGTCATGAAAATCCTTTGTTACCGTTTTAATCTCTTCTGGGTCAGTTAATAATTGAGCATTATTAGCTTAATTATTTGGTTCTGTTATAGTTTCATCTACGACCGGTGTACTGGCTTGAGGCTTTGGTGTTGAAATTTGCTGATCTAATTTACTTTGTGTTGTTTTGGACCGTGTTTGAACTGCTGTAATTTCAGAATCTAAATATGGAATTCTACTTAAAGCATCTGCGTATAAATTCTTTTTACCCGGTTTATAGATTATTTCAAAATCATACTCAGAGAATTTGTGTCTGAAACGCGCTAACCTAGATGTCTGATCTCTGAGATTTGCTATATTACGTAATGGCTGATGATCCGTGAAACTTGTAAATGGTTTTCCTAATAAATATGCTCTAAAATTATTTGTTGGCCAGACTATGGCTAAAAATTCCCTTTCAATGGTGGAGTAATTTTTTTCTGTTCCATTTAATGCCCTACTAGCAAATGCTATTGGTCGGTCGCTCCCTACTTTGTCTTGTGATAGTACCGCGCCTATAGCTTCGTTACTTACTATGTCCTAACTGATCTAATATCTCGTCTATCCGAGGAATCGGAAATAATTGTTTAACTGTTACATCATTTAGTTTACGAAAATCTATTACTAGTCTCCATTTCTTCCTACCTTCCTTTGTTGATTGTAAAAAATATTTTGTATTTCTGTCTGTGATTTCATTGGTAGTTTTATAATATGGTTTTAATGTTTATCAAAGAATGTTATTGTTTTGTCTATCGCATTTATTACAGATCGATTCCATAAATTGTCACGTCCGATTATACCATCAGCTGGTTCGCCTTATTTAAGTGACACTACGTGTAGCATTAAACTTAAGCTCTCTATGTTCCAATGTTGTACTTTGTTGGAACCTTATTTTCTAACACAACCACCAAAAGTTCCATTTAAATCCTTTTGTATATTTTCGTTAAAGTCTGGTAAATTTGTCATTGCATTTTCTTTTACTGTACTGGCATCAGCTCCTGAGTCTACTAGTAAAATAAGTCTTCCATTTTTAGCTGCCTCGCAAGGTACTTCAATGAAATCGTCAATTACATTAGATAAATTCAAGCTATCTCCATGCCCACTGCATATTATGCGATCACCTTCTTCCTTTAATTTATATTTTAATTCATCGGTCTCCTCTGTTCTATGAAAATTCAATGGAGTAGTACATTTTACCACAGTCTCCTCCGACGTCTGATCTACAATTCCTAACTCTTTCGGCCCTATATTACTATTATTATTCTGGGGTCCCCAGTTTTCTGGCCTAAACTGAGCCGCCGTTAGTTTCCCTGATTATAACTATTATTTCCTGCTGATTCAAATTTTCTTTTCTCTTGTATATCCCTACATGAGTATTCCATATTACTTGTATTATTTTCCATGTTATCCATCGTATTATCATTATTAACAAAAGGTATTATAATAATAATAGTTTGGCACTACAGTCCTATTAGAACTTTGGCCGAGCTCTCTCACCATTTTGAGCTGTGCGTGTTATATTTGTACTCAAAGTGGTGGGACCTACAGTTTATTGCCGAATCCGAACGGCGGGTGAGAGCTTTTCATAGGCAACCTACTTTCGTAGGTTTGCCATTTACTGCCGAGAGGTAGCGCGGTATAGAAAAATGTTTCTATGAAATGTTATGTTAGCTCTAGTTCAGGCTTGAACCGGGACCCTTTCGGCTCGCTACCGCGGCTATTATACAATTGCCCATATTATTATTAGCACATCTCCAATTAGATTCGTGGCCATAAGTTCCACATTCGTAGCAGAACGGCGTATTTTTCCTACTAATAGTATGCCCCAATTTACTACCAAATTCCCGAACTCTGAAATACCTGCCGGAATCAGGATTGGTATCATTATAAAGGTAATTGAATTACCTTTAAAACGTATTATGATTCGTTAACGCACTATGAAAACTGTGGAACCAGTGACCATATAAGTAAAGTTTGACATGTGACCTTGAATTTTAGGTCAAAATTCCCGAACTCTGAAATACCGGTCGGTATCAAAATTGGTATCATTAAATAGGTAATTGAATTACCTCCATAACGTATTATGACTCGTTAACGCACTATGATAAATGTGGAACCAGTGACTAATTAAGTGACTTTTCAGCCGTATGTGTATCCTTTAAGTCTAAATTCCCGAACTCTGAAATACCTGCTGGTATCAAGATCGGTATCATTGAAAATGTAATTGAATTACCTTCAAAACGTATTATGACTAAATGTGGAACCAGTGAATAATTAAGTGACTTTTCAGCCGTATGTGTATCTTTTAAGTCAAAATTCCCGAACTCTGAAATACCTGCCGGTATCAAGATCGGTATCATTGAAAAGGTAATTGAATTACCTCTAAAACGTATTATGACTCGTTAACGCACTATGATAAATGTGGAACCAGTGACTAAGTAAAATGTTGACTTTTAGTTTCAGATCTAACAATTATACACCGAGAAATAGTGCACTTTAAATTTTAAAGTTTACACTTTCAATTTAATCGTTTTTAATTATACTGTTCTACAAATTGAAAATTGTTGGTTTAATCTGGAATGAAACCTATTATTTCTGGTTGAATTTGTTCACCTGATTCTTGCAGCGTGCTCAGAATTTTCCGCATACGTCGACATTTTGCAAAAGTTTGATTTTGGTGCTTTATATCGCAATTTTTCGCACGATTTCGACATGCTACAGATGCAAACTTTATCAGAAAGTAAAATATGATACGTGTTAAAGAAATCTTAGTCCAGATATTAATTATTGGAAAAAATCAAAAATAAATTTTTGTAACCTAAAAAGTGTGTCGAGATAGTAGTTTATCACAATTCTCCTATCGCTCTTCATTTTTTTTTTAAATATATGTTCGTCATATCGATACAATGTTTTAATCTTTACCTTACTGAAACTTTTCGGAATATTTTTAAAAATTGTATATGAAATATATGATTAAAATAGAGGTGAATGCACAGTTTCATTCATCTTCGGTTCCAGATTAAATTCCTTGTAGTACAGTGTTATAAATGCTTTTGCACCGGAAGTAAAAGTGTTTTGTAATTTTTTTCGGTGTATTGATCTTACTAAAGCCCTCTCGCTACGACAAGGCAATCAACATTGAGAGGGAGCGCCGAAGCGTTTTATTTTACTATATATATATACTTTACTTTGTGTATTCTTTAATATCGACATAGGAAGCATGTGAAATTTTTTGTATTATTTATTAAGTCATAATTTGATTTATATTGCTAAATTATGCAATTATTATCTATTACTCGATTACACTTTGTGCATTTTATTGATTTTTCATAATTGTCATTTTCACAATGAAAGCATGTTTCAATTGTGCGTGGCACTTTGTTAATATTTTCTTGTTTCATATATTTTCTATATTTATCAGGTGGAGGTAGTATGATTAATGTTTTTATACCCTACACTAAGAGTGAAAGGGTATATTCAGTTTGGTACGCCGTTTGTAACACCCAGAAGGAAGCATCTCCGGTATGGAAAAGTATATATATTCTTGATCAGCATGACCTCCTGAGTCGATTTAGCGATGTCCGTCTGTCTGTCCGTCTGTCTGTCTGTTGAAATCCCTACTACTTTTAAAATTGAAGAGCTAGATAAATGAAACTTATAACTTAGATTACTAATATACCTACGCTGTATGTGCGAAAAAATTGGCGAGATCGGTCCATTGTGACCTATGATCCGACCACTTATGTTCAAATACCTCATATAAAATGTACATATAAAGATCAATTTTTATCTATACGTGCTTAGGTAAACTTTATATTGACATTATGCTCAAATACATGAAAATAATGTTTTCCCACGAAACGACTTGTGGTTCCAAAAAAAAAAATCGAAATTCGGTACACCTACCAATTTGTAAATATGGGTATCAAATGAAAGAAAATTCTTCAGGGATGGAAAGTTTGTAGTTATTTTCAGGATTCGTATACCCTTGTGACCTATATACCACTTTGAATGGTTACCACACATATGTGTAGGGTATTTATAGTCGGCTTAGACCGACTATAATTTTGATAATCCTAACTATCATAATAACACCTACTTTAAAATTTCCCATGTGATCTAACCTTCCCAACTTGTTTTAAGTAAAATTGCCTCCATATATTGGCAAATGTGTACACCGCAATTGAAGTTGTCTTTTTGTTGTGTGTGCAAAATTATTTTAATGTTCCAAAAATGCACATCAATTTTTAATTTATTTAAAATTCTTGAAAATTTATTAAAAAATATTAAGGTTATTTCCTCAGATTCCTTAAAAGGATTTATGTATGAGAATTCCTTATTTTCTGCATTAATGTACACTAATGTAAATTGTCGCTTATGTAATATTGGAATTAGTGTAATATTTCTGATTTTTAGAAATGATTCTATGTTTTCATTAATTATATTTTCGTTATAAAAGAGCATTTCCCCTTGTACACACATCGTGACGAAAACATTTTTTAAGTTTAAATTATGTATTATAATATTAATATATATTTCAACAATGGTGTTATATAGTTCTGCATGCCCGTCTAGCGAAACTAGCTCTTCCAAATCGATAGTTCCACATCTCATAATTTTGTCATTATATAAATCTTTATATATTACCTTTCTAATGATACAAATCCTGATACCGGCAGGTATTTCAGAGTTCGGGAATTTTGACTTAAAGGTTACACATACGGCTGAAAAGTCACTTAATTAGTCACTGGTTCCACATTTATCATAGTACATTAACGAGTCATAATACGTTTTAAAGGTAATTCAATTACCTTTTTAATGATACCGATTTTGATACCGGCAGGTATTTCAGAGTTCGGGAATTTTGACTTAAAGCATACACATACGGCTGAAAAGTCACTTAATTAGTCACTGGTTCCACATTTATCATAGTGCGTTAACGAGTCATAATACGTTTTGAAGGTAATTCAATTACTTATTTAATGATGCCAATTTTGATACCGACTGGTATTTCAGAGTTCGGGAATTTTGACCTAAAATTCAAGGTCACATGTCAAACTTTACTTATATGGCCACTGGTTCCACGGTTTTCATAGTGCGTTAACGAGTCATAATACGTTTTGAAGGTAATTCAATTACCTTTTTAATGATACCGATTTTGATACCGGCAGGTATTTCAGAGTTCGGGAATTTTAACATAAATGGTAGACATACGGCTAAATAGTCACTTAATTAGTTACTGGTTACACAGTTTTCATAGTGCGTTAACGAATCATAATACGTTTTAAGGTAATTCAATTACTTTTTTAATAATACCGATTTTGATACCGGCAGGTATTTCAGAGTTCGGGAATTTTGACCTAAAGAGCACCATCACCATGGTTAACAGTATCCTAACAGAGCACTGTTAAATTTATATGGTTTGTGTATCCGCTAAGTTCGCGACGAATTTAACTTCACGGACTTCAAATGTAACACGTACAGCTCAAAATGGTGAGAGAGCTCGGCCGAAGTTCTATACAGGACTGTAGCGCCAAACTATTATTATTAATATTTATGATGTCTTACCAGAGAATGTCCACCGTTGAATTGCCATTTCAATCAAACACATTGTTTTCTATTTTCATTATTATACATTTTTATTAATTGACAACTACTCAAAAAGCTTCATTTAACTTCGAACTTAGAACTCCCGACTTACAACTCATTTTACAATTGACTTAAAATGTAACTTATACTATTATATTAAGGCATGTTCCAAATCAACATGTTCCGGCAGAGTGTAAATTCCACTCAACGCATTTACTTCCGTAAAGACGCCGCCAGCCAATCGCGCTGCTGCTGGTTTGGCACAGCTTCGCCAATACTGTTGACTGACAATGCCCTACATTGCACCTTACTGCAACTTCACGATAACTGCATGAGTTAGTCATCGCGGAAGTAGATCACGATACTTACTTACTTAAATGGCCCTTACAACCGTGGGTCGAGTTTCGATTCAAGCACCTTCTTGGCTGGAGTGTTTTCATCCATTCGTTCGACATGACCTAGCCAGCGAAGCCGCTGGATCTTGATGCGCTTGACTATGTCAATGTCGTCGAATAACTCATACAGCTCGTGGTTCATCCTGATTCGTTACTCGTTAGCAAAGCAGATAGGGCCAAAGATTTTACGGAGAATCTTTCTGTCGAACGATCCCAGTACTATCTCATCGGTGGAGGCCAGCGTCCATGTTTCTGCACCATAAAGTAGGACGGGCATGATGAGTGACTTGTAGAGCGTTATTTTTGTCCGGCGAGAGAGGGCTCTACTTTTCAATTGCCTACTGAGCACCCGTTGGCAAGAGTTATTCTCCGTTTAATCTCCATGCTGACGTCGTTGTTGCTGTTGATGCTGTATACCAAATAGACGTCGTTCACAATGTCGAACTTGTGGGTGTCAAAATCAGCTTTTTGTCCAAGACGCACGGACTCCTTTCTGCTTGTTGACACAAGGAACTTCGTCTTGTCCTCGTTCACCGCTAGACCCATTCGACGCGACTCTTTCTCCAATGTGGAGAATGCTGCGCTGACTGCTCGTGTGCTCCTGCCAATGATATCAATATCGTGATACTTTTGTTGAGGATAGTGCCGCTTTGACGGAGTTCGGCAGCTCGAACTATTTTCTCCATCACGATAGGGAGTCACCCTGTCTGAAACCTCGTTCGGTATAAAATGGCTCGGATAGGAACGTGTGTTGCTCAGGGTCATCCTGCAAAGCCTTATACGTTTCGCAGGTATACCGAACTCAGACATTGCGGCGTATAATCGTTCCCTTATCGTAGTTTATAGTCGACTAATAGGTGGTAGGTGTCGATCTGTTTTTCTAGGGTCTTTTCCTGGATTAGACGCAATGTGAAAATCTGGTCTATGGTGGACTTTCCAGGTCTGAAGCCGCACTGATAAGGTCCAATCAGTCTGTTTACGATGGGCTTCAGTCTTTCACATAATACGCTCGATAGAACCTTGTATGCGATAATGAGAAGGCTGATCCCACGGTAGTTGGCGCAGATAGTGGGATCCCCTTTCTTAAGGATTGGGCAGAGTACACTGATGTCCAGTCACTTGGCATGCTTTCATCCGACCATATTCTGCTTACGAGCTCGTGCATGCTCTCTATTAGCTATTCGCCTCCGGTCTTAAACAATTCAGCAGGCAGGCCATCAGCACCTGCGGCTTGTAATGTTTACTGAATTTATGCTATTTATTGTAGAATTATTGGTATCCGATTTATTATACTGATTAAATTTCGAAAATTTAGGTTTAAAAGTACTGTCTATTATAATTTCTTTTTCCGTAGCATTTAACACTGAAACATAAACTATATTTTTGCTAACATTCGCCCAAATATATTCCTGGAGAAATTTCTTGTTTATGTATTAATACTATTGGAATTTTTGTTTAAACGTTATGATACTATCTTTGCGGTTCTCGCTTGAATTTTAATTTGTTGATTGTAAAAAATATTTTGTATTTCTGTCTGCGATTTCATTGGTAGTTTTATAATATGGTTTTTATGTTTATCAAAGAACGTTATTGTTTTGTCTATCGCATTTATTACAGATCGATTCCATAAATTGTCACGTCCGATTATACCATCAGCTGGTACGCCTTGTTCAAGTGACACTACGTGTAGCATTAAACTTAAGCGCCCTATGTTCCTATGTTGGACTTAATGTTCTAACACACCCACCAAAAGCTCCCTTTAAATCCTTTTGTATATTTTCGTTAAAGTCTGGTAAATTTGTCATTGCATTTTCTTTTACTGTACTGGCATCAGCTCCTGAGTCTACTAGTAAAATAAGTCTTCCATTTTTAGCTGCCTCGCAAGGTACTTCAATGAAATCGTCAATTACATTAGATAAATCCAAGCTATCTCCATGCCCACTGCATATTATGCGATCACCTTCTTCTTCCTTTAATTTATATTTTAATTCATCGGTCTCCTCTGTTCTATGAAAATTCAATGGAGTAGTACATTTTATCACAGTCTCCTCCGACGTCTGATCTACAATTCCTAACTCTTTCGGCCCTATATTACTATTATTATTCTGGGGTCCCCAGTTTTCTGGCCTAAACTGAGCCCCCGTTAGTTTCCCTGATTATGACTTCTGATTCAAATTTTCTTTTCGCGTGGCAATTATCTATTTTATGCCCTTATGTATCCGTCCATGAGTACAACATATTACTTCTATTATTTTTCGTGTTTCTATTATTTTTACTATCATTATGTACAAAAGGTAATATACAATTGCCCATATTATTATTAGCACATCTCCAATTAGATTCGTGACCATAAGTTCCACATTCGTAGCATAAAGGGGTATTTTTCCTAATAATACAATCGTCCCTAGTATGCCCCTATTTACAAAATGAACTTGTTGGAACACTCCTTTTATAGTTACTTTCATTACTATTTATTTGTTGCAATTCATTTTCCTATTTTACGCTTGGCTGTGTGTCTTAATTTAGTTTTTTCCATATAATTATATTCATCCTCTTCTGACCTTGGACTTCGCTGCATAACAGCCTGTACATTTAAAGCTTCTTCCAACAATGTATCTAATGTTTCTGACTTACTACTTTTTGAAAATGTTTTGTCCTCACTAATTTATAGGCATCGCCCTCCAAACTTAACCTAACGCATTTAATAAATTCCTCTCTATCTGATTCTTTAATTTTAAGCTTTGCTGTTTCACAACATTCAATAATTTTATATAATTCTGTTTCTAATAATGGAGATTTCGCTCCATAAGAGTAAGGAACAACGTAATGAACGCGTTTCAATACATTATTAGTGTTTCTCATTTTTCTTATTTAAATTATTTATTTTGTTTTTACTAGTTTCATATTAAATAAACTTTTAACCATTATTTAATTTATCTTTCAAATTTTTTGCTACATTATTTATCTCATTTTTATGTTTCATTATTTAAACTTTTTAATGTATATTTCAAAATCATATCAACATATTATTAATTAATACTAAATTAATTTATTTATTCCATTTAATGTTGTTAAAATTTACCAGTTTTGTTATTTAGTTAATTTCGCAACGTTATGAAAACATTTCTGCATTAAAATTCTAATGTTATTCAATTTATTTAAATTCACAATTTTATTGTATAATGTCTCAAACTATTATATCGACGCCGATATATGAAAACCCACACGTTTCAATTTGCTTACCTAAAACGGCACTTTAAAAATAAAATTTATTGAAACAAGCATACATTTATTTTATCCACGAAAAGAAGCATTAAATTGTATTAGCCACGAAAAGAACTTCTTTCACATTTTCTCCACAAACAGAAGCATAACTTTATATTTCCCACGAACAGAAACACATTTATATTGTATCTACGAACAAAAGCTCATGTTTAATGTCACCACGAATAAAAGCATATATGTATTTTCGATACAGATATCCCAATAGACAATTTTGTTGGTAAGAAGTCACACAATGTTGATGATGGAGGTGATATTGTATTATAACTAAATTTGTTGATTTTTCATTGATGACATGGTTTCCAGGTGTGTGACTGGACATTATTTGTTGCAACTGTTCCAATGAAACTATTCCATTAGGCATATATAAACATGCAGGTGCGATTTGGCTAGAACTCATTTGCGTCATTGGACTTTTTTGAAAAATGTGTTCTATTCGTTTTTGGACAGTGGCATTGGACACTTGCGTCATTGGACATTTTTTTGGAAAAATTTGTTCCAATGTCCAAAGGAACAAATTTTTCCAAAAAAATGTCCAATAACGCTAGTGGGTTCTGGCCAAATCCTAAAGGAAGAAATTTTCCAAAAAAATGTCTAATGACGCAAGTGGGTTCTGGCCAAATCCCAAAGGAAGTAATTTTCCAATGTGGGTTTTGGCCAAATCCCAAAGGAATAAATTTTTCCAAAAAAAATCCAATGACGCAAGTGGATTCTGGCCAAATCCCAAAGGAACAAATTTTTCCAAATATTTGTCCAATGACGAAAGTGAGTTCTGGCCAAATCATAAAGGAAGAATTTTTCCAAAAAATTATCCAATACCGCAAGTCGGTTCTGTGCAAATACCGAAGGAACAAATTTTTCCAAAAAAAATTGTCCAATGACGCAAGTGGGTTCTGGCCAAATCCCAAAGGAACACATTTTTCAAATTAAGTTTGTTCTTGTACACGAACAGTCTACTGGAATAACTTTCTTGAATAAATAAATATGCTTTTATTCTTGGGGAAATTTTCATAGCTAAATGTAAAAGTGTTTCTTTTCGTGGCGAAAATAGAGTTATACTTCATTTCGTGGCTATAAAACATATATGCTTAATTTCTTGGGTATAATAGAATTGTTTTCGTGGGGACACTGAACTTGAGCTTCTTATCGTAGTTTCGAAAAAGGTGCTCTTTTTCGTAAGCAAATTGAAACGTGTGGGTTTTCGTAAGAGGCGTCGATATATTGTGTCACAATTATTTTAAAAATGTTACTCAATATATCAATTAATCAATTTTATAAAACATTTTATAAACAATTTCCTGATTTATCAAATTTTATCATTTATGTAATTCATTTCACAATTTTATTTCACAGTTTTATAAAAAGTTTATTTTATTCCACAATTTATTTCAAAATGTTCAATTGTTTTTATCTTTTTTCACATGTCAATTTTCATAATTCCATGATTGTTTTGCTTAATTAAAATTCTCAAATATTTCCTTTGGTTTACATTACAAATTCACAATTTTTTTCTTTTTACCGTTCACATTTTTTGCACTATTTTTCACAATACTCACAAATACAAAAAAATATTTTCCCTGATCCAAAATAGTTATATCCTCTAATATTAATCTCCATTCAGTCCTTCTCGTCCCTTGGGAGTTGATGTTCGGTTCGAAAACCGGCTGCGCCAAATGTTGTAACTAAATGTCGGTTGCCTTGGCGTGTAGCCAAATGTCGCAACGTTCCTTTTATACTTACCCATGATGTCCTACCCAAATGTCCAACGTTGTAGTTCTGTTTCTATTAATCAAAATAATTTAAACAAGTCTTTTCTTCTAAGACATACTTTTATTTAAACTAAAGTTCTAACACGTCTTCAACGTCCAACTTATAACTCTAACTCACAACTAACAACTCATTTTACAACTGACTTAAAATCTAACTTAAACTATTATATAAAGGCATGTTCCAAATCAACATGTTCCGGCAATGTGCTAATTCCACTGCGCTTTTTGACCACTTTTTTGGGTGGAGGAACAATATCAGATGAGACAGAATCGTCGATAATTGCTGTATGATTATCAATACAATCTGCCAAGTGCTTAGTATCACTTGCATGTACCAATGAAATTAATTCATTTAATGAATTCATTATTTCTGTATAATTGATATTTAAAGTATTTAGCCTCTCTCCAAAGTTTTTAATTTTAACAAAAAAAAAAAAACTGATGGAGAGAGAGGTCTGCAAGTAGGACAATACCATTGCAAACCAAAGTGCACTGAACTTAAAAATTCTGTACACGCCATAGAAATATTGGCACATGGAGCATGATAAAGCTGTCCGCAGGGACCGAAACAAGAAAACATAGAATTTAATATGTTTTGACTCTTGCACTTATCCCTCAAAGAACAGGCAGCAAAATTTTCTACTGATAAGAATTCCATTTATTATAACTTTTGAAAATAACAAAAGTACAAAATTAAAAAATTTTATAAATTTTAAAAATTTAAATATTTAGAATAAAAAAACTTGGATCACTCAAGGGTTAAATGCTTACTAATTAAAATACGCACTAATAACACAATATAAAAGCGACGTAAACAAATATCGCACAAGAAGAATAGAAAATCACAAATAGCTATAACAATGCATGCAGCATTAATATTACACAGAAATAGACACATATATATTTTAAATTGATTTAAATATAAATGTATAAAAATAGTGCAGTTAAACGTTGAAGAGAAAATAGTACAGATGAGGATTGAGGATTACGATAAAATAAAGCGTAATAAAAATGAAAATGTAAGATAGTATTAACTAGAAGTAAAACTAAAACATTAGGAGAAAATAAAGAACACAATGTAATAATTTTAGATTCTGACGAAGATGTTTAGGTAACTAGCAAGAGAATTTTAAATATTATCAAACAAATAGTTTTTCATTTCATTTACCATTTCATTTATTTATTCATTTGTAATACAAAAAGCCTAATTGGCCAACAATATTATATTACTAGTACAATTATGTGTGAGATCATGGGATGTAACATTAAATTCATATAAAAACTTAAATACAAACTAAATTCATTCATACAGCTTCCCTAAACAAAAAAAAAACAACGGAAATCAATAAGGCAAATAATTAATGAAGTGGTCTAAAATACCAGCAATAACAGACAAAAAATAGATGGGTAAAGTACGATCCGTACTTACAAGTTATTATTTAAAGTGTATTTTAAAAGTCGGTTGTTTTCATATGTAGCATGCGCACATGAAAAAGACCGTAAGATGGCAGGCAGTTTATTCCAACAACGAGCTAGTCTTACATAGAATGATCGATCAAAAACTGAAACATATATTTTAGGTATGCGAAGTTGAACATTTCTAGTGGAATGTGAAAAAACAAACTTCCTAATTAAATAATTAGGTATTTGTGTCTTTCACAATCTTATAGAAAGTTAGTAGTAATCGAACTTTAATAAAATTTTGAAATGAACAATGAATAAACTTTAAAACATGTGCAGTAGGGCGGATCGAAATTTTTTCCCAAAGCTATAATAGGGCTTAAAAGTTGCATTGTGCTGCTAGAGTTTACCACACAAAATTTGAGTCGAAAAAATAATGTCCTGTGTTCGCGCATTGCAGATGAAGTTAAAAAAACATTTTAAATCCATATTTTTATTTCTTTACCATCTACATAAAGTTTTTTTTTGGATCTTAATAGACTCAAAAAATTAGAGATTCCATCTATTAATGTCCTTCTAAATTTCATTAATTTTGAAGAAAATCTTATACGCATCGCGACCAAGTTTTTGATATACAAAATTCCTAAAGTCTGTTGCTTTTCCCATTATAATTTTGTTTACTATTACAACTCATAGCATTAATGTGAGATTTAAGGGATAATTCTTTATCAATAATAACTCCTAAACATTTTAGTTGGTCCAGTAACTGAAATGGTTCGCTATTAATTTTAAAATTTAAGTGAATATAATATCGGTCTTGTATGGGTTGAAAAGCATTCCTTTAGTTTTTTTGGCATTAATTTTAAGATTATTATTTAACATCCAAGAAGATATATTAGAAAGATTGTAGTTAATAACAGCTTTCAAAACATCAGTAAAATGACGTTCGCTAGAAAACAATAATTGTATATCATCTGCAAAAACAAATGGTATGCAATTATGCAGATCTATTGAGTCAAATATGTCATTAAGGTATATCATTAATAGCAATGGACCAAAAACTGATCCCAGAGGTACACCAGCTATAATGTTAAGATGATATCCCATTATAATTGACAAATTGAGTGCGGTTTGATAAGTTTGATAACATTAATCTACATGCTGCATTGGAAAATTTAAATTTATGTTTTGATTTATGGATAAGATTTAAGTGATTGATTGTATCAAATGCTTTTGATAGATCAAGCGATACCAAAAAACTAACTTTTTTCTGTTTTCTCTTACCGAATCAGTTAGACCAAACAGCAGGGATGGTATATTGTCACTACCAATCTACATTTGTTTGATTTGATGCATGTGATAGCTTCACAAAGTTCCTCCATAGATATGGTTTCGAAAGAAAAATCATCAATGTAATCATCATCAAACACTGAAGAATAAGTACTTGAATTGCCAGATGACTGGCAGTCTAAAAAGCTCTGATTTACGAAATCAATATCGAGATCATCAGATATTGGAATCGTATTACTACAGCTACGATGTGTTCCACATCTGCTTGCTATTCAACCCATCAAACGTACGAAAACCTAAATTTCTTTTTGCCCTACGTATTATAGATTAATAAGGTTTTTGACCCCCTTTGGGGGGACCTGGACCACTCCAAAGGGACCATTAGCCTTCTAATGATGTCCGCTATCCATTTCCGAAATAAAAATTTTTGGGTCATAAATGGGTTTTTGACCCCCTTTTGGGGGTCATGGATCACTCCAAAGGGTGCCATTAGCCTTCTAATGATGTCCCCTATCGATTTCCGAAATAAATATTTTTGGGTCATAAATGGACCATTCCAAAGGGTACCATTAGTCTTCTAATGAGGCTCGCTATCCATTTCCGCAATAAAAAAATTTTTGGACAAGTGGTACCATTCGATTTCCCTTGATGTCTGCTACCGATTTCTGCAATAAAATTTTTTTTCGTTCTTTTTATCACTTTCCGCCCACTTTTGCCCACCCACCCACTTTTGTCCACCCACATTTTTCCAGCCACTTCCGACCAACACCCACATCAAGCAAACGAACTAACAGACAAATTAACAAGCGATCAAATGAACAATCGTCAATCGAACAAACGAACGAACGAGCTACTCGAAGCTCGAACAACGATCGAGCTACTCGAACAACGAACGAGCATACGAGCTACTCGAACAAACGAGCTACTCGAATAGCTCGAACAAACGAACGAACAAACTACCCGGGTTTTGCGAACTACCCGGGTAGCTCGAGCATTTAATACCCGGGTTTTTCGAGTATTTGAACTACCCGGGTAATACTCGTATGAAATCGAGAGCTCTGGTTCAGATCGATTTGTCAAGTAAGCCTTAAGTGCCAAGTCACGTAAAGATTTGTAGAAAACTATATCACTCGAACAAAACCAGCTTTCATTTTTGTATTTAATTTTATATTTAGTTATAGGCACATTAGAAAAAAGATCAGTTAACATTAAATTCAAACATCAATGCTGCTCTTTTACACTACATGTAGTATAAATTTTACTAAAGTCAAAGCCACAAATATTATTTTCCAGAGCATCATAATTTATTGCACTATAGTTTCTAAATTCAATATATTCATCGTTTCGAATCACTGGAAAATTAAGCGACAAATAAATAAAAGCGTGTTAAGAAATTGCAGGACACTGCATTTGAGCGGATAGCTTGAGAATCGAAAGATCGCTTATAAGAAAAAAATCAATTAGTGAAGTACTATTATGCTGTGCACATTATAATGCGTAGGAAGTGAGTGTGTGCACACAATTTAAATTTGAGCGTTGAAATAAAGAACGTAGATTAAATGATTTCAATACGTGAAATAAGTTGCAATTGAAGTCTCCCATAACTACAACGTTGGAATATCTCACAAAAAGATCTCCATGCTAGTCTTTAAAACGATCGATATCGCCCTTAGGCAAATATACTACACCAATTACAATTTTTGTTAATATAAGACTTATTTCATTAAAAATCGATTCGCATACACCAGTATCCATTGCTTGAAAAATAATTTTATATTTAATTTTCTTTGATACATAGAGTCCAACACCACCTCCTCTATTTGAAGTACGATCATTACGACAAAAAGAATAACCTGAGATATCGACAGCTTGATCAGATATGTTTGGCTTCAACCATCATAACCACATCCAGAAAACAACCACTTAAAATACACTTAATTTCATCAAGTTTAGTAGATGGAAACGAGGGTTTAAGACTTTAACAACCAACATTTAAAAATAGAGAAGCCATGTTGAATGAAAATATAAAACTTTAATTAATATTAAACAATTAAAACTTAGATATATAGAGCATTTTAATAAATTGCTATGATTAAATTAAAAAAATATTTTGTACATTATTAAATTCAAAAAGCCATTGATTTAATTAACAAATATTAGCATCTCTTTAAAGAGATACAGTGTGTGACAAAACAAAAACAACTTTCTGAAAAAATAATAATATATGTAATAAAAGTACCACGACACAAGTTAATTAATTTTTTTTTTATATTTCATAACGTATATGCATATACTTTTAAAAAATAACAAAAATATGAAACAAAAGGTTTTATGCAAAAACAAAAATGTTAAAGAAAAATATTTTCTTATATTTTATGATGACAAAACTAAAGCAACTAAATTCAAAGACTCGATTTTTTATGTATTTGAATAACTGTATTTAATATTTTGTTTTATAACCTTTGTTTTTATACCCTACACTAAGAGTGAAAGGGTATATTCAGTTTGGTACGCCGTTTGTAACACCCAGAAGAAAGCATCTCCGGTATGGAAAAGTATATATATTCTTGATCAGCATGACCTCCTGAGTCGCGATGTCCGTCTGTCCGTCTGTCTGTCCGTCTGTCTGTCTGTCCGTCTGTCTGTCCGTCTGTCTGTCTGTCTGTTGAAATCCCTAAGACTTTTAAAATTGAAGAGCTAGATAAATGAAACTTATAACTTATATACCTAATATACCTACGCTGTATGTGCGAAAAAATTGGCGAGATCGGTCCATGGTGACCTATGATCCGACCACTTATGTTCAAATACCACATATAAAATGTACATATAAAGATCAATTTTTATGTATACGTGCTTAGGTAAACTTTGTTGGTCAAATATATATTGACATCATGCTCAAATACATGATAATAATGTTTTCCGGCGAAAAGACTTGTGGTTCACAAAAAAAAAAAATCGAAATTCGGCACACCTACCCATTTGTAAATATGGGTATCAAATGAATGGAAATTCTTCAGCGATTGAATGTTTGTAGTTATTTTCAGGATTCGTATACCCTGGTGACCTATATATCACTTTGAATGGTAACCACACATATGTGTAGGGTATTTATAGTCGGCTTAGACCGACTATAATTTTGATAATCCTAACTATCATAATTACACCTACTTTAAAATTTCCCATGTGATCTAACCTTCCCAACTGGTTTTATAACAGCTTGACACCGACGTGGCATAGACTCAATTAAATTGGAAATAATATTGTCTGGTATATTGTTCCATTCTCGTGTTATCGCCTCCATAAGTGTATCCTTCCTTGAGTATTCTTGGACTCTTATTTTTCGATCTACTATCTCCCATAGATTCTCTATTGGGTTGAGATCAGGTGACTGCGCCGGCCAATCAAGTACGCAAACGTTATTGGCGTTGAACCACTGTGTAACCATCTTTGATTTGTGCTTCGGATCGTTCTCTTGTTGAAAAATCCAACTTAAAGTCATGTTCTCCTCTGCATATGGGTACATAATATGATTCATAA